>JAQQAC010008719.1:2289853-2456028 GCA_029783875.1 Phataginus tricuspis | reverse complement strand
GCTGATGGACAGTGACTGTAATGGGGTTGGTGGGGGGGACCTGATGAAGGGGGTAGTTTAATCACCATGGTATTGCACATGTAATTGTAGATTAATGATACCAAAATAAATTATAAAATAAAATAGACTTGGTGTGAAAGCCAGATTGAAAACCAGTATGAAAAGAAGCAAGGAAAGAGAAAGATAAGCACGTTCATATTAGGTTTATTTGTGGTTTTCTTTTTAGGAATATTGGAGAAAATTTTATGCCAAGAAAAAAAAAATGATCTACTGCAGATACAGACAGGAACCACAGTAGATCAAGAAATGGTTGTTGGATTAAAGTTCTAGGATAGGTAGATAAGAAGAGAATTAGGATAGAAAAGAATAAGGATAATTTTCCTGTGAGACAGAACTAAGGCAGAAAAGGGAAGTAAAGAAAAATAAGAGATTTTGAAGTATAACATGAAACATGACAATGTTGAAGAAATAAACTGTGAGCTTCATCAAGGTGGGAACTTTGGTCTGACTCATCACTATAGACACCCTGCAAAAGAAAAACAAACAGTTCCTCAACATGGATGGAGCTGGAGGGCATCATGCTCAGCGAAGTAAGCCAGGTGGACAGAGACAAGTGCCAAATGACTTCACTCATTTGTGCAGCATAACAACAGAGCAAAACTGAAGGAACAAAATAGCAGCAGACTCACAGAGTCCAAGAAGGGACTAGAGGTAACTAAAGGGGAGGGGTTGGGGAGGGTGGGTGGGGAGGGAGCGAGAAGGGGACTAAGAGGCACTATAATTAACCATCATAATATAGGTAGGTCACAGGGACGGCAGTACAGCATGGGAAAGACTAGTAATGACTCTATAGCATCTCACTACACTGATGGACAGTGACTGCAGTGGGGGGGGGTGAGCACGTGATAATATGGATGAATGTTGAAAAAACAATGTTGTTCATGTGAAACCTTCATAAGATTGTATATCAATGATACTTGAATTAAAAATATAAACCAGTTCCTGACACATAAAAGATTAATAAATACTAAATGATTGATGGCCTGACACTTAATAAGGTAGAAATGTGGTCCCAATATTATGTGAATTGGACAGAGCAGGGCTAGGTTTAAAGTAACTCCCATAAGAGGGTAATAGGGAGTCAAAAAACGTGGAAATGTTTAACTAGGAAATAAATCCTAGTTGAAATGATAATAATGTCCTTGTCCTTTATTAAACAACTACTATATGCCATATTTATAAAATTATAAAGAAAATATCACTATCTCTGTCGGATCAGAAAATTAAGTCTTGAAAGGTTGTGTAACTTGCCCAAATTAACATAGGTAGTAAGTAACGGAGCCAGGATTAGAAATCCATTTACATCCAACCCAAAATCAGTAATCTTAACCGATCTGTATTACTTTTGTGTGACCCCAAATCAAAATAGTTACATTATACTTTCCAGAAACACTGAGCACAGCAAGAACTTAGAAAAGTAAATTCTCAGAGTTACTCATAGCTTTCAACCACTAAATGTTCTCAGAAGATGATGATGGGAAACCTAATTCAGTGAGACAAAGTTCAATGAGAAACAGCTAACTGATACGCCCAGGATTGGGGACGGAATGGAAGACATAGATTGGCTAGAATAACAGAACATGCTGGTGGACTGGGAGACATAAAGCCCATTCAGAGCAGGTTGAAGAAGAACAAAGGCTAGCAAAGTAGAGAATGGTGGTGTTTTTATCAGATGCTGTATCTGCCTGTGGCAGCTGTGAAAATGCACTGCATAGATTTCTCACTGTGGCCCCTGTGCTTTTGCCACCGTGAAGGTCCCACTTTCCCACTTTCCTCAGTTGGCTCTCAGCCAACGACTGAGCACAACAATGAAGCGAAATGTGGGTAAAATTACATTTCCAGAATCTCTCGCCTGGCCTTAACGCATCTCCATATCAATAGGTGTTTCCAAGGGGTGAAGGGAAGTAGTCCATCTCCATAGCAGTAGGTAATTACAAGGGAGAGAGGGGGCATATCTGGACCAGAGGGGTGGGATCCCTTCTTCTGCAGCGGGGTTGTGAGAGACACAGGAGAGCAGAAGTGGACGACTGCTTGTAACCAATAAACGGGTTTCTCCCACTTTATTTCTCCCTTTGATTTTGGTTTCAAAGGTATTTTGCCTTGGGATTCCCCCCCCACCCCCAAGTTACACTAAGATGGGCCCATTGCAGATACAAAGGGGACCCCTCTAATGGGAAACTCCAGCTCCAGGACTCCGCATTAGCCTGGAAGAGTGATTCTTGCAATTGGGCTGCGGTCTGAAACTCTTCTAACCCAATGAATGCTTCCTCCTTCCACCTCTCTTGCAAGGCTAACTCTCCCTACCTTCTCTGGCACTTTTCTCAAATAAATATCTTGCACACCATAGTGCTTTTTTCGTAGAAGATTTAACCCGTTAGGGCAACTTTAAATGCTGAGGTATAAGTAAGCATAAACGGTTGGATGGTAGGCCACTGGAGTTAGTTGGTAATGAGTACACTCTAAATAGCACACACACCAAAATATGATCTTTTCCTTCTTACTCTTTTTCAGAAGTCCTTCAACTAATACATTCCAATATTCCACACTACAGACGCCTTTGCCCTTCTCCAAGATAAGCACAGGTAAGGAATAATGTTATCATTATATTTAGTTCACATATAGGAAAGACTTGGACAAAGGCATAAGGTAATTTATCTAAAGTTACAAATGTATAGTAGTTTCTAGAACTTGTCTCCAGACTTGGTTTTTCCATCCATGCAGTTTTTGGGTTGTTTTGATTAGTACAGAAACCTATGAGGTAAGACTTTCTAAGTTAATCAATGGATTAGTCTATTGACTGTAAACCAAAATACTTTTAAAATGTAAATTTCTGAGTGATGTCTTTGCATTAAATCTGGACATGCGTGGAGATAATGCGATGTTCTAGTATGATTGGTTACTGAAGAATGGCTTTGGTCCTGGGTAAAAGCATAATTTAAATCCTCCACAGTTTTTCAAACACATGGGGTTTTTTTTTTCTTTGTTTTTAAAAATAGTATGCTAGATATACTTAGGATCTGATCAAGAAAAAGAAATAAAATATCAAATCCCGCATATTGTTCACCTACAAATTGATTAACAAAAGAAAGGCTGGTAGAGAAAGTAGAAGAGAAAAAAAGGACACCAAGGAAAAGAAAGTTAATTCAACAAAAGAAAACATAATCGTTGCCCCACTCACCCACACTTGGAAACCTGAAGTCTTCTTTGCTTTACTGCTTCCAGAGGCCAAGCCTCTATCATCGCCCGGCTGAATTATCCCAGCCTCCCAGTGCAGCCCCGGGCCCACTCTCCCTCTTGTTAAGTCCATCCTATGGACCACATCAGACTGATTTTAATGATTACTTCTGAAGAAGTACAATGTCTGCTAAAAGTCCTAACTCTGCTATCTACTACATGTAAGAGCTTAGGCATTGTTAGATAAGCTCTTTAAGTATCTACGGAATAAAATAGGAACAACAGTGATGGTACCGATAATGTACTAATAATGGTGGTGATGATAACAATATTAATAATAATGTAAGATTTTTCTGAGGATTCATTTAAATCATTCAACTAAAGCATCTGGAACAGTGTTTGGCATATAATACACTTAAAAAATGTATGTAGTTATTGCCATCATCTTTATAATTGACATTTTTATGTTAATTCTCTGCCCCCCAAACTCTTCACTTTTTTAAATAATTCCCTATAGTAGCAAATCATACACAATGGAACTCATCACTGCCTACCAACGCTTTTCCCCGTATGACCAAATAATCAGCTTCTGCTCTAGTTAAGCTGATCTCATTATCCCATGAGTGTACTCGATACCCTCATGTTTTAATCATGCTACTTACTTCAATGACAATGATGTTCCTTTTCAACCTATATTCTAAGCCCTACACATTATTTAAAGCACAGGGAAAGTCCATACTATAATATGAGACTTCCCACAAATGTGTTAGCTCTCAATATTTTCTCCCCTACACTCATAAATCCTTTAAGTCTAAACTACGCAATTCATCAAATTATTTTACAGCACTCACTAGTTGTTTCATATGACAGTTTCTTCTTTCCACAACTAGATATAAGCCATATCATTTGCACTAATTATTGGCACACCTGTTAGTAGTCAAGGCCATAACTTTTCCATTGCCAGTAAAAGATGGTCCTTGCTAAGAGACCTACCAAGCACCTGTTTCTTTCAAATGATCAGTACATGAGCTCGTGACCAATGTAAGGGCATTCAGTTCTCCCTGTTACAAATTTCATCATCTCTCCTACACTGGGGTCTTTGGATTTTTATTATTTTCAGACAATGATATCCAAACAGGGTAATCTATTTTTAAATCAGTAGGAAGCCAAAAATGAAAACCACAGATCCAAGGGAAACATGGAGCTTTCAACAGAATCAGAAATAGTACTTACATTAAATCATTCAATGGAAGACATTTGAAATACAATAATACTGTAAATTCAATTGATGTCATGAAAGGATAAAACAGAGAAGAAATTAACAAAGTAGAAAATGAATGGTTGAGAAGATGAAAAATAAAACACATCAGATCTATTAAAAGACAAAATCCTAGTTCTGGAAAAAAATGGATCTAGGGTCAAAAAAGAAAAATACACCAAATGGACAATATATATGTACTTCTGGGATGAATCCCACCTACATATCTACATATTGTATATAATAAATGCAATGTAATATATATACACACACACACACACACACACACAAAATGTGTTATATAACACAATAAATAATGTAATGTGTATATATGATGCATTCCAAATAGATGAAGATAGTTTTAAATTCAGAGTTTAAATAAATCAAAATAATTTATCCCAGAAATCCAATAATGGTTTAAAAACAATAATTTTATGAATGTAATTCATCACACTAATGGATCAAAAGGGATAAACTATTTAATAATCTCAATATAGGCAGAAAAATAATTTGCTATGACAACATTCATTCAAAATAATATATCTTAGTAAACTAGGAAGAGAAGGGAATTCATTAATGTTTTAAAGGGCATCTTCCCAAAACACACCAAATGGTGAAGCATTACATGTGTTCCCCTTTGAGAGAACAGTAAGACAAGAATGCCCTCTGCTAATGCCTACCTTCAAAACACAATAAAAAAATGAACAAACAACAGACAAGCAAAGATAGAAATGAAGCAACAAATTAACACTATTCAGAAATGATGTGAAAATCCTCACAGAAATCCAGGACAATCTATAGAACTGATCTGTGAAATCAGTAAGATAGTGTAGCAAGTTGCCTGACACATATCTGTACCAAAAGAAATCATGAGTTGATATATGTAAACAAAGATGAACTTAAAGAATTTATTCATAAAAAAGTCCTATTTTCAAGAGCAAAAATACAGATATAACAGAACCAAAAATATAGGGAAAAATTAAAAGCTGTTCAGAGTGTTCATGGACAAAATTACATAACTTGAGAAGGAACTAAAAATTAAGAACTGTATTTCTTATAAAAAGCTAGAAAGAGCTGTTATTTTTTAAATGTCAAATATTCCCAGACTAATCTATAACATTTTCAAAACATTTTTTCCAGAAACTCTTCATTTGAAAAATTATATGGATTGGCAAATAGTGAAAAATAGCAATTTTGAAAGAGAACAAGACAGGGAGAATTATCACACACTATAATCAAACCTGAAAAGCTACAGTGGTCAGGCCTAAGATAGAAATGTTGAAGCAGGGGTACATTTATAGACCAGACACCAGATTAAAGGCCTGAAAAACGCGCCAATGATGGTATTGGTGAGAGCGTAAGAGCCGACAGAGACGGTGCTACAAAGGAGTGAGGCCATGGTAGGGGACTCAGTAAACAGCAGGGAAAAGATCGATTATCTAAACAAAAATGAAATTACATTTACATTACAACACAAAAAAGGAAACAGAAAATGTCCAAATGGATTAGAGAACTCACTATAAAATGCAAAACTATTAAAATATTAGGAAAAAATGTCGAAGCATATCCTTGAGAACATGGAGTAAAGAAAGATACTTAAAACAAAAAACATGAGGAAAAAGAAGAGGAAATGGACAAATAGACTACCTCTGAGTTAAAAACATCTGCAGGATAAAAGACAACATAAACTAAAAGATAAATTGCAGTCTTATTAGCAACCCAAGTTGAGTTTCCAGGATCAGAAACAAAAAACAAAAAACCTTCCATTAATCAATGATTAAATAAATAAGCAAATTTAAAGACAAAGACTCCACTGGAAAATGAGCAAAGGCTGTACACAGAAAATTCAAAACATAAGAAATGCAAAGGGCAATAAATACACAAAAGAGACTTAATCCCACTAATAAACAAAGAAATACAAATTAAAACAGTAAGATAACATTTCTCACAGCCATTAGCCAGGAAAAATAATTAGGAGTTTAATAATACCAACTATAGATAAGTATGTGAGGAAACAGGATCTCTCAAAGATTCTAGCAGGAGTGTGTGTACAGACACGAACACTTTAGGGGGAAATGGCACACTAAGGTCAATAAGATTCATTTATTTGTGCTTCCCTTGGCAGACACTGCGAAGGAAACTGAAAATGCTGCAGAGAACAAACCAAATAAAGTTGTCATGGAGTTTACATTCTAGGCAGAACAGACAGTTAATAAACAAAGAACAGCTTAATGCAATCAGGCCAAGTACTGATTATTGTTATGAAGAGAAATGAAGCAGGGTAAAGAATGTTGGGGAGATAGCTCTCAAATTGTATATAAGATAATGAGGGAAGATTTCTTTCATAAACTGACACTTGAGCAGAGACATGCATCAAATGAAGAAGTAAGCTGTGTTGATAACAGGGAAGAACATTCCCAGCACAGAGAACAAATCTAGCTGAATTTCGAAATACAGAATTTAGGAAATAGACTAGGGCTAAAGACCTGGAAGCCTCAGGCTCCCACAAGAAGCAAGTACAGATTTTAAATTTTTATTATTTTTATATTATATATATTTTATAGTGTACATAAATATATAATTATTATTTTCATATTTTAAAAATAATGTATGATAAAATATATAAATATAAGATGAAATCAAATAATAAATATTAAATACAGAATTATATATATTATATATAAATAGGCAACTTATATACATATAAATTATAAAATTATAAATATAAATACAATACATATTCTGAAAAATAGGTCCTGAGGTGTTTAGAAGTTGAGAAAAGTAACTGAGTTCATCAAAACAGATGAGGGGGAATGGCCAGTGAGTTGGTAACCACACACACACACACACAAACAAGAAAAAGAAATGTGGCACCTGGGAAATCTAGGAAACCAAATGCAGAAGAGTTTCAATGGGAGAATGATCACCCCTACAAAATGTGCTTGAGAAAGTGAGTCAGCTAAGATGAAGACTAATTGGATTTAATTTTTGACCTGCTAAGAAAGATATGGTCAAGCAGCACCCAAGAAAATATAATTAAGGCAGTTTTAAAAGAGAAGGGAAAAGGAATTGGGGTTTGCGTTTAAAGAATGCAAAGACATAAAGAAATAGTCTGTGGGGATGTAAGTCAAGGGATTTATATAGGAATAAAACAAGAACATTTTATGCAGATAGGAGAAATTGAGTAGAGAAGGAAAAGTTGATGATTCAGGAGACAGACATGTCTGCATAAGCAATCTCTTCAAGTAGGCAAGAGAGGGTGCAATCCTGCACACAGTGGAGGCACTGGCCAGATGGAAGCACAATGGTCCATGGTAACACAGAGCAAGGGAGGCAGAGCACTTAGGAATCAACCGGTGAGATGTATAGGTTTGGAGGTCAGAGAGCATTGATTTATTTTTGCTTCTAATCTCAGTGAAATAAATGTGGAGTCATCAGGTGAGAGTGAAGAGGGATAAAAGAGTGTGAACACCAAGAAAAAAGAAGGAAGTATTAGCGGTCTACTAAAAGGGTAAATTCAACTGAGATATGTAGATGCATGCACCCAGCAATTACCTAGTGATTTCTCTAACAGGTATATACACAGTGAGAAACACTTGCACATGAACATTAGGACACATGTAGAAAGATGTCATTTATAACATTGTTTCTCATTTATAATTTCAGTAGTTCCCAATGACCAAAAACTGCAAAAAACTTGGGTCCATGAATGAGGAGATAGATTTTATAAATGTGCTTTATTCATATTGCACAGCAGTGAAGATAAACGGCATAGATATCTAACTATGAAAATACGGATGAGATAAAAGTTATGTATGTTTAATGCTTATCTCTGGGAAGAAAGGAAGGGACATGGTAATGATGATATTGAAAAATATTTGTTGAATTTGGGTCTTGAGTACCTGCATACCTGATAGGATTCTATGAATGTTTGTAAAATTTCTTGGGATTTTTATGTAAAAATAGATGTCTTTGGAAAAATTTTATCCTAAAACACCTTATAATTAATCTCACTTGTTTCAGTCTCCCTTGTTTTATATAAATTTTTTATTTCTCTTGTCTTGATCTCAGTGGTGGGAAATCCCTTCTCCAAGATCTCTATCTGTAGAGCTTTCTAGGAGTGTTATGGTGCTACCATTTTTTTTTTTTTAGTGAATTTATCTGATAGAGGAAAAATTAAGCAAGTTGAATTAAGTTGGCCAGACATTTAGAGTAACTCTTTAAACAATTAAGATCTTGAATAAGTGTTTTGAAAATAAAATTGTTAATGAACATATTGCAATTCTCACTAAAACACAAAGATATTAGCAAAGCAAAGGCTTTATAGTAAGTGATAAAAATATATATGATTTTTATTTCTGAACCAAATGGAAAGCTGGAATGTCCCAAACCAATAATAGTGTTGAATGAGTAAAACTAATTTAAGTTTGTTTTAAGAATTCAAGAAACATTAACGGTTTGTAAAAATCTAAATATTCTTTAACCCCAAATTCATTTTAGGACTTGAGAAAAGGCTGCAAGATAATTTCAAAAAGTTGTCAATATCATTTGTGATTTTCATGATACCACAAATGGTGTCCTTGTCACTTATTGTAGAATCATTGTTCCTTGCCAGAGCTAAACTATCATAGCTGGAAACACATATGAAATCTAGCTTATTAAGAAATAAAAAGTACAGTATGAATTAATGTTAATGAATAAGGCAAATCATGATGCTACATAAATAAGACTTTTAAAATACATTTGCATAATATTGTGCTAGCAAATGTCTAACAAATTGCGAACAAATTACTCAGGAGAATTATTACAAATTTGGTCTTAAGTACATTTTGAATAGAAAATACTTCCCCAGTTTCTGTCTAATATAAAAGATGACATGGTGCTTCTTAAAGAGGCATTGATAGATTTAATTGAATGATAACAACAGAAGTAAATATGGTTTATTATGCAAACAACAATATATGTTGGTGTAATGAAATTTTAGTGTCAGCTGCATGTTTTTCTGGGAAGTAGAGTATAGCATTAACCTCAAATATATTATTAAAGTGCATATTTTCTGAATAATCTAAACAGTCATTTTTTTCACCTAATAATCAAAATTCCAACTATTCAAATATTTGAAAGTATTGCCTATAAACTAATTTATAAGAACAACATTTAGGTACATGGTTAAATTCATTCTTTTTTCCAATTTTTCTTTCTAAATTTTATCTCTATTATGTATATATTGATATATAAACATATATGCATATATAATATTGAGGTATATAAAATATAGACAGCATATGTCTGTTCCTTCATATTTTTTACTTGACTTATTGAAAGAAATAAGAAAAACATTATAAGAATATGACTCCCTTCAATACATCTCCTCCTTTAAATCACCCTCACAGATTCTGGCCTGTATTGTCTTTTAAGAAAGTGTGTGAGGAAGTGTCTATCTGATCTCCCTGCACTTCCCGTTACCTTTACTTCTGAATAAGTTCTTCATGACCAAAGTGCCCTAATTGCCTCAAATCAAGTATTGACTGTCATATGGCTTAAGTCTTTACTTAACTCTAACATCACTTTTTTCTAGGAAATCTTTCCTAATTCAAGCCAGAATTAAAATTGTTCTTACAACTCTCCTATAGCACTTGACTTTTTTTATATCTCAGAGCATAGTATGTCTGTTTGGAGAATTTATACGTAACAAATATTTGTCATACCAGTAGGAGTCAGGAGGGGAAGGGTCAAGTTCTGCAAAAACCAGCATTTTGCTGCATGACTAGGCATTCAATAGATGTCTGCTCAATGAGGTAACTCTGTGAATGAGTTAATGAGTGAACTATTAGCAGGAAATGGTAGAAAAAAGAAAACAGCAAATAAGTACGATAGCAGTATTATTTGGGACAAAGACTAACCCTTGGTAAATATTTCTCCTGTTTTCTAGAGACCCACCCAGGTGGGGATGTCAGGAAGAAAATGATTGTCTAACATTAGGTACAGATGTTATCACTCATCTACATTAACTCACCTCTTTTGGGGTTCCCAAATTCATAATCCCCTCTTATAGATTTCCCCAATATTCTCAATATTTCTTGACACTTTTTAAAAAATAGCCTCATCAATTTAACCATTGAATTATAATCTTTAGTTATAAAAGGTCCTTTTGATATTTATATTAAAGTCATAAAGAGACATGCCTCCAAAACTCAGATATCCATGTGTAAACACCTTACTGATTCGTTCAAACTGAAGCAATGTTAAGTGCAGTCCTACTGAAAGTAACACTTGGGGAAGGAAGAACTTTGGGAGAGGACAGTTTTGTGCAATCTTTATGCTGCCAAAGAAAATCTATTTGTACATTATGAAGAGCTGATTTTACGGTAATGGGAAAATGTCTCTACATATTCATTTTTAAAGAATAATTTAGAACTATTACATGTCATCAACAGAACATTTAGAAAGTACAGACATTCCAGCAACAAAAAGTAGCAATTACAAGCTTAATCATCAAGCCCAAAGAAACTGGAGTCTTGAGGTAATATTTCTCAATCTTCTACCAATACCTGTCGAAAAGTAAGCAATTGATATTGTCTGAGTTGCTCAAAAAGAGGATTGTGGCAATAAGTTATCTGAAAAAAGTATAAAGGAATCAATCCAATGAAAGCACAACGATAGAATACATGGCCTTTTGCTCCTAAGTATCCAGAATATCTGGAAGCACCACTCAGAATGAGCACTGGGACATAAAATACAATTCAGGGGGAAGAAAAACATTACAGTGAACATAATTTGAAATAACTTTGTGCTGAAAAAATAAGTTACAGGTAAAAATGTCAGAAGGACAGCATGGAAAATCCAGAGATAGAATAAAAAGTTCTTAAAACCAGATATAAAGACTATACTTTTTCCTAGAAAAAAGGCCAGCCAAACAATGGTCATTTTCAAATATAAGAACATTTCATATAAAGATGTGGTCAGTTGATTTCTCAACTCCCCTGGGAGTTGAAAAGAAACCACATTTTTAAAAATGATTAAAACAAAGAT
Source organism: Phataginus tricuspis (assembly GCA_029783875.1). Taxonomy (NCBI): domain Eukaryota; kingdom Metazoa; phylum Chordata; class Mammalia; order Pholidota; family Manidae; genus Phataginus; species Phataginus tricuspis. The sequence continues at coordinate 2,444,504 of JAQQAC010008719.1, read as the reverse complement.
ATGTGAGAGAACAAAGTATTTCTTAACCATGGAAGACTTACTATTTGGCATTAATCATCAACAGAACACGTAGATTGTCCTTCAGAAGGTAGTTTGAATAAACTATATTTTCTTTTTGCATTAAAGGGTTAAGTTCTGATCTGCCAGAAGGTAGAAGACTACAGACCTGCCACGATCCAACGGCCGTGCATGACCTCCTGCGCCCGTCTCCAAACTGGCTCACCCTCTGATTCATTCATTCATTCATCCATCTAAGCCAGCCTCCTCCTAATAAAGTTGCTGCTCTAAAATCCTTTTCTACCAGGCAAGATAATGGCCTAAAGATTGCCAGCTACTCACACACACACACACACACACACACACACACACACACACAGAAACTGAGATGCTTAGTGTGGTATCTTAAGGCTATATATAGTAATGGCAAAAGCCTAAACTTTTAAAAATATAAGCTCAAAACACTACACTGGGCAGAATCTTTCTATTTTGTAATTCATTGGGCTAATCAACATTTAAATATTTCATTATGCTGTACTGTTATTTAGATTTGAAGGAGTTGAAGTTTTAGAAATGAGTAAACTTGGGAAACAATAGAAAAAGGGTAACTGGCTTCTGACCTAAGGATAGAATATTATTTTCAATTTAAATTAATACACATGTCTAAAGGGCAAAGTTACAATTTTATTCTTATTTTAAAAGGGAATTCCAGATATTCAAAACTTTTTTTTTTCTAAAACATATGTTAAGGTCAAGTGACTTTTTCCTAAATGACTTTAAAATGAAGAAAATTGGGGCACAACCGTATTCACAGGGTATTTGATGTATACATCTATAGCTTGTTGGTCTAATTCAGAAACTTTGGATGCATGTATCCTAGCATGAGGTTTGTCTTGGTGCTATAAATGCATCTTGGGGGATAGGTGTTAAAAGAAGCCTCCATGGAAAATTAGGGAAATTCAAGTCAAGAAGACTTGAGACTTGGAGGTCAGTTTTCTGGACTTTTAAGCATACTTTCCACATGAACAAAATTCATTAGACATGACCATAAATAACTACGCCCTTCAGGTGGGCCCAGAACTATCTTCTTTCCTGTGAACCCCAGATGCACTAGCTGTTTACTCATCCAGACAAAATGTCGCTAGGCCTCTTCTTACAGCAGAAGTTTTATTTAGCAGTTGTGCCAAACATCTCCTATGTTCTGACACCACTGACAAGGACAAAAGCACAGTATATTTTTTCATTAAGCATCCATATGAGGAACTCTTCAAGGATGGGCTCACACAAGAGGTTGATGAGATTATTTACACAGATAGGCCATCATGGAGTTCAAGAACAATACTGAATAAAGCCACACTTCTCAAACTGAATGGGGCTATAAAACTGCATCTACATCCTATTAGATCCATAATAAATAAAATATGTATTTTCAGTGAATAGTTGCATAACTAATGTTTTGATCATTGCAGTTAAGCCACAATGGAAATATGCACATCGTTTTGTCACTCAGATGTATGTAGAAAAGCAAAGAAGAAAAGCATCTTGCCTAGGGCATGGGCTTGATAACTGAATGACAACAGTTTTTAATCTTCATTGTCAGATTTATTCATACATGATTTGACCAATTTTCTGGAAGCTAAGGAAATTGTTATATGTACTAATATTTGTAGGATAAGGAAATAATTGCTTGAGTAAGGTTTTCTCTATTTCCCTTTTTGCTATTCTGACTTCAGGGTGAGTTTATAGGGAGAATGAAATGCCCAGATTAAAGTTTTATCGAACTACCTTGAGCCGTTCCCAAGAAAATGAATTAGCCTCTTCACGTATTTCATCGAGATATAGGTTACTTCTTCCTTCTCCTCTGGAAAGGCAGAAGTCATGATTATAACTTCACTTTGGATGCGTGTGGGTAGCAAAGTGTAACGGGGAGCAGGTTAGGATCTAGGGCTGATGACACCTAGAAGCCAGCCAACGACATCCACAAGTTGGATAACTGTTCATCACCATCTCCTCTTGTGAAATGTAAGGACAGCTTCTGTCTCCAGCTTTTGATGTTTGTTTCCATGGTGGCAAAGCCCAGATGCCTTCTGTCCATACAGAGTTTCAAAACTAAAAGTCATCATCCAGGAGCCAAGGCAGTGAGCCATTTACCATGAAGCAAACTCTTCTGACAGTGGTGGACCCTGAGCACAAAGAATCATCCCATTTTTATATTTAGACAAGCAAACACAATTTTGCCAGAGTTCATTCAGCAAGCCCACATAAGAAACTAACTACTTAAACTTTTCATGTAAGATACAGTTTTGTGTACTGCCATTAAGCCAAATCAACAAAATCTGATGTTTTACTATCTGATTGAAGGGGAACAAAATAATTTTAAGAGAACATATTGTGGTATTCCACGGGCCACACTTAGGGAAACACCACCTTTGTAGGATAAAACTCCCCAAGATACACACATAAAAATACACAATCTCCTTTCTCTTAGGAACCTATAAGGAGCTACCCAGCACTCTCTCAGCAAACATCTGCATCACCATTTCTGTTATTGCTTTCCCAAACCTTAGTTTCTTGTATGTGGCAGCAAAGTCCTACCTCTAGCCTTCCTCCATTCTTTTTGTCATCAATCAAATCAAGAAATACTGATCGTTGCCACTACCAGAAGCTTCGAATAAATAAACTGCCCTAATATCTGCTGACCTGCCATCCTTTCATTTAGAGGCAATTAAAGGTCAACTTGATTTTCTTATCATTTAACATAGAGTAAATGGGAAAAAGCAAGTGACTCTCTTTTCATTATTTCTGGGAGAAAAGAAAAAGTGTTTTTTGCTTGTAGCAAATTTCTCCCACATTCCACCAGCAACATCATGGCTTCAATTGGTAACAAGGTCAGTGTAAAGTGACATTAAAATGAACTGATGAAAAGCATTTGGTCCCAAAGCTATAAAAATATTTTATCAAGCAGAAGTGGAAGATGGTAAAGACTTAGATTTTAAAGTAAATGGGTGGAATCAGGAGCAAAAATGCCATAAAGGGGCTGACCATGGTCCATCAGACAAAGGCATCAAGGGATGCTGGGAGGCAAAAACGCTTGTTGTTCCCCATACCCTCATCTCAGAGGAGAGAGGTACGCTCTGACCTCTCCAGCTTCTCGTTCAGGTTTGTCTAAGAAGTGCACGATACCATAACAAGGGAGTATCCCTTAACGCTTGAGGAAAGTAATTCAGAATAAGCAAAAGAACTTTCCCTCTGCATCGTTTTTCATGAAAAGTGGGAATAGTTTAAGCTAAAGGCAATATCAGCATTTAATAAAGCATGACTTGGCTTAATACTCAGTGCCATATTTATTTCTCTTTTTCATCCTAAATGTTTAACATAAAAGACAAAAAAGTCTCAAAAGTTATCACTGGTAGGAATCTGAAACAAGTAAAAATTAAATTTGCATCACCACCTTAAATTCTCTGAGGCTGTGGAAGGTAAAATAAATCACTATCAAAATTCATTCAAACTATAAGTGTTTATTGTGTGTCACAATCGGTAGGGCCCTGAAGCAGGGGGTACCTAAGATGTTCCTAAAGCTTGGAAATAAATGAGTGTCTTTTCATGTTTATGTGCAATGTGTTCTAAAAACAGAAAAAGAAATGGAAGGACCACCAGTCTGATGGAGTTAACTAAGAGCAGAGATAGATCTGCCAGTATATGAGTCCGACTCCAACATTTACTGACTTTATGATGTCAGGTGAATTACTACCTAAGCTTCCTCATCTATGAATTGGAAATGCAAAGAGTATCTGTATTGTGTGATTGCTGTAAGGATTAAATGACATGTAATATACTTAAAGAACTATATAAAAGTGACAGGCACATAGTGCCACAGAGTGTTAACCTAGGTTATTATTACAGGCATAAATACCTTTAAACATGCTAACTTTTTCCCAACTCTGCCACCATAATCATCCCAAACTGGAGAAACATTTCTAGACATTAGACAGCATTTAAAAGTTGCCATTACTCTTAATGAATTGTGACTAGTGACATAGTCTCAGCTGCTCCAATTTAGCCACAGACTTCCTGCTGTGACTGATACCCTTCCAGAAGAAAATGATGTGGCCTTAAATCCTTGCACATTTCCTTGAAAATTGTGGGGTTGGAAAATACTTTGGGACTACATGAGCAAAACACAGATATTCAACGGCTTGGTCACCGCTTTGCTTTGGCAGATAGTATTGAACGGGGGATACATACCAAAATATATCCTCTTCAGGCCAGATATTTTTATGGCACTGAGCTAACTGCATCCTATCATAAAATTCAGACACACTGAACTACACCTGCTGGTTTGCCTCTGAATGTGCTCCACTGTCCAGAAGCCTAACCATGCCTCTCAGGGTCACCTGGACCTGCTCAGCTCCTCTCTAGTCCACGTACATCTCCACTTAGAGTCTCTCAGCTCCAAGACTGTGTTGGCATAGAATTTTTCTGAAAATCCTTAGGCTATTGGCTTAAATGTAGATGAGGGTAAGCCCGAAAGAGCTTACATAGAGTAAAACAAAGATTGATAAGAAGGGGGAACAAAGAAAATAAAAATATCTGATCGAGGTAGACTCTTCAAGAACTACAAAATAGTGACCCTGGTTTTCCTAGACAGGCAAGAAACTGTGTCTAATGGCCATTTCAAAAGGGAGATTACATAAATGGTTGGATGAAAAGCAGAAATTTTTAAAAATATAACCTTCTACTGTGAAAGTCAACAATTATTTGACTATGTAATCAGGCAATGAGAGAACAGATTTGGAGTCAGGAAGGCTGAGTTGAAACTTTGGTCCTTCTACTTATAAGCTTACAAGTTTGGGCCCCTCCCCCCCCCCAAAATGTAAGTCCTTTGGGCTTCACCTTGATGTGATATTTAGGTGGAATGATGGAATGATGAATGGTAAAACCCCGGGAATACAGTGAGCGCTCAAAAAAGAGTAACTGTTAATATGAAAATATAAGCTTTTATATCATAGAAAATATACTGTGTTTAAGTTTTAAATTGATACCATCATTTTATCTTGTTCATGCATTTAAGATGGTAATAAAAGAGAATAAAGCTGACAAAACAATGCCTTATTGACGGCTAAAATTTATTGCTTTAAGATAATCTTAGCTCACACTCAGACTTCTATTTCCAAGAACAATGTCACTGCCAAAAACTTTCATCCCTGAAGCTAAGAAGCAATAATTTTAGGAAAATCAAAGGAAGGAAAAAATAGTAAGTGAGCCCTGAGTCTACCATCTGTTAGATCTTCCAATCCCTCTCCTACAGCTCTTGACCTTTCTTGCATATTACCTGTCTCTGTCTTTCTGTGCTGCACTCCGGACAGTTTCTTCAATTCTCTCTTCCCATTTACAATTCTTTCTTCAGCCCTTTCTAATCTATAATAAACCATATACTGCATGTACTAGATTTTTAAAAGCAGTTATTACCTTTTCATTTCTAGGAATCCTCATTAATTGCTTTTTAAATTTACTTGCATTTTTCTTAAATTTCCAAGCCTCTTTTTATCTCCACAAATGTATTAATATACTATTTTATATCCTATGTCTGACATATCCAACATTTTAATTATATGTATGAACGATTCTGCTTTCAATTGTTTCAGCTGTCTCATGTTCGTGGAATCTTGTTCCCTTGCATGATTAGTGATTTTTGGCTACGAGATGCTGTTTTTCCTTTGTATTTATCTGTGGAAATCTTTTGAGATGTGATACGAAAGCAAGTGTTTCTCCAAAGGATTTCTCTTAGTTTCTGTCTGGCATCTGGTCCAGGACCAAGCATTTTAAATTAAAATCCTGGCTTGAAGTTTACAGTGTACCAAGGTAGCTTGCATTTGAGCTGCAACGCTATCCATGTGTTATTTGTGTTCACAGAGTTTTAAGGGAAATTTTCTTTCCCTCTCTACCCGCTGTCAATAGTTAAAACAGACCATTTCTTTTCATTCCCCTGAGGAAGGAGATAGGTTTATTCCTAGTTCATCTGTGTGCTACAGGTACAGACCTTGAAGACCCGACTTTACGGGAGGTCTCCAATTAAGTGTCTCACCTTAGGCTTTGTCTTCCTTTCCTATGTCTGTGAAACCTTGAAACCTGTGCTCACCTTCCCCTGGTTGGGGAAATGCCCTGAGGACAAAAGCCAGCTTCAGTCATTTTTTCTTTTTAGTCTGTTTTTCAAAGGTAAGAATGTGTTGCATGAAATCACAGTCAAACCTTCTAATCTGATAGAAAAACAACTCAAAAAAAAAAAGGCTGAAAAACATTCTATTTTTAAAAATCAGAAAGACTGAAACCTTGATTCAGTGCCACCAGGAAATATGCAATAGCATGAATGATAAAAGATGTAGAAAACATTAGTCTCTAGATAATTTTCTCAGTAGAGCATCAGGTTGCCCTTAGACTCCACTAAAAGAATCCATGAAAATTTCTTTGAAAATGTGTCCAAATAAATATTTTCATTATTCAAAAGCAATAGAATATTTACCTCCCAGAAACCTACATGGGTCAAACAGAGGGGTTTTTTTTATTATTTGTTTTTGGGGATTTTTGACTTGATTCGTATCAACCTTGTGCAGTAACACAGTTTGGCCTGTTTGAAAAAGCTCTGAGTGAGACGTCTATGTGTGTCTGATTAATATCCAGGTGAGCTGCTTACTACTGGGAAGGGACAGCTTTTTTAGTAACATAAGTAGACAACCCCTGGATTCACAAAATAAAGGAAGAGTCATAAAAAGGGTTCCTAAAGGTAAAATACCTGGGAAATAACTTTATACATAAACACTAGTAACTATGTAGGGCTTCTGATGATGTTCATGATGCATCAACATACCTTGTGCGGTTGGCAATTAACATGGAGTAAAAATGTGAATCCATCAGGCGCTAAAACACAACCCACTCACTATTAAGGTGTGGAAGATGCACGCCGGTTCAACCCTGTCCAACCTATTTCACTGTTATAAGTACACAAACTACTTACATTGTGAATATTTTTGTTCTTCATTTTCTCGAAACATTATTTTTGTAAAAAGGAAGTTTTATTCTTGTTCTCCTTTCCCTTCTTCTGAACTTCTCATTTGTCAAAACGTCAGCCCTTAATTCCAGTTGCCTTGCTTGTTTATCCTTTAAATCTTAATTTATTCCCAACTTTACGTGTCCTTTTTCTAACCACCATAGACTCCGGTTATTCCAGAAAATCTATTCAGAACATTGCAATCTCCCCATGTGCTAGGCCAATTGCCAATTCTTTTTAGTTTTTGTCTTCAATTACTATTTTTCTCTGAATATCCTGTGTAAAACAATTTGAGACTCACAGGTCCCCTGAATGAGCTGACCTTGTTCTGCTAACAAAGCCCCACTCCTTCCTGAGATGCATTATAGCTGCCTCCTAGCCTAATGGAATTAAAGTCATATATTATTGCAGGGTGAGCAAGTTAGAGGACTGGAACGCCTTATATTTTATCATTTATGCCAATTGAAATGGTACTTCTTACTTTTAATTATGGCTATTGATGAGATCTGGCATGTGTGAACCATTGCAAAGGTCACTAGAATTAGGTTTTTTGCATAAGCGAAATTCTAAGGACAACTGTGGTTATGAAACCATTTCAGAAAGCTGCAGAAACAGAATCTCTCTATAGCCAGGTTCCACAAGCTAAGGCTGACACAGCTCTAGCTCTTAAGCCTCTTATATTGTGTGATCACCACTCTGGCTTTCACGAAAAATGCAGAAGAATAAAGTCAAAACCAATGCCATATCTTTTTAAGCATTTCGGCAAAGTAAAAAGGACAGAAACTGTGTGCAATAGAGGAATTCAGAAGTAGCATATTAAACTGTTAATATCAAAACAATGAAACGAAGAGGGGCAGGAGAGGCTAAGAATCCTTTGAGTGGGATTAAATCCATTCACTTTTTGAATAACCTGCTACTTATTTCATCAAATACATACTTCTTTTTTCAGTTTCTTCAGTTAAATCTCAGTCAGAGAGGAGCAGCTAAGTACAAGTGACAAGAAAGCAAAAAAGAAGCTGTTTTAAGTATTAAGTGTTAAGATTTGAGCAAGAAAAAGGGACACCATTCAGGTGGTGATGAATCAAACACCTGTGCAGATGAAAACTTGCCTCCGTCAGCAAAATGCACAAATTAATAATTTACCAGTAAGTGGTAAAGGCATTCATCATAGAAATGTCAATAAAATCATCTCCTCCTACCATCTACATTTTCTTTAGAAGGGCAAAAAGCATTTCCTTTTTCATGATGTTTTAACATCACCTTGGCTTAGAAAAATGGTAATTCGAGGCTAAAGGAAAAGACAAGACTCACTGGTAACGAACAGTCACGAAAGTCTGTTCTATTGTGGACATTCTCTCGATGATTTTTTTTACAGATATCAACAGGCGATTCAGAGATGGATGGGAATTATCTCCAAATTTTCCCATTTTACCTAACAAACAACTAATCTGTTCCTTCTACCATTCATACTTCCACACCTATATTCAAGGGAGAAATCAAGTGATACAAACATAAATATGTGCATGTAAAATTAAGTTCTAATAAATTATGAATTTTATATTACATTATTTGACTATGATATACTAGGAAGTCAAGATCCAGGAGGAGTTTTTTTAGTTCTCCTCCAATTTAGTTTGCTAAATTGGGAGATTTTTTATTTTATTTTTAAATAATATCACAGAATGAAGACTAAAATCCTTGGTAGTTCATATTAAAATGTCTAATCGCCTTTTATATGAAGAAGCTCTTTCTTAGATGAACTGAAATTTCTTCTTGTAATTTAAGACCATTTATCTTACTCTGACCTTGATGTTGACAGAGAAGTGGCGAGCAGCCCTCCTGTAATGATTGTTCATATATTAGAGCCAATTATTAAGTCACTCTAAGCCCTCTATCCCCCAGGGTCGACACACTTAAGTTCTTTAGCTTTCTCTGATAGAATTTATCTCCAATTGTTTTTAAATCAGTCTTTTTCTCTTTCCCTCCGTCCCTTTCTCTCTTTTATTTTTCTGCCTCTGAACCTTATTCACATTTTCATTATGAAATGATCATAACCAGTGATTATTACTTCCAAGATTTTATAACCCTTATTTTTTATTTTGCATGCCAGTACATTACTTAAATATACTGTACTTTTTCATTCAGGAAAATCCCTTACTTTAGTATATGTATAAAAGACTATAACCCAGATCATATTTCCTACTGAAACAGTGGCATAATAGGCAATTAGTTAAGGAAAGTATCCTGGTAGAGTGGAAAGAGTATGAGTTAGAAATGAGATGTAAACCCCAGCTTTTATATCTAGGGGCCAAGGACACCATTAAGCTCCCTGGGCTGCTGTTTACTCCTATGTAAACTGATGATAATATCTACCCTACAGGACAGGGAGATTAAATAAGATAATTAAGTGTATGTCCAGTGGCAAAATAGAAAGAACAATTGATCCTATTATTCCTGCCACTAGTATTATTGCTGTTCATACATCTGACCAAAAAGCCTGTTGTCCAACTACTTGACAGAAATGACCATAAGTGCTATGTTACTCAATATCTATAATATGCCAAATACTATAAAATATTTGACACATTGGTACATACAAATGTGTCAAAGAGAAAAAAGTAGTAATTCATTACATTCATTTTATAGTATGTGTGTAGCAGACTGTGAGTAGAGAGAGCAAAGCCTAATAAGAAGGACCTGTTTGGAAGAAGAAGAGCTGGAAAGTCTTGCAGAAGGAGGCCAAGTGCCTGAGGCAGAAGAGCACAGAGACAGCAGGAGGAGAGCTAATCACACAGGAAAGGGGTCCCAGGAGGGCAAGGGCTGAGGGGTCAGGCCACACGTGACAGAACCTATTAGAAGACAGAATGATTGTGCAACACAATCCTCCGTCCCCCCTGGAATTCACATGGAATTACATCTGAAACTCTTTAATCCTATTTCAAGTGCCAACTCCTTTTCCTAATTCTTATAAACAGATGGGATCTTTCCCTCTGAGCAACATAATGTTTTGCTCATATTACTTTTCTGACATTTACTTTAATTCAACTCAACAAATACTTATTGAGTACCTACTCTATACAGACAGTATGATGGGTACTACAAAACAGTGAAAAACACAGACATAGATCCCTCCCTTTATGAAGTTCACATTCAATGCAGGAAAGTAGAATGCCAGATAATATAGTAAACATAACGTTGAAGAAACTGTATAATATGTTAGAAGGTGATCAGTACCTAGGGACAAGGGACAATTTTTTAAATGAGTGAAGAAAAGAACGAGTGTGTCACTTGAGTTTTAAGTGGGTAGCTTCTTTGAAAAGGTGACATTTAAGGAAAAGCTTGATGGAGAAGCCAGAATCACGATGATATCTATCATAGCATCATTCCCTGCTGAGGGCACAGCCAGTCCAAAGGCCCAAGTGTGGAAGGGAAGTTCATTTGATTTCAGGGAAAGCAAGATTGCTGGTGCAGCAGGGGTACCTGGGGACCGAATGAAGGGACAGTAATTAGAGATGAAGTCATAGGGATAAAAAAGAAAATGGGTTGGGTCCCTAGGGAGAATGGGGTGAGTACAGATTAGATAGGGCCTCTCAGGTCATTGTAAAGACTTTGTCTATTATTCTCACATTGGTGGGGAGTCATTGTATGGTTCCTGACTTAGGTTTTTAAAAAAGATCACTCTGAGTGTTTGGTTAAAATAGACTGCTGTGGGGCAGCATTAGAAGCAGAGAGAAATTTAGGAAACTTATTTTGGCAATGTGGTGGAGATTCGGACCAGGCAGGGATAATGGAAGTCCCATGGCCAGGATCCTCCCCTGATACCTATTGTGTACGAGCAATGATGTAATACTCAGCCACTGCACAGGCGCATGCTTGCATACCTGTTGGCAGTAAGCCATTACTGCTGGTATTGCTGTAACAGAGTTCCCCCCGTGCTAAGAGACAGGGAGAGAGAAGGAAAGGCTGGAGAAGAGAGCAAGATATCAGGAGAGAGGGGAGCAGAGGCTGGAGGCGAGGGCAGAGCCTGGGGTGCAGAGGCTGAGTCTGAGGCAGAGAGGGAGGCATATGGGATTCTAGCGCTTGACCTGCCACTGTGAGAATGCAGCTTGACACGAGCTCCTTTTACCTCTAATGCTCCATTGTCATTTTTTGGTCTCACCAAATCCAGAGTGAACTTGCCTGGGGCTGAAACCCTCAGGCAAGACATCTAATGCATTCAGCAGGATTCGATACATACCAAAAGCAGAAAAGACCGCCGTCATGGGAGGGCTGCTTCAGCAGTCTGCCTGTATGGACGGGGAGACACCCGGGTATCCCCCAGTGGGCATATGGTCTGAGATAGCTTGCCTTCTAGAGGAGTGGGCCCCTCCCCAGGACGGGGGGAGGTGGAGGTGAAGCCTAAAGCAGGAGAGGAGGCCCTCTGCAAAATAGGGAATTCCTTAAAGAAACTGAGAGCCTGCGAGGCAACAGGAACCATGGGTTGGCTACTTCTCACGGTCTTAAGAAAGGTCATAAAGGAGAAGGGCATCCTCCTGGAGACGCATGAGAAGAGGCAGCCCGGGAATGCAAGCTGTGGGTGCTGTAGAGGAGGTAGAACTTTCGTTGACGACTGAGATGGCATCACTGCGAGGTGCTGGGGGCACAGGGAGAAGCGGCATGAGAACCCAGGCTGCGAGGTGCCGTGGGGGCGGTGAACATGCAGTGGTGCCGTCAGCTCTGGAACTGGTAGGAGATTTGTCAGACAGGGACGAGGGGGTGGAGGTGAGGCCAGAGGCACCAACCCCTCCTCTACAGAAATTCTGCCCAGTGATAGTTAAGAAAGTAAAGACACAGCAACCACGATTTCCTCCGGGAGAGCGCGGCCTCCTCCCCAGGTAGGTGGTGGGGCGCTTCGTGCTCCGCCCTATCCTCAGACAGAGCTGGTGGATCTGGGCTCCCGGTTTGGGCGGAAACCCTTGGAGTCAGTGTCGGCCTGCCTCCCGCACATTTGCGGTGGACGGGATTCCTCTGTCCAGGTCATAATGGGAGAGCTGGCTTCCCCGACCACCCCCGCTGTCTTGCGGCAGCTATTACAAAATGCACACCAGACTCCAGGGAACTACTCCCTTCTCGACTGGCTGATAGCCACGCTTCATACTGCATGGCCCAATCAGGGTGATTTACCATCTTCCCCACTAGATGGCAGATGTACGGCAAGCTCCAACAGGTGTTACAGGAGGGGGGCATGAAAAATGCCATTTATAGCCCAGGAAATCATGGCCCAGACAGGAGCTGTTTACCTCAGGGATGAGGGGTGTCATGCTGCCCCAAGCGCCCATTCCTTCCCATCATATAGGGCAACTCATAAATGAGGGTACCCACACTGTAGCAGACTTGGGGGAGGCAGAAGCAATGTGGGCATGGAAGGTAGTGTGGTCCGCTACTCAGAGGAAGAGTTCAAATGGCCCCGTGCAGGTCTCAATGACCCAGATGTGGGTTGATTTGTATGGGACAGACAGAACTTGTATGGGAAATCAAACAGTCTTACTGGAATTGTGTCAATAGTTGAAGCCAGAGCACTGGTATCAGCCACTGAGAACCAAGAAGTGGAATATGGAGACAAAGCCACAAGTCCAGCCCCTGTGTCTGCAGGACTTCCTGCTAGAGAATAAGCCGACCCCACCTGGACCCTCACAGGAAGAAAGTTGGACAATACAGTTGGACTGAGAGGAGGGTCAAGGCCCCTGCCTTGGGGGGCCAGGTGGGGACCAGAGGATGGTGACCCTGAGAGGTTTCCCAGGACCCCCACTGTCGTAGATGGCCAAGATTACAATGTGAAACCTGACCAGGAATCTTCTAGGGCATTGGTCAGGTGGATAAAGATTGACAAAAGGGCCAGGGTCTTCTGGCCACAGCCCCAGCTGTGGACCTGAGGCCATTTGTACATGTACCGGTTAAATGGCCAGGGGGCGGGAGGAACTTTCCTGGGACTCCTTGATATGGGAGCCCAGTGCACTGTGATTCAAAATATTGTTTGTTGAAGAATTTTCAGGGGCTGAGGTTAGATTGGGAGGATATGGAGATGCAAAAGTTACTGGAATTAAGGTGAAAGTCTGGATGAAAATTGGAGTAAGGTTATCAGAGTGAAACAAGCCAGAATCCCATTGGAAATAGGGTGTCTATCCCCAAAGGAGTATACTGTGTGCAAGATTTGCCTGTGTTGGTATCATTAAAACATGTGCCTTATCATCCCTAAGGTTAATTTCCTCTACTGTCTTTGTAGATTAGGCACACACCCTAATAAAAACTGCTGCTTGTTGGGGGTGCACGGTGCTCCCTACTGGGTCCCCTACTGGCCTCCTGTGGAAAGTGCAAGTCATGGACTCATCTGAGCAGAATTGGTTTGAATACAGCTGGAATGGCCACTTGGTGCCAACTGAACTCCTTAGGCTTGAGGATTATCATAATTTTGTTGTTATCTGTATCATAATTTGTTATTTATATGTTGTTATAGCCTCTGTTTCTTTTGTGGGATCTGGTTACAATACCCCAGCTTTCTCACACAGGGACCATCACGAAAGATTGAGGGCATATAGATTATGAGGAGAGAATCCTGTAGGGTTGAGTATAGGGAAAATTGAAGTCCTATGGCCAGGATCCTCACCTGATATCCACTGTGTATGTGCAATGAGGTAATTCTTAGCCTACTGCACAGGAGCAGGCTTGCATACCCATTGGCAATAAGCCATTACTGCGGTATTGCTGTAAAATAGTTCCCTCGGTGCTTAGAGATAGAGAAAGAGAAGGAGGTCCTATAAAAGAGAGCAAGAGAGCAGGAGAGAGGGGAGCAGAGGCTGCAGGTGAGGGCAGAGCCTGGAGTGGTGATGAAGCCTGGGGCAGAGGCTGAGTCTGAAGTACAGATGGAGGCAAACAGGATTCTAGCATTTGACCTGCCACTGTGAGATGCACTGTTGTCATTTTGGTTTCACTGAATCCCAAGTGAACTTGCCTGGAGCTGAAACCCTCAGGTGAGACAGACCAATATGGAAACAGTGATGATGGTAAAAGTTCAGATTCTGAAAATATTTGACAGCAATTACAACAATTTCCTGACAAACAGGATGACAGCAAACAAGGGTCAAATGTGGCCTGAGAGCTTGAAGTTGCCATCTGCTGAGATGGTTCCTATCGTAAAGCACTTTGAAATATATTTATTTGAAAAGTTTTGTAGATAAGAGCCCTGAATTTGGCGTTAGCAGGTCTCAGTTCAAACCCTGGCTTATTCACTTGTTCAACATCTGACCCTGTGGAAATCACGTAACTTCTTAAGTCTCAATTTCCTCAACAGTAAAATGGGTTAAAATGTGCATACATTCTAAGTTTTCTGCTAGGAGTAAATTAATACATGCAAGGCATTTCACCACATGCCTTGAGCATAGTAAGTGCTCTTTCAATGGTAGGTGTGCTTTGCTGTTACTCTTGCTATAATTGCTGTTTTTACTTCACATGTTTTATATCTACTGCTGGGTTATATGCCTGACATTTTTCCACAGGAATGCACTGTCCTGTATGTAGAGTTAGTATGGGCCCTCTCAGTGTACCGACCATGGCTTGGCCGACATGATGCTGTGGATGGGGAACCTGGTATCAGAAATGCTGACAGACGTAAATGGCTAATTGGCCCTTTCATACTCCGTTCTAAAAATGGTAGAAATTATATATATTTCCTTTTTAGCCATACATGCATTTTCAAGCCTAAGTCCAGAATATAATAGTAGAACATTGTAAGTGGAATTGCCACCCCACCCCACTTTTTTTATCTGTATTCACCATGATCCCTTGCATATTTTTTCTGCTTGTCAATTCTTTTCCTGTTATCTTTGAAAACTATAAGACAATGAAGAGAGAAATTAAAGACACAAATAAATTGAAATCTATCCCATGCTCATATATAGGAAGAATTAATATTGCCAAAATGGCCATCCTGCCCAAAGCAATTTACAGATTGATTGTAATTCCTGTTAAAATACCATCAGCATTTCTCAATGAACTAGAGCAAAGAATTCTAAAATTTATCTGGAACACAAAACCCCAAATAGCTAAAGCAATCCTGAGAAAAAAGAACGAAATGGGACATTACTCTCCCTGACTTCGAGCTGTACTACAAAGCTACCATAATCAAATCAGTATGGCTTTGGCACAAGAACAGACCCAGAGATCAATGGAACAGAGTAAAGAGCTGATATAAACCCAAGCATATATGGTCAATTAATATATGATAAAGCAGCCATGAATATATAGTGGGGAAAAGATAGTCTCTTCAATAATCGGTGTTGGGAAAACCGGACAGCTACATGCAAGAGAATGAAACTGGATTACTGTCTAACTCCATACACAAAAGTAAAACTTGACATGGATTAAAGACTTAAAAATAAGACATGAAACCATATAACTCTCAAGAAAAACATAGGCAAAAATCTCTTGAACATAAACATGAGCAGTTTTCTTCTGGACACGTATCCCCTGGTAAGCAAAACAAAATAAAAAATGAACAAGTGGGACTACATCGAGATAAAAAGCTTCTGTACAGCAAAGGACACCATCAGTAGAACAAAAAGACATCCTTCAGAATGAGAGAATATATTCATATGTGATTTATCTGATAAAGGGTTAACATTCAAAATATAAAAATAACTCACAGGCCTCAACACCAAAAGATAAATAACCTGATTAAAAACCAGGCAGAGGACCTGAAAAGACATTTTTCCAAAGAAGAAATTCAGATGGTCAACAGGCACATGAAAAGATGCTCCACATCATTAATCATCAGGGAAACGCAAATCAAAACCACAGTGAGATATCACCTCACACCAGTTAGAATGTCCACTATCCAAAAGAAAAGAAATAACAAGTGTTGGCAAGGAGGTGGAGAAAAGGAAACCCTACTACATTTTTGGTAGGAATGTAAACTGGTGCAGCCAGAATGGAAAGCAGTATGGAGGCTTTAAATATAGGCATAACTTAAAATATAACTAACCATAAAACCCAGTAACTGCATTTCTACAAATTCACCCAAAGAAAACAAAATCTCTGATTCAGAAACATATGCACCCCTATGCTTATTGCCACATTATTTACAATAGCCAAAATATGGAAAGAACCTAAGCGCCCATCAGCAGATGAATGGATAAAGAAGGGGTGGTACATATACACAATGGGATATTATTCAGCCACAAAGAAAAAAGAAATCCTGCCTTTTGTGACTACAGGGATAGATGAATCCAGACGGTATTATGCTGAGTGATATAAGCCAGGTGGAGAAAGACAAGTACCATATGATTTCACTTATTTGTGGAATCTTAAACACAAAGCAAAACAGAATGAACAAAATAGCAGCAGACTCATAGACACTGAGAAGTGACTGGTTGTTACCATGAGAGAGGTGTTGCGACGGGTGAGGGGAGTGGGGGGGATAAAAGGGCACAAAAATTCTCAATCATAGTATAAGTTGGTCAAGAGATGGCAGTGCAGCATGGAGAATATAGCCAGTGGCTCTGTAACATCTTCCTATGCTGACAGACAGTACCTGCAGTAGCGGGGTGAGGATTTAATAATGTGTGTAACTGTTGAACCACTGTGTTGTATGCTTCAAACCAATATAATATTGTGTATCAACTATACTTCAATTTAAAAAAAGGAAGAATAGAAGGAAGGTTGGCTCTGGAACAAGGTGACCTGGGCACAGCAGGAACAAGGGACCCACAGAAGAGGATGGAGCAGAGACTCGTCCCTCAGCCTCATTTGTGACGGATGTTGGACTGTTCTCTGGTGAGCAGGAACTGGAGACTGATAGGAAGACCCACTGCATGTTCTTCAAAGTTCTTGCAAGTAACTGTGTGTGTAAAATATATATATATTTATCTGTATGTGTGTATATATATATATATATGTATGTTGCATAATAAACCTTAATATAAGATTTGCTAAAAAGTGTTCTTCCTAAAGAATCCTCTTTAAATTTGCTTAAGTCATGTTCCTCTCTCCCAAGCTTGTAGCAATCCTCTCTAATTTGGCATCATATGTAGATTTAATGAGCATTTGCTCTTTCATCATCCAGGTCATTGGGTCATTGATTCTTATTTCCCTTTGTGCTTTTAGAGCAAAGAGACCGTCTCAATCCATCTTTTCTGGTCCTCCTATCTGTGGACAGTATTTTCCAGATTCCATTGTACTTTCAGGATAAAAGCATCTTCATTTTCAATCTACCCCTAAAATGGAAAATTTGTTATTTCACTAGAATGTAACTCACTTTTTCCTTTTTACAGACTAGTTCTCACTTTTTTCTCTTCCCATTCTAAAAATATGTCTGTAATTTTAGACGCTTTTCCCTTTTAATGTTTAATAAATGGCCTTGAGTATTCAAATACACTCATCTCTTAAATTCAAATCCACAAAAATTAATATCTAGTCTGTTGATTCCCAACTTTTATTCCTCTGTTATCTTCTCTACCCCTATAAAACATTTCTACATAAAAAATTAAAGTGTAATGAAATTACTATGCAGGAAGAATAACAAAAAATAGAAGTGGGAATAATTAGAATAATTATTAAGGGAATAATTATAAGAAATGATAAGGCAGCGAAGCACTGATGCAATGAGAGGTTGACTGTTGGCAGAGGTTAATGTCGCCTGGTAATGGGGATCTTCAGGGAGAAAAGCACAGAAAAGCAGTGGTGGGAAGTTTTTATTAAATACTACAACTATAATACAAAAAAAATGAACTCTACAAGCTGCAATTCTAGTTGCTGCAATCTTTTCTGAAATGCTAAATCTCTCATATTTCCATCTCTACCACGCCTACAGGAATATTCTTTCTAGTATGCAATGTTAACTGTGTTATCCCTCTGCTTGAGACTCTCCATTGGTTGTTGACCTGCTGGATAAATTCCTGTAACATGTAAGAAATCCTCCAAGTTCTTACCAGCTTATCTCTCCAGCCTGTCTACTACTGCAAACCCTCACTGGTCCGTGATCATGTTGAACTCCTTAATGTTCCACTCAGTCACTACTGTGTTTCTTTTCTAAGCCTCCTCTGCAAATTGGTCCTTATTTGCCTTTTTAGCTCCCCTCTTACTCCCATGACTGTATCTTGTACATATTTCTATCAGAACTCCTAAGATTCTGAAGTTGGTGTCCATTACTTTTTTCTAGCCATCATTGTTTTTGGAAACCCTACTTCAAATAATTCCAGCAGGCTCACCAATTATGTGGCCTATCTCTCCCAGCACAGAAGATGAGCCCATGGCCCCCATGAGCCAGCAGAATGTCCATAGGGACATATGATCTGGCAATCCTACCCCTGCATATACTATCTGAAGGAACTGAAATCAGTATCCCAAAAAGATGCCTACATACCTGTGTCCTTTACAGCATTTATTCACAATAGCCAAGATACAGAAACAACTTAAATATCTTTCAATGGATGAATTGATTAAGAACAAAATGAAATATTATCCACATAATAAAAGGAAATCCTGCCATTTGCAACAATATGGATTAACCTGGAGAGTGTTATGCTAAGTAAAATAAGTCAGACAGAGAAGGACAAATATATGGTATCACTTATATGTAAAATTAAAAGAAAAAAGTCATAGAAACAGAATAGAATGGTGGTTGCCAAGGGGTAGGGGAAGGGAAAATGGGGTACTACTGTAGGTCAAAGGGCACACATTTTCAGTTATAAAGAAGAATAAGTTCTGAAGATATAATGCACAGCATGGTGACTATAGTTTTTAATAATCCAATATTATATATTTGAAAGTTGCTAAGAGTCCCTCTTAGGCATTTTCACCACAGGCACACAAAAAAAGAGTTAACCATATGATCTGAAGGATGTGTTAATTATCTTGATCTTGGTAATTGTGCCACAAATCATTAGACTGTACACCTCAAATGTATACAATCATATATGTCAATTATTCCTCAATAAAGTTTAAAAACAAATGATACATGGCCAGAGACAAGCAAACCAGGATCCTTTATGACGGTACTGAACACCCTGGTGCAGTTTGCTCATTCATCACATTTGTGGATTGGCGAGCAAGTGTACCAAAAGGTACAGAGGGCAGAAGAATGATCATTGTATCTTCGTTATTTCCTATTATTTTGATTGTTAACCTTCTTGAATAAATTTGAAATTGCTCAAATATATGAAATCTGGAATAGATTTTATATACATGTAAAAGCCCATCTATAAAACATTTAATCAGAATAATGTTTTACCGATATTATCATGCTGAAGTAAAACTTGTACTTACAAATAGTCTTTTAGAATTGGTAGTAGGTGGGAAATAACTACAGACATGTCTCCAAACTTATCTCAAGCTATCTTAGTTATTTTATGCATTATATTTTAAGAATCAATGTGGTTGAATGAATTGAATGTGCATGCACAAAATCTAGCTACGAAACCTGATGTTTAAAAATTAATACATATTTTAAATGTTATTTAATATTTTATTATTTGTTTATTTAATGTTTAAATAAACATTTAACACATATTTTAAATATGGCTCTGTACATCCACTTATTTTTATAAAACTTCAAAAACCCTCTTTTTTAGCCACTGCAATGGTCAGCGACTTGACAAGATATTTTCTAACACAATTTGTATCTAATAATAATAATAATACATATTATTGTATATAATTTTGACTAATAATCATTGACATAGTACTTTCCTGAGTGCAAAACCAAATATCCAAATTACTGCACCAAGGAATTCTGATGAACCATTATTTAACCTCTAGTTACAAGTTGGAATATCTTACTTTTCAGAAAAAATATAAGCAAGACCATTTAAAAACTTAAAACATTATTAAATCAATAAACTGTATAGAACTCTCAATAAATGCAGTTCAATCTACACCAAAAATAAAGTAGATCTTAACATTATTTTAACAATTAGGTGGCTGCTACTTGTTTAATACTGAAATGTAAATGCTCATGTTAAAATTAGAACTAAGAACAACAAATCAGAACCACTAAGAGGGATAGAAGGAAAAATCCTAATTCAGATAACAAATGGAAAAAGCTCATAGTATGTTTTGTTTTTGTATCTAGTCATTGGTCCAAAATCTTTGCCATTCAAAGTCTAGTATTTAGAATTTCATATATTGTACTTATTATCTGGGAACCATTCCTCATTTCCAAAATTTCCTTTAAAAATGTTTATTACTAGAAATACCATTTGACCCAGGAATTCCACTCCTAGGAATTTACCCTAAGAATGCAGCAGCCCAGTTTGAAAAAAACATATGCACCCCTATGTTTATCGCAGCACTATTTACAATAGCCAAGAAATGGAAGCAACCTAAGTGTCCATCAGTAGAATGAATGGATAAAGAAGAAGTGGTACATATACACAATGGAATATTATTCAGCCACAAGAAGAAAACAAATCTTACCATTTGCAACAACATGGATGGAGCTAGAGGGTATTATGCTCAGTGAAATAAGCCAGGCAGAGAAAAACAAGAATCAAATGATTTCACTCATCTGTGGAGCATAAGAACAAAGCAAAAACTGAAGGAAGAAAACAGCAGCAGACTCACAGAACCCAAGAATGGACTAACAGTTACCAAAGGGAAAGGGACTGGGGAGGATGGGTGGGAAGGGAGGGATAAGGGGAATAAGGGGCATTACGATTAGCACACATAACATAGGGGCGGGCATGGGGAAGGCAGTATAGCACAGAGAAGGCAAGTAGGGACTCTATAGCATCTTACTATGCTGATGGACAGTGGCTGTAATGGGGTATGTGATGGGGACTTGATAATGGGGGGAATCTAGTAACCACAATGTTGCTCATGTAATTGTATATTAATGATACCAAAATAAAAAATAAAATAAAATAAATGTTTATAACTGCTAATCCCTTCTTGGAGTTTGTGAGTCTGCTGCTGTTTTATTCCTTCAGTTTTGCTTCATTGTTATACTCCACAAATGAGGGAAATCAGTTGGTATTTGTCTTTCTCTGCCTGGCTTATTGCACTGAGCATAATACCCTCTAGCTCCATCCATGTTGTTGCAAATGGTAGGATTTGTTTCTTTCTTATGGCTGAATAGTATTCCATTGTGTGTATGTACCACCTCTTCTTTATCCATTCATCTACTGATGGACACTTAGGTTGCTTCCATGGCATCTTACTACACTGATGGACAGTGACTGCAATAGGGTATGGGGTGGGGGAACTTGATAATATGGGTGAATGTAGTAAACACATGTTTTTCATGTGAAACCTTCATAAGAGTGTATATCAATGATACCTTAATAAAAAAATTCCATTCCATATTAAACAAGTTGAACAACAAACAAAAAATGTTTATAAAACACATATGCCATATCACTGCCTATACCCATTTGCATCAACCATTCAAAATAAGTATTTAAGGGGCATCAGTGAAAAATAATTAGTCACTATATGGGGTCAGCTCATTATACATATAATAAAAACTGGCATATGATACCATTTGTACAGCAATTTTGTATCATATCCAAACACTTATTAATACTTCCAATATTTCTACACATTATCTGCAAACACTCATTTCTATTTTACTGATGTATCAAATACAAAGCCCTACCTCATATACTGACATGAACCCAGTGACTCTATGTTTTCTCAGAGTCCATTTCTATCCACGAGGAAGAAAGGATATAGTACATCTACCATAAAATAGTTTGGCAACCCCCAGGTAGTAAAATATGCGATTGGCACTTGGGTCTTATCTATTCGCACCTTCTTATAGGCGATCCAGTCGAACACCCTGTCGATGTCCGTTGCCTGCCGCACTTCCTGTGACACAGGATGGGAACTGGCCGCACCGTCGAGCAGCATCACTTCGTGCAGAACATCTGTCAGAAACCTCTGCTTCTCCTGCAATACAGTACATGGGGCAACGTCATCGGTGAGGCCCAGCCGTGACCGAGTGTGCGCGACAGCACGGACAGGAAGTGTGCTCTTCCCGGGATGATGGTCATCAGCCCAACGGTGAGACTTCACGCCAAAGAAAACCCAGGAAATAAGTCACTCTAGAATGAAAGTGGTTAATTTGAGCACAACATGAAAGGGAACCGATGGACTACAATTGGCCCTCCATAGATAGAAACAATGGGCTCTGCTCTAACAGTGGTTAAGGTAAATTGGGACATTAGGAAGTAAGTGAAACTGACTCGTATCGTTTGTGCCTTCTCCAGGGTCAGGACTACTACTCCTGTCACAAATAAGCTCTTTAGTTAAGTTCGATATAAGGATAATAACTAAATCTCAGAGTTCTAGTATTGTTTTGCTATTTACACCACTTATTCTTAGTACCATTTAAACATCTCACTCTCTACCTGTCCCTCTGTACCTTGTTCTGTTTCCTTCTCCCTGTCTGTCTTTCTTCCTTTGCCTCTGTCCTGCATTCTCACATACACACACACACACATATGTACAATTTATTTTCTGAAAAAAATTCTAGCAGATCACAACAAATAGTGAAAGATGTTATTGACATCCAACTATAATATCTGTGGGTATATATGTGAATTCAGAATAATGGACATAAAGTGGAGATCAATAGGCATTAATAACCATTACCATAAAGTTGTGAAAACAGACAAAATCATGAGACTTCTATTCTATACCTTGTTGATACATTTGTGTTTGCTCTAATAAAAGCTAATTTATTATGTTAGAAATAGACTGTAAAGGAAAAGTACTTCTCTGCTGTTTTTGTTATAAGAAACGTGCTTTAAGGAAACAGATCTGGTTGTTAACAAAAATGCTGGCAGCTATTAGTCCTACTGGCCTCCTGCCCTCACTGAGGGAGGAGGGAAATAAAAAAGCAAATGCAAGAGATAACAAGTTGGGACCTGAGGAGTCCCATTTCAGAGATTAAAGAGCGCAACACTTAGATGGCTCTAGCTAAC
The DNA here is from genome assembly GCA_029783875.1 of Phataginus tricuspis. Classification (NCBI taxonomy): domain Eukaryota; kingdom Metazoa; phylum Chordata; class Mammalia; order Pholidota; family Manidae; genus Phataginus; species Phataginus tricuspis. The sequence goes on along the minus strand of JAQQAC010008719.1, from coordinate 2,421,506 downwards.
TCTAAACTCACTGCTAGAGCCGCCTAGTTTTGAACCAGCAGATAAACAGCATGTAACTTCTGAGTGAGTTGTAATTCCAAGCTGAAAGTACACCACAAATCCTGACTTTAAAAAAGTGGAAATGGAGAATAAATATGCTAGAAAAGAATAGTTAACTATTCTTATATGTGGGCATATATGTGTGTGTGTTACTTTAAATGTGGCTTTAAAGAAACATTTTTGTTCATCATTCATTCAATGACTTAGTATGTTTAATCAATAATAGAATTAATTAGCCATCCAACTATATACTATAAGGTTTATTTTCTAGTAGCTTATTTTTGTAGTCTGAAGACTATATGTTTAATTTCTTCAGTCTTTTTTTGGGCTAAGGGTTTCACATCAGTGGTCTCTGTGGCATCAAAGAGGACTGTGTGCACTGTCTGAACCTGAATTCACTGAGCCCAGAGGCCCCACCAGACCCTAAGAGGCCACAGTGAGAAGTTCAAATTTACAATGAATTAAGTGAAAATATTACATAAACTAACACTTTATTTTTTTTTCAAATTCAGTTCCTAATTCAAGATGAATTAAGGAGGATGGATTGGATTCTGTGATTTAAAATTTTAAGAATTAAAAGATTGGTATTTACATCGCTTATTTTAAGTCCACTAAAAAGCAAAGATAAGACCTTGGACAAATGGCCTAGGTTTAGAGAATAAGAAAATCATGTATTGCCAAAATAAAAACTTTGATGTTACTTTTACACAGGTATGCAATTTTGTTACTCATTCAACTTTAAATGCACAATAAAACTGTTTGATTTCGGAATTTATGGGAGGAATCAATACATGTATAATTACACTTCAACTTGACCAATGAACACTTTTATTTATAAGAGGTACCAAAATGAAGATGTGATTTCCATTCTGAAGATAAAATAATATTCAACTCTTCAAATAGTGAGTGCCTGATTCATTATCTCTCTCAAACACCAGACCAAAAACCACAGGGTAAAATGAACTTAAAATGATGCTTTATTTGAATCCTAGTTTTTAATATTTAGCAACAATAAATACATATTGATCAATATTAAAATTTAGTAAATATATCTTGGTTTGCTAGAAATGTGATTTTTTTTAATGGTATAAAGTAAATGGCTAATTATAAAGATGAAATCTAAGGTAAATTTCCAAAATAAAACTTTCATGTTTAAGCAAATATACATGATATATGTCTTCACGCTTCTGAAGGAAAACAAACGAACCTCTGCCTGGTCAGCAGAATATCAAGAAGTGGTAATGCGAAGTCATTAGCAAGATTCATCATCTACATTGTTGGAGTGAATGATATTGTGCAACTGAGGGAAAAAAAGCATGAAGAAAAATTAAGAGAGAGAAAGTTAAAAAAGAAAGGGAGAAAACCCTGGCAGAACAAAGTTCAGAAGGGAGAATATGTTAAATTGAAGAAGAAAGAAAATTCATGCCACAGGCAAACCCAATTTAACAAAATTACAAAGTTTCCAGGAGAGAAGGTGCTAATTTTTTACAAAGACCTGCATGACTATAAAATAAGAAGTTATCTGAGCTTTTTTAGTCCCTGGCTGGGGCCCTCTCCTTCCTCATCAATAGCAACAATAATAATATCAGCAAAAATAATTAACTATTTGTTAATTGTCTACTATTGATCTGAGACTTTGAAAGTTTAAAAAAAAGAAGGAAATCCTGGCTCTAATGTGACATAAGAGATTAAACAAAATAGTTGGCCACAATGAACAAAGTAAGTTTTCTCTTACAGATTAGAAATGCTAAAGAAATGTTGAAAAAAAATTACAGAATTTGATCTGACCCTTGAAGGATACTTGTGTGTGTGTGTGTGTGTGCATGCATACATGCACCCACACATGGGGAATTATTTATGGTGCATATTCAACAATTAGCTTTTATTCTAGCTATAGTTCAAGAGCACCATGATAAGCCATTTTACCACTTTTCAAAAAGCAATACAATTAGATAAAATGGAGAAGTTTAAAATCTTTAAGTTTAATATTAACAGTAACAATAAAATCTTATCACTCTAATATAGACCCTTCTTGGAGTTGTTACCCTCATGCCTACATTTAAAGTTCCAATAATATTGACTATATCATTTCAAACTGAATTACTTTAAACACTAAATTTCATTTGAAGTTTTAGAGAATAATGCAAAAGGTTTTCAGAAAAGTAAAGGAAGTGTGAGTTGAGAATAACACATGGAAAAGAAAGCCTCCATTCTCTCACTCATTCAATTATAAATATGTATTAATTTCCTACTCTACACCAGACATGTGATGTGTTTAGAAAAGAAATATATGCTCCTAACTCAGAGAACTTAAAAGTGGAAGCGAAAGTACAAGAGAAAGACAGATAAACAGCTAACTGCAATGTAATATGATGGATGCTATAAAAACACAGAGAATGAAATGATTAATTAGTTTAGAAAAGGCTTCACAGAGGAAGTGACATTAAAGTAGGTTGTTGAAAGATGAAGGGTTATTCAGATGAATGGGAGAAGAGCTTTATAAAAGGGCAAATCCAGGCAGAGGAAACATGAAAAAAAAAAAAGCTACTCTGAATCCTCAGGTATCAGGTTAAAGACTTTGATCTTAATAAGTAGACAGTAGCAGTCATAATGACTTAAAGTAAAAGCAGTGTCTTAAGAAAATTAACTTATCTGGGGTCTACAAGATGATTTCATGTAGACTGAGACGGGAAGTGGCTCTTGTACCAAGAGGAGGCGTGGTGACGATGCATTAGAACGAGGCATCGCTGAAGGACAGTTTGGATGAAAAACCAGCCAACACGGACTTGGTCCCTTTAGTGGTGATGAGAGGAAGTACTAAGAGACAACTGTATTGCTTTTAGACTTGACGGGATTTTTTTAAAGTGGGGTGGGCTACTGAAAGAAATGGAGAAGACATAGAGAAATAGAAAAAAGTCTGATTTGAAGGGCGAGCTAAAAAAGACCAGTTTTAGCCACGTTGCAAGGCATGGGGCCGTGAATATCCGAAAAGCAATGTGCTACAGGCAAATGTAATTAAAAGCTTGGGTCTAAGATAAGGAGCAGGTGCTGGCAATTTTTTACAATAAATTGCAATTTGTATGAAAATATAAATGATGTCTCAGAAAGAATTCACTCTTTTTCTCATTTCTTATAATGAGCATTTCATATACTGGTATTTAGTAATATACATGAAGAGTGATTATTAAGAATTCTTATCCCAGCATTAGATACATCTTGATGTGAAGTTATATTCCTTAATGTCTCCAAATGGCCTCTGCCCGAACCTGTCAAGGTCTGAGTGGTTAAAAAGGGAATATACCCAGTCTAGCCATAGTCATAATGATGAGTGGGAAAATAGGAAGTATTAGTGAAAGGTAGAGATGTCGGCCAGTTCCTATAGGAAGGCTAAGTAATTATAATTAAAAAACAACGGCAGGCAGACACTGACTGTCACCAGGAAAGAAAGAAAAAAAAATCAGAGAATAATCTGAATCGAGATCAAAGAAAGTCACATACATCAAACCAGACAAAGATGACAGCCAAGCCTGAACCGAGCCAAGTACCGGTGAGGTGCTCAGAGGCATGAAAAGGACAGAAAATTATTTCTCAGGACAGGCGTGGGTTACATCGGAGCAGCCACGAGGACTCAATTTTCTCAGAGGATGGATCTGAACATTAATGGCTCTTTTGGTATTCCTAGGAGACAGGTCGGGCACGCTGCTGCAAAGTTGATAAAAGAGTTCTAGACTGGAAGAAAAATATCTGCCATTCACTAGCTGTATGACCTTGAGCAAGTTACTCAATCTCTTTAGACTTCAGCATCTTCATTTGTAAACACATGTGGTTGCGAAGATTAAACAACAGAATTTGTTCTACAAATATTTACTGAGCACCTGCTATGTCCCAGATGGTGTGCCTGGTTCTGGGGATAAAAAGATACAAAGACATGGATCTGACCTTCAGAGTTTTTATAGAAGTAGGAGAGACAAAGATGAAAATAAATATTAAACCACCACCTGCCATATGTAAAAATGAAAGTGGATTCAGAACACAGTGTGACGACACAGAGAAGGCTGTGATTTGTTCTACCTGGGGGAAAAGCAGGAAAAGTTTCTGAATGATAGTTGAGTTGAATCATTAAGGATGACTGGAGTTTTATAGGAGGATACAGCAGAAAAGCATTTTGGACAGAAAGGAATATTCTGGGAAAACTCATGGAGATTTGAAAGAGCTTGGCCTATTTGGGGTGACGGAGTTTTGTGTGGCAGAAGGCAGGGAGTATAAGGGGTAAACGACAAGTGGTTGGCACAGAGAAATACACAAGAACAAAATCACCAAGGACCCTCATGCTTTAACTTGGACGTTATTGAGCACGAGGAAGCCAGAGTTAAGAAGTGACATTACCAGACCTACATTTGGAGAGATAACTATGAATTCATAGTCAAAAACGGACTAGAATGAGGAAAAACTGGCAACAAAAATAGGACAATACTGCATAATTGTGCACAAACGGCACACGATATGGGCTTTATCTTCGTGATCACAAAATATATTGTACCAATTTTTTCTCTAAAATTTAGTTCGATGTTACAATGATCAGTGACGACCAACAGGGCATTTACTTTGGCATTCCAGAATGTATGAATTCAGGGTAGACTTAGACATAGATATAGACGTAGACGTAGATATAGATATGTATGTAGACACCATATATATAGCCAAAGAGACACAAATATTCCTTTTTCAGTATTGTCATTTGTTTCTTTAAAGCAATGTCTTATTTCAGTTTTTAAGGTTCACAGTATCCTCTTGGATGTAAATGAAGTTTCTAATCCATGGAATCAAATCAGTTAGAATGTCTGACAAAAATTACTTGAACAATGAAATCTAATTCCATACGTGTTTGCTGTTTGATTCCTATGTGTGATGCCCTGTGTTAGACACTGGGGAAACAAGCACGAGTGGGACATAATTCCTGCCTCCAAGCCACTCCTATTATGATAGGGAAGACAGATACATGTACAACTTGTTAATGCTGTTCGATGGGTGAAGTATTAGTAGCAAAAACAAAGTAACATAGGAGTAGAAAATAGAAGAAGAGTTGTGGATAAAAATGCTTTCAGTGTCTATGACCATGCTGTTTTAACCTCAGCTGATCTATTAAGAAGAAGAAATAAGATACGATGTGTCTTTTATGTTTTACCTCTCTGAAAAGCTGTAGTGCCAAGAGATAAAGACTTTAAGTTTTCACAGGCCAAACAAAAGCCACGTGAGTCACTACTAATCTGAACCCCTTCTATAACAAATGATATAGGAATACCAGCATTGTATAGTCTGGCTTTTTTACTCTCGCTCTTTATGACTCATTCAAATCATGACAAAGGTAAAAGCAGAAGAATATGATCAAAAATTCAAACAAGAAAACAAACATACTGGGGGAAAATATTTATCAGGTTTTATTTATGTGATATGGTATCTCTGGAGCTTTGAAATTATAATTTTTTGTAAACACTTAACACAATGCCAGATTTGCAAAAAGGAGATAATATTTGGATTCTGAGATTCCTAAAACATTGAAAGAATTTTACTCTCTAATTTTATATTGTCATCCTACTTTCATAAAGTTGTAAAATGTCCAAAAGTATTTTAAGCTGTTACTCAGCTGAAAGTTAGCTAGACATACTTGGGAAATATTATGTCATTATTTAGTTGATTAGTTAGCAATTTTATAGACAGCTAAATCACACTGAAAGATGAAATAAAACTAAAGAGCTAGTGGAAATAAATGTTGCTTCTCTATAGCAACATACTTTCAAAATTAACATTTGAAATCTCATGTTGAAAACACATGCTCAAGATGTTAATAATCACTTTCATAAGCAGCTTGGTAAAGCAGTCCATATATATTAAAGTCAAACTTGTGTAAACACACACATATACAGTAGGCACTGAAGAATACTTTTAAAATAATCACCATTAACACCTGCAATGAAACTGAAATTTTACTTCTGTATTTGTTTACAAAACCTTTTCCAAAAAGTGGTGCATTTACTCAATAATACAGGTAGATCTCTACTGATACGTTGTTATTCAGTGATTTCAAGTATATTTCTATGAGAATATCTCAGATGACTTCATAAGCCTCTCCTCATAACCCCAAAGACCTCCTGCATGGGTTTCTATGAACTGTTATATTTTCAAACATGACTAACAGAGCAAAAGTGGGTTAAATTGTGAATCTCTTTAGTGACTACATTCTACAGCTGCTATGTTTTGTTTGTAATATCCAAGGGGAATGTGTCATGTTATATTATCATCCAAGAGGTGAGACAGCTAAGGGAAAATGCTAAGGTGGAACACAGAATATACTTCATTATATACAAGCAAATTCTGTGCCTTCTACAGACTTACTCAAGAATCTTAAAGATACAGCAATATTGATATGACAGAAGTTACCATTAATAAGTCATTCACATTTTCATTAATTATAATTTTGGGTCTTACAGAACAATCATGAATGTGCTTCAAATAATGTTGATCTCAGTAATAATTATAAACAGTTTGTCTAATTACATAGCTCATTCTGACTCTAGCAGTCCCCAAACTCACTGTGAACAATCACCATATGCCATGTGCTTTAAAATGTTCATATCATTTAACTTTCCTTCACTTTTTAGAATTTCTTTACACCTTTCCCTGTTTTCCTTCAAACATTTATCCAATGTAGTTTCATATATTTTTAATCTCAATATCCTTTTTAATTCAATGAATGAGTTCCTAATACAGGTATAGAAACTGTTACATTTTTTCATAAATGACCTGTTGACCTTCGTTTCATAAATTTTTGTTTAACTTTTGAGCAGATTTTCATCACTGACTATCTCATAGATACCATGCTTTGGGTTAAATGAAAAATGATGGTGAAAGACACAGCCCCTAGCCTGCTGTTCGGTGCGGGGGATGCACCTCCCGCCCTTCAGTAGTTAACATGAACTCATTCCCACTCTTCATAGGTCACTTCAAGATCCTCTCCATAGATTTTAAGCTTCTGAGAGCCAATAGCCTCTTCATCTTTTCAATAATTCTATCTCCACTTTGGCAGTAAGAATATTTTCCTCTATCTCTAAGCTTACTTTTTTTTGGCAAGCTGGTAAGACATTTCAATGAAATCAAATTTGCCAATTGTTTTTGACATTCACACACTTGTTTCTCACACCCATCACTCGGAGTCTCTAATATTTTGCAGACACATTAATAACAAGCTAATCACGGCACTGTAACAGCTGATTGATAAAATGTAATCTGGAGTATTTTTAAATGCATACTGACTAATCATCTTAAATTCAATTTCTGTTTAAATTCTAATGGAAGCCTCCTTATATCATTCAGGTCTGGAAGAATTCCAAGGACTGGCAAATCAACACTCAAGTTATTAAGATGGTTACCAAGTGACTAATTCACTTCACATTATTTTACTTTGCAAAATAAATAATAATTGAAATGACCTTAATTCTATAACAAAATTCTTATTAACTTGATGAACGAAATTTATTAAATAACACTTTTTGTACTTTAATTTCAAAATTTAGGGATATAAGTTACCAAATAACCCAGCCTAATAAAGCTTCACTCTTGTTGGTAGATCCATGGTGGTGTATATGTTTCCAATGACAGAAGCATTTTTTTTCAAATTTGAAAGATTTAATAACCCATAACAAACAACTCCAAAATACATAAAGTGCTTATGGCCCAGAAAGCCAATTCTGAGAGGAAATTCCAGGTTTATGCCTAGTTCCTCCACATTATTGTATCTCCAAGTAAGCTACTATCATGCTTATAAACTGATTGTGAAACTAGTAGGGAAAATCTTCACTATTCATGATGCAAAATTTGGACTAGCAATCCCTTTATAAAATACAAAAATATTAAAAAACTAGCATTCCAGAATCATTCAGAAACAGGTGTACTCAAAAGCATTTTGTGAAGCCAATTTCTTTGCTCTTACTTATTTTTAATATGGGATTCACAATACTCCATAATATACTCCCAAAAGAGTTTTGGGATCTTAAAGTAACACCATTACACTTAAGAACCTAAGAGGAACAATAACACTGGGAACAGTGATAGTTGTTACTCTTTCAAATAGAAACAGAAATAAAATTTGATTCTTAAAACTATTTGTAACAAAACAGCACAAATATTTCATACATATTACGAAGATGGAGAAATGAGATGATATAGGTAGTATCAGAGTCAGAAATTTAATCCATGAGATAGGTAGAAAAGGAATTGAACTTCCTACTAAGAAACTGCAATGCTTAGAAAAAGAACAGGACTCAAAAGCAGAACTTAACTGAGCAGAAAGATATTCAAACAGTTTTCACAATAAATGGCAATTGGAACTGGGTAAACTAACTATTACAGACCATGTCTGAGCCATGTAATATAAAAATAACAATAGCTAACTAAATGTTCTTATTGTTCCAGCATTTGGATAATTCTCTAAGAATTTTATTTTCTAAATATATGTATGAATATGAACAGTCTGATTGATGTTATGGATCTGTGTTTTTGAGGTACTTCATAATAAAGCAGCTCCTGACAGAGGCATGGTTGGTCAACTAAGAACCCCAAATAATCCTAAATGTATCCATACCTCTTAACAGAAACTACCACACCAAAGATTAAACACAGTGCATATAATAAACTGATATGTAGCAGTTCCATGCTAATAGCATGAGATTTATTCCATAGAAATTAGCAAAACAAATGCTGCAGTATAGGTGCCTGATAATCCTTTGAATGAACTGCTAAAGAGAATGAATGAAATGTATGACTGAATGGAATGGCAAAAAAGGGGCAGAAATCCACCAAGCTAGTTGATATAAAATTATTGAGCTAGTACACCATTAACAGCACTCAAGAAAAGCATCACTGGACTATATAAATAAAATCCAGAGAAGAGAAAATCAAATGATTAAAGGAATTAATTGGACACAGGTGTATTTGAAGTAGGTTCTTAGAGAAAAGAAAGCATTCCCACATATCTTAATTTTTGAAGACAAATATGACAAAAGATGACACTCCAATCATCAAAAAGAATTTTATTTCATCAATCCCAGGAAGAAGTAAAAAGCTAAAGATATGAATAGTTTCAAAAGGGGCTTACTTGAATTTGTGAATGGTAGATCCACAGGAGTTATTCAGCTCAGTATAAAAATATGGTCTACGCACATCATCTTTGGAGTCGTCGCTGAGGTGAGCTGTCTGAGTGGCGGACTGTGTGATGGTCCTGCCATCACTGTCCTCTCTGGGCTCAAGGACAATGGCGACAGGGATGTGTCCTCTCAGGATTCCCAGCAGAATCCTTACTCTATTTCATAGTGAGTTATAAGATGCAGAAGTGTTTAATGATACATAGTAAATGCTATGTAGTTTATTATTGCAAGTGTTACTGGAGTAATTGAGGCAAAATCTTCAACAACCTCCAATTACCTAATTGCTCTTTTTTCTTACTCATCACAGGAAGCCGTTTTACATGTTCTTTGATTCATATCACTTGAACTCACTGCTTCCATTCCCCACATCCTTGTCTGGTGATATCGGAACAGTATTAAAGTAACCTTGACGAGAAGGGGGGAAAAGTCCCATAAAGTGTTATGGGCTGAGACAGTCACTCCTTGCTGCGAAATGAGTTGTGTTCCAAAGTCTTTTAAAACACATAGCTGCCTGATTAAGGATGATTAATAATTAGAAAATTAATGAATTATTCTTTGGTTGCCCTCTTAGTCACAGCTTTCATTTTTGGCTGTGTTTGTGTTAAGAAACTTTGTAAAGCAAATTCTTTTTAACTGCCTGGGAAAATGCTGAGTAACCTGAGATGTTGAACAATCCAAATATTATAGGAAGATAAACACTTTTACTAGAGGTAGTTAAAGGGACAGATAAAACAGTGTATAATCTATCACAAATAATATACATTTGAGAATACTGATGTCTACCAGAACATTTCATTGTTTTGGTTATAAATTTGGGGCATTATCAATTTTTTGGTTTATCAAGTGATGTCTGACAATTTTTAGCAAATTTGAATATTTTGTTTACAAACTGCTCTTACTTGAAAAGAGAAAGAACTGGTTAATTTTCCTGCAATATTTCTAGATATGAAGAGCAGCCTTGATTATTGTTAGACTCCAGGTTCAGTAAGACTTTTCTTTTTAGAGAGTATCTAATCCTGTCAATGTATTGGTTGCTTTTCAAATTCCTAAGGAAATGTAGAAAGACCTTGACACCATGCAAACCTGAACACAGTCTTTGGAAGAAAAATTTTATTCCAAAGAGAATTCTCATTTATCTTTTACCTTTAAGTTTAAAATACACAAAACCTGAAATACACTTAGTGTCTTTATGAACAGAATAACTTCGCTTAAGAAAAATTATCCTCTAAGGATATATGTTAAATTTCAAATTGCAACTTTGTTTTGAATTTTAAAAATTCATATAGGAAAAAAAAATGTGAGGCAATGTGACTAAGAAAATCTCCCAGGTTCATACCTGAATATATAGAAGTATATGTGAATATGTATGAATCCCCATGAATCTCACATTTGTTTTTTCTCATCTTTCTAAAGACATTTTACTTAATAAAAGCTGGTCTTCCATTTGAAGCAGTAAATGAAGCAGATTTACATTTTCTGAGACTTAATACACCTTGATAACAAGCTCTTCAAAAGCTTCCATTTCCCAACCAACTGTGAAGCCGAAGTCTTCCTTCTTATAAAAGAACCGTGAACCAAACAAAAGTGTGAATGTATTATCTGTTCTTCAGTGGTAGTTTCATCCTCAAAAACATATCTGTGCCATAAAACTTCTAGATCGATAATGTACTTCAACAATTAACAAATGACTGCCCAAACCCAGTCATTCTTCTCTCTAGCAGATGCGCCTAGCAGGGCTCCTAGCACATCATTAGGAGATTTTGTAAAAAGCACTAAATAAGTCCCAAAATGACTTGCAAATGTAAACACAACTTGTTATGGCACTAGCCTTAGTGAGAACCATTTTAACGTGTTAGTATAAAAGGGGCAGTTCCAGGTTTCACTATCACTTGCTAGAAATTCTTCATATCCCTTCAGTCCTTATTGGCTGGAATCCAAGTCGCTGGCCAGCCTGTTAACAGTGACATCTTTGTGGGTCGTCCTGATTTGCAGACTGAGCATTAATCCACTCCCAATGCCCTGATGACGTGCCCAGTAGAACTCCCCCTGTGTTTACTTGGAATTCAGATAGGGCATCGGCTGCTGTTAGTGCGGTTCTTGCTTCCTCTGTGTCCTTTCTTTGTCTCTGTCACGGGCCTGTTTCCCACCAAGGCCCAAAGCCGCTCTGACCGCTAATGCCAAGGAAAAAGCAACCCTTTCTCCTAGAATAGAACTATAGCTCACCAGTTCTTCTCAAATGAGAAAAAAAAATACATTTTTCTATTCTTTAAAAAAAAGTCTATGTGTTCAGCAGCAAGAGAAATTGCTTGCAGCGAGGGGAGGAGGAAGGAGCAAAGGGAAAGCACCAAGAAGTGGTCCATTCTGAAGACTGTGACCCCCCGGACACCCATGTAGGCACTCCTAATCCTTCCCCTCTAGTCTCTCCATGTAAATGTCACTTGGAAGCTATGGGACAGGATCACAAAGACCACAGACCCTTGGGACTAGCTGTAAAAAGGCTTTACATTTTTCACATTCAATATGTGTCGGTCATTTGAGAATAAAATATCATCTACCAGTTGGAATCAATCAGACCACCTTCTAATTTACTGACTTCTCAAGACTAGAATATTATATGTGGGTTTCGATCATAATAGACAAACACAACTATATGGAAAAATCATAAGTATAGGAACATGCATTTATTTGGCATTCAGTGTTTAAAAAGTAAGGTCCTTAAATGACTATTTAATTCCCAATGGTCTATCTCTGACCCCATAGCCCTACTGGGCAAATATATTTTGATATGTATGAATTACGGCCAAAACGACCAACATACCAACTATTGTGGAAACATGTATTAACTAACTTTTTGAAAAGCATGTGAAACCATTATTCTCTATAGACATAAAATCAAAGATGGAGTTAAGAAATAAACAGCTGAACTCGTAAAATATTAACCAAAATCAAGATTTTTTTTCCTTCCACTTTGCTATTCCCCCCCTCTGAATAGTAGAATGTTTATTATTGTTTAGAATAGGTAAGCAGTATATCTTTACATTTAAACTAGGAAAAACATTGAACTCAATTAACTATAGATCTATTTCAGGTCCCCAATGATCTCCTTATATTAGTTTCTTCTTGATACAAATAATTTTTAAAGTAAAGATAATTTTATTGCAATGCCTGTTAAATATAGCAGGCAATTTGGGTTGGAGCATCATAAAATAATACTGAGCCTAATGACAGAATTCACTTTTACTATTTTAGTCCTGCCCATTATAGAGTCAATTGAGACCATTTATCAAGGTTTGGGCAATATACTTTGAGAGACCCTAAATAGTTAGCATAGTGAAGTTTAGTTGCATGACTCTCTGATAATAGTTATCTTTATGCCCAGGTATGTGCCCTCATAAAAATTTAGGAAGAATTCTCAGTCTGCAGACTTTTTCAGTGTGTAAAGTTATTGCTGTGTAAAGCCCCACAGCATCCCAATTCATTTAATAAAAGAACATACACTTGTGCTTAATAACTCTCATTATTGCAGCAAATCTTCATGATACTACATTCTGGGAACTAAAGGACACATCTACAATACAGACACAAATGATAATGAAAACCTGTGCAACATGAAAGGGGACAGATTTTGCCTGCATCGGCATTAAATCTGTAAAATACAGAGTTCTTCATAGTAACAGTTTACTATGCCTTCTTTTCCTGCATTAAAACTCTTTTATCATAACCTTTTTCAAATTAAAATCAAGAATTATTGAAGAATAGAATGTTGCATGAGTCTTTCCTTTTCCCAGCTTTTGAGGAAACACAGTAAAATTTAATGTGACTGCCATCAGTAACATACTATAACTTGGTCCGCTGAATAACATTGTCACTGACAGCCAGCTTTGATAAAATAACATCAAGCACAAGGACTTCCAGCTCCAGAAAACGTATCCTTAGCCCTGAGCTGAAGAGGTTGCTTCTAATGGTCTTGACCCTTGCGTTTGATGAATGAAACATTATACAAGGCTCATGTTCCTATAGAATAGTCCACATCGCCAGACTACCTGAGAACTGATTTGGTGAGACTGAGGCTAGATACAAAGATTATAGAAATTCTTGGGTAATTGTCTAGACAAAGATTATAGGAATTACCGGGTCATCAATACATAATTGCTGAAATTGTATCAAAATAGATTACTGGGGCTGGAAATTAGGGCATCTTTGCACAAAATCAATGCACCTTTCCAGCGGGGCATTCATTTGCCGGGTCCATGGTGCTGAATCACATCTGTATTGTGGCTCCCATGTTTCAAAGACCTCAAAAATTATTTTATCTTCACAAAATTTATGTGAGTTTGTTAAATCAGTACAAATGCCCCGCTTTTCAAATGATAAGGATGAGTCAGAGAAACGTAACACCTTTCCTGGAATCTGAATTTCTTCTTTCGAATCCATTCCCCTGACCTTCCACCACACTACCATGAAGGTCCATTTCTAGAAAATGGTGAACCTCATTGGTTTGTTAGGGAACAAAAGTATCATAATAGTTTTTATTCCATGTCATGTTCCTAATGTAAAAACTGATTACTTATATATGATAAAATGGCTTTGAAAACACACACACACACTAAGATTTTACTAACGTTCAAGCAGACCAAGCAAGTATACTGGCCTAAATCAGAACGAGAGCTTCCTTAACAACACTATGTAATTCTGGGCTTCTTTACTGCTATTCCATCGAAGATAGATTGTCATAGTCATTTCTCAGGCAAATTTAACTTGTATTTCAGTGCTTAAGCCTTAGTCTAAAAATGATAAAAGCATTGAGATCAGAGGCAAAAGGTCAGCTTCCTGAATTTCTTTACTCCTGACATGAGCCTGACTTTTGATTTTTCTATTTTGGGCTAAGCTCCGGTGAGCCCAGGCCCTGCGCTCCTGGACTCGCTTGCACGCATATCACAATAGTAGTATGAGTTACTGCTGACACAGCCAGCACTCCAGTTTTTGCTAGTATTTCTTTCACTCTTTTGCTGAAGCCATTATGACAAATAGTGCTGGCAGAGCCTTAAAGCCACTTAACACCTTCTCTTATTTATGTAACTAACTTAGTCTTAAAATTTTGTTTGCAAAGAAGATATTAATGGTAGTGGAGCAATTTGTTCAGCATTTTTTCTTATAGATTTTATGAATTTAGTATATTGAGATCCTCTACATTCTAAATAAAGAAAGCTACTAAAAAGCAAAAGCAATCAGAGATTAGCAAGTATTTATAATCTTTATAATCGGAACATAAAGAGACATCACAGGACTGTTTCTTCTCACTATTGCCTAGTTAATTTCTTTATTTAATAGGGTGAGCCTTCTATGTCACAGTATGCATGCTATCATTAATTCTCATTTCTTAATTATGAAGTATGGATTTATAAGAAGTAAAATCTTACAGCTTACCACCCTAAGGTTTTTATACTTCCAGTTGATGGTCTGTGTTCTATAAGGACAAAGTCTCAAATGTGTTATTTACACTCTATGTTCATTTTCAATACCTCTTATAAGAATGCTCTGCAGAAGGTCTACATTTATAACTTAACTGAGAAAAATGATGAAGGAATTTAATAAGTTATTCAAAAACAAAATCCAGTATAAGGACATTGGAGCAGGATATACTGCCATGCCAAAACCATCAAAAGCTTTCAGTTTTCACCCCACGCATAATTCCGTTGATTACTTTTTAATTCAAGATGTATTTTTCATAATGATGAATAGAAAGGATTTTTTCAAAAATAGCTGACAGAACTAGAAATAAGCTTTCTTATATAAGGAACATGTCATTTGTTGTAAAGACATCCTTTAATATTGGAACCTAGTGAAACTATAAATCAGTAATAATCCACAGCATAATGAAAATTAAATGAAAATTTTAAACAGAGTTGATTGAAAGTCATCTAACAACCTGAAGATATTTTTGGAAATGTTTCAATATCCTTAAACAATTCAGTTTTAAAATTTTACATTTGTTAAAGAATATTTTAAATAATTAAAATCACATGGTATTGTTGATTTTTCTTCAAAGTTTTTTAAAGGAAAGGCAATGTTTTATCATTTCAATGTCATGATAAAACAAGTAAGATTTTAAAATTTAGAAATTCTATCATATACATGTATACCTAGATACAGAAGTCTAAGTAATATTATTTTATACATTTCTGCAAATGAGCCATGTTGCCTTTATGAAATATGGACAACACTGCAGGGACAGAATTAAAGCATAATGATATGGCATTAGTTTTGTAACATTTTGTCTGTGTGTTATTTGAGATCACATTTCTTAATCAGCAGAAGTTGGGTGAATTTATGGTCTACCATGAAGTTTTATCATGACTTACAGACAACTTCATATTTCACCTTGGTTTAAGTACTCTTCAAATTATACCTATGACTAATACTTAGGAACTCTTTATTACTAATAATTTAGACATCAAAAAAGAGCAATGTAAAAAAGATATGCATTACCATTCATGCTGTATATAACAGGTGAAATTTCAGTTTCTGGAAGTTGACAGAGGTATTTTGCAGCTTTTACATGATACCACTTAAAACAAATATTAAATTTGAGTCCCAAAACTACATATACCAGGGTTCCATCTAATAATAACATAGTCACTTATTGGTTAATTGAAGCTTATATAAAATGAAAAACATATTAAAAGACATAAAAATCATGCCCTTCCCCCCCGACTTTTTCTTTCAGGGTGCTCTAGAACATCATTGATTGACAAAAAATCCTACTTCAGGTTCTGACATACAGATGCGCTCCCAGTACGGGTACAATGTGCACAACTCTTCATAAAGTCAATGACAGTAAGTCATTTATTCTTAAAGTATCTTTGAAACAATAATGCAGCAAATGTTTTAGCTATTTTTTTGGTTCATCACACTGAAGAAATATTAAGTTCTCATTTTTCTATATATGGAAATACTCTATACAATTAAGATCTAACTAATTGTTGTTACCTTCTCTATTTTAAAGGATAATTTGTTATCCAATACTGCAATCTAAAATATTTCTATTTAGCATTTTGAAATCAGTTTGTAACCTATGAGACTATTTCCTTCTAATAAATAAAAGAGAACTCTCTTGGAAAACTACCATTTAAATTTTGGTTACTTCTTTATTGGACATCCAATTATTTTTATTTATCAGTTAGTATTTCTGTTATCTATGATGGTAATATAAGCCCAGTGTGACAGCACATCAGCCTTTCACTGGGAGTTCCGGACAGTTAAAGAGCAGTGCACATACCATGTTCCAGCCAGGATAGAGGTAGTCTGTGCCGACGAACTCGAAGTAGTGAGCGAAACCTTCTTTCAGCCACACGTCTTCCCACCACACAGGAGTCACGAGGTCGCCGAACCACTGCAGGGATAAAATGAATGGGTATCAGACAAAAACAAATGTGGCCCCAAATTATTTTATCTAAAATTAAATGTAGCAAACTATGATTATTATAACTGGCATTCATTCCTCAACTGGTTTTGTGATCTCAAAATATGCTGTGTGGCAAGACTATTGGTTTATTTGACTACTTGGGGCACTTGTGTTTTCTAAATGTGTTCAGGGAAGAACAAAGATAAACTGACCGAGGAATACAAAAGGAGCATTTAACCTGGAGCAGAAAGAACTCAGGAGGAAAAAAGCTGATAACACCTGTCTTCAAATATTTGAAGGCCTAGTATGAGGAAGAGGAAAAGGTTTGTACCTTGTGGCCCTAGAGGGACGAGTCAGGATTAAGGGATGGGAATTAGGGTTGGTAGATGTCTGCTGAAAATGCAGAAGACCCTCTAACAGACTGAGATGGCCAACGACAGAAAATACTGCCTGGAGAAGCACTGAATGACTGACTTGGCACAGAAGGGTTCCTTCCCGTGCCAGCGGCAAGGCAGAGGAGGCAGCAGCTGATTAAAGGAACCAAGGGCTTTTCAGGGGCTCCGCACCCGCCTCTCCATGATCCCGTGAGAGTGAGGTGTTTGGACCTAACAAATCTCTAAAAGCCCTTCATGAAAACTAATGTTATAATTTTTAATTGGTGGTTTGATTAGATCATGATGCATTACTATGAAATCTTTGCTTCGTTCAGCAAAAGGTTAAAAGAATCCTTCTTTCATTAAAAAAAAAATTACACATGATAATCCAGGAGATATCCTAAAGACTTGGGATCCAAGGAAGAAAAGTCAGATAATGCCCCTTCTCATGTAGCTTGTTTTATTGTGGAGGTAAGGGGGATGCGGTGAGAAAATTAAAAATAAGCGAGCAAATGAACGACACGATTTCGGGGTCTAATTAAGTATGGTAGGACTGGGGAAGGAGCTGCTTTAGATTGTAGACTGTAAAAGTGAAAGGTTCTCTCCAAGCAGGTGACATCTGCACACAGACTTTAATGGCAAGAAAGAGGCTGCTCTGAGTAAGCCGTGGGCAAGAGATTCTAGGCAGAGGTAAGTAACCCTTAGTGTGAAAACCCTAAAGGGGAATGAATTATTTAAGAAATGGAAGTAAAAGGTGAACAAGTATCAGATTGTGTGCAGCTTTAGGAAATACACTAAAGAGCTGGGTGACTGAACATTTCAACAGTAATGATCAAGGATCCGTTATTCAAGAGGATCTCTACCTGAAACACAAGTAAGAGACAACTCTGAATACATTGATGACCTCGAAATAAATGATATTTAAAATATTTTTTATTCCTGATCAAAAATGCATGTTTCTCCTTAATTTGCAAGCCAATATTAAGAATTGTGACAATGAATAGGTAAGGAGAGGGGTCATGCAGAAAATAATTTGTCAGCAAGACTGGAAATTATTATGTATTTCTCCCAATTTTGGGTTCATTTCCAAATACTGAGTAGCCTGGAATGAGTAAGCTAAAACAAGAAAGTAACTTACCATGTGGAACAAATGAAATCCAATTGTAGGAACAAAAATATTATCAGTGCGGTTTTATTTCAACAGAACTTTACATGTAACTTGTTTTGAGGAATGTTCACAAGGAAACTGCTTTTGCCTCAAAGAATTATGTTTAGCTGGAACCCATTCTCTTTAACACAGTGGAGGATAACCCTGTTATCCCTGTAATGTGGACTCCCTCAAGTCACTAAGGCAAGGGACATATGCCCAACCTGGCCAGCGTGACAGGTACCAACATCTTACAGGAGGTCTGTTGCACAAGGATGACACTTAGCCTAATGGTCAGCCTGGACCAGTTTCTCGTGAGGTCAGTAGTCATGTGTTAGCACTGAGCAATTCACCTTCTTTCACTCACAGCATTTTCCAGCACTCGAAGTTGTTTCAGTGTTCTAAAAGGATTTGTGTTTATAACAAATTGAAGTCCTATGAAATCACAATGAGTTTCTGATGTTTTAACATCAACTATCCACAATTACCAGTACCCAAAACAGGTATTGCTTTTTTATTAACATGTGCATTTATTTTCAGTGACTTTTTCATTTTTTACTAGAATCAAGATTCAAATAAGCACTGCAAAAGCTCTGTAATACTTTCCACTCATTGTAAGACAGTGCATAAAGTCAAAATGAAATTAATTTGATCTTAGCTTCACTACAAAGTTGGCTAATTTACAAATGAATTTCTAAACATGCCAAGACAAAAAATATATCAATCATCTGCGAACAAAGAATCTACGGCTGAGTTAGTGAAAGACTTCCTTAGTGTCTGTGTGATGGGAAAAGGGGAATAACAAATTGATTTCTGCAAAGGCAAATTTTGACACATACACAAAACTCAGCTGCATCTAACAGCAAAGCAATAAATCACTGCCATCGCCACACTTACCAATCTACACACCAATAATCACGGGAAAGTAAAGCAAAGTTGACAAGGAATAGTGTGACTGGATGGGGTCTGCTCAGGGGCTGCTGGGTGGCAGTACCATCTCACTCCTCAGCACAACTGAATGATGGTTGCTTATTTAATATGATCCGTGTGTTTGCTTTTGTTTCTGTTGTCATCTGAGAAAAACGGCGCACCTTCCAGAAAGAACTATGCAGTGCTCTCTATATAATTAAAACTTAATGGAGAGGATAATAATTTAGCTCCTCATCTAAGTATCTGAAATCATTCTACAATCTCAAGAGTGTGCAGTTATACTTACACCGGATACTTTTTCTCGTACCTGGTGACATATCTCATGAACAATGACCATGGTGACATCCAGCAAATAAGAAATAGATGAAACCCTGGGATCCAGCAGTATTCTTTGTTCCACAAAAATACTGAGTCCCCAATTCTCCATCGCGGCATACGGATGCTTAGGCACAGCTAAGAGATCTAGAAACAGAATAAAACAATTCCAAAGGCTTTAACAAAATATCAGATTCTACCCACATATCCTAAAAGAGTCCAGAACTCCTCATTAGAAGGAATACTCACTCTTTCTTAGTAATTTTTTTTTTCTAAATTAAAGTACCTGCCATTTCTACACGACAGCAGAAACTTAGGCTCTCACTGTCAACGCTGGCCACACCCACTCATCACGGTTCCTTTCCAGACCCGGTGCTGCAGGAGGGAGCCAGTGTCAGGACGATACTGATGGGCCCGTCCTAATAAGTCTCGGGAAGTCAAGGAAACCAAATGTACCAGGCACCTGGGCACTGTGCCTTCTACTGAAGATGTATTCAGCTCGGGGCAATGATACTCTTGATTTGCCCTCAATATTTTTCAGGAGAAAACATCTTGTGTCAATTTAAAAATATGACATGTCATTTTTCTAATTGCTTAAATTCTGATTTATTTTTTGAGTCCTATTAAGAATAAAATGTCACGTGCAAATACAGCTCACAGAGCAAACTCTAATATAGAGGCAGTGGCAAAAGGCTTTGGTTCTGGTCCAGATTTCACCATTAAAAAGATATATGACATCAGGTAAGTCACTTCATTTCTCAAGACCATAATTCCTTCACCTGTAAAATAAGGTTATTTGCCTTCATTATCTTTAAAATCCTTCCCAGCTCCAAAATTCTATGATTAGATGATTCTAAGATTTGTGTTTATTTTAAAAGACTAGAGGTGTTATCAACTTCTGGTTAAGGTGACCCAATACATTCATGCTTTGATGTACTCCCGCTGCTCCAAACACATAGCAATGATAAATAAAACATGAAAAGGGAAAATGAAAAAGTATCTCCAGGCTTGGAAATAAACCTCTCCATGGGCCAGAAATTGTACAGAAATGCAAAGTGGTGATTGCGTGTGAGGCCACACGCCGGCTGGCTTCTGGCTCCAGGCTCAGGTAGTGGAGGCTGGAAACCGGCTCCAGAGGGTCTGAGAGCCAAAGGGACTTTAGCCAAGCTGGCTGCTTGATGCTAGGGTTCGGGAGGACCTGCAGGCTCCTGAGAAGGGCTGAAAATAGCTGATGCTCATTGCTTCTCGGGAAAGCAGCAGGTGGCAAAATAAGGATTCGAACCGACAGACGGCCTCCAACACCTCGCTCTTAGTCACAGCGACGTGATGTTGATAGTCTCTGACCCACAAGCTCTGCTTCCCAATAGTCTGGAGAGACTCCCTAGGATGCCAAGAAAAAGTGGCACAAGAATGTTTGCTTTACTATTGTTTGTAAGAGTAAAAAAGGGCAAACTAAATGCCTTGCAGCAAGAGAGTAGAAAAAGAAACTATAAAATGGTAATATAAAAAAATACTACAAAACAATTGAAATAATGATTTCAGAACTAGATGCTCATACTACATATATTAACAAGGATAATTTGAAAACATAACGTTGAGGGAACAAGTAAGGTGTAAAATGACCCTCACCATATACTTCTCAAAAACAAGCAGAACAAACATATTGTAAATGGATGCACACACACACACACACCCAAACAGGTGAAAGTCATGAAATGTACATACAATCACACACATATAAGAATGATAAACCCCCCAGTCAGACTCATGATTACTTCAGGAAAAAAAGGAGGGGAAAGGGATGCAGTCTTTCAGGATCCTGGACCCAATTTCAATGTGTGTTTGGCAGAGGAGGAAGGTGGAGTCAGCTCACACCGTTCCCACCCTACCGACAAGCAATTTTTGGTTACCAGCAAGGGTATGTGAGCATTCCGCTCAATTCTAGCTCATTGCTGACACTACCTCTCCAGAGATAGCAGCAGATTCCACAGGATAAGGGCTCCATCCCGCAAAACTGCCCACCCCACCCCACCCCACCCCACTTCAGACACCAGTCTCAAGCCCAGGTGGTTACCTGCATTTCTGACCATTCCCGGACCTTCTTCTTAGGTTCAATTAATTTTCTAGAATGGCTCACAGAACTCAGAGAAACATTTTACTTCCTAGATCACCAGTTTATTATAAAAGGATATAACTCAGGAACAGCTAGATGGAAGAGACACACAAGGCAAGCTATGGGGGAAGGGCAGGGAGCTTCCACACCCTCTCCAGATCAGACACTCTTTCCCCATCTCCATGTATTTACCAACCTGGAAGCTCTCCAAACCCCATCCTTTTGGTATTTTACAGAGACTTCATTACAGAGACATGACTGATTAAATCACTGACCACTGGGGAGGGAACTCAATCTCCAGCCCTGGAGGCTGAGGATGGGACTTAAAGTCACAATCCTCTAATCATGTGGTGGGCTGTCCTGGCAACCAGCTCCCACCCTTAGGTGGGGTCCAAAACCCACATTATTAACATAGCAAAAGATGCTTTACTGCTCTCATCACTTCACAAATTCCAAGGGTTTTAGGAGCTGTGAGCCTGGGTGCACGTACAAAGACCAATATATATGAGAATTATATATTTGACCACCTGAATAAACAAAGATACATATCTTACAAATTGTAATATCACAAATGGTCACACAAGGGATGTCAAATATGTCTTTACTATTAAGCTTTTTAAAGCAGGTGATGGATACCTGGGTATTATTTGTAATATTATTGATTCTTTTCTGCATCCTTTAAATATTTCATACTAAGGAAAAAATAAAATGATCAACAGTCTTATGGTTGATTTTCATTTATTCATGACCTCAGCAAACATCTCATAATTTGCTATGTTCTTAGTCTGAAATGCATATCAAAGGAAGCCAAGTATGGTCCCTGCATCCTCTACATTTTAAAGCAAGAATGGGCACAGCTTAACACGAGAAATAAAGAATAAAAATTGCTGTGAAAGACTGAAAAACAAATGTAGTCGGAGAGGTTCTTGACAGATAGAGGATCTGAGTTGGACTTCAAAAGAGAAGCAGTATTTCATCACGCAGACAGAGCTACTATACGCACTCATTCATGCAAGTATTTATGGAGCATTGTGTTTGCTTAACGTGACTGTTCTGTCCTTCAAGCTCCTTTGCTCCCGCCCTCAGGGCACGTCTATGCACGTGTATAGAATGAGGAGGTCAATTAAGAAGTAATAAATGGATGAAAGAAGTTTCGTAAATGATAAATATTACAAAACAATATAATAGAGTAAGGCTGATTGATTTGTGGGACAGGTGTCGTGCGGCCAAGTCCTCCCTAAGGTGATCACACTGCACCTGCGATGGGACTGATGTGGAAGCCAGCTGTCTGAGATGTGTGGAAATGTGTTCTGAGACTAGGGAGCAGGTGCAAAGGCTCTAAGGGGGAAGTGAGACTAGCATACTGGACAAACAGAAAGAAGGTCGGAGTGGTTGGAGCACATAAAGAAGAAGAATGTAGGTCCAAGAAGTGGTACAAATTGCAAGTACGTCGCAAATAGACACTCTTCGACTTAAGATTTTAACTTGAGACCTTCTCTATGGAGGAACAAATAGGCTGACAAAACAACATGGTGCCGGGTCTGCCTGCCACCAGCAGTGGCACCTCTTGGGTATTTACTTATGGGAACACGAGGAGTCAGGAACAACCCAGATTCAAATGTGTTGCAAAGCAGAGGAGCTCCTGAACAGTGCGGTTCTCCAAGAGCTGAGACTAGTCGGGTCCCCAAGACTAAATCAGGCCACCCACTGGGATTTGGAGTGGCTCGAATGGCACAGACATGTGCCAGAGGCAGAGTCGAGGAGATTGGGATAAAAAGGAAGGTGCGCTTGGGGAACAGTCATCAGACAGCAAAGGCCTGCCTAGCAGCACAAGCAGGTATGTTGAGGGGGCGGGTGAAGGTTGGGCCAAAGATATCAGGCAATGGTGACCCAAGTGGGCAGCTGACTACATACTGGTTTCCAGAGGTGTGAGAACATGAAGTCAGGCCTGGGTAACCAGGCTAAACATCAACCAGACAAGGGTTCTTCAGCAGATGGAGGCAGATTCATTGGCCTGATTGAGAACAGAGTAAAATACAGAGAAATCAGTAATAGGAGGCAGCTTCTGAGACACAGACAGGCTTCAGGGCAGATACAGGGAACCATGTCTACAGATGGCAGAAGGGGGAAGAGAAGA
Organism: Phataginus tricuspis; assembly: GCA_029783875.1. Lineage (NCBI taxonomy): Eukaryota > Metazoa > Chordata > Mammalia > Pholidota > Manidae > Phataginus > Phataginus tricuspis. The sequence continues at coordinate 2,397,846 of JAQQAC010008719.1, read as the reverse complement.
AACTAAAAAACTTAGATTATGCTGCTACACAGTTAACCTTATAACAAAGTACTGAAGAAACTTGGATTTTGTTCTATTGAGAAATAGTTTAGCTGTGCCTCTCTGCTCTAAACCTTCATAACTTAAGGAGTCTAATGTGATAGTTTTACTTTAAGAATACCTGCATGAAGCATATGTCCATATAAAGACTCATATACAACTATTCATAACAGTTTTACTTCCAATAGCCAAAAACTGGAAGTAAATCAAATGTCTATCAACAAGTGAAGAGATAAAGTGTGGTATGTCCACACAACAGAATACTACTCAGCAATAAAAAGAAATGGACTGTGGATACATGCAACACCATGGGTGAATCCCAAAACAGTTATACAGAGTAAAAAGGAAGAAAAAATATATATATATATATACTGTATGATTCATGTTTTTATATAAAACTCTAGAAGATGCAAACTAATCATACTGTCAAACAGCAGATCAGAGCTCACCTGGCGGTGAAGACGGGAGAGGTCAAAAGAAGCAACAGGACGCTTTTGGGAATGATGGATGTGCCCATTGTGGCGATGACTTGATGGGTGGGTACACATTGTGAAACATCAAATTTAACCTTTAAATATGTGAAGTTTACTGCATGTCACTGTAGTTCAATAAAGCTGTTCAGAAAAATACCTTCAGTGACTGAAATATTCTTTTGCTTAACTTTGAAGACAATAAGATTTATTCATAATGAATTAAATTATTTTAATTCTTGCAAAATAAATTTGTCATGAGGCAAATCCATTAACATATGCAACCATAACTCTTGAATGTGCTTTGAAAACAGGTAAGAATGCAAATGTTTCAGTATCTAATTTACTTGGAAATTCAAAGAAAAGCCTGGATAAAATTATGCATAGTAGTCTGCTTCCAATTAATTAGTTCAGTCCCCAAAACTATAGGCAGATAGCAAATTTGCATATAATGGTAGTGAATGTGATTACATAAATTAACATAAAAAATATGACCTTACCTACTTGCTACCTCCAATGCACTATAATTTGCCTTCTACCTTTAACTCTATGTTGAAACAGCTCTTGCTCACCAAGATCACAAAACCCCATGGAGATGTCTCCGCTCTTATTTGTTAGGTATTGCTGAGAATTACCATGCTGTTGATTAGGGCTGCCATCACAGGTACCCACGGCTCTCCTCCACTCCTCAGATTAGCCTTTCTTCTTGTTATTGTTTTGTCGGTCTGTTTTTTTACATCATCCTCTGACTTTCGAAAATCAAAGTTCCTAGGACTTCTATCAGGGGAGGGTTTTTTTTGGTTGGGTTGGGGTTTTTTCACTCCTTCTATTAAATTTCTTTGCGTGTTCTCACCCACACCAATGTCATCCATCCACACCCACAGGCCCAGACAGCTCTGGGCTCCTGAGGAAAGCATCTGAGCACCTTTGTGGTGGACTCTTGTTCGATGCCACCCCCCTCACCTCCCATGTACTGATCCTTCCACAACAGACCTGGCTTAAACCCCAAGAGAGCCTTGCAGCTTTCCTCTACGCACTCTGGGGAAAGTCAGTCACCACGACTCTGACAGCGCACGCCGAGAGGAACACTGAAATCATGTGGAAAGGTCCAAAGACTCACCAAACAGTCTGGTGACACAAACAAACCAAAATCCAGTCTCCAGCATTAGCAGCAATGGTCTGGTGCCTAACTTCATGAACTAGAAATATACTCTAATGCATTCCAAATTATTATATAACCACTAGCAAAAAGAGTATGCAGTATTGGGCCTTTCCTCTGCCAAGGTTGGATTCTGAGCTCACATCGTCCTAGTTTGTCGTCCAGAATAAGTTGTATTGGCCCCTGTTCTGGGCTCATCCAAGCCTGTCTCCAGTGTGAGTGTCTGGTATCCTTCAGTTCAGCAGTTGAGAAATTCTCTGCCACAGTATCAAGCTCACACTCCACTCTTTGTCTAAGAGTGGCAGTAGTAGAGGAGATGCCATTGAAACGTAATCTCAGGTACTTGTCAACTATCCTGTTCTCCTGACGCTTTCCCACTTGCCTAAGTGAGACTCCCTAGAATACTGGCTCTGCTTGGCAATATTTTCTCGCCAGTCAATTTCTGCCTTTAACTGTCCACACCCAAACTTGTTAATTCATTTTGAATTTGTTGTTTATTTATCTAAATATTTGAGACTAGGAAAAGAGTCTCTACTAAGATCAGAACCCCCAAAATCCCAGACTTCAACCTTGAGCCTGAAAGGGATAGAAAGTCCTGGAAGATAAGAGGTTGAATACCAAGGAAAGAAATATAACCCCAGCCACTCCAGGGCACCATCTGGGCAGCAAGTCCCTCTACCTTGGAACAGAGAACAGACCTGATGCCAAGAATGACCAGACGGTGCTGAGACGATGTGGCACTCTCCTTACAAAGCAACTGGGTGTGAGATTTTCTGCTCAGAAAGTCTGAAGTGCCATATATTAATCCTAGAAGGTTTGGTCTCACAGTGGGAGAAAATCCATATGGTATTCTCATGGGCATAACTAAGCTATTTTTTCCCCCCTCTACACATAGTGTATTTATTTTGGTCATTCATTCATTCACAAAGTTTGCTGAGTCCTTACTCTGTTCCAGCAGAGAAGGAGCTGACAACGGCCCCACCCTAAAGGAGCTCACATTCCACCTGCTGGGGGTGGAGGAAGTGAAAGACTGCACAGGTCAACAAACAAGACAACATGAGACTGTGGTCGGGACTATGATGAAAATAACAGAGAGGATGTAGAGAATAACAGGCTTGGGAGAGGATACTTGGGACTGAGCGACCAGGAAAAGCCGCTCTGGGAAGATAACGCTGAAGCTGACACACCAGTCTAACTCTAGTTCCATGAGGCAGGTCATTTTTCATTTCAATTGCTGCTTTTCCAGGGCCTAGCATAGTGCCCAGCACACGGCTGAGGTTCAAGAATTCACTGCAAAATAAAAGGTTTCCCTTGTAATGACAAGTCATGCTGAATAGCCTACAACTACTTTTGCTACATTAAAAACCAAATGATATGTAACCACTACCAATACCCGTCCAAGAACAGCATTAAATTCTTCAGCTCCAGTCATCAGTTCCATGGTTTTACTCTCCGCCTTGTGAAACGCTCTGCTGCTCCTTTAAACTCTGCTAAGTTTCACTCAGACGCACCTGTTGCCGATTCAGACACATTCTGAACTCTCGCCCTGGTCCTGCCCCTCCAAATGCATCTCAATTTCCAGCTTTATCACAAACCCACAAACCCACACTTCCAGCTCTGCTGTGCAGCCTCCGTGGCAGAGGCCAGTGGACATAACAGGTAAAACCTCCACAACGTCTGGGATGCAAACCCACGTCTAACCCTTACTGGCTGTGGGATTTTGAACAAACTGTTCAATTGCTCTCAGCTTCCACGTCCTCACTCATAAAATGGGGATTTAATGGTAACTTCCTCACAGGTTATCGTGATGATTAAGTGAGATGGCCCATGGGAAGCACTCAGTCGTAAGCACAAACCATGGTAAGTCACTGCTATCATTAATCGGGATCTTTCCGTTCATCCCCACCTTGGGGAACTGAATGGATCACAGGCCTGGGCTTGGGGGGAATGCTGTGTTTGAACAAAGCTGATGTGCTGGCTGACATGTTACATTAGGCATTTTGATTTCTGAATTGCAATTTTACCTTATGATGTACAGCAATATAGGACCTACCTAAGAATGAACAAAAAAAGCTGTCATAGGACATTCCCCTGTTATCATTCAGGGACGCTAAGTAAGTTTTAAAGGTATAGCAGGCAAAAAAAAAAAGTTGTATTTTGATTATTCATGACTGCGACTCGTTCAAGATACTGTTTCCATATGCATTTATGCTTAAGTACAGAAGATAAAACTCCTTGCTCTGACAAGTACTATATGGGGCTAGTAGAAATGTAAATTGCCCTTGAAATAGTAATTTTAATAAGATGAAATTCATAGATGTCACCTATTTATTTATAAAATGAGAGCAACCAATGGTTTTCTTCCTTTCAAGTGCGTATTCTGAAGTACTCACATACAGTAGGTTCTGAGTGGCTGTTTTTAACTTCACTTGAGAAAAAGGAGTTTAAGTTTTGCTCTCTCTAGACATATTTCCACCAAACTTAAGAGTGAGTCAGTCCTTCGAAGCTTAAAAACAAAGCATACTTTCTCCTTATGGACTTTCTGTTCTGGCATCATATTTCCATCAAAAAAGACCAGTTTCAGCTACACATTTTGGCCCATAATAGAAATTTCATCAGCACCACTTGTATTCACAAGCCTAGCATTTACGTTCTCAAACTCTTAACGTTCTCCTGAATTAGCATTAGGCCATAATATAGTCAATGTTTTTGCTGATCCTCCTGCCACATATTCAAAGGATTTTTTTTCTCATTTCTGCAATCACTTTTCCTTGACACTTACTGATTACTGTCAATTGAAAAGGAAGAACACTTCATGTGTTGCCTAATTTCCTTTTTCCCTGAAAAAGAATTTCTATGCCAAAGGACTTATCCCATATGCACAGGGAACATTTGTCATTTTCTCACCCATTTAATTTTTAAAATTAGCTCTACTTTAATTTCCATCATCATATTTTGCATCTCTTTCAAGCACTTTCAAAACTCATGGTCTTTGCTTTAATGGACATGATTAGGCATAAACATCAAAAAAAACATATTAAATTACCTTTATCCCTATCCTTTGGTAACAGGCCAAATTGACTAATGCTTGTTATAAACAAAGACTTTGCTGTTATCTAAGAGAATATAGGTTGAAAGAAAATGTCCCTGTCTAATAAGGCTCCATTTACAATATATGTTCATTTATTCCTAAAATACTTCTTCATTCCCTAATATAAGCCAAACTGAACTGAACACTGGATATACAAGCCATGAACAATAAAGATGCAGGTCTGTTAAGCCCTCATGGAGCTGAAAAACCAATGGGGGATACAAACCAGTTAATAAGTATACATGTCATGGACACACATGAAGAAAACTGCAGTAGAGGGCACGTGCTACCGTGAGAACATGATAGAATAAACGCAGCAAAGAGCAGAGCTTGGGAACATGGGCTCTGAAGCCAGGCAGCCTAAGTTCCAAACTCAACTCTGCTACGTAATAGGGCACGTTACTTACCATTGCTGCTTCCCGTTTCCTTACCCCCAAAATGGAGATGACTATGATGCAAATATTTTACAGGGTTACTTCAGGGGCTGTTGTTGGAACTCAATTCTCAAGGGTCTCTCAAGTTTCTGTATGTTTTATGAGCACGGACACTGACTGCTCTTCTTCTAGATTACCTTTTCGAAGATATCTGTATAGCAAAAATAGAGATAGTGTCCTTTCCAAAGCAAAGGAGAGGCATATCTCAGAGCCCTCATGGTTCTTGACAGCTATGTGAATTAATACATGTGAGTTGCTTAGAACAGTACCTAGCAAGTGGTAAATTATCTATAGCTGTTGGGTATTGTGGTAGACAGAAAAATGTCCCTCTAAAGATGTCCAAGCCCTCATTCCCAGGACCTATGACTATATTAGATTATTTGGCAAAGAGGAATTAAGGTCACAAATGAAATTTAGGTTGCTAATCAGCTGACCTTAAAGTGGAAAAGTATCCTGGATCATCCAGGTGGGCCCAGTATAACCACAAGGGCCCTGAAAAGTGAAAGCAGGGGACAGAATAGTCAGTGTCACAGTGATGCCGTGTGGGGGCGGCTCTGGAGGCCTCTAGAAATGAGAAAAGGCAAGAGAACTGAGAAATTCTCCCCTGAACCTTTAGTAAGAGTATTGTCAAACTGCCAACCTACAGAACTATTGGATAATAAGCTTAGTTGTTTTAAGACACTGAGGACGTAGTCAATTGTTATAGCATTGACAAGAAACTGAGCATATCATTACATTGTTCATTAATACTACAGTGATGAATATACTGTATTACTGTATATATGTATTAACATTATATATATATATAATATTCTATAATATACTACTACAATAATATTACCATATTATTATCATTATTACTATGTAAAAAGGAGTCCCAAATCTTAACAAAGAAATGGGGAAAGAGTTCCTACAGAAAGTCAATTATGAGGTTATTGAGTGAATAGAAGTTAGCTGGAGGGAAAGTATATTTCAGGCTAAGGTTATGTTAAACCCACGCTTAAGATAATAATGTAAGTGATAACATGGCACTTTCAGTAAATAAACACTAGATCAAAATGACTGAAGCATAGAGTAACAATTCCTGTTTTGGACATGTTGAGTTTCGGTTGCCTCTGGAACATCCAAATAGAGTGACCTGGTAAGAGGCTGAAAAAATAGAGGTGTGATGTTTTAGGGAGAGGTTTGGGTGGGGGAGTAGATTTAAGAAGTCCTCAATGTGTATGTAGGTGACCACGGCTAAAGCTGAGCACAGAAAAGGGCTCAGAACATGTCTGAGAGGCACCGAGATTTAAGAAACAGAGGAAGGGGGCAGACAGAGCAGGGCCCAAGAAGGATACTAACACGCGTGGTGTGGGCCAGGAAAGGGCGACGTCACATCACTCAAGTGTGGTGACCCAAGAAGGAGGCAGGGACCATCAGTGCCTATGGACATCTTACATATATTTATACAGCACAGACATTATACACTCAAGTGGTGAAAATACTAATTAGTGCTTTCAAAGAATACTAGCTTACCATGCAATATCATTCTGAACAGATTTTCAAAATGAATAATAAAACCTTTCACAGACATAAACACAAAGTCTAATCATAGAGTTTGCATCATCACCTGAAAGGAGAAATAACAATATTCTGGTAGGGTCTGTCATTAATCAGCTATTTAATGAGCATTACTTGCTGGAGGGGGCCCATGTCAGAGGCCCAGAACTCAGAGGAATCCTTCTCTTTTCAAAATTAGGTAGTGGGGCTTTCTGTTAGAGGTGTGGATAGCTCTTTGACACCCTTTCATTGACAGATTCGTATTTCCAGCAAAAGAGAGTATGAAAACAGTACTATTTATAAATACATTCTTAACTCTTGAAACTTGGAGTTGTCAGTAACATGTGTTTCCATATTCACATGCACTCTTTAGAGTCTGAGTACAGATTGGTGACCTCTAAAAGAAATTATTTATGCAGGTTTGGTAAAGTGGCAAAGATTCATTGTACCTTGCAGTCAATTCTTCTTAGCATAAAATGTGCTAGTAGTACACACGATATTCAATGAAATATGCAAACACTAATTCAAAGGAACCAATCCTGGATTCTTAGCTTAACACTGTCTAGCATTAATTTCAACCAAAATCAAATACTTGTTGAAGCCCCTGAGAAAGATATCACTGAAGCCCAATGGTCGTTGATGTTTTTTTAATCACTTCTTATTGAGGTACAAAGTATTGCCTGATATTAACTGGCACCTAAATAATGGATACCTTTTCAGACAGTTAGCAGTATGAACATACCAAAAGCCACTGTGAATTATAAAGGTTCCTGAGGAAATATCTGATGGTGCTTTGGGTAATGAAGGCAGAGAGAAAAGGGAAGAAAATTGAGTTAAAAAAGAATACAATTATAGAAACAGAAAACGGTGTGACACTGTTACTTTACTAAATTTTAACACTAACTCTAACCTTATTTTCCTTTAAGGGAACTAAAATAGAACCCTATCAGTTTAGTCCTTAGCATATTACTAAAAGACTTTATTTTTTTACATTCCAAACCCATAGATTTATCACTTGAAATAGCATTAAGTCACTCAGTGCCACCAAGAAAAATGGATGTCATGCCCCATTCAGGCTGAATTATGTATCAGATGGAAGGTGTTGATCAAAATACAAACTACATCTTTCATTACTGAAGATATCTGATGCTTTGTTATAAATATCTTCTTGAGACTATAAAGAAACCACTTCTTCCAAATTTCTCTACAGAAGAGTTTCTGAGAGCTTCTATCCAATGATTTTTTCCCCAAAGTCCATTACTAGTGTTCCAAATATTCCCTAGTTCAATTTACATTAGATCAAAAATGAAATACAGAAAGCCAGCAATGGAACTGAACTCTTTACTTCTCCAAGCTCCAGTATCTCATGCACATCACTAAGTTATACTCCTAAAGTATATTTTATAGGAAGGAAAACATTTTGTACACCTAATGGGGAAATGCTAAGAAGAGGGAATTTTTTTTGTACCCATCATAAAAACGTTCATAATGTAAATACTCAAGGAATTGACATGATGGAAAATTGCCAGAAGCCATTTTCCTACACTACAGTTAATAGAGCATGAGGGTCTATAGCTCAAAAGGACATGTAACAACACTGTACATTTGCAGCAGGGAGATACCATGAAGAAAATGGTAAAACCCTTCTCATTATTTATTTCTTGTCCTCCTAATACACCATGCACATTTTCTGCTCATGTCTTGGAACTTGTCTGAATAGCTATTACAATGAAAACCAGTATTCTGTGGAAGGCTGAACTAAAACGTACAGGTCTCAGAGCACTAAAGCTTCTGCTCATGTTTTGCAAGTATTTGGGATATTCTGGTCCTGGCTAGGGGATGGTACCCTTATAGCCTGACCACCTCACAGCCTAGGCTGAAAATGCTACAGTGTTTAGGGTGTTCCAAGAGCTAACTTCTTCCCTCCAGGAGCTTGTGTCCACCTCCCAGGATTTCAGTGCATTATGTGTATGTGTGCGTGTGCGTGTATATATATGTGTGTGAATGTGAAGTGTACGTTATATAATATTTATGTTATATAAATAAACATACTGAGTATATGTGAGTATATACATTACATAATATTAAATATAAAATACACACACACACACACTTATGTATGATTGAAATTAGCTGCAGTTGGGGGAATTCATTGTATTTTAAAGTCTGTCATTCTAAATTCATGCTGGACATAGACTGCTGTTTATTTCATCTTATATAACTTCAAGCAGAGGAATTAAAGCCAGACCACAACTGTGGGTTTTGTTCCAAAGGGTGCAATTTAGTAGTAATAGCTAACAATACTTGCCAAAAATCATCCTCAAGGTCTCCAAATTAGCTATACAAATAAAATAACTCTAATTTCTCAGCTGGTTTTACCTATAACCTCCTGATCTCTACCACTCCTCAAGTTTCATCAGTAATTTGAGTACTAGGTATGTTCTCATACTTAATGCAATTACCAGCATAACATCAGGACCAGCTCTAGATCTACAGAATATGCATCTGTCTCGCCATTGGGTTTTAGCTCCAGGCAAGTTCACTATGGATTCAGTGAGACTGAGGAATGACAATGGAATGTTCTTGGGGTGAAAGGGTTTATTACCCGGCTTGTTCTCCCAGCAGTAGGTCAAGCACTAGAATCATGTCTGCACCCAGCAGTCTGCAGGTCTCTAATCCTCCTTCATCTCTGCCGCCATCCAGAGCACTGGGCAGAGCTCTTTATACAGTGACTCAGTCAATAATAGCTAATCGCCTATGGGTGTGGAAGCAGTAGCCTAGCAGCAGGCCAGTTACATCATCAAGTAGTTTAGGTTCCTGTGAGGATCCTGGCCATAGGAAATTTCACTTTATCCACATCAAGTTTAACTAAACCAACCCTCATAAAATAAACAAGTGGCCTAAAAAGATTCTGGAAAAAAAAATAGACTGAGTTTAATGCTAATAATACAAACACAATAAAAAAAAACAACAGAAAATGATAATGCTGACAGTTCTTCAATTCTGAATAAGAATAGCTAATGTTTTTTGAGCACATATGAAGTGCCAGAAACTTCCTAAGTGATCTATATGTATTCACTCAGTTAATCTTAACAATTCTTTGAGACAGACTTGGAGACATTAGGTAAACTGCCCAGGCCAGTCTGGTATTAGCAGAGTTGGGATCCAGACTTCGGCATCTGGTGTAGATCCACCAATCATCATACTACATTCACTCTAATCCTTCTGCATTGTAAGGTGAAAACAAAGATATAATTATTTATTCAAAAAAAAGAAAACAAATTTATCAACAAGAGTACTTGCACTATGGACTTACATCCATTCTCATCTACAATAAACCTCACTTTAAGTATATGTTGCACCTTGAAATATAGCTAATAAAAGTATGTATACTGTATAATTTCAAAATTAAGTAAATATAGCCAAATAGGAATGAACATGCTAAAAATTTCATGGTAGTGATACACAGCTAGAAAAAAGGGAAAAGAAAAGGAAAAGGAAACATGTCAAAGAGCAGTGGTTCTCAACTTCGAGCATGGATAAGAACCACCTGGAAGGCTGGTTCGACTACCCATTTCTGGGCCCCAATCCCAGAGTTTCCAGTTCAGTACATCTGGAATAGGACCTCAGTTTGCATTTCTAACCTGTTACCATGTGACGCCGATGCTGCAGGTCAGGCGACCACACTCTGAGAATAATTGTTATAAAGGAGTATTTAGAGCAGAGGACCTCAAATGTTGTCATACGTTTCAGTTACCTGGGGAATCTTTTAAAAATATTAATGCCTGCTTACTCTCCCAGAGTTTCCAAATTAATTGTTCTAAGGAGAGACCTAGGCCTCCTCACTCTTTAAATGGCCCTAATGTACAGCAAGGGTTGAAAAACACTGCTTAGAAGGAGGGAACACAGAAGGGGAAAGACAGGTTCAAAGTAGCCCAGGCAAGAAATCCTAACTAAAATGCAGAGGCATTTCAGAGTTAGAAACAGACAGGACTTGGTAATTATCCAAATACTGAAGATAAGAAACCAACTAAAGGGTCATAGACCATGCTACCTAGCGGAATGAATGGGAAATGAACAGGATCACGGTGTTCCATTAACCAAGACTGAATCCAGGGAACCGTAAGGGGAAGAGGGAGGGATGGAGTGACAGGGGGAAGGGAAAGGGAGAAATATTTTTATATTACAAATAGAACAAGCTATTCTCACAATGCTAACTTCAAAAAGTTCATTTTTGCTAGTGATGGAAAAATGAAACAGAAGTCCCTTTCCATCAACAGCATACATGTCTTTAAATCCTTTTGATGGATGAAATTTAGGCTACATAGCTTCAGAGTCCATGTTCTTAATCTTCTCTATACGGCATCCTATTCTATTTTTATGTTGATGGGAAAGGAACTCAAAGGCCAAACAATAATCAAAAATAGTAGGGATTAGACCCAGAGCTATGAAATACTAAAAAGGTCATGCCTATCCTCATCTACTGTCTTATTATTCCTGATGAGGCAATCCAAACTAAAGTCTATTGTTTTAAAAAGCTTTTTGAAGAAAATAATAACAGAGGCAGTGTGTTTACAAAGCTGGATAAAAACATTGAAATCTCAGATCAAGTGAACTTCTGCCAGGGAAGACATAAACAACACTTTCAGGTTCACTGTGGACTACTGGTGTTGATTTGCGCAAATATTCAACACTCTCTTATAGACTTGTATTATAAAGGGCAAGACTCCGAGTAAATTTGCTCGAAATTCCTTTGCTTCAGTGCCAATGAGTTCGTGTAAAAATATAGTTAGATCTCTATTTTAAACATAATTTTGTTGTCAACTGAGGACCTGCATTCTTTAGTATGGCATATTATACGGTGTTCATGGAAAACATCAAAACCTACTCCCCATACACAAACATCCTATAACAAGAAATGGTGACTTTTAATCCTTAAAGCAAAGGGAAAGTTGGATCAGATGCTAACCATGCTCTGTTGACATTCTCAAATTAAGAAAATATATATATGGCAAGGTACTGACTGCTACAATATAAAAATGTTTCATTTCCACTCTGGGTGAATATAACAGCAGGTGGTAAAGTGGCATTACAAGACAGTCACTTTCACTTTAAGCCCAAAGGCAAAGGATCCACTCTATTTGAGAGTTAGCTTAAATTATTCTGCTCATTCTTCTAAACATATAGACACACACACCAAGTAAAAATAAAAAATTTCCATTATCTCCAAAGGCAAGCAAAATGACTAATTGGTAATATGTCTCTTTTTCTCTTCTTTTGTTTTTTTTCTTTTCCTTGATCGCTTTCTGTGATGTCGTGGTTCGCATCACGGGCTAGCCTGCAATAGCACTTTCATATTCTAAGACGCTTTAGTGATATGAAACATTATTTCTTAATAATAGCATAATTTTAGAAAATAGTACATAATGGGCACAACTTTTAAAATAGTTCTAAAACAGTCCAATGAGTTAGATATTAATATCTGGCTTTCAAATTAATTTTTTACTGGAATACTACCCTAAGTCTATAAAAGCTGATGAGAACATATTAGTCTCTCAACACTGACACCAAACTGAACCGGTGCTTATTTGCCAGATGATTGATTCCTCAAAATGTTTCTTAGTTGAGGGAAATTTATCATGAATTTCAAGTGGTCTTATTTGTTAGACTAAATACAGCCATACTGCTAACCCAAATGACACAATTACGTGATCAGAAAAAGCCACCTCACCTCTTCACCAAGACACTGCCCTGTCATCTGCCAGAGAACAGGCTGAGCAAGTGCACACATCTATGACGGCCACGAACAGGAACAGTGCCCTCCTAGAGTTGTGTGAGGCACACCCTAATCTATTAGGTTGTGTCAACAGAATTAACAAGAAATGTTTCCTGATGCATGTAGCTCAGAAGTCTAATGCACTCTGCAAGGATATTGTGAGAAAGGCTTTCAAAATAACAAATATACTTGTGAGAGATGATTTATGAGACACCATATTTGATCAAAGGACCTAGTGATCCTTAAGAACATGATGGGAAATCAACTAGTTCTGCTTTACAGAGGAATAGCAAAAAGCATATGGACTTAAGTTAGAAGTGTTAGGGTTATAAAAATTTGTATGACATGAGAGCTGTACATTAGAAGCAATTGAGGAGCTTTTAGAAATACTGATTTTATGCCCTTCCCCAGACCAATTCTGTCTGAATCTCTAGGGGTGGGGTTCAAGCATCCATCTTTTTGAAAGTTCCCCAGTTGATTTTTCAATGTGCAGCCAGGATTTAAAACTTCTGACTTAGGTAATTTAACAGTGTGCCTACCTATGATAAGACTAGAATGGTGATTCTTGCATTACAGTGTGCATTAGAATCACCAGGAGGTTTCGTAAAACAGACTGCTAGGCACAGCTTCTGGAGGTCATGATTTGGTAGACGCAGATGCTTCCAAAACCGTTCTTTGAGAATCACTAATCTAGAACTTGACTACTCAAAATGATGTTGCTTTTTCGTAACTTTGACAACAGTATGAGTCTATTAGAAAAGAGAATCTCAGGACCAACCCATAACTGAATCAAAATCTGAATTTTAACAAGATTCCCAAGTGATTCACATGAAAATTAAAATTTGAGAAGCACCTATCTACAGCATAGACCAATTAAAGAGTCTACTGGGATAAAGAGGAATGTAAATGGGGATGAAATAGTGTAAGGACTTGTAAGGAGAGAGCTAAAAAGTTCGGTTCTAACCAACCAGGACCCATGTGGGCATACAGATTCACTGTTACGAGATATTCTAATTTTTTAATAACATTAGTAATCTGGATTTTTGTGTGAAATCCCCCAACTGTAAATAATCGCAACTAATTCAAGGTTTTATAATACTTTTAAGGCCAAATAAACTATGTGTGTGGGCAATATTTGGTCCATAGCTCACCTGTATGTGGCCTCTTATCTAGAAAGAATCAATCATGAATTGAAATCAGAGTTTGAAATAAGTCACTGGACATCCCCTTGGAACTCTTCTTTTAAAACTTAAGATAAATGATACATTTGGTAACAGTTCATTGTTTTCTGTTGGGAATACTTCTGCCTGACACAAACTCAGCAAAACAATAGAAATAAGTGTTAGGTGGGGCAGCTTTGAAATATGAGTTATGGAAGAAAAAACACACAGCTGTAAGGTAGGAAGCAAGAGAGGATGCTGGAATACCTCAGGGGCACCTACGAAGAACACACGATGCGTGAGCAATCGATCTCAAATGAGAGAGGGGAGGCATTTGATAGTGTTTACTGATAAAAAGACCCATGGACATATCAAAATTTCTAATCATAAGCCTTTGAGAGAGGAAGAAAAATAATAATATTCTATATGTAGACTCTATTTCCACTTGTAAAGAAAGATATGGTAAAATGACTTCAGTTCCATCCTTCCTCTCCATATTCATTTATTAACATTGAATCCTATCATTTCCTTTAACTCTGAAGCAGTTCAAAAAAATTTTCCAGTGGAGGGACACAGTACTCTCAATGTATGACATTTTAACGGTCATTGAATATTTTTTCTTTAAACCTTATACAATCACTTCCTAAAGTCATCTGAGAAGCTACCTAGAGAATAGCAATAAGGTACCTCTCAAGAGAGGTCACACAGGACTGGGAAAACACGTACGGAGTGACTAAGCAGGCTGATAAGAATCATGAAAGTCAAATTATATATCCGAGTGGGAAAAAAGAGAATAAAAAAGTTAAGAAAACAGCTTATTACTCTTCTAGAGTGCCAATAAACAAGCAACGTTTCATATGGACATGGAAATGGCATAGGAAAAAAGGCTAAGGGAAATACCTGATCTCTCCTACCCAGGCTGTCCTTCCTTCCTAACGCACTTCTTTCACTGTGTGATCCTTGACTCTATGACCTCGGAAAGGCTCTCTCTGCAGGATCACTCACATAGTTCTTAGCCTGTGATAGAAGGTATTCATTATACAGTTTAGCTTTAGCCTTACTAAATTATTCAATAAAATCTCACACTTCCCTCTAAATACCTTCAATTAGACCAACAATTGGACAATAGATCATTTTCAGTTCTCTAATACATCCTTGTAAAGTGCTCATGCTTCTGCTATCAGAATAATGAAAAAAAGGTTAGCAGGATGTCCTTCTTGGTTCGATATTTAAGACAGCCACCTTCATCTTTATTCTCTCATCATCATGTTTAAAAAAATGTGGGTATACAATGACATTTAACTAATGAAGACACATTAAATGAAATTATTTCTTCAAAAAAAAAAGAAAATAGGGCCTCCAATGGTAAATGGCACCTTAAACGACTGACTTTCACAGCCCTATCAAAATAAAGGAATTTGAAGTTGAGACTACCAAAGTTAGAGATCATAAATGTGCATAAACCCTATGATCTAAGTTTATAACTTTCCATCCTTGCATATTTTTTAATATTGAAATTAGAACATGATATAAAAGATGAGTGCCCTGAAAATCAGAGGCATGTTTTTATCTTTGCCTGCAAGAAACCATGTGACCCCAGGCCAAAGCATTTCAGTTTATTTTAAACCAATATCACCATTTCATTTTTCATTTTCATGATGTATAAGAGGAGAGAAACAAATTAGCATTATTCAAGGCCTGATACCTGCCAGGCTCTGTGCTTGACAAAATCACCAGACAACAGGATGAACTAGACAATCTTTATTTGGAAACTTGTCTTATTTCTTTAGAATATTTGAGTAAATTGATATGAAAATCACATGTAAATCTACATCACAGTAAGTTACCCAAAGACCCCTGTTCTCTTGGAATCCATTCTCTATCACAGCCTCACCCATTATGATGATAACCCCTACATCTACTTGTTAGTATAAAAACCAGAACTACAGACAGGACGTACAACAGGAACCAAACAAAATGCCTTTCTGCCTGACTGTGTGGCCACAGTACATCACAGTGTAAGGGAAAAACACACATATATATACAGACAGTTTAGTGTAGCATGTATTCTCCACTTTTCCTAGTGATACTCAAAAAAGTTTTCCTTTATTTTTACCAATTCACTTCATTAACATTGCTATGTTTATACTGAGCTGCTATGCTAAATCCTAGGGAAACAAAAATGAATAATACTCAATCCAAGTCCTTGTTTCTTAGGATTCAAAAAGATCTTAAAATGAATCATTTAAGTTATAGCAAGTGCAATATGGCCAGTTTGCTACACACAAAAAGAAAGTATCTAATTAAATCAGGAAATCAAAGAAAGGCTTCCTAGAGCAAATGGTGCTTAAGTACATCCCCTAAAGACGGCACAGGAGCAGAAGAAAAAGAAAAAAGAGGGCATGGGATATCCCAAGCAGACGGAATAGTGACAAGAAAAACACAAGGGATTGGCTTAAAGATGGCAGTGTGAGAGGTGAGACAGAAACCTCCTACCAAAACCACATATAATATGAAAATACAGCAAATAAAACAAGTCCTGAAAGAGCAACAGGAAAGAAGACTGCAACAGACTGCTTACATCTGGGGTAAAGAGCAGACGCCACAGAAAAGGGTCACATACTAAAGCCGAGATCTGGTGGGAACCAAGCCCTTCCCCCATCCCAGCAGGAGGAAGAGACACGGAGTGGGGAGGGAGTGGAGACCTATGACTGCTGAACATCCAGCCCTGGAGATCTTCTCTGGGAACATGAACCTACATTACATGGTGCTCTGAGGATTAGTGGGGTTGGAAAGCTAAGACAGACAGAATACTTGCAGAGACTGAGATTCCAGCCACTTGTGGAGAACAGGTACCCAGCACTGGCCAATCTGAGACAAAGGAAAGGCAGGAACTCTGAGAGACTTCCCAACAGTGAGAGGGCTGCTAAAAGGACAAGGATTGCACAGAGCTTGCTGCTCAGGAAATGGAGAAAAACGTCCTGGTGCACTCAGCCCAGCAGCTTGGGAACTTTTGGGAGCTTCAGGTGCTCCATCTCCTGGGCAGGCAATGCAGTTCCAAGACTCCCACCACAATACACAGCTTGCTGCTCCTTCCTCTGAGCTGGAATCAGCTCGCAAACCTGTTGCCCCTGCCATTATGCCAGGCAAGCCAGAGGGCAGCCCCACCTATGGCAGCAAAAAGGGCATAGCATAGAGACACCTCCCTGTATGCTCTGTCCACTGGCCCTGGCAGTGGAGGCAGGCACCGCAGCCGGGAGGCAAGAAAGAGCTCTTTCCTCCCAGCAGGCACCAGTGCCACGCACCTGTGACCTCTGCCATCACTCCAGGGGCTGAGCAGCTCCAGAGTAGAGCTTCTGGGCACTAGAGAGTGCTGCATACAACAAGTTATTACAAATATGACAGGTCAAAAGATACTGGTAGATACCAAAATCCCACAAACTTCAGAAAGAGGGCTAAGTGAAACTGAACTCACCAATCTTACTGAATAATGGTAAATGAAATAGAAATTAGAGAACAAGAATACAAAGAAGATGAGGCACAAAGAGAAAAAGAGATCTCTAGGAATGAAAGAATAGTAAGAGAATTGTGTGATCTACCCAAATGGAACAATATTCACATAATATGGGTAAAAGAAGAAGACAGAGAAAAAGGGGCAGAAAGTGTCTTTGAGGAGGTAATTGTTGAAAACTTCCCCAAACTGTGGAATGAGATAGTCGCTCAGGCCAAGGAGGTACACAGATCTCCCAATATAAGGGACCCAAAGAAGATAACACCAAGACATATAATAATTAAAATGGCAAAGATCAAGGATAAGGACAGAGTATTAAAAGCAGCCAGAGAGAGAAAAAAGATCACATACAAATGAAAACCCATCAGGCTACCATCAGACTTCTCAACAGAAGCCTTACAGGCCAGAAGGGAGTGGGATGATATTATGTAATACAATGAAACAGAAGGGCCTCAACCAAGAATACTCTACCCCGGAAGATGATCACTTAAATTTGAAGGAGGGATTAAACAATATCCAGATGAGCAAAAGTTTAGAGAAATCATCTCTACAAATCATCCCACAAACCATCTCTAAGGTGTATTTTGGAGGGACTGCTATACATGGAAGTGCTCCTAAGGCTAAATAGCTGTCACCAGAGAAAATAAAACCAATAGTAAAGAAGTAGACCAATTAATTACTAAGCATGTGCAAAATCAAATCAACTACCCCCAAAGTCAGTCAAGGGATACACAAAGAGTACAGAATATGATACCAAATATATAAAAAATGGAAGAAAAAGTAAAAGGAGGGAAAAAAAACCATTATAGTGTCTTAGTAATAGGGCACTAAGTTAAATTATACTGCTAGAGAGTAAAGAAGCTACCTTTGAACTTTTGGTAACCACGAATCTAAAGCCTGCAATGGCAATAAGTACATATCTACCGGTAATCACCCTAAATATAAATTATCTGAATGCACCAATCAAAAGACATAGAGTCACTGAATGGATGAAAAAACAAGATCCATCTATATGCTGCCTACAAGAGACACACTTCAAACCCAAAGACATACACAGACTAAAAGAGAAGTGATGAAAAAGATATTACATGCGACTAATAGGAAGAAAAAAGCAGGAGTTGCAGTACTTGTATCAGACAAAATAGACTTCAAAACAAAGACAGTCACAAGAGACAAAGAAAGACATTACATAATGATAAAGGGGTCAGTCCAACAAGAGGATATAACTATTATAAATATCTATGCACCCAACACAGGAGCACCTACATATGTGAAACAAATACTAACAGAATTAAAGGGGGAAATAGAATGCAATGCATTCATTTTAGGAGACTTCAACACACAACTCACTCCAAAGGACAGATCAACCAGACAGAAAATAAGTAAGGAGACAGAGGCACTGAAAACACATTAGAACAGATGAACCTAACGGACATCTACAGAACACTTTACCCAAAAGCAGCAGGATACACATTCTTCTCAAGTGCACATGGAGTATTTTCAAGAATAGATCACATACTAGGCCACAAAAAGAGCCTCAGTAAATTAAAAAAGATTGAAATTGTACCAACCAGCTTCTCAGATGACAAAGGTATGAAACTAGAAAAAATTATTCCAAGAAAATGAAAAAGCCCACAACACACGGAGGCTTAACAACATGCTCCTAAATAATCAGTGGAAGAATGATCAAATAAAAACAGAAATCAAGTAATATATGGAGACAAATGACAACAATAATTCACCACCACAAAATCTGTGGGATGCAGCTAAGGCCATGCTAAGAGGGAAGTATATTACAATACATGTCCATCTCAAGAAAGAAGAACAATCCCATATGAACAGTCTAAACTCACAATTAACAGAACTAGAAAAAGAAAAACAAATGAGGCCCAAAGTCAGTAGAAGGAGGAACATAATAAAGATTAGAGCAGAAATAAATAAAATCGAGAAGCATAAAACAATAGAAAGAATCAATGAAATCAGGAGCTGGTTCTTCAAGAAAATAAACAAAATAGATAAACCTCCGGCCAGACTTACTAAGAAAAATGGAAAGTCTACACACATAAACAGAATCAGAAATGAGAAAACAAAAATCACGATGGACACCACAGAAATACAAAGAATTATTAGAGAATACTATGAAAAATTATATGCTACCAAACTGGATTACCTAGAAGAAATGGACAACATTCTAGAAAAGTACAACCTTCTAAGGCTGACTCTGGAAGAAACAGAAAATCTGAACAGATCAATTACCAGCAAAGAAATTGAATTGGTAATCAAAAAACTACCTAAGAACAAAACCCCTGGACCAGATGGCTTCACTGCTGAATTTCATCAAACATTTAGTGAAGACCTAATACCCATCCTCATTAAAGTTTTCCAAAGAGTAGAAGAGGAGGGAATATTCCCAAATTCATTTTACGAGGCCAGCATCATTCTAATATCAAAACCAGGCAAAGACACCACAAAAAAGAACATTATGGACCAATATCCCTGATGAACACAGATTCAAAAATACTCAACAAAATATTAGCAAACCAAATTTAAAAATTCATCAAAAAGATCATCCATCATAATCAAGAAGGATTTATTCCACGGATGCAAGGATGGTACAATATTTCAAAATCCATCAACATCATACACCACATCAACAAAAAGAAGGACAAAAATAACACGATCATCTCCAAAAATGCTGAAAAGAAAATAGACAAAATTTAACATCCATTTATAATAAAAAACTATCAACAAAATGGGTATAGAGGACAAGTACCTCAACATAATAAAGGCCATATACAACATATCTACAGCCAACATCATACTTAAGAGCAAAAAGCTGAAACCTTTTCTTTTAAGATTGGAAACAAGACATGGAATCTCCACTCTCCACTTTTATTCAACATAGTACTGGAGGTCCTAGCCACAGCCATCAGGCAGCACAAAGAAATAAAAGGCATCCAGACTGGTAAGGAAGAAGTTAAATTGTCCCTGTTTGCAGATGACATGATATTGTACATAAAAAACCCTAAACAATTAACCCCAAAACTACTACAACTAATAACTGAATTCAGCAAAGTTGCAGGATACAAAATCAATACACAGAAATCTATGGCATTCCTATATACTAACAATGAACTAGCAGAAAGAGAAATCAGAAAAACAATTCCATTCACAATTGCATCAAAAAAATGAAACACCTAGGGATAAACCTAACCAAGGAATGAAAGCTATATACTAGATTCTTGTGAGAGAAATTAAGAAATCACCAATAAATGGAAAAACATCCCATGCTCATGGATAGGAAGAATTAATATTGTCAAAATGAACAGCCTGCCTAAAGTAATCTACAAATTCGATGCAATCCCTATCAAAATACTAATGGCATTCTTCAACAAACTAGAGCAAATAGTTCTAAAATTCATATGGAACTACAAAAGACCCCGAATAGCCAAAGCAATCCTGAGAAGGAAGAATAAACCTGGGGGGATTATGCTCCCCGACTTCAAGCTCTACTACAAAGCCACAGTAAACAAGATAATTTGATACTGGTACAAGAACAGACCCATAGATCAATGGAACAGAATAGGGAGCGCAGATATAAACCCAAGCATATATGGTCGATTAATATATGATAAAGGAGTCATGGATATACAATGGGGAAATGACAGCCTCTTCAACTGGTGTTGGCAAAATTGGACAGCTACATGCAAGAGAATGAAACTGTATTACTGTCTAACTCGATACACAAAAGTAAACTCGAAATGGATCAAAGACATGAATGTAAGTCATGAAACCATAAAACTCTTAGAAGAAAATGTAGGCAAAATCTCTTGACTATAAACATGAGCAACTTTTTCCTGAATGCATCTCCTCAGGAGAGAAACAAAAGCAAAAATGAACAAATGGGACTACATCACAGTAAAGAGCTTCTGTACAGTAAATGACACCATCAGTAGAACAAAAAGGCATTCTACAGTATGGGAGAATATATTCATGAGCAACATTTCTGACAAGGGGTTAACATCCAAAATATATGAAGAACTCACATGCCTCAATACACAAAAAGCAAATAACCCCATCAAAAAATGGGTGGAGGATCTGAACAGACACTTCTCCAAAGAAGAAATTCAGATGGCCAATAGACACATGAAAAGATGCTCCACATGGCTAATCATCAGAGAAATGCAAATTAAAACCACAATGAGATATCACCTCACACCAGTAAGGATGGCCACCATTCAAAAGACAAACAACAACAAATGTTGGTGAGGATGTGGAGAAAGGGCAACTCTCCTACACTGGTGGTGGGAATGTAAACTAGTTCAACCATTGTGGAAAGCAATAGGGAGGTTCCTCAAAAAACTAAAAAGAGAAATACCATTTGACCTACGAATTCCATTCCTTGGAATTTACCCAAAGAATACAAGTTCTCAGATTCAAAAAGACATATGCACCCCTGTGTTTATCACAGCACTATTTACAAAAGCCAAGATATGGAAGCAACCTAAGTGTCCATCAGTAGATGGATGGATAAAGAAGAAGTGGTACATATACACAATGGAATATTGTTCATCCATAAGAAGAAAATAAATCTTACCATTTCCAACAACATGGATGGAGCTGGAGGATATTATGCTCAGTGAAATAAGCCAGGCAGAGAAAGACAAGTGCCAACTGATTTCCCTCATTTGTGGAGTATAACAACGAAGCAAAATTGAAGGAACAAAACAGCAGCAGACTCACAGACTCCAAGAAGGGACTAGGGGTTATCAAAGGGGGGGGGGGGGGGGAGCGTGGGGGGGGGGGGGGGGAGAAGGGAATTGAGGGGTATTAGTATTGGCACACATGGTATGGGGGCGTCAAGGGGCAGACAGTGTAGCACAGAGAAGACAAGTAGTGACTCTGTGGCACCTTACTACACTGAGGACTGCAATGGGGTGTGGGGGGGACTTGGTAATATGGGTGATTGTAGTAACCACAGTGTTTTTCATATGAAACCTTCATAAGAGTGCATATCAATGATACCTTAAAAAAAAAAGAAAAAGAAAAAAGAAAACCACAAGGGTGAAGTGGCATAGCATGTTTGGAAAACAACCTGGGCAGTATTATTGTAGCATAGAGTTAGAAGCAAAGAGTCCAGAAAAATGAGCAGTAGTGGTAGCCAATGCTAAATCATGGAGGATCTTTAAAGTCAGGCTGTTTGAATTTTATTCTATGGATGGTGGAAAACCAATGGCAGGAGAAGAGCATGGCCAGTTTTGCCTATATTGCATTTAAAAATGGGTCCGAAGTGGAAATGACAGAAGGCGAGAAAATCAGCACGAGTCCGTATGTTGTGCACCGTTAACAGGGCTAAGGAATAGTGGATAGAATGTAGAAATACTTAAGACTTAAAAACTTGAGGCTTGATATAGAGACAGCAAGATGGAGAAATCTAAGAATCCTCTCCTTCTGTTTATGCTGTTAGGGCCAGTCTCTTACACAGGAGTGCAAACAACTGAAAACGAAATACATGGGAAAAGTGGGACCAGTTAGAGGCAGAATGGGAAGCAGGGGAGCCGAATTCTGTTTTGGATCTGTTGCAAAAATATGAATCATAATCCGTGAGGAGAGATTCAGTGAACATTAATCAAAGCAGCAGAAGGAGAAACAGGAGAGAGTGCTGTCAGAGGAAGAAAAGTTCCAGGAATGAAAGAAGGATCGATAATGCCAAGTGCAGCACAGAGATGCAGTCAGATAAGTGCTGGAAAACTGTTTATTGGGCCTGGTGATTTTGCCTTTGTGAGGCAGTTCAGTGGACGACTGGGAGGGAGAGCCAGACCATTACAGGGCGCGGAGTGATAGAGACGTGACAGCAGCAGATCTAGAGATTGCAAACCCAGGTAGGTGGGTGACAGTTGGCCGAGTATCTCTGCCCTCTCTTCATGGAAAAGAAATCTCCTTTGTATATTGTCATGTATCAGTGAGGATCTCTCTTAAGATGGCTGGAAAATGAAATCATTTTCCTCAGACTGAGTGAAAAGCCTTAATTGCATTTGAAAGTCTTTGCTGAAGAATAGTTACCAACCGGGTTAGTAAGTCTCCTGGAGAGCCGCAGAATGAGGCAGGATGTCAACCCACACATCTCAAGAAATCCCAGTATCTTTTAGGGACTGTGCCTTCTCTGCAAGGTAGACGGTTGTCCTAAAACACGTCAAATGTTATAGAGAATATAAAGAACCTCGTGGCTTCAGTTTGGCCTCTCTATTTTTTGCTTAATGTTTACAGGGAATGTTCTAAAGAATTCTGTCTGTTGCTCTCAAGCTTACTCCAGGGAAATAGTGGCAGAAGAAGAGAGGACTCTCATTCAAATGAATTGATTTAACTTTTTATACTTCAAGCACTGCCTCTGGGTTACTATTGTTCTTTGCTATTTCCTACAAGCACTGGCCTTATCTTGTTTATCTCTGCAATTTGGTGATTAGATTCAATGTATATATGATGAATTTGGCCCAGCAACATCAGCAGGGATGGAACAGCTTCTAGTTCTTTGGACATAACAAGGTCCAAAGCACCTATAATAGCTCTCTTCATGAAACTCAATCCTAGTAGTGCAAAACTTTAATGATTCTTCTTGTAACAGTAAGCCACTTCAAGAGATTTTAAAAGATTCTTCCCCCCGAGGATTAATAGGAAGATGTGCTTCTCATCAGATTTTCCCACACCTCCTGTCAGTTTCTCTTTTCCTGCCTGTCCAACTCAATGTCAACCACCTTTCTGTGTAGCGATGAGGGACTCATCCAGGGATACGCAGCACAAGAGGCTTCTGCAAAGAGAACCAGCCAGTCATGGCGGAGGTTGGGAGGCGGGACGCAGAGGGAGTGAAGGGAAAATTGAAAAGTTATTACCAGACCATTTTATTTCTGCTTTGGCCAAACTGCAAATTATTTTTTCTTGCAAATGACTACATAATGTCAATGATAAAAAGGGAAACCTTTCTCTGAGAGAAGGGAAAAGCGTTAATTAAAAGAAACAAAACAGCAGCAAAAGTGAAACAGGAAGAACTTGTCACAACATAGCCACTCTGAGCAGCAAGTAGTTAAAATTTATCT
The DNA here is from genome assembly GCA_029783875.1 of Phataginus tricuspis. Classification (NCBI taxonomy): domain Eukaryota; kingdom Metazoa; phylum Chordata; class Mammalia; order Pholidota; family Manidae; genus Phataginus; species Phataginus tricuspis. The sequence continues at coordinate 2,373,573 of JAQQAC010008719.1, read as the reverse complement.
GTTGGTTTTTTTTCTTTAAGCCCTTATCACCTTATATAGTGCTAAAAATCTAAAGCATTAACAGAGAAGTGAGTAAAACAACATTTTGATCCTCCCTAATTCATCTTTATTCTCTTTTCAGAAAGCTATGACATGAATATCCTTCACCCAAAAAACTCAAGTGTGTTTTGTTATTAATTGGGTTATTTGTTACTAGCTCCTTGATTAAAATCCGTTTTGCATGCATACCCTCTATCCTTTGCAGTCACAGTGAAATGTGATGTCACCTGAGTCCCAATAATGGAAGTGGTTGTTACTATAAACAAATATTTCCTAAGTGTCTATCTGTGACAGACCCTGTGCTAAATGATTTCTACTCTGGTAGCTCCCTCTAAGAGAATAGGGAAGGGGTCAGATGCCAAAGCTGGGCTGCTTAGAACTGAATCCTGAATCTGCCCCTTACAGCCACCTCTTAATCTCTTTGAGCCTCAGTTACTCTTTTGGCCAAAGTATTATAATATGAATATATATATCATAGGACTCTTAAAACAAATAAATCGTATATGTGCTAGCATGTAATTCATGATTAATATATCTTATCTAGCATTATTCACATGGACTTAGGGGGGTAAACATATTTATGATCCTGCTACAAAACAAAAAGTTTTGCCAAAAAACCAAGTCATGCCGAATATCAGCTTATTCTCAAAAATGTACATGTAAAAATTGAATAGTCAGTTTTGCATGTGTATAAATGAACTAAAAATGGACTTCTGAAGATTCTTACCATGTTCTGATACCATAAAAGTTATCAAATCATATAATAAGCTGAAGGTGACATTAGTAGTTCAAAACTTGTCTGCCTCTGACTTCAAATTTCTTATTTTTTTTCCATTGATATTTCTGAACAAAAATTACAGAGGTCCTGAAGACAAGAGAATGAGGTAATAGGCCTCTGTTAATAGCCTGAAACAGTACAAGGACAAAAGGTGGATCAGTATACGAGATGCAGCTGAGGACTGGGTAACAGGAGGCCACAGAAGAATGAACTGTGGACTGACTACATACAAGGGGTGAGTAGAACACAGCATCATAACAATGACCTTCATAGACTGTTCATTTTGTCAGGCAATGTCCTAAGTGTTTTACTCATATTAATTTGCTTAATCCCAGTAACAACCCAAATTAATAGGAAGATACTGTTATCATCCTCATTTTATATACAGGGAAACAGAGAAGTTAATTAACTTGCCCAAAGTCCTATTACAGCCAAGTAAGTGGTAGAGGTAAGCATTGTGCCCAAAGAGTCTAGCTTTTATTCATGATAAGACACTGCCTCCCTCAAATACAAAGTGCTGTATGTGTTTAGTTTGACTAGGTCCTGTGTAAGCTGAAGTTATAAATATTTGGAAATAGATAATGGAGGGTATGTTTCATGGTATGTTTATTCAATCATATTAACATAAGGTATAATATGTAGGTGATAGGCGGTTGCATGTTAAAATTCTGCTTTAAAATCTACAATTTGTGAGGTTCACAGGAATGCTTGATTATGACACTTATGAGGGAGTTCATATGGCATTTCAGCTGTCCAGATCTTTCTTCATAGTAGCAAATAGAAGGGGATTCTAGAAGCAAGGGAACAAGATTGTTCAGAGAAATAGCTCTCTATACCTCAATGCCACAACTTCACCGAACTTTCAAGCACCCTGATTCTGGAGGACATGCTGGGATGATTCTCTTGGAATATTTAAAGGAAGCATGAATACTTGCATGAAGGCCATGCTTTGTCACTGGGACCTCACAGGAACCCTGTGAAGCCCAGCAGATAGCATATGCTCGAGTAAACAAAAGAAAACGTCATTATTTTGGAGTAACACCTCAAAAATAATCCCGGTGAAACAATTAGGATAATGTCTTTATAAAGAGAACATTTACAAAGTCTAATGGTTTTGAATTACGATCGTAAAACCACACTAAAAACCAACATGACATAAAGGAAGCGTGAATGATTAAGTTAAACAAGGTGCTGAATTACCAGGTTTGGAAATAAGTCTGGTCATACCTCATATCTTTATTAATGACCTGAAAAAGCCACAACATGCTAATTAAATCTATAAATGCAACAAAACTGACATGGTATTTCCAAAGGTTAAGCTAGGACAAAAGTTAAAAAGAAGCATCTCCTCCTTAAGGAAAATATTTTTAATAAGTAGAAGTACTGTCATAAACTCTCACTCCAAGCACCATCAATTATCACCCAACAGAGATGCTCTTTAAATAAAGGTCAAACTTCACATAATAAAACACTTGAGGACAGATACATGGCCCTGGCTTTAAGAGAGGTTTCATCATTTATATTTTCATTTAGTGTAAAAAAAACTCCCTCTTGTTTTTATTGGTCAGAGGGGAAAATTTGTGAACAAGTGAAAAAATTAAATATTCACCTTTATCATTTATACTTATTTTTCGCCTCTCCTACCTAATGAACCAGAAAGTCTCTATTTGCTAGTAATAACATAATTATGTCCTTGGGAACTGGTTCTTATATTGCAGCTATTTATTCCTTTACCTATCAGGTCATTAGTTCAGAATTATATGCTTCTCTTGTAATGGCTGATAATAATACATTCTTACATTGTATCCCAAAAGAACTATGAAAAAAAAATCCTATTAACTACTTCATTCAGTGCAAACACAGTGGAAATTCTGACCAAAAAAAAAAAGGATGTCCAACTTATGCTCTAGTTTCATTCAAGTATTGTATCTACAAAATTAAATCAAGTGTATTATGAATGAGAGTGCAAGAAACACAGAGCAATGTTATGAATGTCATAAAATTAGATGTTTTTCATATTATGATCAAACATATAACAACCTGATTTAGAAGAGACTGAAGTGAGGATCATTCAGACGTGAAGAGCTTCCCAGCCCAGCACAGAAGGACTGGGCCTAATTCCCCAACACAGGGAGCTCTCAACCTAAAAGCCCCTCCGATGCTAAAGAACTGATGCCAAACAGATCAATTCCTACAAGATTAGCTAAATAAACTGTTGTGCTTTGAGGGAAGACTTTCATTCTTTTGGGAAGACAGATTATTAAATGGATACTAGTTTTTATCTAACTACCAGATATAGATGACAGTCATATTTTGCTTGAACTAAAGGGTTGTTTTTGTTTTGTTTTGTAATTAGTTGTCAGCAGTTAAAACTTTGGGAGTGCTCAAATATAAAATAAATCTGGATTTCTGGTTCCCCTCAAAAAACAACAATATATCTTGAAGAATGACAAGAAAGACATCCATCTGGAAACAGCCTTCTTTAAAGAGTGGCACATCTCTCCAGGTTCCCGCAAACCCCTGTTCTCTAATTCCCATTACAAACTTGACCCCTGTTCACATATTTAAACTACTTAAATTTGTATCCTTATTCTATAGTCCAAAACCCCATCTTACTGCTCTTTTTCCACCCTGGAGTAGGCCCTACCTTACAGAGGGAGAAGTGTGGGGGACAGAAGGACAAGTGCCGGGATTCATTCCCATAAGAGCGTGAGCAGGTTGGGGAGGAGAGTGATTGAGGAGACAAAAGTCCGTTTCTGTTTCTGAGAGCCTCCGATTTCCCCCAGGACTGATGCAGCCTGGAAGCTGAAAGGTATGCATTAACATACGGGGCCTGAATATTAGAAAGAACCTGAGTTCTGTGTGTTAGCATGTTCCCTTTATGTTGTCTAAATATATTAAAAGCCATTCACTGGTGCTAGCACTGCATTTCCAAGGACTTATCTTCATCGCAATAACGGTCCATGAAGTCATGTGGGAGAATGAAATATCCTACTGAGAGGTATTTATCCCTAATTTCTCCCCCCACACACGTAAAAAGCCAGGAAGATAGAGGAAGCTGGCATTGGATTGAAAGAAGCATGAAAGACAATGAGTTTTCTGGCATGACATCCTCCACACGCTAACAGAAATCATCCCGTTCCTAATAGTGTGAAATAGGATGAAATGACTTACAGCTCTACCCAAAGGCTGAAGAGGAGAGGCTGGGTCCTGGGGAAAGGACAGAAAGGCTAAAAGGCTATGGCGAGAGTCCAAGAAGACACGACAGAGCCCCCATAGCCAGAGCCCTTTTAGCGCAAGCACCAAGGCATCCATATGCCAACTAGAGAAAGGGGCCTTGACCTCTGGGTGGTCCCTCCCTCCACTTCAGGGGCTGGCAAACTACAGCCTCCACGGCCAAATCTGGCCACATCCACTCGTTACACATTGCCTATGGCTATGTTTAGGCCACAGCGGCAGGCAAAGAGGAATGGCTGCTACCATCTGAACGGAGCACAAAGTCACAAATACAGCTCTGCTCTGGAGAGTCGATAAGACAATCTGCCACAATTTGTTTTGGAAAACTACTCATTTTTATTTATTTTATTTTATTTTAGTTTAGTTTAGTTTAGTTTTCTGGGCTGTCAGAGTATTAAGAAATACATATAGAGAGATGATATCAGGCATTAAGTGGAAATGAATAAAATGTAAGCAAATTTCTCTTTCATGGGGAAAAAGGGTTGGCAATGATGAAAATATGAGGGAAAATAAGAACAAAAACAGCAAATAGAGTATTAGGAATAAATTCTCTGTGGCTTGCAAAAGGATATTTTTTACTTCCTGATAATTGATCTTCCCAGGAAAAGGAATTCATAAGAATGTAAATTATAAAACACTAGATGCTTTTTAAAAATATGTTCTGTTGCTGCTCTGTCTCCAGCACCCACAGCAGAGCTGACGTGTGTGAGGCACTCAGTAAACAGCTGTGGGCCCCGTGTCTGCCACTCAGCATCTGGCAAAAACGTTTTATTTCTGGTCTCCAGGTCCCTTATCTGGAAAATGAGGAAAATAATGGTCCTACCTCATAGCTTATTATTAGTATTAATTGAATTGATATGAGGCACTGTCAAGGTTTTCCTCCAGCAATGGTTGTCTTCAACTAAGGTTGGAAACAAGGAAGGCACAGAAACTTCAAAATGTTGAAGAAATAGTTGCTTAGACTTAGAAGAGAAAAATATTGTTGTCCATTTACTTTCAACTTGTAATGAAAATTTCTTTCAAGGGCTTTCCATCAGCTGTCATGAAGTGAAGATCTTAACTGCAGACAAATTATAGAAACTCAATTGATTTGATATCTTAAAGTACATTTGCTAAACTAAGCGGAACCCTACACACACACACACACACACAGATGATCAGGTGAAGCAGATTCTTTCAAACTCTCCTATAAGTAAGGATTTTAAAACACTAAGTGTAGTATGAAACCACTGGAAACTAACGAAAACAAAACTTGATATTAACTACCCATGGTGGGCCTACTTGATCAGGAATATGCAAGTTGCATTAGCTGCAGAAACTGAACCAAACAGAAAAACACAAGTGATCCATAGAAGTTTTTCAAGACAAAACTGGCCTTGAAACTGGCCATTGAAGGTTCTGCTAGCCAACGCAAGGCTAACACTTGTTATGCTATTTGGAAAACACTCTTGGAGTCTAAGCCATGCCGACAACAAATGCATGTGCAACGACTCTTTTTTATCAAGATATTCTAAACCCACAATAAAATTTAATGTAAAACACAAGGCCAGTATTGCTTTCATTTCTCTTACAGGAGTAAAGTTTTTATAGTGACCTTAAAAGATACTATAAAATAGCTTTATAGTAAATTTTTAAATGACTTTTTTTTTCTCCTTTTTTAGATTTCTTCTTATTATAGTTTTAAAACTGCTATTCTGGGACAATTCCTTAACACTATGACAATAAGAATTATGTTCTGGATAAGAATTTAAAATTCTTTCATTAAATAGTTATTCAATGGCTATTAGGTGCTAGTAACTCAAGGAGACACAAAAATGAAGAATAAATGGCCTCTTCCCTCAAGCACTTTAGCATTAGAGGGATGCTAGCATAACAAAATAACAAGGGGATGATTCATGGTTAATATTTAATTAAGAAGATATAAACAAGTTAGTACTGGCAGGAGATGTGGATGCAGTAGGGGGTTGTGAGGGGCTTCCTAGATGAGACAGCATTTGGGCCAGTCCATAGGTTAGTTTTTCTATGGCTGCTGTAACAAATTACCACAGTTTAGTGGCTCAAAGAATACAGACTGATTATCCTACAGTTCTGGACATCAGGAATCCAGCACAGGTCTCACTGGGCTAAAACCATGGCCTGGGAGCCCTGTGTTCTTCTCTGGAGACCCTAGGGCTATTATGGGTTGAATTGTGTTCCCCATAAAGGTATTTGAAGTCCTAACCTGTGGCACCTGTAAATGAGACCTTATTTGGAAATACGGGCTCTGCAGAGGTAACTAGGTTAAGATGCAGCCATCAGTGCGGGCCCTAATCCAATATGGCTGATATCCTTACCACAAAAGGAAAACACCATGTAAAGACAGGGACACACTGGGAGAACGCTTTGCGATGAGCAAGGCAGACACTGAAGTGACACAGCTGCAAGCCAAGGAACGCCAAGCATTCGTGGCCGCCCCCCAAAGGGAGGAAGGAGCAAGGGAAGATCCCACCCACAGCCTCGGAGCAAGGGTGGTCCCACTGACACCTTAGTTTGGGACCGGGAGCCTCCAGCTCTGTAAGAGAATAAGGTTTTGTTATTTTAGGCTGCGGTTTGCAGCGCTTTGTTATGCCAGCCCTACGACACTAATGCAAGGGGCAAATCTGAACCTGTTTCCTTGATTCTTTCAGCTCCTCCTGCATTTCCGGGCTCGTCCACCTGCAGCCAGCGAGGGCGGAACCAGCCCCACTCTGACCTCTGCTTCTGTGGCCATAGCTCCTTCTCTGGAGGAAGGATTCCCCTTCGGCCCTCCTCTTCCATTTTCACCCTCTTGATGACATGTGACCCTCCAGGTAACCCAGGAGAATTTCCCTTTGTATAGGTCAAGGAATTAGCAACCTGAATTCTACTGCAATATTGATTTCTCACTTAACGTCACATATTTATAGGCTACTGAGATAAGGATGGAGATATCACTAGGCACCATTATACTGCCTACCACAGTCCATGAGGCAGAGTTCTTCCAAGCACGGTGGACAGAGCACCTGTATCAGAATCACCTGGGTGTCCGTCAAAATGCAGATTCCGAGGCCTTGCTTGTTGCATTGTGAATGGGGACCAGAGAGCCCCATGCCACCTTAAAAGTAGAGCAGGATTTTCTTGACTGATAGTCTTAAGAGAAGAAAGTATCTCAAATGGAAGAACACTTTGAGCATACATATAAAAAGAGGAAAGTGAAGATTGTGATCATGAAAATGTTAATAGCATAGTTGTAACATAGTGAAGGATAAACTAAAGGAGATGCATGGGAAATAAGACTAGAAATGAGGATAGGGCCAGATGTGAAAGAACTTCAAAGGCCAGCCTAAGGGAGTTTAATGTCACTTGGAAGGTCAAGAAATCAAAGACTGTATAGAGACAGAATCATCTATTTCTTAAACTTCTCTCCAAGTAGAAATTTATATAAGGAAGAGTAAAATGAAAACATTCTGTAGTCTTTGAAGATATAATTGAAATAATACCATTATTCACTTGTGAGGCCATAAAAAAATTACTATTCCTATCTCAATCTATGTCTCTCCAAGAATGAATCACTGCGTTAGAACTGAAAAGACAGACCACTAATCAAATGTTTCAGTCGCTTGGCACTGTGTAACCAGAACACAGAATCTTGTCTTTCACTACTAATGAATATAGACAGAGGATTGTATAGGGAATACAAGGATTAAATGATGGAAGTTGTAATAAATTTTAGCCCTTTCCAATTCAACATGATGCTAACAGCTAGTTAACCAATTTTCTAATTCTTACCATTGTCTTAAGGTGCACTACAAAATTGGCAAGATTTGCATAGTCTTGTCACTATTTCTAGGAACTGTAAAATCCCAACTGAAAAAGAAACTATTTCTAGAGATAAAAATTTAACATAAGAGATGAACAGCGGTAGTCCCAGAACACTTTACTACAGGTGTTTCACAATGAGAGATAATGAACCATTGAAGCTATGAAAAAGACATAAGACTCTTTATAACAATAAATCTATGCCAGTAGTAAGGAATAAAGGTGGACACATATATCTATTTTGTCTGTATACCATAAAATATTTGGCATTCTGGTTTATACAAAATTTCTATGCAATAGGGTATTGTAGCATATACCTATCACAGCTTTTACAAAAATGTCCTGAAGCAATGGAGCCTTTAAAACTCATAATTGAACTGCCATTACCACCACAGATGAGTCTTAAAAAGCGTAAGTACCTAGCAAGACATAACTTAGACGTTTCTCTATATTTTCCCACTTTACTCACTGTCGAAGAAAAACAAGAGCCAATCAATCAAACAAATTAACCAAACACAGCACAATGGGGCAAACTGTATTTTTCCAAAAATGCCCATAATATCACCTCTCCCACAGGATCTGCCACAGGGTGATCTTGCAAATTCCCCTCCCCCATGAGCCTGGGCTGGCTTTAGAGACTCTCTTAGAACAAACAGAATGTATCAAAATAATGCTTGATGACCTCAGAGACCAGGTCAGAGGAAGCCCTGCAGCTCCTGCCTTGGTCTCAGGAATGCCCTTTCCTTATGCTCCTTCCCAGGCCCTTTCCTCTCGGGCAGCAGCTCAAACCATTTCAGACGATGTAGAATGAAAGCAGGAGCCGAGTGGTAACTCCAGACCACACAGAGAGGTCGCGTGCGTGCACTCTTCCCATCCGTCACAGCTAAGCCTGGCCTGCAGTCCCTCCAGGCCCAGTGAGCAGACATGTAAGGAGCTGCCAAATGATGACAGAGCCACTTGAGAGTTGCCCGCACCCTCAGGGTCTCCCAGCTGACGCTCAGACTTCCCGGAGCAGACACAAGTCACACAACCCACAAGCATAGCGAGATAGCTCTTGGGTGATACCACTAAATTTGAGTTGGTTTGTTATGCAGTGTTAGCTAGTTAGAACATTCAGCCTAGTTCATGCTTTGTATAGAAACTATACTAATCCCAAAGTTAGTCTGTTAGGAAAAGAATCCAATATATAGGCTGTATTCTGGCATTCATGAATCATGCTACACGTACTAAGATAAGAGTCTACCATCTTCACACTCAAACCCACACCCAGCCCTCCGACCAAGTTAAGAACCTAGACTGAGAGTTTATTAGTTGTTTCCCCACTAAAGATTGGGATCTACTTCCCCACCTCTGATGTCCCAAAGTTAGAGACAACATCAGTATATATTAAATTGATCTAAAGCCTACTTATGTATCTTCATGTGGCCAGTCTGTGTGGTAGACCCTACATGCAAATCTCTAGTGAAACTGAGCTTAGTCTATTTAGATAGTTCCTTATCCTGTCTTTTTCCAAGAACTTTTCTGTAGGGCTGAACTCTGCTCCCATGAAGTTATTCAGATTCCCCTTTCTATGAATGAGAACCCACCCAGTGCAGTGAACCGTGAATAACACCAAGTACCCTGTCATTTCCACTCACTGAACATGATGCTGACTCATATCAGAAAGGTCCCAAGTCCCTGGGACTTGCTCATGTAAAGTTTTTACCTTCCAAACACATCCCAAGATTGTTCCCTTAGCACCTGACTTTCATCCTATGAAAACCAGGATACTAGAAGTAGCTGCCAAGATAGGGGATCAAGAACATGAAACAAGACAAACCTGTAGTTTCCAAAATCAGGGCTGGACTGCCTGGATCCTTGCTTTTAGAGTTCTCAACTGGAGGTCCTTAATTACATTCAACCTAATTTCAGACCTGACCTTAGAGATGTGAGGTGGGTCTGAATATACAAACAGGGTCAAGGAGCCCTAGCGGTAAGATGGAGCAGATGTAGAGGCCAGAAAAAAAGTACTACTTAATAGAGAGGACTTCTTCTCTGTAAGGGTCATGATGGCAATCTTTGAAATGATGCATTCTAGAACTGTATTTATTTTTAATTTGTTGATTTGGTGATTACGGTTTACTAATTTGCCTTTTGCTTCTTTGGAAAACAGAGCATTCCTTTGTTTCCACTCTTATTTTCCATGATTCTTCAAAGATTTACCCACAGTAGTTTAGCACATTTGGCTGCAATTCCCTGGGACACACTCATCAAGCTCCGGGAAAGAAGTGCTTACAAGGGAACTAATCTTTCTTTATTAAGTGCCTAGAAGTTACCCAAACTTTTATTAACATCAGTTATCTCCTTTAATCTCCTAACCTCTAGATTCTAGGTATATTTTTCCTATCACCCTGTAAGGAAACTGAGACTCACAGAGATCAAATACCTTGTCCAAGTTCTAAATCCACAGAGTGGCAGAAGTCAAGTTTCAATCCTACATCTGGCCAACTCCAAAGTCCATGATCTTCTACCGTGCCTCACTGCTAGGAAATTTAAACTCATTTTCAGCAGTTCTTTGCCTCCTATAAATCCCCTCCATCCTGGATTACTAATTTTTCGTTATAAGTATTTCTCTCATTGATCTGAGGATTATTTTCCTTCACAGAGAAGACAAAGGAAGAATTGAAGCTGAAAAACTTCTTCTTGTCATCTGTCCCAAGGAGTAAGTCATTGCTTTTCTTTTTTTTCTTTTGGTATCATTAATCTACAATTACACGTGCAACATTATGTTTACTAAACTCCCCACTTCATCAGGTCCCCCCACCAACCCCATTACACTCACTGTCCATCAGCGTAGTGAGATGCTATAGAATCACTACTTGTCTTCTCTGAGTTGTACAGCCCTCCCCATGCCCCCCCCCAACATTGTGTCTCCTAATTGTAATGCCCCTTTTTCCCCCTTATCCCTCCCTTCCCATGCATCCTCCCTAGTCCCTTTCCCTTTGGTAACTGTTAGTCCATTCTTGGGTTCTGTGAGTCTGCTGCTGTTTTTTTCTTTCAGTTTTTTTCTATGCTCTTATGCTCCTCATAAGAGTGAAATCATTTGATACTTGTCTTTTTCCACTTGGCTTATTTCAATGAGCATAATACTCTCTAGCTCTGTCCATGTTGTTGCAAAAGGTAGGATTTGTTTTCTTCTTATGGCTGAATAACATTCCATTGTGTATATGTACCACATCTTCTTTATCCATTCATCTACTGATGGACACTTAGGTTGCTTCCATTTCTTGGCTATTGTAAATAGTGCTGCGATAAATATAGGGGTGCATATGTCTTTTTGAAACTGGGCTGCTGCATCCTTAGGGTAAACTCCTAGGAGTGGGATTCCTGGGTCAAATGGTATTTCTATTTTGAGTTTTCTGAGGAACCTCCATACTGCTTTCCACAATGTTTGAACTAATTTGCATTCCCACCAGCAGTGTAGGAGGGTTCTCCTTTCTCCACATCCTCTCCAACATTTGTTGTTGTTTGTGTTTTGGATGTTGGCCATCCTCACTGATGTGAGGTGATATCTCATTGTGGTTTTAATTTGCATTTCTCTGATGATTAGCGAGGTGGAGCATCTTTTCATGTGCCTGTTGGCCATCTGAATTTCTTCTTTGGAGAAGTGTCTGTTCATGTCCTCTGCCCATTTCTTAATTGGATTATTTGTTTTTTGTTTGTTGAGGTGCGTGAGTTCTTTATATATTTTAGATGTCAACCCCTTATCGGATATGTCATTTATGAATATATTCTCCCATACTGTAGGACGTCTTTTTATGCTACTGATGGTGTCCTTTGCTGCACAGAAGGTTTTCAGCTTGATATAGTCCCACTTGTTCATTTTTGCTTTTGTTTCCCTTGCCTGGGAAGATATGTTCATGAAGAATTTGCTCATGTTTATGTCCAAGAGATTTTTGCCTATGTTTTTTTCTAAGAGTTTTATGGTTTCAGGACTTACATTCAGGTCTTTGATCCATTTTGAGTTTACTTTTGTGTATGGGGTTAGACAGTAGTCCAGTTTCATTCTCTTACATGTAGTGTCCAGTTTTGCCAACACCAGCTGCTGAAGAGGCTGTCATCTCGCCATTGTTTATCCAAGGCTCCTTTATCACATATTAATTGACTGTAAATGTTTAGGTTAATGTTTGGATTTTCATTCTGTTCCACTGCGGAAATAGAATGCAATGCATACATTCTAGGAGACTTCAACACACCACTCACTCCAAAGGACAGATCAACCAGACAGAAAATAAGTAAGGAGACAGAGGCACTGAACAACATATAAGAACAGACGGACCTAATGGACATCTACAGAACACTCCATCCAAAAGCAGCAGGATAGACATTCTTCTCAAGTCCACATGGAACATTTTCAAGAATATGCTAGGCCACAAAAAGAGCCTCAGTAAATTAAAGAAGATTGAAATTGTACCCACCAGCTTCTGAGACCACAAAGGTATGAAACTAGAAATAAATTACACAAAGAAAACAAAAAATCCCACAAACACATGGAGGCTTAACAACATGCTCCTAAATAAACAATGGATCAATGACCAAATATAAACAGAGATCAAACAATACATGAAAACAAATGACAACAATAATTCAACACCACAAAATCTGTGGGTCGCAGCGAAGGTCGTGCTCAGAGGGAAGTATATTGCAATACAGGCCTACCTTAGGAAAGAAGAAAAATCCCATACTAACAGTCTAAACTTACAATTAACGAAAATAGAAAAAGAAGAACAAATGAGGCCCAAATTCCATAGAAGGAGGGACATAACAAAGATTAGAGCAGAAATAAATACAATCAAGAATAATAAAACGATAGAAAGAATCAATGAAAGCAGGAGCTGCTTCTTCAAGAAAGTAAACAAAATAGATAACCCCCAGGTCAGCCTTATTAAGAAAAAAGGAGAGTCAAGACACATAAGCAGAATCAGAAATGAAAAAGGAAAAATCGCTATGGACACCACAGAAATACAAAGAATTATGAGAGAATACTATGAAAAATAATATGTGAACAAATGGGATAACCTAGAACAAAAGGACAACTTTCTAAAAAAATAACAACCTTCCAAGGCTGACCCAGGAAGAAACAGAAAATCTGAATGGACCAATTACCAGCAATAAATTGAATTGGTAATCAAAAACTACCTAAAAACAAAACCCCTGTGCCAGATGGTATCACTGCTGAGTTTTATCAAATATTTCATGAAGACCTAATATCCATCCTTCCTAAAGTTTTCCAAAAAGTAGAAGAGGAGAGAAAACTGCCAAACTCATTCTACAAGGCCAGAATCACTCTAATACCAAAACCAGGCAAAGACACCACAAAAGAGAAAATTTCAGACCAATATCCCTGATGAACATAGATGCAAAAATACTCAACAAAATATTAGCAAACCAAATTCAAAAACACATCAAAAAGATCATCAACATTGATCAAGTGGGATTTATTCCAGGGATGCAAGGATGGTACAACATTTGAAAATCCATCAATATCATCCACCACATCAACAAAAAGAAGGACAAAAACTACATAATCATCTCCATAGATGTTGAAAAGAGCATTTCACAAAATTCAACATCCATTCATGATAAAAACTCTCAACAAAATGGGTATAGAGGGCAAGTACCTCAACATAATAAAGTCCATATACGACAATCCCACAGGCAACATCATACTTAACAGCAAGAAGCTGAGAGCTTTTCCTCTAAGATCAGGAACAAGACAAGGATGCCCACTCACCCTGCTTTTATTATACATAGTTCTGATGGTCCTAGCTACATCAATCAGGAAACAAAAGAAATAAAAGGCATCGAGACTGGCAAGGAAAGGTTAAACTGTCCCTGGTTGCAGATGACATGATATTGTACATAAAAAATCCTAAACATTCCACTCCAAAACTACTAGATCTAATATCTGAATTCAGCAAAGTTGTAGGATACAAAATTAATGCAAAGAAATTTGTTACATTCCTATACACTAATGATGAACTAGCAAAAAAAAGAAATCAGGAAAAAAATTCCATTCACAATTGCAACAGAAAGAAAAAATACCTAGGATTAAACCTAACCAAGGAAGTGAAAGACCTATACTCTGAAACTGCAAGACACTCATGAGAGAAATTAAAGAAGACACCAATAAATGGAAACACATCCTGTGCTCATGGATAGGAAGAATTAATATTGTCAAAATGGCCATCCTGCCTAAAGCAATCTACAGATTCAATGCAATTCTTATCAAAATACCAACAGCATTCTTCAATGAGCTAGAGCAAATAGTTCTAAAATTCATCTGGAACCACAAAAGACCCCTAACAGCCAAAGCAATCCTGAGAAGAAAGAATAAAGTGGGGTGGATTACTCTCCCTGACTTCAAGCTCCACTACAAAGCCACAGTAATTAAGACAATTTGGTACTGGCACAAGAACAGACCCATAGACCAATGGAACAGACTAGAGAGCACAGATATAAAACCAAGCATATATGGTCAATTAATACATGATAAAGGAGCCATGGATATACAATGGGGAAATGACAGCCTCTTCAACAGCTGGTGGTGGCAAAACTGGACAGCTACATGTAAGAGAATGAAACTGGATTACGGTCTAATTCCACATATAAAAGTAAACATGAAATGGATCAAAGACATGAATGTGAGTCATGAAACCATAAAACACTTAGAAGAAAAACGTAGGCAAAACTCTCTTGAATATAAACATGAGTAACTTTTTCATGAATGCATCTCCTTGGGCAAGGAAACAAAAGCAAAAATGAACAAATGGGACTACATCAAACTAAAAAGCTTCTGTATAGCAAAGAACACCATTAGTAGAACAAAAAGGCATCCTACAGTATGGGAGAATATATTTTTAAATGACATATCTGACAAGGGTTAATATGCAAAATATATAAAGAACTCACACTCCTCAACACCCAGAAAGCAAATAACCCAATTAAAGAATGGGCTGAGGATATGAACAGACACTTCTCCAAAGAAAAAATTCAAATGGCCAACAGGCACATGAAAAGATGCTCCACATCGCTAATTATCAGGGAAATGCAAATTAAAACCACAATGAGATATCACCTCACACCAGTTAGGATGACCAACATCAAAAAGACTAGCAACAACAAATGCTGGTGAGGATGCAGAGAAAGGGGAACCCTCCTACACTGCTGGTCGGAATGTAAACTAAACCACTGTGGAAAGCCATATGGAGGTTCCTCAAAAAAGTAAAAAGAGAAATACCATTTGACCTGGGAATTCCACTCCTAGGAATTTACTCAAAGAAAACAACTTCTCAGATTCAAAAAGACATATGCACCCCTATGTTTATCCCAGCACTGTTTACAATAGCCAAGATATGAAAGCAACCTAAGTGTCCAAAAGTAGATGTAGGGATAAAGATGTGGTACATATACACAACGGAATACTATTCAGCCATAAGAAAGAAACAAATCCTACCATTTGCAACAACATGGATGGAGCTAGAGGGTATTATAATCTGTGAAATAAGTCAGGCAGAGAAAGACAAATACCAAATGATTTCCTTCATTTGTGAAGTATAACAATGAAGCAAAACTGAAGGAATAAAACAGCAGCAGACTCACAGACTCCAAGAAGGGACTAGCGGTTACCAAAGGGGACGGGTGGCGGAGGGCGGGTAGTGATGGAGGGAGGAGGCGATTGTGGGGTATCATGATTGGTACACATTGTGTGTGGGAGCATCACGGGGAAGACAGTGTAGCTCAAAGAAGACAAATAGGGACTCTGTGGCATTTTACTACACTGTTGGACAGTGACTGCAATAGGGTATGGGGGGGACTTAATAATAAGGGTGAAAGTAATAACCACATCGTTTTCTTGTGAAACCTTCATAAGAGTGTATATCAATGATACCTTAATAAAAAAAAGCACTTAAAAAAATAATACCTAGAATTTCTTAAAATACAAGATACTCAAGCTGGTTTATAGCATCTACTTCCAGACAATTGCCATTGATGAAATTTCCATTTTCCTGTATATTTGGTAAGCAATTAATATACATAATGAATGTTCCTGCGTAATTGAGAAAGACAATGAAAAATATGAGAAAGTCTAATGAAAATTAGTCAGTAGACCTAAAAGAAATAAAATATGTTATTAATATTAGTGGGGAGGAAACAACCTTACAATGATCTAGAAATACTTAAGATTTAGTTAGATGGTTCAATGAAGAAGGAGTCATTTTCCTAAGAAACTCAGGAATCAAACCAGGAAAAAACTTCAATAACAATATAAATTGTTATTTATAAACAAAACAAAAAATGAAACAAATATAACCTTACAACCTAGGTTTTGGAAAACAAACTGTAAAAATCTGTCAAAGAGCACTAATGTGAATAAAATCCAGTAAAAAAAACCCCACATTACTAAAAGTCATTTCTCCAGTATTGCTTCTTTCTTTGGAAAAAAATTTCAATCCAAAAAAATCATCCACGTTATACTTGGTACAGATGGTATCAATTGCTCATAGTAACTCCAACATGCAAAACATAGCTGTTTTACAGAGGCTCAGTAATGCCCTGGTTTGCCTCAAACTGCAAAGGAAAGAACATCAGAGTAATTACATTAGCCAAAACTGATCTGAAATTGCAAGCATAAGAATCTAATTCTATAATCTCCACCAAACCTAAATTCCCACTGATTCCAATTATATATCGACTGAGAAACACAACTGAAATTTAAGGTTATCAAAGTCATGTTCTAGCTTCCTTATGGTTATTACGTTTATCATTTAACAGGTCAGTAGCTGAACCAAAAGAATTAAGAACTAAATAATAAAGGAATGAACTATAGCAATTGTTTTCCAAGTGAGGCAACATTGTATCACTACAGAGATCTCATCATTATGAAGGACTCCACCAGTACAATACTGAAATACAGATTCATGAACTAATAAGTACTAGGAGACTGTGCCACAGAGGCAGCTGCACAGGTCTCAGAATTGGACACATGTAACTAAATTCAAATCTTTATTTAGAAGCTTACTAATTGTGCAACTTAAGACAATTTACTTAAATAGTCTGAGTCTCAGTTTCTTCATTAAAAATAAATCCATATTAACATCACCTTCGCAGGACTAAATGTTTATGATTGAATGTTTTAATATATATAAAGGGATCAGCAGAAAGTAGTGAATGAATTCATTAGGCCACCTGCCTCCCCACCCCAGAAGATTCTAAGCAGGGATCGATTAATACATCCCCATGTCTCTACCACAGCAAAGTACTACACATATTAAAGACTTTGAGGGAAAGCAATTTTAGAGCTAGCCATTCTTATATGTTATCATAGTGATTTATAACCTTACTACCAAGATGCTGTCCCTACTGCTTACTTAACTACAAATTAAGTCACTTTCTTCTTGACCATATTCAGTTATCATACTCCATTCTTAATTTCAGGCTTCAGGACAGAGCATTGTTACTGAGAAGCCCTTTGCCTTTTAAAATGAATTGTTTAAAACTAAAGTCTATTAATGTCATTTTAACCTTTCTTTGTTCTTTAGTCTAATCCTGTACAAATTAACATTCGCATCAAGTAGCTAGAAACTAATACTGGGTTAGTTCTAGAGCACAAGAATGTCATTGTCTATTTCCACTAGTCTTTCAATTTTATCCAAAGATGTTCATGAGCTCTGATTTCCCCCACTACTAATCTAAAAGCAACCAATTTCATTATGTCTTTAAAAAGTCCTAAGTCTAAATTTAAGCTTTGCTTTGTCACCAATTTGTTATAATCCTAGTCAAAATCAGTTATTGATTTCCCTTTGTATAAAATATCACACCAAGCAACATAATTGTGTAAGAAAACAGAAATTTCAGGCCACACAGCATGAGTAAGCACAAGACAGTTTGTTCCCAAGAGATAGAGAAGAAATTACCAAAATTAGTGTCCTTTGTGGTTACAAAAGCACAGATTTTATAAAATGTCAATATTAAAATTTGACACTTAACCCTTAAATAATTTGCCTTATTTTGAAACTTTCCTTGAGCATGTCTCCCCAGGTATGTCCCTAACAACTTAGAATCCAGTTGTAGAAAGTAAAATAAAAATACAAAAAATAGTAGGCCTCAATCCTTAGATAATACATAAGTAAATGGAAACTTTGACAGCAGTAGTGCTTATAAATTAAAGGGTAATATATTTTCAAAGGTTTATTCTGTAATAGCCACCTTGCAAAGAAGTGGCATGTAGCTCACTTTGTCACAACTGCCCAGCAATTAAGTAATATTACATGATTTCATAGAAAAATAATCAAGACCTGATTCAGTTTAATAACTATATATAGCCAATAAGTTGTTGCTGGGATGTGAACCCAAGTCTGTATGAGGAGGCCAACATTCGTTGCACTTTGCCACAACCATGTGACAGTAGTGATGGAGGGCTGAGCTGTTCATGATCTTCTCCTGACCCCAAGGCCCTCAGGAAAATTTTGTTTTGATGTGTTTTTATATCATTGTAGTAGACAAATTTGGGGGCAAGTTATTTACTATAACTGACATGTAGTCTCATCTATAAAATGATCTATAATCACCAATATCCATGAGAAATAAAATGTAAGCCAATATGAAATTTAAATTTTTCTAGTAGCCAAGTTTAAAAAAGTAAAATGAAATAGGTGAAATTAATTTTAATAATACTGAACCCAAAATATCCCAAATATCATTCTCACATGTAATCTATATAAAAATTATTCATAATTGTTTACATTAATTTTTTTGTAAATCTTAGGAATTCAGTGCGTATTGCAGACTTACAGCATGCTTGAATTAGCCGTATTTCCAGGGCACACTAGTCATATGTGTCTAGCGGCTACCATACTGAACAGTATGGCTCTAGATAAGCTTAAGTCTCTCCCACCCTATGAGTCCAGAAACCTTTCATTCTAGAATTTGCAAAACACACATTTTTGCTGAAAGGAATTAAAAAAAAAAGCATTGTGCCTTGGAACTGATCCCTATGTGGATTTTACTGCCTAACTGGTCTTATATTATTATTGTGTGATGACATATATAGAACAAGTACATAAACATAATCTTAAAAATAATAATATATTTAAAAACCCCAAATAACCACCATTCAGGCCAAGAAATATAACTTAGCCAACCACTTCATAACCAACCACTCCTAATGTATGCCGACATCACCACACATTTCTTCTTCCTTAGAGGTAAATACAATACTGATATTTGTAATGATCATTTTTTCACTTTTCTTTAGAGTTTCATCATTGAAGTAAGCATTCTCCAAACAGTATGCAAGTTTAGTTTTTTCTGTTTGCTAATTTACTACAAATGGAATCATGTAACATGTATTATTTTGAGAACTGCAACATTTGCTCAAAGCTATCTTTGTGAAATTCACATATCTTTAGATGTGATTTATTCATGTTCATGACTATAAAAGTTCATTCTTGACTATTCTCATCCTACCATTGATTTGTATTCAAGTTCTTTCTGGAGTTTAATAGTATAAACAACTCTGCTATGAACATTTGTCAATGTATCTTGAAGAGCCAAGTGTCCAAGAGTGTCTCAAGGGTACACAGGAGTGGAGTTGCCAGCTCATAAGTTGGGCCCGTCTTCAGCTTTATTAGGTAACATCTATCGTTTCTGATTTGGTAAATAAGTTTATAGTCCCACCAGGGGTGAGTTCTACCATATCTTTACCAATGATTAGTATTGTCAGGCTTTATAATTTTTGCCAAACAGATGGGACTATAATGGTATTACATTGTAGTTTTATTTTACATTTCCTTAGTTATTGATATAATTGGTTGCCTTTTCCTATATTTATTGAATTTGGGTTTCCTCTTTTCCTCAAGGAGAAAAGCCTTTTATCCATATTACTATTAAGTTGTCTATTTTTTCTTATTGATTTGTTCTTCTTTATATGCCCTGGAGATTTGTTCCCTTTTTTGGTTATACAAATTGCTCATAACTTCACCAACTCTGTAATTTGTCTTACCATGCTCTTTATGGGGTCTTTTAATGAATAGACATTGTTAATGTTAATGAAATCAATATATCAGTCTTTGCCTCTACAGGTACTGATTTTTATATTTGTGTAAGTAAGACTTCCCTATCTTGAAGTTGTGAAGAATTCTTCTATATTATCTTCTAGACCTTTGTATTTGCCTTTGATATTGAATTGTTTAATCTGCATGGAGTCAGTTTTTATAAGGTGTGAGATAAGAGTCAAGTTTAATTTTTCTTTATGTGGATATCTAAGTGGTCCAGCATTATCTATTAAAAAAAAAACCTGTTTTTTCAAATTAATGTACAAAGCCACCTCTTTCATATATCAAATATCCATTATAGGTGGTTTCTTAGAGGGCTCTCCATTCTACTCCTCTGGTCCATTTGTCTAGTCCCATGTCACTGTCATATTTATGTAACTTTAAAATATGTCTTCGTAACTTGATAAAATAATTCTCCCCCACCATATCTTCCTCTTCCAAATGTTTCTTGACTCTATCAACTTCTGTATAATTTTTGAATCAGCTTGCTGTACTGAACAACTGTCTCCTAGGTTTTGGTTTAGAATTCATTGAATCTACAGATCAATTGAGACAGAATTGAGATTTTCTATAATTTTGAGTCTTTCACTCTCTATTAATTTTTTAAGTCATTCTTACTATAAATTTATATATATTTTTTCCATACAACTCATATATCTTTATTAGATTTATTCCTGGTACTTCATATTTTTTAAGCTAGAGTAAAATATGTCATTTTATTTTAACTGCTATGTTGCTGGTATATAATAATGTAACTCGTATATTAACATATAGCTAGCAATCTTATTAAACCTATTAATCATAATAATTGGATCCTGGTTGTCCCATGGAGAATTATGTTATCCATAAACAGTGGCAATTTGGTATCTTGTTTTTAATCCTCTCGTGTTTTCTTTCTTTCCTGCCTTGCTTGGCTTGTCTGATACTGAATAGAAGCAGCGGACAGACCACCAGCATCATTATCTGATTCCTGATTCAAAAGAGAAAATGTGCAATGTTGCATCATTAAGTTCTATTTTGCTATATAATGTTTAAAAATGACCTTTTACCATACTCTTAATATGGTAAATATTATTTACCATAAATAATATAAATCTGATATTTTACCAAAAAATATAAATCTGATCTTAATTTGCTAAGAATTTTTGTCATGAATTAGATGCTGACTATGATTAAATATTTTTCTGCATCTATTAAAATGATCATACATTTTCTGTTTTGTATTATTTTATTGTGTTGGTTTACACTGATCATCCCATGTTTAATTCATCTTACATTTCTGAATAAACACTGCAATAATGTATTTTATATTTCCTATTTTCTTGGGCTTAGGTTATTCCTAAATGTTCATGAGAAACACATGCAATTTTCCCTTTTATGATGGCCATGTAAGATTGTGATATTAAAGTTATGCTGTCCTATAGAGTGAATTGGGAGTGTTTCCTCTTTTCAATTGCATTTAAGAATTTGTGTAAGATTGATGTTATTCCCTTTTTTTACTATTTGGTAGAATATAACAGAATTCAATAGTAAAGCCAGCTTAGACCCAGAGTTTCGTTTGTAGAATCTTTTAACACATTCAGTTTATTTTTAAAATATAGGGCTATTCATATATTTCTATTTATTCTTTTGTCAACACTAGCAAGTTTATTTTTCTTAGAAGTTGCCCATTTAACTAAACTGTCAAAACTACTGGCAGAATATGTTAATAAACCCTCACATTATTTTTAACATACACAGTATCTGTGGTGACACCCTTTGTTAACCCTACATTGATTATCTGTATAGTCTCACTTTTTTATTCCTTGATTCCTCCCCAGATATTTGGAAATTTCATTATTCTTTTCAGAAAATCAACTTGTGGCCTTGTTGATCACTTCTTTTTGGGTTGTTTGATAGTTTTTCAATTTTTGTCTTCTTCCTGGACAATGAAGGGACCTCACAACATTTTAACTACATTTATTCTCTTCCCATATATGTGTTATGACCAGCTACTTTATTTCTATTTTAAATCTCATGATACGTCATTACTATTATTCAAAGCAATTAATGTTACTTTATTTTTGCCTAGATATTTACCTCTTTTTTTTTTCTTGTCATTCCTCTTGCTTTCCAGACCTTCCTTTTAGGGTCATTTACCTTCAGACTGAAGGACATCTGTATTGAAAATTCAGGCCAAATTATGCAGCGATAACAAATGACCCCAAAATATTACTGCTTACAACAACAGAGGCTCATTTCTTTCTCACGCTTACGGCTGGGGTGGACCAACTACAGTTCTGCTTAATAGACTCTTCATTTGGGATCAAAGCTGAAGGAGTAACCCCTCTCTCAGACAACAATTAAAACTTCTGCTCAGAAGTGTTGTATGTTACTTTCATTCACACTTCATTGGTAATATGGTCAAATCTGATGTCACTGTAGCATGAGGTCCTTATTAGAATCAGAAAAACTTCTAACTTTAATAAGATTTTCTTATCACTTTTTGGTGTTTCTATTAGAGTCTGTTAATGACAAACTCAGTACTTATGTTTGCCTGAACATCGCTTTCATTTACTGACCTTGGCTGGTTATCTTCCTTTCAGCGCAGTAATGGTATCATCCCACTTTCTTCTGACTTCGCTGCTACTAAGAACTTAACTGCCAGTCTAACTGGTGCTTCTTTAAACATGGTCTCTTTTAAAATCATTGGCTGTTTTTAAGACTTTATATTTGGAGCGACAGATGCGCACACGCGCGCGCACACATCCACTGTATGGATGTGTGTCTAAAATCTCTGCCTCTACGTGCTACATTCTGGAAATTATTCTGTTCTGCATAATTACTCTGATTGATTCCTTGAGTTTTTAATTCCAGTTATTGGATTTCTCATTTCTGAAACTTTTGTTTTTTTCAAATCTGTTAGGGATTTTTTAGGGTGCTCTAATTTCAAAAAATGTTTTTATTTCTTTAAATACCATTACCATGATTGTTTTAGAACTTTTAACTATAAATGCAATTCTAAAGCATTTGTACGTTTGTTTTTGCTTTATGTTTTGTAGGCTGGTTCTTGCTCTTGGCGCCTTGTTTCCTTAATTGATTGACAATTACTGCCAGCGAGTACTATTGAGTCATTTCCCTTAGAAAAATACTAACAGACACTCTTTGAGGATAATATGAACATATCTTCCTGCAGAAAAATATTTTGATTTATTTCTACGGGGTACTTCAGGGTAGTCCCAGTCTAGAAGCTACTAAACATAAATGAAGTTTTGGGGAACCACCAATTTGTGTAAATTTGGGTTTCAAATACACAAAAGGACCAATTGTGATGATAATTCCTCTGAGAATTTCCTCCTCTGTGTCAGTCTGCAAAAAGGAAACCTTCCTTGGAGATTAATGGCACCAGAAAAATGAGGCCCATTTCCTTCTAATTCCCCTCATCCTTCGGGGTTCCCAGCTCTACAAGGGGGATGCTTTGAATAGTCTCTCCACCTAAAGTGGGCCCTGGGTTTGTTTTCGGTCCACCTTACCCCATTTCACTTGAGTTTAACTCACTTGGTTTAACTCTGAGGCAACATCTTCAGAAAAAAGTGGGATTCAATGATTCTCTTTACCTTCTGGTTCAGCTTTTATTTATATTTCAACCTGGGAGATTTTTACTGTCTTTTTAGATGTTCGGTACGTTTAAAATTTTTTAAAGACTTTTTCCATTTCATGTAGCATTTTTAACTGTTCTTACTCCAATGCAAGGTTGGTCTAATAACCTAACCTGTTTCCAGAAAGGGAAGTTCCAAAATTTATCTTTATTTAAAATTATCCAAGTGTTTCATTGATATTTTTGTAACTGGTACATATTAATTGTGCACAAAACACAAATAATTTCTGTCTCCCACCTTCACTTTATCCTTTATTTAGTGGAATGAATCTTCTTCTGCCCTAGATGAAAACTCTAATAGGTCTCATGCTTTAAATATCCAGCCCTGGATAACCATAAGTTTTAAACTTCAATTAGCATTACATTGTCTCACTTCCTTCCACCCACACTTACTAATTTTAGCCTGTTTTATAGTCTGGAGTCTTTTGTGCTGAAAGGGATCCCACTATTCTACTCTATTCTTAATTTCTACTATTCTATTCTATTTCCACTCTACTCAATTTATTCCCCATTCGATCCCTTTGCTATTCTACTCTACTGTACTCCTCTCTATACAGTGTCCTCCCCTTTCACTAGCTGCCAATTAGCCCTTCCCCAGGATCAAAATCATGTGTGGCAGTCATAGGGATGGAGGAAACAAGAGTTAAGGGACCAAGAAAATATGCACTTAAGACAGATGGCTCTGGGCTCTAAACCTGGGAAATGATGAAAGCTGACTCATGCAGTACCTGTGGGCTCAGTGGATGACCCCTGACAGGGCACATGCAATCCTATTCCTGATGGTCATTTTGGACACCTCCCTCAAGCCCTGACTATCGGTGGAGCACATCCAGGCTCTTTCCTCTGAGATGACCGCTGGACATGTCCTCAGGTGATTCCATACCAGTTTCCTCCTGCATAGCCCATATTCCATTCATGGGAAATGCTCCACATCCCTTGTCCTGACCAACTCTGGAAGCACAGGTCAATCAAAAATCAGTACTCTCAGCTTTGTCAAAAAGCAATTTGTCAACTTCTTATCACTTCCAGATTTCTCAGGCAGGAGTCAGACCTTTATCTTAGGTCTGCTTTAGTTTTTCTTTCATGTAATTCAGATTGACATGAATCTGCTATGGCTTCCAACAGCAAGAAACACATTTCAAGTTCTAAGTGTCCCACTGAAGTCTTCCCCAACTAGCCTTGAGGAAAGGGAGCAGACCATCCCTCTCCCAAAGGCAGTGGAATGCGGACTCATCATGGGGCCATAGCTCTTTGAAAATAAAACTCTTTGACTTTCATTACCCCAAATCCTCTGGCTCTTTAAGGCCG
Source organism: Phataginus tricuspis (assembly GCA_029783875.1). NCBI lineage: Eukaryota > Metazoa > Chordata > Mammalia > Pholidota > Manidae > Phataginus > Phataginus tricuspis. The sequence goes on along the minus strand of JAQQAC010008719.1, from coordinate 2,348,663 downwards.
TGATGTTGATGAGGGGTCCTCAAGTTAAGGAGCTGCTTGTCTTTTGTTCTATGTAAATTTTGCTTGGGAAATGAACTGTCAGACTCCTACTTGGCACCCTCCTGTCTATGGTTTTGACCCTTGAGTCCAAAGTGGGACATGTGGTACCTCTTGGTATCATTTTTCATAATCAGAAACAAAGTATGAAAAAATTTTTTAAATTTAACCCCACATTTAGCTATAATCTGTGTACTGCCTATGGTGAGAAGCCTGGTATCTATTCATACCATTTCTTTAATGTTTTTTTTTTAAAGATTCGAGTAAAACTACATGATATAGTCAACTGTAATGGAATGTTAGAATTTTTCTAATTTCTAATGGACAACAGATTCAAAGTCTAGTAATGGGAACAAAGGCAATAAAAATGTATCTCATAAAGAAGTGGGGAGGAGAGCCTTAAACTTTTAAATTTTTAAGAGGAAAATATATTTCAATAGCACTTAGAAGAAGTAGGTATTTTAAAGTCTGCTAAGAGTCTTCAAAGGATGACCACTGGATAAGTTCACACCAAAACATCCAGGTATGCTTCCACTTATTTCCCATCAAAACAGCTAACACCTACCAGTAAAAATTCTATTTCCTCTAAAGGCTGTGTGCCTCTTATGTGAGCATAAGTCTGAATAGCCTGGCCCCTGTTCAGAAGCAGGGATATTGCAAGCTGAGAGATCTTTGCTGGACTTCCACTGGGAGGCTGTGGCAACAGTAATCTGTTGACATTATATAAAGCATTATACAATGCCCTAGGAAGCCCTAATTCTCATAAATCAAAAGTTCTACTTGAATGCAACTGATCTATTTTGGGGAAGGCAATCCTACACAGAATCAGATTTGTCATGGCACATTCCTTTAATCTTTAGCAGTATGAGCTCTGTAAACACAGTATTTGAAATAATACAACACATTATTTTATGCAGATGCCTTCAGAATCCTACATCCCTGAACGCTTTCTCGTAAAGCAGCCAAGTCACTCACTTAAGCTTCTTTTTTATTTTTTCTTTAAGCAGCAGAGAAGTAAAAGTCCTATGAACCAGTAAGCAAAGAAATGTTTGAATATTGAAAGGAATTAATGAGACAGAGGAAGAGCCGTTTCAGTTGGCAAGTCTTACAAAGTAAAGGTTCATACAAAGGTAACAGTGGTGTGAATTAAAGATGGGGACACTGACCATCTATTTGATATTTACACCGCAGAATCTTCTCTCAGTAACTGTTCCATGTATGTAAGACTGCCAACTTACTTGGAAATAGAATCCTCATGAAATGTTATATTTCCCTTAACAGTGACCAAGCATTTGCCCTTTTAGAAACATCACAAAGGACTTTGCATGAGGCTTTAAATCAATCAACATAAAACCTCTGAACTAGCCAAGTGGGCTTTTTTGTTTGTTTAGCTGGTTTTTAATTTTCCCTTTTGTGGTCCAAGCACTTGGAGAACAGATGTGGATGGAGAAAAAGAAAAAAAAAAAACAAAAACACTGAAATGAGATACACTTAAGGTAATTGATATATTGGGGAAAGTATAATTGGGAATTAACCAAGTATTAGAGATGAGAGTTACCAATATACAATTAGAGAACCAAATAAAATCATGGAAGAGAGCCATTGAAGAAAATAGAGTCGTCTCTATTTTGCATAGCAACTATGCAGTCGTGATCTATGCAGATGCCAACTTAAATGAACAAAAACAGGCAGCTTATATATAACATTTTACAAGCCAACCAATAAAAAGTTAAGCATTATCTCCTCCATGACTTCCCTTTACTCCTCATCAAATAGGGTTATTACAGTGTCCTGAGATGGTGTTTGGCCATATATACCTATATATTGTTCTCCTTGCTTCAGTTTTGTCTTAGGTAAAAAGAACTAGTGATACTTAAGTACTAAATGGAATAACTCCTAAAAGCCCCTAGTACATGCCTTAAACATTGAGCACTCAATAAATGATCATTAAGATTATATCTAAATATTTGTACTTGGATCCGTCTCCCTCATTACAATCTCCTCAAAGAACTCGTCATAGCCAATCAAAACTAGTAGCTACTATTAATTGAGAAGTTACAATACACCAGGCACTGGTCTACATGTTTTAATGTAGACACTATTATTATCCTTACTCTACAGACAAGAAATCAGAAGCCCTGACAGGATAACTGACATGCCCATGGTCACATATCTGGGAAATGGTGGAGCCAATAAGACTTAGCCCAGATAGTCTGGCCCATAAGTAGTACCACACACTGAGCATTAATACTGTAGAAACACGCACGTTTGTATGTATTCTGCTTACCTATAAAGAACACAGACACCAAGTCTGATTCAACTTAATCTCCTTAACATTTTCCTCTCAACTCATAGTCAAAATCAGAAATGCCTGTTAAAACCACCTTCAACGAGGACCTGCGACCTTCACTCCACTCTGGTTTCTGTCCTACTGGGTTCTGATTTTCTCACTATCTTCTTCAAATAGAAGTCTGATTTGGACTTCCTAGCTGGATTTCAATGTTGGCTTCATTCCAGAATCTAGATTGCCTTTGGTTTGCAATTCTGCCATCCTACTCCTGTGTCCAATTCAGTTCCCTAGAGATCCACTCTGGGCATTTGTTTTGAAATCTATCTTTTCTGGAAGGTAAGTACGAACATTTAGAGTCAGTCTAACTTGGAACTGAATCCCTGTGATCGCGGCAAGTTTTTAATCTCTCTGAGCCTCAGTTTCCTCATTGGAAACATATGGAAATTATTAGGACCTGTCTCAGCAGGTTACCGTGAGAACGAAATTACATAATATATGTAAAGCACTTAGAATGGTGCTTGCTACATAGCAAACAATGCAAAGGTGCATGGAATGAAAAAAGGTCGAGAACAGAATAATTCAGTCAACTTTCATTACTTTGTCTGAATGTCCTGCCTATTCTTCAATTTCCCCTTCATTCTTCATGACTCAGCCCAGTCATCCTCTCCGCAGGGAAATGCCCCTCCTTTATACATTCACAACGATCAAAACAAACTTTTATCTTAGCCTTTGCCACATTTTGTATCATGTGTGTCTTAGTCTATACCACTAGATTTTCAGCTTCCTGAGAGAGGCTGTGTGCACATACTTAAGAGTGGTTTGTGGTAATTATACACTAGCTACCTATGTTCCCCCATCACAGGCACCAGCTTTTTCTGGACTTAACTGAACTAACTAAGAATATAATCTTATGCCAGAACCACCTAGTGAGAAGGTGATAGCTGGCTAAATAATGAAGTTGGATAAAGCAGAGGAAGACTGATGAGGAAGCAATCATGAGCCTACAACTGCTTCTCAGCTCCAAGGCAAAGTGCGGGCACCTTGGGTCTCTGCCTTGCCTCTGAGGCAGGCAGTCTCCCCGGTGCGGTCTAACTACCTTTGACCTTAGTAAGTAGAGAATGAAAAAGGTATGTCCTGCTGAAAAGAGGTCAGCGAGAATATTTCCTAAGAAAACAAAACACTGTCAAAACTAGAATGTCAAAACATAACAGAACCAAAACCCAAATATTGTTATGGGTTGAATTGCATCCTCCAAAAAGATGTTTAAGTCCTAACCCCCAGTGCCTATAATGTGACTGTGGGTGAAACTACAATATTTCCAGAATCTCTCACCTGGTCTTAGTGCATCTCCATATCAATAGATGTTTCCAAGGGGTGGAGAGAAGTGGTTCACCTCCGTATCACTAAGCGACTACAAGTGGGGTGGGGAGTGAGGGCATACCTGAACCAGAAGTTTGGTGGGGTCCTTCTGCAGCTAGATTGAGAAAGACATGGGTGAGCAGAAGTACATGACTGCTTGTAGGCAATAAACGGGTTTCTCCCACTTTATTCTCTTTGACTGATTTTGGCTTCAAAGGTTATTTGTCCCAGGGTGGGAACATATTTTCCCCCACGGAGTTACAGAGACTTTATTTGGAAATAAGTTCTTTTTAGGTGATCAACACCGAATATGAGATTCAAAATTTGTTATCAATGGTATTCTTATTTTTTAAATAAAATCTGTTGTTAATATGAACTTGATCACTGTTGTTATATTTATACTGTCACTTGCTAATATAAAGAACAGCTTCACCTTCTGTTTATGTAATGGCCAGCTACAGGCTCTGGAGCGCACTGCTTGTGTGCACACCCTTTCTTCAAATGTGACTAGAGAAGTTCTTGTACCAATTCCAATGTGGCGAATAGGCAATTCACCAGGTCACCAGCTGAGTGTCCTACAATTGAACATAATTCTGACAATACCTGGAGATAGCATCAGATTCCACAGGTTACAGATTCAGTCCTATAAGACTGTCTTCCTGCCCCACCCCACCCACCTCTCTACAGAGGCCAATCACAAGTCCAGGTTGTTACCTATTCCTACCAACTAACTAGGTTCCTTTCCAATGATCATCATCTCACGTTCAATTAAATTGCTAGAACAGCTCAGATAACCCAGAGAAGCATTTTACTTAATAGATCATGGGTCTATTATAAAATGATGTAACTAATGAACAGCCACGTGGAAGAAATGCATAGGGAAGGTATGGCAGAAAGAGGGTCAGAGCTTCTTTGCTCTTTCCAAGTGTGCCACTCTCCCCAAATCTCCAATGATCACCAATCTGTAAGCTCTCCAAACACTGTCCTTTTGGGTTTTTATGGAGGAGTCATTACATTATCATGATTGCTTAAATCACTAGTCATTGGCAACCGACTCAGACTCCAGCCCTCTCCCAATTCCCTTCCCTGGGGGATGATGGGGAGAGATGGAACTGAAAGCTCAATGGTTGGTTGGTCTAGTAGATGGTTGGTTCCCTAGGCAACAAGCCACCATCTAGCTGCAGTCCCAAAAGTTACCTCATTAACATAACAAAAGACACTTTTATCGCTTGTCACTTAGGAAATTCCAAGGGTTTTAGGATCTATGTGCTAGAAATGGGGATGAAGACCAAATACACACAGTGATCATAGCCACTAAACCTATTTAGGACTCAGTTTTCTCCTCTGTGAAATGAGGATAATAGTAATCCTTACTACATAAGGACATCAGAATTCAGGGAGATGGTGGCTGTAAGATGCCTTGTGCGTATCAGTGAGTGCTTGATACCATTGTTACTGTCATAGTATTAGGCATGTATTAATTTCATAATGAGACACTAGAAAAATGACAACTATCATGGAGGCTGCCCTAAAAAAGACAAGCACTCCCCAAAAGCAAAAAATCACTTTAAAATAATATTATTTAAAAATAAAAATTTAATCTCTGATTTTTCCTGTTTTCCCTAGCATACCATGTGTCATTTATAAACAAAGTAAAGCTAGATATAGTGTAAACACTTTATAAAGGGAGAAAATGGTCAGTATTCCCAAAATACTTTATCTTAAAAAGTTGCCTAAACATTCTCAACAGATTATCTTCACTACATACAAAATATAATAATTCCAGAAGGAATTTAGTACATTAATGTTCTCCTTTTCTAATTGAAAATCACTTTTTTTAAGCAAAGTAAAGCACTCTAGGTAAGAAGATACAACAGAGCATTACTCAACATGCAAAGTATCTCAGTAATCATAGCCTGCCTAATTAAGGTAATGTTCTCACATCTGAATAGCATACAATATACAGTGAAATCAAATATGTGATTTAACAAAATATATGTGATCTATAATTCAGTCCTAATAAGGTTTATTTAAAATTGTCTCTATACATTGGGTATGTGATTTATTTAAGTAACATAAATATACAGAAATACCTCAAAAGGCATTTTTGTCAGTAACTGTAAAGTCCTCACTCTCTCAAGGTTTGAGAATATGAAACACCTGCTAAATGGAAACTCCCTAGGTGCATAGCTGCCAATGTGCGTAACAAACACATTTACCCTGAGAGTTTTTATTTGTCAATAGGTGAAACCTGATCTTGCTTACACCTCTATACTAAACAAATGTACGTGTAGTCTAAGGTGTCTGTCTCCTTTCAACAAAAGTATTACACCAACAGCAGCTAAGACAAATGCCTGGTTTTATACATTGCCAAGGAAAAACTCTCAAAACCCTCATGGCTTTTACGCTAATAAACTTGAACACCTTGCAAAACACTTTCTGTTGCAGTGTTCTTTAAGTGAATTATCACTGTTTAAAATGATTCTCAAAATGTTACTGATACACAAGAAGAACCCTTGCCTAAATGAGCAGAGGAATTTAACATATTTCCAAAGCATCTAATCTATATTTACCGAATAAGTCGCTTTCTGACTCAAAAGGCTTGATACTCATCTGTCAATATCCTAGACAAAAATGAAGATGACAAATAGTCAGATCCCCATTTATTAGATTAAGAAACTGAGGTCCACAGAGATTTTCGCCCAAGATTAAACAGTGAGTTAGTGGCAGAGTGGGAAATTAAAACTGAAATCATTGCACTCCACTTTCTCCCTTGATAGCCTATTCATCTACATTTTAAAACAGACCACAGACAATTGAGATACAGAGGCAATAAAGAGCCTAGAAATCTTGTCAGTCATTTATCACTGGAAATTTATTCTTTTTTTTAAGTAGTCTGTTTTTTAAAGCCATAAAAATGACAACTTTAATAAAGAATAAGGAAAGAACTTTTTTTTAAGCTTCTATAGGAATTATCTAAAATCCACTGAAAGGAAGTTACTTTGAAGCTTATATGTCTCATCAATTACAAATTGGGTTTAACTTTCTGCACGCAAATTTAAGTTTTTGCGAGGAATTATAGCATTTTTTCATCATAAAAAAACAAAAAACCTGTTTCTTGGTGAGAAATGTAACTCACAACATTGACATCTATGTTTTTATTTGAATAATATAATAAACAATTCACCCCATTTCCTACACTTTATAAAGCAGCATAGGAGTGGTTTGTAATTACTATTAAACAAACAAAAAATGATCAAGGTCTCCATCAGATTATTCTAGAAATTGGAAATTGACCCACTTGCTGGATAAAATGGTTTCCTAGGAAGAGTCAGATATTCTCTTGAAAATTCAACTTCATGATCTAATGTTTAGGCGATTCTCCTAAGCTACTCTGTAAAGATTTTTCTAATACTGGCCTTCAGGTAATATTTGGAGTTTAATTTTTCTATTAATTTGGAAACATCTCAAGCTTGGACTGGTAAAACTGTTTCTATTAACATTAAGCCTTTAGTACTTGATTTTGAACCTCCTGAAGAAAGGGTAGAGGGAGGGGTACCCTACTAACCCCCCACTCCCATTAACAAGAGAAGATCTGCATATATTTTTTGTCTACAGTGGGGCTCAAAATAAGATTTAATTTAATTTTTTTAATTGGGTTCTGTCGACTTAAAATAATGGAAAAGTTGTCCATTTTTACACAAAGAAAAAAAATCGTGAACCAGAGGTAATTTAGAATAAACACTAATACTTCAATAATTCACTTATTAAATACATATTTATTAAGCATCTAGTATGTCAGTCATTGAGAAATCATATATGGTTAACAAGATAACATTCCTGCCTTCATGAAACTTCTAACTGAGTAAAGCAGATGCTTATATAAATGGCAAAATATACAATACCGTGGCATATAAGTGCTATAAAGAAAAATAACAGACAAGGACACAAAGTCTGATGGTTAGTTACTTTTGATAAGATTGTCAGGAATCATCTGTCTCTGATAGGAGGCAGAATTTGAACGTATTTCTGAAATACGTCTCTAGTGAAAGCACTTCAGACTGAGGAAACAATTTGAAGTTTCTGAGGGGGAAGCAAGAGTGCTGTAATCAAGTAAACATTAAAAGACCATATCGTTAGAGGAGCTCACACAAAGGCAATAGTTAGATTAGGTCAGAAAGGGAACCAGGGCTCAGATCGTGGAGGGGCTCACAGTCTGACATAAGGACTTGTTCTCAATTTGATGGGAAGCAACAGAGGGTAGGACTGATGTAATGTGATTTACATTTTGAAAAGTTCACCTTTGGGTGTTGTTTAGACAATAGAATTGGGCCATAGGGAAAGATGCAGGAAAGTTGCAAGGTAGAGTAATTTGGACGCTACTTCAACAATTTACCAGTAGGAAGAAGATGGTGACTTGGGCTAGGAAGGAGCGGTGGAAATAGGAAGAATTTGTAAAATACAGGATACATTTGGAAGGTAGAAGCCAACAGGACCTGCTGATAGACTACATAAAGGACACACAGAAGAGAAGAGCAAAGGCTGACTCTTCGATACTGTACTTGAACACCCTGGTGCGTGGGGTCGCCGTTACTACAATGGAGAGGCCAGAAGAAGCAGGCTCGGTGGGAGAGACAGGCGGTCTGTGTTTGGGGTGTTTCTGTTTGCCTGTCTGTCATCTGAAATAAGTTGGAGCTTATACAGAAGATCAGAGATATAAACGTGAGAGTCATCAGCGTGCGTATGGGTCCAAAGCCATGGGACTGAATAAGATCTACCCAATTAAGAAAAAAGAGAGCAAGGATTCCATTCTTGGAATTCTAAATAGGTAGACTTTAAGAAAGTGACAACCCAGGAAAAGAGTCTGAGGAAAAATCGCCAGTGATGTAGGAAGAACCTAGTGTAATGTTCCAGGAGCTACCAGAAGAATGTTTTGAAGGTGTGAGTGATCAACCCTACCAAATACTATTGAGAGGTCAAGTGAAATTAAGTCCCTCAACCAACCATTAGATAGCAACGTTACAGTCACTGGGGACCCTCAAAGCCTGATCACAGTAGGCTTAAAGGACAAGGGCTGGTAAGGAATAAACACTGTACAGAAAACACAATGCAGAGTTTTGCTATAAACAGGAAGAGAAAAACCACAGCTAGAGAGGAAATCAAGGTCAGGGATACTGTTTCTCTGTTTAAGGGTATACTGTAGCCTCTTTGTTTAAAGATATTTAGTTGAAGGGGGAGGGAATCTAATGATCCAAGACCGAGAGGATACTTACAGAGCAAAGTCCTAAAAGGAGAAAGAGGATATAGGATCCAGCCATTTGTGGAGGAATTGGCCTCATAGAGGTTCACCAAAAATTCCATCATACTGGGAGGGGAGGCAAGGTATTTGTGTGTGGATGCAGGTGAATAAAGAAGGAAATCCACTTCTGATTTCTTCTTCTTCTTCTTTTCCTTCTTCTCCTTCTCCTTTTCTTCTTTTAAATGAAATAAGCACACAGATCATGGGCTGAGATTGAAGAGGGGAAGGGTATTTTGGAGATTTGTGGATAGGGGAGATGTAGCATAATTGTTCTAGAGACTGGGGAGAGCAAAATGATAACAGAAATATAGTATGATCGCTGCACAGCATGAGGGTCCACTTGACTCTGTGGTCATAAACTTAGAGTGAACACCATGATACAGTGAGTTCAGGTGCAGAATAGGCATAGGGTAGGGTTCAACCAGCATAGAGGTTTGCCAGGGAAGAATGATGGATAGATAAAGCCAAGAAGTTGAATATGGCAGCAAGGGAATGACTGAATGATTACACTGATGCATCAGATCACCTAGCCTGGTGAAGTGGGATCTAGGCTGTGAGAAGAGGAATGGCTCTGACAATGATGAGGACCTCAGGGAGAAGGAAAGCGAAGAATCGTTGGAGTAGAAGTTGGAAAACAAGGCCATGAAGATTGGATGCTGCAAGCAAGGAGTGGAAGGCTTGAATGAAGACATTTCCAGGTGGTAGGATTATTGGAAATGACAATGTCCAGGGTATGATCATGGATGGATGGGGACAATGGAAAAGGCTTGAATTAGGCAACTGCACTTAAATCTCAGATCTGTATACCTAATAATAGATATTATTTTTACTGATACAATGCCTCTTCTCAAAGTGCTAAATTCACCAAGCTTAGGCCATTGCAGCCCTCACACCGCCATCTGGTTATTCCTGAGAATTGCAGGGTAGAACAAGGCAAAGGTGGGGCATGGCGTCCCTAAGCAAATGTCAATCTCAGGGAACACATAAAATGTTTCAGAATCTGTCACATTTTAAGCCAAGCAAATAGTAAAATTGAGGATCTGTTCTGGCAGATTTGTATATCTGTTGTCAACCATATCAGTCACTGAAGATATGAGATGAAAAAAAACTACAAATAAATGACCATGAAAAGAAAATACGCTCATCTTCATTCTTGGATGGTGGTTGATTTATCTTCATCAATATAATGCTGTGTGATAGTCGACATGTTTTATTGAACTGAGTCTAGGCAGTGAATCTTAAAATGCTGAGCTCAGATATGAAGAGTGTTACAAGTATCACAAAGATGTTATTACACATTTCATGGAAGCAATTAAAGTTTACTTTAATAAGTCCCTTTTCCTTCAAAAATATGGTAGAATTTAATTATCAATATAATCCCCATGCATTTGCTTTCTGCAGTGCTTCACTGGAAGAGAATTAATAGGTCAGAATTACAATTAGCAACTCACCTGGTGCACATGAGCATGCTCAGGTATACATCACCCATTTGCACACTGAGGGTGGACAGAAGTTTTAGAAATACTAGCTGAGACAATTAATTGCATAGACTTGGTGACATTAAGATGAACTATTCTCAGGCCTGCCTTAATGTGCTTAATTTAAATTTGTTAATAATCACCAGTGTCTAATAAATGGGGCAAGACAACACTTTCTGAGCTCTCAAAATTTCTGAGAAACCTGACTTATTGTGAAGACGCCACTTTCAGCAGGATTTAAAGGAGATCCACATGCAGCATGTATTCATGGCATGACTTTCACACCTCTCACCTCCAATCACAACTCTTGCTTTTCTTGGGCATAACAAACTGCCTAAGAAAAAGCTGTACAAAGAAGAAAGTTATAATCAGATTTGGTTATTAGCCTTCCTTAATAGACAGTCATGTATATTCAACTCCATAGCATCATAATCCCAAGCCTCCAGGGCAACTCTTATCATCTTGAGTCTTTGCCACAGTCATATGCATACATTCCCTAAAATTCACATTTATTCCAAACTCTTTCATTCTACCCATTGGAACTCCCCTTATGTCATTTGCAAATTCTCCTATGTCCTTACCTTCCTTTCTGAATGTTTTGTTTACTTTTTTAGTTCTAACTGAAACTTGGCTATACCCTGAAGGACACTTAATCACCTGTGGCTCTCTGTGAGGGTGATTTTTCTTTCACACTCTACAACAAATCAACTTGGAAGTATCAGCTTTGTTGTTTAAAGTTCACAGGTAAAGTAGCTTCTCCACCACCTTCCCAAAAATCCCAGCAACCTGAGTAGATGCTGAATTTATCTGCTTTTGTCTCCCAGGCATTGGATTTCATTAAATGATGTCTCGCTGATGATCCTGAAATTCTCTCCACTCTTCACTCATCCTTCCTGGTTGTTTCGATGTCCATATTGATAATCTGTCAACACCCTTGAGAGGACTTGATCTTTTCCATTGTCCCCATCCATCCATGGTCATACCCTGAACATTTCCACTAACTCTACCACCTGGAAATGTCTTCATTTCAAGCCTTCCACTCCTTGCTTGCAACATCTAATCTTCACAGTCTTGTTCTTCCACTTCTGATCCACCAATTCCTCGCCGTCCTTCTCCCTGGGATCCTCATCCTTGTCAGCGCCGCTCCTCCTCTCACAGCCTAGACCCACTTCGCAGGCTAGACAATCTGATCATTCAATCATTGCCTGGCTGCTGTATGCAGCTCCTTGGCTTCTGTCCATCATTCTCTCCTGGTCAAATCTCCATCCTGTGAAGCCCTATGCTTATGCCTGTTCTGCACCTGAACTGACCGTATTACGTGTTCACTTTATGCTTACAGCCATGCACTTACTTGGGCCCTATGGTAACAGCGACCACGGTATATTTCTGTTATCATTTTGTGCTACCAGCCTCCAGGACAATTAGCCTGCCTCGCCCCTCTCCTCAAATTCACAGAGCACGTTACCCTCCTCAATCGGGGTCATGACTCTCTACTATCTCCCTTCTTTTTTGAAACATCATTAGCAGAGAAAAATGGGCATGTTAATTGTAACAGAAAAATCAAAGTTTCCAGGCATTATTCATTTCAGGTGAGAATGTGAGATAAATTATATAAAGGTATTCAATATAATAGTCTCTGTGTGAATAGGCAATATAGGATATGGATCTGTAAGACATAAAATGTGAATATGTAGTGAGAATATATTAGTTGATTTGTATACAGACATAGTACATAGTTTTAAAATGTATATATGAATCAATTGATATATAAAGTATATAAATAATACAGTATAAAATTGCTAATCAATACAAATGTAAATTCTACTAATCTGTGCATTATGTATATACTTATGAACAAATGGATGCCTTTAGGAAGAACAAAGAATACTAATTATTTTGAATATAATAATTCAGTTTGTTTCTTAGACATGTATGAAAATGTAGGCAAAATAAATCCCTAATAAGGGTCCCTTGCTTTGAGGAACTTGTAATTTTTATATTGTTCATCTAAAAAGGTTATTGAGTCACGCAGGATTCAGCAAACTACAGCCTATGGGCCAAATCTGGCCAGCCTTCTGTTTTGTAAATAAAATTTTATTGCTATATTCGTTCATTTATATGTTGTCTATTGCTGTTTCCTTGCTATAATGGCAGAATTGAAAAGTTGCTCCTGAGATGTATGGTTCACAAAGCTGAAAATATTTTCCATCTGACTCTTTACACAGAAAGTGTGCTGAACAACTATGATATTGATTATGGAGACTTCTTTTTCTAATCACAGATTTCCTTTCACTGTGGATGAGAGGCGAAGGTGAAGCAAAGCAACAGATATTTAAGAACATAAATCATTAATTTCTGCTGAAATAATCAAAGTGATTTAGGCCAAATAGAATCGTACTGGGAAGGCCTGAATAACTCAAGTGGTGGCTATGGTCCTTATTTTGGCCATGTCTTCATCAGCATTCCCACCACAAATCTGAGCAAACAGTCTTGAAAATGAGTATCTGTTGGCTTGGACTGCCACACCACAGACTAAATGACTTAAACAACAGAAATTAATTGTATCACAGTAGCGGAGGCTGAATCCAACTTGATGTTGCCAGCATGCTTCGGTTCCTGCTCGTAGGCCTCTGTCTTCGTGCTGAAGCCTCACACTGAAGGGGGACAGACATCTCTCAAAGGCTCCTGTCCTAAAGGGTTAGGACTTTACCCTTATGACCTCATTTAACTTTAATCACTTCCTAACTACTTCTTCATTGCCTCCTGTCTTCAAATACAGTCACATTAGGGTTAGAGTTCAGCACATGAAGTTGGGGGAAACCTAATTCAGTCTGTAGCAGTAGGTGCAAGCAATTATGATCTTGGGTGCACCTAATTTCTGCGACAGACATGGAATACTGGCTTTGTCCACTAGAGAAATGTGGCTCATCCAGTTTCATACCATGCACCAGCTGGCTTTACCGATGTTAATAAAGATGGACAGGATGTATCTCAATGTACTCAAGGAGCTAAAGGATCCTAAACATGACCGACCTACCAATTATTTTACAGCTTAGCGAATATTTTTCATCTTATAAAATAAAAAGAATTCCTAAACAATTTAAAAGCCAAAAAAAAATCCTATTTTATACTATCAAAGACACACTCTAGGTCATTCATGAATTATTTCCCATACAAAGACAGAACCCATAAGGAAAAAAAATTAAACCAGTAAAGAATAAATCTAAGTTATAAACCATTAAAATTCCTCCAACTGAAAAACGGCATAGGGGACTCACCCTCTCTTTCAAAATCACCCTTTAAAAAGTTTAGAAGTGCCCTAAAGGCTTCATTTACAACTTCCATATTGGATTTGCCCTGCTTGTGTATTGCAACCCCTCTTACGGGCTAAGCTTTGTTTTACACTCCAGTCTGTTTTCCATCTCAAAGTCCACAAGCAGCGGCATCGAGATTCTCACAGACAGAAATGAAAGATTGTGACACGAAAAGGTGGACCAGTAGTACATTTTCCATTTGCAGTCTCTCAAAAAGTTTCAGTTTCAAACCTAGATCCCCCAGGGTCATGGTGGATAAAGTCACAGTTTTGAAACTTTTTAAAATAGATGGTTACATACTAATAAGTCATTCTCAAAAGGATCTTATCACTTTTACATTAGCTAGAACTTTTTTCCTACGGTTCTTTTTTCTTGTAAATACTCTTCAATGTCCACCCACGTTGACTTTGATACGGCTTGATGAGGACTCATCTGCCACATTAGACAAGAGAGGAAACAAAGTGCACCTGACTCATGTTACATGCACATCTGCCCCTCACCCTACAGAACTGCAAGTGGATATCCATGGTTTAAAGCAAGGATTTTATTACCCTTCATTATCTGATAAGATCAAAAGTCCTTCATGTTAAAGGTAAAGGGATGCCCTAGTCATGATTACCCCTTGAAGTTCCCAAAACTTAGAAATGATAATCAATCAGTAAGTAATTAATGCATATCTTTACAGTGGAAACATTAGAAAAGTTCTGAATTGGATGAAGAACACTGACACAATTACAGCGAAACGAAGATAAGAGCAAAAAATATATTGGGACTACTTCTCTCCCATAGAGCACTTTGCCTGAACTCCCTTTTGGACATGTACCCTTGATTTTTACATAACTATCCCTCAGTCTCAGTTTCTGGAAATGAAGCTGTTTTGAAAAACCTTCTCATCTCAATATAAGCTATTTTTGCTCTAAAGTTCATGAGAATGGCCACCTTTTTTTTTTCTAATTGCCTGATGGGCAGTGCTTCTGTCAGCAGTAATCCCCAGCCTAGACTTTAATGAAATGTTCCTCCCTTTCTGTGGTGCTTTGGATTGTTATTTGGCTATAATTAACTCCAGACTGACCAATGGCCAGAGCAGAAAGCAACTCACTCCCAGAGAGGATTATTACAACTATTATTTTGTTCTCAATACAGCTGCTCTGTCTAGAAAACACAGAAAATACAAATTATTTATCCTGCTATGTTCATTTCAAATAATCAAGAGAGAGAGAAAGAGGCGTAACAAGATCACCCCCTTTCACTGTAGCTACACAGAAAAGTAACCCACAGGGGGAAAAAAGAAAACTCACAGTTTTTCAAGCTTGTCACAATCTTCTTAACTGGAGTTGAGAGGAACTGACATCAAACCTTCATTTGAAGTCCTATTGTAATGCAGTAAAACCCTGTTGATTTTCCTTTCAAAATGTATTCAGATCTGCCCACTTCTCACCACCCGTGCTGCTACGACTGTGGTCGGAAGCAGAACTGTTTCTCAGCTTCATGCAGCAACTTCTCTCTGCTTTGGCCTCCGTCCCACACCCCACAACGGTTTGTTCAGTACAAGGCAGCCAATGTGGGCCCATAAAAGTGTACGTCACACCAGAGTACCCCTGCTAGGGACTAAAGTGCATCTCTCCAGCATTCATATGTTGATGTCCTCATGCCCAAAGTGATAGGATTTGGAGGTAGGGTCTTTGGGAAGGAGGTCATTAGGTTCAGATGAGTCATGAGGATGGAGCCCTCAAGCTGGGGTTAGGATCCTTGTAAAAGAAACAACGGAGAGCTTCCGCTCTCCCTCTGCTCCGTGAGCCCACAGCAAGAAGGCTGCCGCCTGCAGGTGGGGAAGGGAGCTCCCAGCAGGGCCGGGCCATTCTGACTCCTGGTCTCACTTCCAGCCTCCAGCACTGAGAGAAAATGAATTTCTGTTGGTTAAGTCCCTCGGCTTAAGTTTTGGGACGGCAACCAGGGGAGACTGCAGCAATGTGTCTGCTCACAGTGAGAACGCGTGTCTTCCAGCAACCAACCGACAAGGTGCAGCCACACCTGGCGCCTTGCCTCGCGGACGCCACCTCACGGGGCTCTCGGACTCCCTCACTCTGCTCCAAGCACGCTGTCTTGTTTCTTCCACAAGTCAGGCACTCCCTCCCTAGGGTTTCCTCATGCTTGCAGATTTTGAATTAAGTATCGCCAGGTCACCAAAGCTTTCCCTGGCCTCCACCTTGTTTAAAACTGCAACTCACCAACATTTCTGACACTTTCATCTCTGCCTTATTTTCTCTACAGCAGTTATCACTGTCTAACATTATATTTATTTTATTGTGTACTTCTCTCCCCTATTAAAATATAAGCCCAATGAGGAGGAGATTGTTATTTCCTTTGTTAACAGATTCTCCAGTATCTAATAGAGCAGCGTCTGCAATATAGTAGATACTCAACAATGTTGCCCAACCCTGAATATGTCATTTTCATTTCAATGAACAAGAGAGAAAAGAGCTAGTAGACTACTAGATACTCACTTCATTTTCAGATTGCAAAATCATCCATGGTGCAAAGCACAGCCTCTTAATACCCTCACTCTAGAATTGTCATGATAATAAATGAAAAACTCAATAATTCTTCTAGGCAGCAACTCACCCATTTTTCAACAAGTTCCTTTACTTCAATCCTTAATGAGAAAGTGGCTGCAGCTATAACTAACTCCTCTTTCACCCCTTCTACTTATATTTACCAAAAGAGAATTTCCTTAACAGTTTATAAGTTACATCCCCATTATTCCTTGGTTTATTCTGTTAAAAACAAACAATATTTTATTTGATTCACAGAGCAGCCAAAGTTTTGCTTTCTCTTCCTCTCTGATGTGATAAAGATGGGTAAAAGGAAAGAGCTGAAGATTACTCATTCATCAACAAGAAAAATGGGTGTACAACTAGGGCTGTCAATCAAACAGCCTTGCCCTGTCAATCAAAGAGGCATCTCCTGGGCTAGGATATGATAAACAAACCCCACCCTAAAAGTTCAGGGCCTTTGTCTACCTTGACTCTGGCCCACTCCTCCCTTGGTGTATTCAAATAAAACTCACTCTGCTGAATGGACTAACAGTTACCAAAGGGAAAGGGACTGGGGAGATGGGTGGGAAGGGAGGGATAAGAGGGTAAAAGGGGCATTACGATTGGCAGACATAGGGTGGGGGGGCACGGTGGGGACTGTATAGCTCAGAGAAGACAAGTAGAGATTCTCATCTCACTACACTGATGGACAGTGACTGTAATAGGGTTGGTGGGGGGGACCTGATGAAGGGGGTAGTTTAATCATCACAATATTGCTCATGTAATTGTAGGTTAATGATACTAAAATAAAATAAATTGTAAAAAAAGAAAAAAAAAACTCACTCTGCTTTGCTGTCCTGTCTCTGCCTTTCAATTCTTTGTTTGGGTGGAGACAACAACTAAGGAGAGAAAACTCAACCCCTAACAAAAGGAAGAATTCTGGATTCTAATCTACTAATGGGAAGCCATTGGAATATTTGAGCCAGAGAGCAACATCACCAGGTAAGTCCAGTATCCTTCCAAAGAACTTGGTAAATTCAAATAGCTCATGTTGTCTTGCCACTTTAACCGCACCACCTACATACATAGGAAAAAGAGGGGAGGCCCACAGCCTAGGTCCTGGGACACTCCAATATTAATCAGCTAGAGAGCAGAAGAGGGGAAAAATACTAAACTTGGAAAGAATGGCTAGTGAGTTAGAAAGAAACACAATAGCAGGAAAAAGTGCTGCCCTGAGAGACAAGTAAAAATGTGTTTCCAGGAGTTGGAGAGAAGTAGTGTCAGACGCCGCTGACAGCTCAGGATGAATACGGGAACTGACCACTGGGTTTAGCACGTGGAGGCATCACTGAGCTTGGCAAGGGCAGTTTCAGTAAAGCACTGAGGGCAAAGCCCGATGGAGAGTACGCTCCAGAGACAAGGGAAGTGAGGGATTGGAGCCAGTGCGGATAGACTCCCCTTCCAGGCAGTTTAGCTGCAAAAGGAAGGGGAGGAATGGCGCGGTGGCCGGAGTGAGTGTGCACGTGTATGGCTAAGTTGAAAGAAGCAGCACCATATGTTTGATGTTGATGAGAAAACATGCAGTAGAAAGGGAAAACTGAGCCTTCAAGAAAGGGAAGAGAGAACTGCTGAAGTGATGTCCTTGAACTGGTAAGAGGACGGCATCGGGCGCACAGAAGGAGGAGGTGCCCAACACTGGAGCAAAGCCACTTAATGTGTAGTAACAGGAAAGAAAAGGTAATAGGAAAGAGTATATGGCACAAGGCACCTGCTGGGACTATCTAAGGAAACACTGGAAGTAGCTACTTCCTAATTCAATGCCCAAATTGTAAGGAACAAATCTGTTGGAACACGTAATACAATGAATTTTTACAAATAAAGGCTCTTTATAAATAGGTCCTGATTAAGTTAAGCCCTTTCTAAAATTGCACTGATTTTCAGGATAAACAATCCTTCACAAAACCCTGATTGAATTAGTAAAAACATACTTAAGAATTGATCCAAAACTGTGAATGTCTGAAATTCTTAAAATTAGAAAAGGAGGAAGGAGAGTGGCAAGCAGATTGAACTTGTAACGGTATCAACAAGCCAGCAAACCGATGAAAACTTCTCAACTACAGTCTAAGCTCCTAGTGGAAGAGACCATTTGTTATCATTGCTGAGTACTATCTACATAGTAACTGCTCAATAAATACTTGTTGAATTAATTAGTTAATTTGCTTTCTACTTAATTCAGTTGGTTTGTGTTGCATTAAATTCTCCACTCTGTACTTGTGGTTTTCTAGTTTATAGAAGTAATAACCTCATGCATCCTTCCCACTAAAGTGCATTGTTTTCATTGATTTCTTTCTTCGTTGCTGTTCTGTTTCTTTCTTTTTTTGCAGTAGTGATTAAATATAATAAACACTGAGTATCATATATATGTTTTGTTTGTTAGTATACTGTTAGAAGTGAATAGCATATAATAGCTGCAAAATAGCTTAACAAGAACACTTAAATGGCTATATTATAGAATAATTAATGAAGGGGAAAAATGCCTTGTTAAACTGTGTTAAAATAACTGCTATATATTGAAGTAACTGTGACCATTTTAATAGGATTTGGTGTTGTTTTAGCACAAATGGTTATCAGAGGGAGGGTTAGGAACATATAAAAAATATTTCCCATCAAGAGAAATAACTGCTCTTTTGGTTTATAAGTAAATCACTGTATAAAGGACTTTTCATATATAAATTACCTTCATAAAAGAAGGAGAAGCTATATTTAGTTAATTTCAAAGAGAGAGGAAAGCATAATCATTTGAGAATCTTACTTCTCTACAATACCCGGTAAACTAGAAGGCCCAGTACTGCCTCATCTGACTCCTTAAGAATGCACTCATACCTGTTTATCCACAGGGAGATATTTATGTTAGATTCCACCAAAAAACCATGTACAGTTGGCCCTTGAATTATGTGGCAGTTAGGGACACCAACTTCCCCACCACCCACTCAGTCAAAACCCACATATGACTTTTGACTCCCCAAAAACTTTACTACAGAAGCCTTACTGATAATATAAACACTCAATTAAAACATATTTTGTTATATGTGTTATATACTGTATTCTTGCAATAAAGTAAGCTTGAGAAAAGTAAATTTTTTTCAAATTGTCACAAATATCCCAACAATTTTCAAATATATTTATTGAAAAAAAATCCATATCTAAATGGACCTGCACAGTTCAAATCTGTGTTGTTAAAGGATCAACTGTAATCAAATATTTCCAGTGTTAAGTTCAAATATTTTTAGGAATTTCAGTTAAAGGAAGCACTTGGGAAGTGATATAACATTATACAGAAATAGACCAGACTATCTAAAGGGCCTCCAGAGATTTCATTTTAAAAAAGTGGTATTACTTGAGGCTGTCAAGAAAACATATACATAGACTCAATGTTTAAGCAAAAGCACATTAAGAAAATTCAGACTTAAAACAAATTAAGTCTCAATAATTCAAGTATGAGATGCATAATTAAAATGGGAGTAGTATTATGTAATTATCAAATCAAATTAAAAGCAACAAATACACCCATTACTTAAAGAAATATGATGCATAACCACAGAAAGTGAAATGGTTAGCAGTCAATACAAGTATCGTATGAAAGAAAAATCTCCAGAGCTCTATTACCTGCAAATAACAAAGCATGGCCATCATCACAATTAAGTTGATTGATCTGTTATAGCTTAAACAGAACTCAATCATTCAAGCTAGCCTCTCCTATTCATGAACTTCAACAGGGCAGTTTACCCCGTAACTTACCTATTCCATAACAGAAAAATAAATAGGCTCCATCAACATAATACACAGAGCCCAAGATATCCATGGGCTTTCCCTACTACACAGTTCTCAAAATGACTTCTCTCCCCTCTTCTCTACCTTTGATTAGATTTGTTTCTTTTTTCACAACTCAAGTAAAGATAAGTCTTCTTTTTATGTGCATTTCATGCCTACAGCCTTGTGCAATGAGGCAACATTCTTACCTTAACATGGTGCCTGCTGTGTTCCTGCCCTACAAGGTTCTGCTGCTTGAACATATTCCATATAGTGCGAGTCTCTAATCCATTAATATCAGTAAATACTGTATTCACTCCTCAACAGAACCACAATCTCCTTGAGACCAGAAATTCTGGTTACAAAATACCTGTGCTCCCTTCACAATCACAGCACTGTGCCCGGTAGGTAATGAATTCTTCATAAAAGCACAGTGTCCTGAAAAGAAGCAATCAAGCAAAGTCCTTTACAAAACACTGATTTACAAATTACAAAGGAGCAGCAGAAGGGAAACTGAAATGAAAACTATCTGCCATAATTAATTGAAATACAAATAGGATGAATAACAAAATATTTCAATACAAATCTGAGTCACTCTGTCTGCCACCTAATTAACTTATAAAACATCTATGATGAGAAATCATTTAAAATACGCAAATTTTTCTTCTGATCGATTAAATTATGAGTTATAAGACATGTTCTTTGTTTTAAGTTTCTGAATTGTCTAAAAGGACCACATGTTAATCTTATCATCAGTATAAAATTAACAAAAATAGCTAGCGCCTTATTCCCCTAGCCATCAGGATATCTAATTTATTAAGGTGACCAACATTCTAATCTCTGAATTCTCAGAATTTCTGGAATCTGTTTCAGCAGAATCCGAAGACTCTGGAGCCAGAGAACCTGGGCTTGAATTATAAAAACGTTCATTCCTGCTGCATGAACTCAATACATTACTTACTCACTTGGTGCCTCAATTTCCTTACCTGGAAAATGAGAAAATAACGGGCACTACCTCAAAAGGCTGTGAAAAAGTTAACTGGGTTAGAATGTACAAAGTCCTGACAAGTGGCCCACATTTAGGAAACAGAGACCCATTTGTTTTTGTAGCTGTGATCAATATGTTTGGGGCATTAGAGGAAAAGACAACTTAATTCTCTCTATGTCTACAACCACACTGTTTTAAAGTAAACCTCCAGTGCTTCTGAGAGTTCTCATGAAAACAGGGCACATAGCTATGGAGAGGCTTGCTTGTATTGGATCCAGTAGACTCTATCTCATTACCACTTAAAAGCAAGAAAATCTCTGCAAACCTCATACAAATAGTTTTAACTACCTAAGTTAGAGATTTTAAAACAAATCCTCATATTGTGTATACATTGTCTGCCTATTTTGGCTTAGAACTGTTAAAGGAATATCCTTGTGCACGCAGGAGAATGAATTATTGTCCTAACAGCAAGCACCTGAATTCCTAGTAGGGAACTATTCTGATGAACTAGTTGGAGTGGAAACTCAAATCCTTGGAGATGAGCAGGCATGAGATGAAAATAAAATTGTTTGGCATTTTGAAATGTAAAAGAACTTGGGAAGAGAGTAGAGAAAGAGAAGATACTGCCGGGTTGTGACAGAACAGCAAAGTGACTTAAGAAAAAGAGGATCTGATGCTACATTTTAAGGGTTTGGTTTGTTTTGTTTTTTGTCATGTAACACCACCTCTGTGTTCACACACACATACACACATCCTCCCAAGGCTTCCGTCAAGGCAGGTTAACTGCTGGAGAGTTTTCTTATTCACTTGTTTCAATTTTTGATTTTCTAATGCAAATCAAAGAAAAAAGCAAGTTCCACATCTCCCTTGACATGGTTTGTGACGAGGACAGACCTGTGAAGTTAAGGATGCTATCAGTTCACAGAAACAGCTCTTGTCAAGAGGTGATAATCATTAGAACACAAATAGTTCTCCCTCTCCTCCTAGTCCCAGAACCCTTCCCACTGAGAATTTTCAGAAAGGCTAATCGTGACTATACTCACTGTTTCTAGCCAGTGTATCCCCTCCCTCATCTCTCCCCCGTGTGTGTGCTCTTGAACCCACCCATCAGATCTTTGCCTTGACAGTTCCTGTCAGGGTTGCTTCGCACGTGCCCCTCACACGGCTAGTAACAACAAAGAGCCATTCTCCATTCTCAACCACCTTGACTTACCCCAGCTAATCATTCGCCCGTCTTTGAAGTACTTTCTTCACAAGGTGCCCGGAACACCTCATGCACCTGTAGTGTCCAACCAGTGGCTCCTTCTTGGCAGCCGATACTGGATCCTAATCTCTCCAGCCCCTAAACACAGGATTGGCCCCCCCTTGCTCCTAATTCTCTTTTGCATCTATTCTCACAGCTCTGGTAATTCTGTCTGCCTCCTAGCTTTATATATTTTAATATGCTGACAGATGGATTCTCTCTACACAAATTACTCACCCAAATTCCATATTTATAAATTTAACTGTTTGCATCTGGTATACTATATGTGTTAATAATTTATTTAATGTTTGCCTTTTTGATTCACTTCTGCATCCGTGTCACATAGAAAGTGTCTATGGGAGGTACTCAGTAAATGCGTATTAAATAAATGAGGGAAGGAAGGAAGAAGGAGGGAAAGAAGGGAGGGAGGGGGGGACAGAGAGACAGGAGAGAGAAAGGGTGGTCTTAAAAACCATCTTAGATCTGAAGGGTCAAGGCAGACAGCTGGTATCTAGGAGGCATCTACATGCACCCTTAACCAAGACTGAGTTTGTTCCCATAGAATTTATTTCAGAGATAATTCATTATGTACAATGGAAAGCAAGGATTTCCTAAATTGTGTCTGTGCTTAGGAACTTTTTGTAAGGAGTATTTAGAAGGTCTACTTATAAATCCATTAACATATAGATCAAAACATCTATAGATATATGAAGTAAGTGGAACCTTAAGAGAAATCTTACACAGCGTCATGAGCTGTGGTAACTCCCCCAGACACATGAAAGGAGTGTGCCGGGCAGGTCAAATCAATCAGTCATATACTCCATAAAGTAGCTTGACAAGTAATAGTAACAGTGAACAAAGCTCTTCTCTCCAGACGGAAGCCTTTATGGTTCAATTGTGAGTGAGAGAGGGGAACAGAAAAGCTTCCTGCTGTAGGCTGACAGTTACATGGAACCCCCTGAAGTTATAAATTGAGTTCCTCTACTAATTACTGGTCTGAAGGGAACAAAGATCCACAGTTTATTTTTCTTGCTGAACTTGTTACACAAGCACTTGTGAATTTTACATTAGAGTCAAGCTGGGAAGTCCCCAGCCAGTTTTACCTGGAGTAAAGAACAGTGTCACCTCCCATACAAAGGAGGTCAGATATCCCTTCCTGCCTTGGGTACCTATCAGGGAGATTTCAGTGTAACAGGTTCTAATAGGGGAGTTGATTTAGAGAGGAAAAAAGAAAGAAGATAGAATAAGGCAAAACATAGATCCTATTTGAAATAAAATTTTGTTTGGAAATTTGAAATAAAATCTTTTGGATTCTAGGAGCACATATTTCAAAAAGACCTCAGAATTCTGATATCATCCATTAAAATTGTATGCCATACTCATTGCTAACAATATCAGCTATTCCATCTACTTTCTGAACTACTCATTCTAAGACCGATAAGGCTACACAGCAGGCAGACACTTTAATGAAACAGGCCCAGTTCTCCAGAGAAGAGGACCTGTGGTTAAAACGCTGACACTTCTGATCAGGCAAGCACTTCACTCCTGCCAATGAGCAGTAACTTTTATGTGGATGCTGATCTAAAATGCTCTTGGGAAGAAAAACGGAAGGGGAGAGGGGAGGGTGACAAAGCACCCCTGGGACGAAATATTTCCAAACAGGTTTTCTGAGAAGGAGAAATAATTTCAGTATTTCTAATGGCTGTGTGTACCCTGCCGAACTCCCTGGGAAGTCAGAGTGTGCGCCCAGAGCAGCAGCGCCATTCAAAGTAGGATAACAACGTTCATTCGTCCATTCACTCAACAAACAATTTCTGAACATATTCTCTTTGGGAAAGAAAGAAATGTAAGAATATTCGTGGTGAACACAATCTCCATTATTACATTATTTCCCTTCTGTCTTGCTTTTTTTTTCCTATTGACTCTGTGTGTTCAAAATATGACTGAAGAAAAATAATCTAAGGGATAACTCTATACTGAGGTCTAACATGTGAGAGATAAGAAGAGAAACCAACCAGTGAGAGCCTTCTCAGGATAAAGTATACGGAACAGCTCTGCGAGCCATCAGGACCCGACTTTAGACCTCAGTCCCTTCACGTATCGGCTGTGCCAGTGAATGGGAGACTTCAGGGGACTCAATTCCCTCAGGGGGAAATGCTCTGCCGGAACCGCCTGCAGAGCCACTGTAAGGGTTAAACGAGATGTCGGCAAGCACGCCCTCCACAGTACACATTCAAGTGACAGCTATTTGGGTTATCTTCTGGACTCCTGAACATGCGTACCTTTCTTAATTCCTATGAGGACTTCATGACAAGACATAAAAAACACTAAATTTTATTTACCTCAAGAAATTATTTTTCATGCTCGTCTTCACTAAATATATTACCCTTGGAATTTTCATGCTTCTGGATGTCTCAAATAAATGCGTGGAAAGAAATTCCACCTTCAAGGAGTCCTTCCAATAAAATACCAAGAAAATTCTTACCTAGTTTTGGCAAGGAGTAGGGTACTTTAAAGTAGTCTTCATAAAATTCTATTAATCTCTTCGTTATATGGAGAGCATAGTCCCCGGATCCTCTTCTGATAGCATCAGGTCTTGCGTATAATCGCACCTAATTAAAAATATATATAAAAGTTACTTTAGTCTTTTAGTGCTCAAATTTTATCTACCCTTCATGTAGGAATCTACACAAATCACTTGGAATACTACAAAAATTAGACAGTATTCTTGTTCATACATCAAAGCATGCTGTGGCTGAAAGAACCGAACTTAAACAATTCAAGTAACAAAATTCAGTAAGTCACAATTTTCTTGCTTTACAAGATGACATGGAGAAGATTTATACAACTTGCATCAAATAAATATTCAGTTATCACTTACATGTGCTTGCTAGAGATATGAAGGTACAGCGGATTAGGTTAATGGTTCCCTGACTATGCTGAAAGTAGGCAGGATATGGGGGCTCAGCAGGAAAGGAAATTCATGGGTTGTTAAAAACACATTGCATCAAGCTTTGGAAGTATTACCAGACTGAACAAAAATATAATTTATGCTTCCTTCTTTTCTTTGGAACCAACTGTCCTTACTGCCAATATGCAAAGTAGGAATAAAAAACTTTTCATGTACATAAACGATTGCCATTCTGGAAGGCCGTCTGCAACTGCTTCTGGCTTCAAAACCAGCTAAAGTAATTCATATTTCTAACACAATCCAGACACTTACTATTGATTTTTAAATCAAGCATTGTATATTATCTAGTCCTTGGCCAAAAAGAAGCCTGAGGCAAATAACATAAAACTGAACAAAACTAACAATTGTACAGAAAAGGTTAAAATAAGATTAGTTTTCATAAAGCTTTCATAAAGCTATCCAGCATCTTTCTTTCCAAAGGCTAAGTCTATTTTTCACAGATGTAGTCCCTAATCCTCATATCAATTCTGTGAATGAGAAATGTGTCTTCTGGGGAGCAGTAGAGCGCACAGCAGCCTGGGAGTTGGGTTTTAGTCCTGCACTGCCACTAACTAAGCTGGGTGGTGTCGAACAAATCACTTAACCTCTTTGGGTTCCAAATGTTCACATTTATAAAATGAAGGTGGTGGCCACCAGCTGGTTGCTAAAGTGCTTCTCAGTCTGAAAACATATTACTTTCAGTCCCATTTTACAGATAAAGAAGTTTGCATACTTCTCAAGTCACTAAAAAGAAAATAGTTTACTCAGTAGGTGGAAATGGATATTTATTTTCAACAGTAAGACAAAAGAAAGCTGTACTCAAACATATAAAAGTTGATTACACAATGAACTCTTTATAATCTTTGCTTAAGAATAAAGAACAATGCATATAATCAAAAATAATAAAAGTTAAGGAAATGACATTCTGACCTTACGTTAGAAAGGTCTGTGATTCAGTAAGATAGTTACTAAATTCAATAATAATTTACTGTAATTGTGAAGCTACTTCCCACCCAACAACCCAATCAAATATCAAATTAAGTTCAGTCACCTACAGTTTTGGTGGGCAGTATAAAACCAAAAACTACCAAGAGATACTACCTGCAATAGCAGAACTTAACACAACTGTTTATAAACATGCAATGTCTTAAGTTCCCAAGAAGAAGATCTTAAGGAAAGGGTGAGTGTGCAAGTAAGTTACTAAGGTAGTGTTTCCAGAAGAAATCTACAAGGGAGCTCGGAAACAAGACAAGTAAGCCGGAGTAAGCCAAGCAAGGATGCAACTCAGGTGAAGTCCTGGATCCCCCTACTCCTATAAGGGAGCTGTAGAGTGTAATTTTACAGTTAGTTTCAGCTGCCTTGAAGCATGAGAGCTAGACTTCCATACTCCTGCACTTCCGCCACTGAACACCAGTTACCAATGGAAAGGCGTAAAATCCCAGGCACTTCTTGGTTTTGGAGCATCTGGGTGAGGCAGCTCCAATGGCCCAAGGAAGTCCTTTGGAGAGGATTTCTGGTATGTCAGGAGCAGAGCAGTGAGCGCTGGGGGATGGGCACACGAAACAGGAAAGGAGATCTGGTCTGTACACTGACAGTATACACCACAGACAGTAACCATTCATTCATTCAACAGATGTGTTTTCACATCTGCTTCGCACCAGGCTGTGGGCCAAGCATTTTTCACTTCGTGATGACGATCTCTGACCAAAGACAGTACAGTATTGAGAAAAGCAATGAAGATGTAATTCCCATTCTTAGAGAGCTTCCCACTTATTAGGTAAGTTAGATAATAATCACAGCTAATGATGCCTGCCTTACGAACGGCACACTATAAATAACAACTGGATACTGAAGAAGAATGGCTAGCTTTCAGAAGTTTCGAAGTGAAGTAAAGAGTAAATTCATGTTAAAACCAGAACCAGAACAACTGCAAAATGGATGCATCAAAAGGTCACTGATTTTACTCCTAGGAAACACATTGATTTTGGTGGACAGACACACATTCCTATCAATCAACTCTATTAGTCAGTCAAGCTATCCATAGGCCCAGAGAAGAGAAACGATTAAATCAATCTGGTTGTCAACATCTGATGGGAATGCACCAATCTAAGTAAGAAGATAAAATATACAAATACCTAGCACAGTGTCTTCATTTGCTCATTCAAACATTTATTGCATGCCTGCTGTGTGCTAGGCATTGTACTAAGGAACAGAAATAGAACAATAAAACTTCCTACCACAAAATGAACAAGACATTTACACCTACTGCTCTTAAGAGGTTCACAATATGTGGAAAACAAACAAATAAATCAACAACAAAAATATAATGTGAGCAACTGACAGTGTATTCTGCCTTCCCTCCCAGTACAAAGGATTAACTGACTGAGCTCCTATCCGAGGCCAAGCCCTCTACATCCAATCCCCTCTTGCCTTTTCAAAGACATCATTCCCAAAATTCTCCCCTTTTTCTCCCACATCACCAATTTATGCATCCATACCAGATCATTTTCATCAGCAAATAACCTATATTATATCCTAGATTAAAAAAAAAAATCTTAACCACAGTTCCCCCAGCTACAGTTCCCAATAATGCTCCTGAAAAAAGCTGCCTACATAGTTAGGATGAACATATAAGTTAATATGCAGACTAGACCGTTTTGAGCATGGAAAGCAGCACTTCCACCCTGAGACAACAGGTATGAGTCAGGTGGTTGCCTGCTTACACTCCTGTGTCTAGTCTCTCTTGAACTCACTGCAACATGGCTTTCCTCCCCATCACTTACCAAAAGTACCCTCACCAGCCTCCGGATGCTGATGCCAACACATTCCAGTCCTCAACAGGCTTAGCCTGCTGGCGGCCTTTGACATAGCTGATCATATTCCCCTCTGAAACATTTTGTTCACTTGGCTCCTATCCTGCCTTTCCTTCCCTCTCACTGACCACCCCGTCTCCTGGACGATCGCTCCTTATCCTCATCTCTCTCGTTTCTCAATGTTGGACGGTCCCAGATTCCAATCCACAGATGTCTTCACTTCTCTGTCTACATTCAGCCCCTTTGTGTCGACAGTTAGTCTCATGGTTATATATATCATTTACATGCTGAAGACCTATTCCCTAATTCTGGACTTCCAGACTTATTAACCCAACTGCCCACTGTACATCTCCACTTTGATATCTAATCAGCATGTCAAACTTAATGTGTTTGAAACCAAATGCCCGATATCACTCATACACACGCACACACCTGCTCCTCCTAAAGTCTTTCCGTCCAGCTGCCCAAGCCCAGGCCTCAAGATCGTCTCTGTTTTCCCTATTTCTCTTCTACTTCATGTTCAATTGCTTATCAATCTGTCGGCTGTACTTCACAGATATATCCACATTCCAGCTGCTCCTCAAACCCCAGCACCACGACCCTGGTCCAAGCTTCCTTCGTTTCTTGCATAGATGAGTGGTCTAGTTTCCTAATGATGCCTTGTCCCTCACTACCTGCAGTCTGTTCTCTACACAGCAACCAAAATATTCCTGGTAAAATGAACATCAGTCTACATCGGTTCTCCTCCAGCGGCTTCTCATCTCATTCAAAGTAAAAAAACAAGTTTTACAAGGGCCCCAAAATCCCCATAAAAATCTACTCCCCTTTACCTCTCCGGTTTCGTTTCCGACTATTTTGTTCACACTAACGTTACCCCATTTATATACTAGCTTCCCTGGCAGGCCTCAAACATGCCAGAGAGTCTCCCATCAAGGCTTGTGAGTTTTCCACCTCCATATCTCCATGGTTCATTCCCTTTTCTCCTTTAGATACTTGTCCAAATATCTCCACTTTCTGAGAAGTCTTCCCTCCCTCCCACCCCAGGACTCTCTGCCCCCTTCTTTGTAATTGCTCTCTGTAATATTTATTACGATTTAAAAAATAATGTTTTGCTTATTCATTCTGTTCTTGCTGCCTTTTTCTAGGAACGTAAGTTGCATGAAGGCAAAGATATTTATCTATTAGTTCTGACTGTGTGAGAGTGCCATTTTTGTAGGTCAAAATATTTTGTTCGATCTGCCTCTCAAGTGGCTGGTACATAGTAGGCAATCAATAAACCTTTGATAAATGAATGAACGAATGTCATGGGTATGTGTAGGTCCTAAGGGAGTATATAGTAGGAACCCCTTGATAAGTCTGTGGGATTCTCAGGGGAGGGGATTTTTCAGCTAAATCTTGAAGGATGAGTTGGATGTCATAAGTTCCCAAGCGGAGGAGGATGCCCCAGATCACAGTAACATGATGTGCTAAGGCAAAAATGCTGACCAAATAACAAGTTGTTTTAAAGATAATAGCAAATACAGGCACTTTATTATAATACTGATGGCAAGTCATTGGAGGATATTAAACCAGAAGGTGAGAAAGTCACTTTTGGATGTCAGTAAGATCATGTCAGCAATCAACATCACATGAACTGAGTTATAGGGGGCTTTTTGTCAAGCCTGCCCAGAGATAGACAAAATTAGGGATGTGGGGAGAAATACAGTGATAGGTGAGACTGGAGAAGTAAAGGGAAACTTTAAACCATATTAAAGAAGGTTCCATAAACTAAATTGTAGAATATTAATTTAATACTATGGGCACAGGCAAGTCATTTATCAAGATTTTAAGCTCAGAATGACATGATCAGAATTAAGGTTTAACATATTTCATCAGCTGCAGTACAGATGATGGATTAGGAGAAAACAGGAACAAATAAAAGGAAATGAGTTAAACTATTATAAAGTCCAAGTGAATGATGATGGTGGTTTGGACTGGAAAGTAGACAGTAGGGATGCAGGGAAGTGCATGTATTTATTCCTTTGGTCCTAACATTCTATTGGACATGTCCTTTAGTTACCAAGTAAAGCCAATTATAATTCAATTCTCACTTAAGAACAATCACCCACCTTATCTGTACCTGTCTCACTCCAGTGCCCTGCTGGAATGAGTGAGACCCAGATGCAGGATGGCGGAAAAGCCAAAAACATTTCACAAACTGCATAATTCCTGTGTAATCAAGAGTTTGCTGTACAATAATTTATTTTATACTGTTAAAAAAAAAGTTTTCTTCTTATACAGTAAGTAGGTTCTACTTAATCACAGCATAGAAACTAAATCTTCCTAAACATAGTTATCACTCAAAAGCAATGAAATATAATTTTATTACACCTGCTTATTTGCATTTTCTGACATTCTATGATAAGAGCCCAGCTCTGAAAATGTAAATTGCTTACCAGGCTTTATCTCTCCCTCTGCATAGCTTCTTCCAACAACCAATATGAACCAAATTGCCCATTTAGTTCAATGGAAAGAACATTACACTGACACATGGAGATGTGAAAATCAGCTTTCTCACTAACTACTTCTATCAACTTGTGAAAGTCAGTTACTTCTCTGAGTCTCAGCTCAGAGTTCCTTCCATGGCTAATGGTTCATCATCATCTATATATCATATTATGCCTGAGAGATTGGCATATATCATGCTAATTTGCCTAAATTCTCCTCATGTATCCCAACTTACATTGAGAAGAAAATAACGAAAAGCATTTTTTTTTGTCACATAGTTCTACTCCTTCGCATTTTTACTTCCCTTGAAAATACATACCAACTGCTCAGTTACCATTCTCCATTCTCCATTCTCCATTCTCCATTATGTTTGAGTTTTCCACTAACGGCCCATGGACTTAGTACTGATTAAATGTAGTAACTGTAGTAACAAATATGGAAAAGAAGAAGTTGGCTTTGGAAAGATATTCCTATACCACTGAGGTGATATGTTGTGGTGATGAACTAAGGTGTAGAAACTACATATTTTTGACCCTGTAAAACAGTTATATGTCCAAAATAGGTGTTTCTAAGGGGGTGTCTGTTGGACCTAGTGGACTTTACTCAGTAGTTTCATGGAGACACTATATTTAAAGCACATTTGTTTTATCTTTTTCTTAGATTTTAAGTATTTTAATCATTGAAACAAAAAAATGCTAAAAGCAGATATCTTCAAACTCTTTAGACATCTCACTTTCTCACAGAAACAGAGATGGCAATTAAATTTCAACTACCCTGACAACCGAGAATGGTTGCTTAGAGGATATGGAAGAATCCTGAGACCACGTCTGCACTTGGCAAAAGAAGTTCCATGATCTGTGAAATGCCATCTGTGCTCTTAATGGCAGGAGAGATGGCTCTGGTGTCAGATATTTGCAATTAGGATAGAATATCCTTTGGAAGGGAATAGTAATGGAAGAGAACTTTAGAAAAATTCAAATTGACTTTGTCTCTGACAGCTGTGGGTAATTTAGAATAAGAACATGAAAGACTGCTTAAGGATTTCATCAATGGAACATTTATTTATTCAGTTAATATTTAATGAGCATCTTTTAACAGTCAGGTTACTGGTTCATGTGCCAAATGTCCAAAGGTAAGCAAAAGAGACATGGTCTCTTCTCTCAGGGAGCTTGCAGTCCACTAAGGAGATACAGCAACAAAATCTTATAATTGAGAATAACAAAGTGGACCTAAGTTTTATTGCCTCTTCAGAAAAGTCCTCTCCATCGAGATAGTGATTTAGTGGAACAGGGACAGAGAGCCATGGAAGTAACAAGAAGAAAGCAGTTATTCAAATTCTTACGTATAATGTTCTACCTTTCATTATATCAAAGATTTCAAAATATAGGT
This sequence comes from Phataginus tricuspis, assembly GCA_029783875.1. Lineage (NCBI taxonomy): Eukaryota > Metazoa > Chordata > Mammalia > Pholidota > Manidae > Phataginus > Phataginus tricuspis. The sequence continues at coordinate 2,316,673 of JAQQAC010008719.1, read as the reverse complement.
AAAAGTATATATACAATTGTAATGCAATACAAAAAAATATACATATTGAGATACATAGGAGAGGCAAAGATGCCATCTTAAAAAAAGTCCCACCACCAGTGAGGCAACACAAGATAGGAAGAGATCTCACCAGACAGGCACCTCTCCAAGAGGTCAGAGGGCTTGGTGACCCACACTGGGCACGCGGCCCATGGGATACTGCACCAGAAAGATGAGTCTCCAGAATATCTTACTTGAAGAAGCAATGGGGCTGAAATTCAAGGGAAACGAAGTGCTATAGGAAACGGAGATTCCCCTCTTGGAGGGCTCACCTGCAGTCTTGCTGACCCTGAGACCCGGTGAAATACACCAATTTGAAAAACGTCTACGTCATATGGGAGGGACATTCATTTGCTGATCTGGTGGCATCAGCTGGAGAGATGGGGGAGTCGGCTCATTCCCCAGAGAAGGAGGCCTGGCAGACACCTCCGCTGCACCCTCTACATGGACTGCTGGCACAGGCCGGCAAGCTGGGACACAGGACCCTCCAAACACCTTGTGGGGATGGACAGGGAGAAGCAGTCGCGGCCCTTACTGAGGCGAGAAAGTGTGGGAGTGACAGCGCTCCACCACGCCTTGGCCGGCGGGGGCAAGCACCAGTGAGGATGAAATTCTCCTACTCTCTAGCTAAAGTTTGTGAGTGCAGGTGGTTGCAACATTCTCCCACCCCACGGCTGGGGCTGGAAAGTGTGATAAGTGGTGATATTTTCCTGTTCCCAGCCTACAAACAAAACCATCACGGGCACACAGACAAGGCACTTTCTGGTTGCATTGCTAAAGCTGTGGGAGCACACAGTCAAGACATTTCCCATTGCCTCTCTGAAGCTGGAGAGAGTGCCCTGCCCCCTACCCTCTGCAGCTGCCTTGCTAGAGCCAGTAGGCCCACGCAATCCACATCAAGTACATTCCTTGATCACCCGGCCCTGGTGGACAAAAGGACTGACATTCCAGAGCTCCATGGGAGTGTAACAATCAGACAGTTCTTGGTAGGCCTCCATCCCCAGGGCACTGCACAGATAGCAAGCTGAATCACAATACCAGACTTCCTGCGAGAAAGACCTACATCCTTAGCATGGACCTTCAGCTGAGGGACAGGTTTTAGGTTTCTCACACATGTAGAGGCAAAGGAGAGATGCCACCTTTGCATACCACCTTTGTCTTGCCACGGCTCAATGAGACTTCCTGAAGGAGCTTATATACTCGTTTTGAGCCCTAATTTTTGCAACTCTCACTCAGGTAACACTTCCAGTTGTCCTGTTCTGGAGGCTAGCAGGGATTATGATTGTGATTTTGGCCCCACAGGACTACATACACACACATATATATGCAGACTTTAAAAGCTGCTACCTCAGAGACTCACTTTCAAACAACCTGGAATTAGGTGGTAAATGGGATTCCTTCCCTTGGATCAGTGACAAGTCTTGGCCCACCCTTAACAACAGGGGCATATCAAGAATAAATCAGGCAGTTTAGACAATCGCAAAGGTTTGAGACAACCATGAGCTAGGGCAATGTTGAATGAGAATATTCATCACCCACAGAGAGAGGGCCCTTTTGCCTAATACATAGAAACAAATACAGAGAGTCAAGCAAAATGAAGAAGCAGAGAAATATGTTCCTTTAATGACAGGGAGATAAGGAATCAACCTCATAAAGAATTCAAAGTAATGGGCAAAAATATACTCACCAAACTCAGAAAAAATCTGGATGAACACAGTAAGAACTTCAACATAGAGATAGAAAATATAAGAAAATATAAAACAGAAGTCACAGAACTGAAGGATACAATAACTGAGTGAGAAAATACACTAGAGGGGTTCAACAGCAGACTGCATGAAATAGAAGAACGAATTGTCAGGCTGGAAGATAATGGAATGGAACAACCTAAACAGAGAATCAAAAATAAAAAAGAATTTAAAAAATATATGTAACTTAAGTGAACACTAAAACAACATCAGGTTGAATATTTGCATCATGGGGATCAAAAAGGGGAAGGAGAGAAAGAGGCAGAAAATGTATTTGAAATAATAATGGCTGAAAACTTCTTTAATCTGGGGAAGGAAACACAATCTAAATCCAGGAAGCTCTAAGAGCTCCAAATAAAATGGGCACTGAGAGAGCCACACCAAAACACATTCTAATTAAAATGTCAAAAAGTTAAGAGAGAATCTTAAATCCAGCAATAGAAAAAGAAATTGTACATACAAGAAAATCCTTATGACTATCAGTAGAAACTTTGCAAACCAGAAAAGAGTGGCATGACATATTCAAAGCACAGAAAAGAAACATTAAACCAAGAACAAACACTCTACCTGAAAGATTATCATTCAGATTTGAAGGAGAGATAAAGAGTTTTCCAGACAAGTGAAAACTAAAAGACCTCATCACTACTAAACTTGCCTTACAAGAATTATTAAAGGGACTTCTTTAACCTGAAAATAAATGTCATTAAGTAACAACAAGAAAACACATGAAAGTAAAAATCTCACTGGAACAGGTAAATATATATATAGTACAAGTAGTAGATTAATCACTTATAGGCTACTAAGAAAATTATAAGACAAAAGTAGTAAATGAACTAAAACTGAAAATAGTTAAGGGGTACATAAAATAAAAAGATGTAAAAAGTGACATCAAAACCATAAAACATGGGGGGAGAGTAAAATAGTAGCATTTTGGGCCATGTTCAATTTTATGCACCCACTAACTTAAAAGAGACCATTATAAGCATAGGACGATATATGTGAACCTTACAGTAACCACGAAATTTATAGTAAAGTAAGAAAAGGAATCTGAACATAACACCAAAGTCATCAAACCACAAGTAAAAAGAGAAAGAGAAGAAGAAAGGAACAGAGAACTCCAAAAACAGCCAGAAAACCATTAACAAAATGGCAGTAAGTATATATCAGTTATCACTTTAAATGTAAATGAACTAAAATTTCTAATCAAAATATTAGATATATTTTGATTATCCATTAGAAGTGTCTGAATGGATTAAAAAAATACATATCTATATACAGGCTACAAGACATTCATTTCAGAAGTAAGGATATACATAGACTGAAATTGAAGGGAAGGAAAAAGGTACTCCATGCAAATGCAAATGAAAAGAAAGCTGATGTAGCTGTACTCAAATCAGACAAACAGACTTTAAAACAAAGACCATAATAAAAGACAAGGGGGTCACTACATAATACTAACGGGGTCAATCCAGCAAGAAGATATGACATTTATAAAAATATACATACCCAATATAGGACCACCAAAATATGTAAAGGAAATATTAATAGACCTAAAGGAAGAAATTGACAGCAATGCAATAATAGTAGAGGATTTTAACATCCCATTTATATCAATGGGTAGATCATCCAGACAGAAAATCAATAAGGAAATATCAGCCTTAAATAACACATTAGACCAGATGGACTTAATAGATAAATACAGAACATAACATCAAAAAGCAGAATACACATTCTTTTAAAGTGCACGTGGAACATTCTCCAAGACAGATCACATGTTAGGCCACAAAATAAGTTGAATAAATACAAGAAGATTGAAATCACAGCAAGCATCTTTTCCAACCACAATAATATGAAACCAGAAATCAATTACAAGAAGAAAACTGGAAAAACTACAAATATGTGAAGATTAAACGACATGTTATTGAACAACTACTGGGTCACAGAAGAAATCAAAGGAGAAATCAAAAAACACTTTGAGACATGAAAATGGAGATCAAGGAATAATAGAAATCTCAAATAAACAATTTAACCTTATACCTAAAGTAACTAGAAAAAGAACAAATGAAGCACAAAATTATTACATCAAAAGACGTAATAAAGATCAGAGTGGAAATGAAAAGGAAACTAAAAAGACAATAGAGAAAAGATCAATGAAATTAAGAGCTGGTTCTTTGAAAAGATGAACAAAAATGGGTTGAATAGAGAAGAAAATTGCACTGTAGATACTGAGCTCACTTCTTTCATGGTCACACCAGGTCTGCACCAAAATATAGAGCAACTATTTCTGAGAACAACCTGAAGACTAGTAGAACAGCTTTTCCACAGCTAAATATATAAAGAAATAGCCAGATCAAGAGAGAAGAAGGGAGTAGAGATGTAATCTGGTTTGAAACCAAAACCCCAGCACACAACCCACAAGCAGAAGAGTTATCACAGGTGCAGAGATCCTCATAAAAGGTTCAAGCCCCACACCAGGCACACCTAGGTATCTGCACCAGGAAGCTAAACCCCCATAACATTTGGTTTTAAAAATCAGTAGGGCTTAGCTCTACAGGAAGCAGAGGGCTGTGGGATACCAAACCCCATTCTTAAAGGGCCCATGCACAATCTCACTTACTCTAAGATCCTGTTAGAGGCTGGATCTAACAGGTTATACCCCAGGTCATATACCTGGGATACACATAAAGGAGGTTTATTGACTGATTTTAGGGCCCAAGGGATGAATACCAATAAACAGATAATCTTTCAAGATTGAATAAGGAAGAAATAGAAAATTTGAATAGACCAATTACTAGTAACAAAACTGAATTGGTAACCAAAAAACTCCCAACAAACCAGATAATTTCACAGATGAATTCGACCAAACATTTACAGAAGTGTTAACACCAGTCCTTCTCAAACTATTCCAAAGAATTGAACAGGAAAGGACATTTCCAACTTTATTCTATAAAAACCGCATTACACTGATACTAAAACCAGAAAAAGACACCAAAAGAAAGAAAATTTTAGGCCCATATGTATGATGAAAAATAGATGCAAAAATCCTCAACAAAATATTAGCAAACCAAATTCAGCAATACATTAAAAGGATCATTCATTCTGGTCAACTGGGATTTATTCCAGCAATGCTAGGATGGTTCAATATCTGCAAATCAATCAATGTGATAAAGCACATTACAAAAAGAAGGATAAAAATCATATGATCATCTCAATAAGTGCAGAAAAAAGCCTTTGACAAATGTCAACATTAATTCATGATAAAAAAAACTTTCAACCAAGTGGGTATAGAGGGAACATACCTAAACATAATAAAAGCTATATACTCAAACCCACAACTAACATCATACTCAATGGTGAAAAGCTGAAAGCTTTTCCTCTAAGATCAGGAACAAGACAAGGATGCCCACTCTCACCACTTTTATTCAACGTAGTACTCAAAATCCTAGCCACAGCAGTCAAACAGGAAAAGGGATAAAAGGCATCTAAATTGGTAAGAAAGAAGTGAAACTGTCACTCTTTGCCGATGACATGATATTATACATAGAAAACCCTAAAGACTCCACCAAAATAAAACTATTAGAACAATAAATGAATTCGGTAAAGTTGCGGGATACAAAATTAACATGCAAAAATCTGTTTTTTCTATACACTAATAATGAATTATCAGAAAGAGAAATCAAAAAACAATTCCATTTACAATTGCATGAAAAAGAATAAAATACCTAGGAATAAATTTAACCAGGAAGGTAATAGACCTATACTCTGAAAATTGTAAGACACTGATGCAAGAAATTGAAGATGACACAAATACACAAAGATATACCATGTTTATGGACTAGAAGAATTAATATTGTTCAAATGCACATATTACCCAAAGCAACCTACAGATTCATTGCAATCCCAATCAAAATACCAACAGCATTTTTAACAAAACGGACAAATAATCCTAAATTTGTATGGAGCCACAAAAGACCCTGAATAGCCAAAACAGAAGAAAGAAGAACAAAGCTGGAGATATCACACCCCCAGATTTCAAACTATAGTACAAAGCTATGGACTTGCCCCCGACCATGCAAAAAAAAAAAATAGATACATGGATCAATGGAACAGATTAAAGAACCCATAAATAAACCCATACTTCATATGGGCAATTAATTTACTTCAATGGAAGCAAGAATATACAATGGGGAAATGACATCCTCTTCAATAAATGATGGACAGCCACATGCAAAAGAATGAAACAAGATCATTCCCTTATACCACACACAAAAATAAATGCAAAAATGGATTAAAGACCTAAATGTAAGACCTGGAGCCATTAAACTAAAAGAGAAATAAACTCTTGGACATTGGTCTTAGCAATAATTTTTGGATCTGTCTCCTCAGGCAGGGACAACAACAAAATAAACAATTAGGACCACATCAAACTAACAAGCTTTTACAGAGTAAAGGAAACCATCAACAAATGAAAAGAAAACCTACTGAATGGGAGAAGATATTTACAAATGATATATCCAATAATGGGTTAATATCCAAAATATATAAGGAATTCATATAACTCAACACCAAAAAGCAAACAATCTGATTAAAAAATGGGCAGAGGACTTGTACAGACATTTTTCCAAAGAAGACATAGTGATGGCCAATAGATACATGAAAGGATGCTCAACATCACTAATCAGGGAAATGAAAATCAAAACCACAATGAGCTATCATCTAACACCTGTCAGGATGGTTATTATTAAGAAGACAAGAAATAACAAGTGTTGGCAAGGATGCTGAGAAAAGGGAACCCTCATGCACTGTTGGTGGAAATGTAAATTGGTGCAGCCACTATGAAAACACTATGGAGGTTCCTCAGAAAATTAAAAATAGCACTATCATATAAGATCCACTACTAGGTATCTATCCAAAGGAAACAAAACACTAATCCAAAAAGATATATGCACCCCTATGTACATTCTAACATTATTTTCAATAGCTAAGATATAGAAACAAACTGTCTATTGATGGGTGAATGAATAAAGATGTGCTAAATATATACAATGAAATACCACTCAACCGTAAAAAAGAAAAATGGAATCTTGCCATTTGGGACAACACGGAAGACCTTGAGAGGATTATACTGAGTAAGTTAAGTCAGACAGAAAAAGACAATACCATAATATTTCACTTGCATGTGAAATCCAAAAAACAAATAAACAAACAAAATAAAACTCAGACTCAAAGGTACAGAGAACAGATTGGTGGCTGCCAGAGGGGAGGCAGGTTGGGGGTGTACAAAGTGGGTGAAGGGGATTAAGAAGTACAAACTTCCAGTTCTAAGATAAGTTAAGTCTTTGGGATCTAGTATACAGCATGCTTTGCAAGGTAAAGATAACTAGACTTATTGTGGTGACCATTTTGCAATGTATACAAATATTGAATCACTATGTTATACATCTGAAACTAATAATTGCATATCAATTATACCTCAGTAAACTAGATATAAAATAAAGCCTGGGGAGAAAAATAAAGTAAGCAAGCTAATGCAGTTCTCAGAAATATTATAACATCGTACACTAAATAATGTCAGAGGCTTTTTCCTAGGAATTTATGAAAACTTCACATATTTAATTATTTATTTGCACAAAACACCTGTAGAATAAGTATGGAGTAAGCAGAAAATTCTGATTTTGTAGATGAAGAATTTGAAGAGAAGGTTTTCCACAGCCATCAAGCCAGTGTAAAGGACAGTGAGACTGAATCTCTCTAAAGCCTTTCTTCTAGACTGTGTCTAAAATGGAATTGTGGTAGTTGCTATGTAATTATGTGTAACAGTGTGTGGTTACATGAGGCGGTGAAGGGGAAGAAAACATTTACAACAGTAATGCAACTGTTAAATAAAAACTTGAATAATATTTTCTCTGGTCTGACATTTGTAATTTAGTGCGTTGTTAAATAAACCTCTGGCTTGCCAGAGTTATTCTCGGAGAAAATTTTACACTGTGAGCATACATTAGGAACTTTGGAAGACACAGAAATTATTTCATAGTTTTAAAATATCACTATAACAGCAATAGCAAGTTTATACTTTTCCTTCCACCTAAAAATATCAGTGTCTTTCTTTAATAACCGAAAAACGATGCTTTGTCACTAAATTCTCAGCCAATAAGGCTGAATTAATTCACCTATGTGAATATAATTTGATCTGGGGGTTCTTCATACATATCAGCAAAACAGAACAAGCCAGGGGAAAGGGAACAGATGCTTCTGGCCCTAAGTAGGAGACAAATACAGTGACAAAAAGAGGAAAGCATGTTGTTAACAAGAAATTAAAAGCCCAGGAGTATTAGTCTTATTTAAAATTCAGAAGATTAATTTTTTAAAAAAAGGGAAATGAATACACACAAAACTCGGACAGAAACAAGGAGCCAGTACCCAGATATGAGAGCCAGCCAGCATGAAGAGGTGGCTGGGGGCAGCTGGGGACGAAGCCGGCCTGGCTGCAGCAGGCGGGACAAGCCCACGAGACAGAACCCGCAAAGGCCCTTGACATCTCAGGTAAAGAATCGGGTGTGCTGCTCGGAGCAACTGAGAACCACAGGCAAGTCTGCAGCAGAGAAGCATGGCTGGAAATGACAAAGGGGTATTATCTAGGCAACAGAATTGAAGAGGTATGGAAACAGGAGGCTGGCGAGTAGAAAAGTATATTACAAGTGAAAAATGTACTCGTCACTTTCACAGGAAGAAGAGCCAGTAATAGGCAGATCTCCACCACCGTCATCAAAAGGGCTCGTTCTGAGAAGGAGGAGAATTTAGGGAAGGGAATGGCTGGGCAGTAAACCCCAGCATGAAGAATGGGGCACATGATGATAGCAGACCGACCTCAAAACCCACCGCTCTGGCGGAAGCAGGCTGCAGACACCCCCGGGAGTCTCTCCCTGCAATCCACGCGCAGCTCCGTGTGCTAGACGCTCTAAGAACAACTAGTCAGACATCTTTAATGAGGTCTAAGAGCGGCCTTCTGCTGAATTCCACATCATAGCAAAAGCGATGTCACAAGGAGTTTCCAGGAGAATCCAGAGCTCTATCTGTGAAAAGTTGCTCGAATGGCCTGGTCCTGCCTGTATTTCCCTCCCTCCACCTTCACAGAATTTTACTCAGATTCTGAGACGGGTTTGCTACACACTGTGGGGTTCTTTCTGGACCCAGTGGCATCTGTCAGATAGGTTCATAGGCTCTCTATGTTCAAAGCGTGTTTGTGTCATCTCTCCACAGGACTTTAGGTCTTAAACCACTGGGTCCATCTTTTCACTTTCTCTTTTCACCCCTTACAGTACCTTTCACCCCACTGGGAATGACGACATGTTGCTGACTCCCATAAAATGGCAATAAACTTTGAAGGTCCTTGTCTGCTCCCGTGCTAGATGCTGTTATAATAAACTGATTACATCTTCCAACTGCCTTTGCTTCAGGCAAGAAAATCAGCACCATAACAACCTGTACAGCCTCTCCTTGTGAGCACCATGTGCCCTCCTCCTCACCGTGAGGCTCACAGCTCAGCTGACCCATGGGTGCTTCAAGGAAGGGCACGGCTTGGCCAAATTCACCCTGCTGTTGTGATTCTCTTTAATATATATATAATAGGTTTTTCTGACATTATCTGTGGTAGGCTGAATAATGACCCCCAAAGGGACCGTGTTCTCACCCTTTGAACCTGTGAATGTTACCAAAAAAGACTTCCAAGTTGTAATTAAGAATTCTGAAATAAGGAGATTATCCTAGATTATTCAGGTGGGCCCTGAATGAAATCACAAATACCTTCATAAGAGAGAAGCAGAAGGGAGTTTTGACTCAGAAAAGGAGATTGTAATAGGCTGAGAGAAGCAGAGAGAAATCTGAAGATGCAATGAAGAGGCCTTGAACCACAGAATGCCGGAATGCAGCATTAGAGGCTGGAAAGGCAAGGACCAGAGCATCCTCTAGAGCTTCCAGAAGGAACCAGCTCTGGCAACATCTTGGTTTTGGCCTGTAAAGCTCTTCTGATGTCTGAACTCGAGCAGTAAGAGAGTAAGTGTGTGTTGCATTAAGTCACTATGTCGGTAGTAACATTATAGCAGAGTAGGAAATTAACACATTCTAACTTTATCTTCATGTCAGTTAATATTCTGTTTTGTGTTAGATTTTCAGCTTTTTGTATTTCTTTGTGTGCCTCTCTTTCCATTGTAGATATAATCATTTACAGCTTTCAAACTGCTAATGCAGCCACACCTGTTTTACTCACATATTATTACTAAGCACACAGCACATTTCTGTACTCTACTGGTACACAACACACACACACACAAAAGTTAAATAAATGAGTAAAAGAGTCATCTACAGCAATCCCTCTGCATCCCTGTTGTCCCATTACACTCTGCATCTGAATCACCTGAGGTAACTGTTTAAAATTCAGATTCCTGGGCCTATATACTCCAGACAGTCATCTCTCTCAGGTGGGGTCCTAAAATGTTCATTACAACAAACTTACTAAGAAAATCATATGTATACTAAAATAAAACTACCAGCCTGGAGTCATACAAATAATCTTTTGCTCATTCAGCCCCACAGCAAGCAAACCTCAAGTCCAGAAAGAAAGATTTAGCAAAAGCCTAACAAAAAGAAAACATATATATTCTTATTCCTTAAATCTCTTTCAACATCAGAGTCTTTGATGAAGATACATTCAACATGGCTGTTATTATTTTTAACTCTAACAACTAACCTTTCCCTCCCCTGCACAATAAACCATAAACAACAGACGACTCAGGCCCAATGTTTGGAAACCAGTAAAAGTTGTTTAATACTGTCACAGCCCATAGATAAAACCATAGCACTAAATCCCTCTCTGAGGTAGAGTATCTCTTTTGTAGTAACCTGAATTGCAGTCATTTTTTTTTTAAGAGAGAATAAATTTAGAGAATTTCCTTATTAAGCTATCTGTGTTGTGACTGGTCAAATTCCTTCAGCAAGACTAACCACCAAGCACGTCTATTCGCACACACAGGAGCTCAGTGCCCTGCTGGGTCTGCTCTCGATTTGGTTCGGCCCATCTGTCCTTTTATTCCCAGAGTTCCAACTGCCTGCTTACCTCACCTGTACATATGCCATCTTCCCCTTCAAATTGACACCATTCAATTCAAACACAGCATCCTGCCGGCTCCACTCTGCTCTCCTGTATCTTTCCGTGATGCAGGCAGACTTCAGCCACCAAGGGTCAGAACTCAGAATTTATTCATTCACTCATTCAACAAATTTGAGTCACTTTTCTGTTTCAGGCCCTATTCTAGGCACTGTGGATATAGAAGTGAGCCAAACAAACAGAAATCTCTACCCTGGAGAGCTTATATGCTGGTAGGAAAGACAGAAAATAAGTGGGACAAATGCAAACAATATATAGCATGTTAAATAATAATAAGTATTCAAGATAAAGATAGAGTTAGGAAATGTCAAAGGCCAGAGACAGATTTTTGAGGCATTTGAGTAAAAGTATAAAATAAGTGGGGATGTGAGCAATGTGGATATAGCGTTCCAGAAAAAGCTGTTTATCGATGTCCTGATGACCATCATTTTAGTCCTCAAGCCTCTCAAATCTCTCTGAATTACACAATATTCTAATCATATCGAAAAGTATGGTACAAAGGTACATTATCCTTATACCCCCAACAGATCCGAATAACGTAACTCTGTAAAACATTACAATTTCCTTGAGGCAACACACCCCTTCCTTCCCGTTCCCCTCCCTCCCTTTCTAGAATTAACCAGTCATGACATACTTCAGTGTATTTCCGACTCATGTTGTCCTTCACTTTTACCTGGTATTGTCAACTTCTATTCAAAGGAGCTGTAGCGATTCACATCCCACCATCAACGTATGACAGCCCCTACTTCCCCACGTTCTCATAAAATTTTATATTTGGAAATGTTTGTTAATCAGTGGGTATGGAACCGTGTCTTGTTGTCACTTGTAATTTGCATCTTCCTGATAACGGCAACGTTGAGCATCACTTCGTGTTTACTGGCTTCTATATTTTCCTCTTCTGCAAACTGCCCCGTTCCTTTGCCTGTTTTTCCCCATTGAGTCATTTATCATTTTTCTCACGACTGATGGCTGTCGTCTGTATCTTGTGGGCACCACTCACGCACCCATGCCCGATCTGCAAAAATCCCCCAGTGTGGGCCCGCCCGGTACATTTTGCCCCTGATCGATTTTTTATCTTGAATATAGTCAAATATAAAATGTTCTCTTTACAGTTTGTGCTCTCTGGGTCTCCTCAAAGAAATCTTTCACTGCCCTCAAGGTCAAAAAAGATATCTTTCCTATATTTTCCTCTACAATTTTTAAATTTTTGCTTTTCAAAGTTACAGCCTTAAGTCACGTGGAATGTATTTGTGTGAATGATGTGAAATAAGGATCCGAATTTATTTTTTTCTATGTGGATAATCAATTGTCTCAGTACTATTTGTTGAAGAATCTTACCTTTCCCACTGGGTTCATAATGCCCCTCCCTCTCCATGTACCAAGTCCTCATATACCCCTGATCGCCATTGCTTCTTATTGGTCACTATGCCTATAATTGCATCAGTAACACATTGTGTAGTCACTAAAACTAAATAATAAATTGTGAGGCCTAATAAAACCAATTTCTATATTATTTTCCAAACCTCTTTATTCCATATGAATTTGAGGATCACTTGAATTTAAGATATATTTGAATTGTTGGATCATTTTTTCCACGCTTACAAAACCCTGTTGAGAATTTTTGCTAAAATTGCCCTGGATTTGCATGTTATTTTGAGATCTTTAAACATTAGATCTTCGCATCTGTGCCCGTAGAGTATCTCTTGATTATTTCAATCTTTGCCCCACTTCAAAGTTTTATGATTTCCATCATATAGGCTGTGTATGTTTTCCACTAGATTTACTCCTAGATATCTTAGGATTTCTTCTGGCTGTAGATGGGATTTGAAAAGTCCTTTTTCTAGTCTATTATTCCTGATATTACCCACTTTTTGTGAAGTGACTTTGAAACAAGCCAACTTTCATAATTAATCCTAATGGTTTTTCCTGTGTTGTTGTGTGTTGGCTTGTCTTGGTCAGGATTCCCAGAACACCAAATAGGAGCAGTGAAAGAAGGAAACCTTATCTTATTTTTTACTTTATTTGGAATGCTTTTACTGTTTCACTACAAAATATAATTCTTGTTATGAGATAAGGAAGTTCCCTTCTATTCATTGTTTGCCAATAACTGTATCACGAATAGTGTTGGATTCTTCTAATGCTTTCAACACATCTACTCAGATGATACGTTTCTTCTTTTTTCCTGTGTTCTATTAAGGCTGTAAATTACAGTAATACATTTTCTAGTGTTAAATTGTTTGCTTTCCTTGGGGGAGAAAAGGGGCTGGGGAGAAGTCGACCTTCTTAGGTATGCTGGGAAGCCTTCCCCTTGTTTAAGATAAGATGCAACTTTTCCCAAATAGTGAAACTGTGTAAACTTGGTAGTTTTGTGAGGGAGAATAGATTTTTGATTAGTGATTAAATATCTCCATGGTCATTGATAATTTATATTTTTCTTAAAATTGTACATTTCATCTAAGTTTTAAAAGCATAAGCATGAAGTTCTTCATAATACTCTCTATTTGTAAAATCTCTCCATCATCTATAGTTATTTCAGTTCTAATAACATTTGCACTTTCTCTCTTCCTCTTGATTAAGATTGTCAGAGGCACGTCTAACAGTCTGCAAAGAACGCTCTTTTGGTCTCCTTAAGCCTTTTATTATTTCTTAATTTTTTTATTTCATATTCATTTCTAATCTTATCTCTCTTTTTCCTGCTTCTTCCTTTCATTATACTCTAGTATTTCTCTAAACTGTTCAGTGTCAGCAGATGAATATTTAAATCCTTCACATTTTAAATATTATGACCTTTTATACTACATCCTTTAAGGCTATAAATCCCTCTTAACTATAGTTTTAGTTGCGTGCCATGAAATTTAATAAGCAGTGTCTTCATTTTTCATTAATTCTAAATATTTCACAACTTCCTATATGACCTATAAGTTGTTTAGAAATGTTTCTAACTTCCTAATGTATGTGATTTTTAAGTTATCTCTTTATTATTGCTATCTAACTTCATTGCCCAAGCATGGCCTGTTTATTGCTCCTTGGTCCTTCAGATGTTTTGCAGGCTGGTAATTGATGAAGTTTGTAAATAATTGATATAGATGCTTGATAACAATGTTCAACCTCTAATTTTTAGGTAGATGGTTCTGAATATATTACTTAGATTAATATTGTGTTGTTTTATCTTCTAAATCTATGTTAGGTTTTGCTTTATGTTTCTGAGAAAGGTGTTAAAATCTCCCACAAGCCCCTGAATTTGGACTCGCCCCTCTGTAGTTCTGCTAGTTTGTGCCTCATAATTTTGAGTCGATATTATTAAGCCCACACAAGTTCATGTCTTCCAGGTGAAACCATATTATAATTTCAGCTCCAATAATGCTAATACCTTAAAATCTATTTCACCAATTAATATCAGCTTTCTCCTTCTTTTTATATTCAGAATTTTGGGCTTTATATTGAAGATGCTTCTTCTGTCATGTACAGGATGAGATTTTATTTCTTTATCCAATTTTACTCATTCTATATTATAATAGGCAAATGTGGTATAAATATAGATATAGACATTTATATCTAGATATATAGGTATCTATATCTCTATTTGGATTCTGTTCTACTGTATTATTCAATGTTTTCTATTCTTCATGCTTTATTCCATTTTCACCCTTTCATTCATTTGAAAATTATATACTCTATGTACTACTTCGGTGGTTGCACTTAAGTGTCAATGTACAATGAGGTCACATAGTTTGATGTTAATTCACACATACAGCTACATGCCTTGAGAACCAGGACCTGAACACACCCCACATTCAGTATAGCGTGGCTGTCAGGTGAGCAGGTCTGGAGCTAAACTACCTGGATATGGACCCCGGTTCTACCTCTTAGTAACAATAATGGGTAAGTTACCGATCATCTCTCTGCATCAGTCTCCTCCTCTGAAAAATAAAGGTAATAATGAAAAAGTTAATACTAACTGCCTGGGAATTATGAGGCTTAGTCATTTAATGTCAGTCTCCCTGGAAGACTAAGAGCTCCGCGAAAGCTCCTCGTTGCTCTCACACACCTAGAAAAGGACCCGGCGCAGAGCAAGGGCTCAAACGGCATTGGCCAAGTGAGGGAATGAAGGGGGCCTAGGCATTTCTCCTCTGCGCTTCATTCTAATCTGTAAATTCCTGTCTTATAGTACTTTTCACACTCAACATTTTTAATGCTTTTCCTCAATCTCTCCAAATACATTATGAATCCCTAAGGGGCAGAGAATGTGTTCCAGTCACTTTAGTACCACTAGCGACTGGCCAATCTGTAACAGGTCTTTAGTTATAAAATACGATGGGGGAAGGCACTCTTTCTATTGGTTCCCAGCCGCGTGGAACTGAGTTGATCATTATTCCTAATTTATACATCCATTCTTTATTCCCATTTTACTTATCGAGCACCTGCTATGCCCCAAGTACTGATTCATGCAAAAGGATAGCGCAGTAAACAAAACAGGATAAATTTCTATATTCATTGCACTTATGTTGTGCCATGCTTTCATCAGTGGTGTGTAAAAGTTTCCTCTTCTGTTTTGTATTTTTCTTTCATTATTGTTTCCACCTTTATTCCCTATTCTCAAGACCATTCCTCTCCTTATTGCTAACAACTCCAGTGTACTTTCTGTCCACCCACCATACCTGTTCTTACATGTAAAAATATCCAGGAAAACATGTTGCGGATTTAATATTTTATAAATGGTATTATGTTACAATCTCATTCTCTTTTTTACTTTTACTGTTTGCTTATTCAACTAATTTTGAAGTCTATCCATGTGTCTAACTAGAGGATCTAGTTAGTTTCTTATTATAAGAATTGCTTATTATACCATCCTATAGATACACCAATGTATCTGTTTCCCTAGTAAAGGACTCTTATGGTGCTTACAGCTCCCTACATCCCAACACTGATGCACAGAGCATCCTGGTACACGGCTCCATGTGCCCTGACCTGATAGCTTCTCTCTGGCACAGGCCCACGAGTTACAGCTACAAGGACATCAGGATTAGCATGCCCAGTTTCCCTAAGAAATAAAAGCTGCTCCCTGAAATGGCCACACCAGCTTAGATTCCCATCAATAGTAAAAAAAAAAAAAAAAAAAAGGCTCCCTCATCTTCCCATCCTCACCAGCATTTAATATTTTCTGATTTTTATATTTTTAAAACTTGATTGTTGTAGGACCTTATTTGATTTTTACTTTAATATATATTCGTCTGATAACTAATGAGATTGAGTACCCATATACATGAGAGATCTGAAGCCAGGCTTCCATTTACTATCCATGTAGTCACAAGAACATTACCTGCTCCCTGACTCAGTTGCTTCCTCTGTAAACTAGGGGTGACGATGCTCTGCTTATGGGGAATTAAATGGTTAAAAAGTTAAGCACAAAAACAAATCTGGCACAAAAAAGTGCTCAATAAGGGTTGGCTATTACTATCACTTCCTATAATTATTTCCCATAGTTTTTCATTTAAGTCTCCTCTTCTGTGATTGCCCATTCATGTCCCTTAAGGAGTTTTCTTCTCTATTTCTTGTATATTCCTTTCTGGTTTACATGAGCTACTTGCATATTCTGGATATCAATCCCCTGCAAATGTTTTTAAATGAGTGAGAGAGTGAGTGGATGATCATAGATCAGACACGCCAGTTCTCTTCACAGAACTCCAATTGCTTGCTCTTTTGCTCACTGCCTTGCTAGATCATTTTTGTGAACAAAATGTTGAATTTCAATGTATTTTTAATCTGGTCAATAAATTTTAAATAAAATTTAATTTATATTCCATTTTTCTAAGTCAACAACACATAAATCTACTGTCATAAGGAGAAAAAAATCCTAGCTCCAATGTGGAAAAATTAAACAATTCTATTTGTGGTTTTTATTAGGCAATTTTTTAGAAAGGTAGATAGTACAAAGAACTATGGATTCTGTCAAGCCTTCTTAGAGCCAAGTATTTTTGTCTCAATTTCAAACTCATTATTCAACTAGAACAATCCTTAAAATGGGCTGCCAAAACAGTATAATTTTCTGTGAGATTACAAAGGAATTATTTATCACTGTTAAAGGGACACTTTGAATAGAATCCTTAGTAATCATTTATAAAAACACACAGAAAATCTTAGAAAACTTCAAAAATAGAGTACCAATAAACATTTGATAAGAATTAATGTTTAAAGGAAATTTATGTGGAGAATCCTAAACCTTTGACCATTTTCCTAGCAACTCAAAACAACCTAAATTGATAATGGTGGCCAGCAAACTGCTCAACTCAGATCCGTATTAGATGTCTATGATTACTATATTATACTTTTAAGCAGAGATTCAAAAGTGTCATTGGAGAAAAAAATAATTGTCTCCATCTTAAAGAACACATTCATATAAAAATGGGGGAAGGGGGTCCATAGCTAAGTAAGAAATGGAAATGATGACCAATCACCATCTCTTCCACAAGCCACCCAGATGGCTTTCTAACACCTGACGCTGCTGTCGGTTTTTTATGTTTAATGGAAAGATTAGTTAATGTAGATAAGTATTCACACACTGACAGAGAAGGCATCCTGGTGGACAACAGTTTGTTTCTATCTGCATTAGTAATATTCTTACTAGATTAAACTGACACAATTAAGAAAAAGTTAGCCAAAGCTTTTTTCCAACAGACTCCAAAGCTGATATGCAGATTCACTCAGTTTAATGAACACCCTGGAGTTACCATCATGAGCAATAACTCACAATATCCGTAGTGATAATGACATAGCGGGAGAGGCAAATGTTAATTTTAAAATCACACAAAGGTGAAATTATTCTGAAGAACGGGATCATGGTCAATGTTACTCAGAGTATCTATAATATAAGAATCTGACTTAATCTGGAAAATCAGAGAAAGCTTTCCTGAGCCAATTATCTGTAGGGAGAGGAGGAGTTAAGCTGGTGAAAGGAACAGCATGTTTAAAACTCTATCCGGTAAGAGAATGTACTGAGTCCGCAGCTCTAGCTGGAATGGGGTATAGAGGAGATGTAAGATAAAGCCCAGGAAAAAAGAGAGTTGTCCAGAATGTGGCTGGTTATTTGGCTAACTAAAGTGTTTATTCTTTAAAATGGAAAGCTATTGAGGGGCTTTAAAAAGGGGGCTCTATGTTCTCATGTATAGAATGTAATTGAGGGACAGCAAGAATGGAAACCAATTATAAAAATGTTTCCCTAGTCCAAGTGGGAGATAGTGGTAACTTGAACTGAGGTGGTAGTGACAGAGATGAATCGAGGTGCAGGGACTCTAGAGACACTGAAGAGGTAAAATCAATAGGGGGAGATAGGAAAGAATAGATGCAACAAAAGCCTCTTTTGTAATTTCTCCAAGAACCTTTCTAGGCATTGTACTGCTTTGTCTATTATGGCTGCCAGGTGGTCATATCCCTGCAAATTAAAATGGAACTACAGTCTTGCAACTATTTGGACATCCAGGCAGAATTTTTCATGCATCCATTAAAGAAATACTTGCAGTGCCATTTACAATAAAGAACAGTTTCAGTTGTAAGTATTCTGTAATCTACACATCTGTAACATGGCAGAACTCATTTTGCAGACCAACGTATGATCCTATTTAACCCTGTGAGACAGCTATTTTCACTGCTATTAACCTTGCTTACTTCTTCAGCACATCTGATTATCACACACAGGATGCCTACGTCCTAGGGCTTCATTCTTTTCTGAGCATTTGTTCCAGTTTATGAAATATTTTATCTGCAAAACCTATAGAAATTTAGAAAAACTTCTAACTCTTTCCTTTGGATCGTATATTAGTTGAACAAGGGGTGTATGATAGAAATACAAACATGTTTCAAGGTTTCGCTGCAATTTTTCCTTCAAGTTCCCAATCAACTGTATTCAAGTAGCCAGTTCTACTTGGCTAGTTTTGGATTCTTTTATTATAAATTCTTCTAGTAACACTGCCCGTGATCCTGCCCTTCAGAGTAATTTCACTTTCATATGATTTTAAAATTAGCGCTTGTCTCCCTTGCTAAGCCATAACCACTAAGGATGCTGTGACTTTTTAGCCATGTTCGCTCCCAATTGGACTATCAGAGGTAGTTAACAGACATTCATATTTGCTGAAAGCATACCTGGTTTTAATTTTTAGAATATATCTGTACTTCCATTTTTCTTTCAAACCTCATTTCTAATGAGCAATTTCAATAAGAGGGTTTGGTACCTGGAAGATCCAAACCCAGCCACGCAGAACAAGCTGTATCAAGGATCTGCTGGGATTCAGGGCCCATACGTGAGCACAGACAGGTTAAAAACATGCAGTTTGGTATAAATATGACACTTCACCACTCACCAGTTATATGGCCTTGGCCAAGTTATTTAACCTACATAAGCCTCCATTTCCTATAAAAAAAAGGAAATTATGAAATATGTTCCATATTATAATACGGAATATGTAATATGTTGGCATATAATACATAGAGTGAATGGCTCAGAGGAATGGACGGGGGCGTCCATCACCATCACTTCTGCCACTGCTGTTAGGATTCGTGCTTTCCTGCAGGCATGGCCACCCGCCAAAGAAGGAGGCATGGTTAAGAGGGAAATATTGTGCGATCGTCTCTGTCCCCTGGCATGCTGGAAGATGCAAGATTGGGTAAGCCATATAGCAATGAACAATAGATTGAAAAAACTGGGTAAGTTCAGCAAGAACATGAGGAGAGAAAAGGCATAAAGTGATGTTTGTATATGTGTTTGTTAAGCAGGTTAAATAAAGAAGTTGTAGTTCCAAAGGAAAAAGTACAGAGAGTATAGAAAATGGTATATACCACCAATTAAAGAAAAAGGATGACAACAGACAAACCCAATATCTCTGTTTTTTTATTTCCTTTTAGATCTGTGTAAAAAAGAAGAAGCATATTCTGTCTTATAACTAACAACCATGCATGAGAAATGCATGACAGATATTCCTATTCTACACGAGGCAAAGTAAGCCTCAGAAAAGTGACTCATTTAAAGTCATACATCTAGAAAATAACAGGCCAAAACCTAAAGCAGGCTTTTCCTACTTCAAAGTCCATGCTTTTTTTCTACACAAAGTCGACCCCAAAGCCACAGTGTTTGGCCTTCTTTGACCAGAGCTACACATGCTATTTGTTAGAGTCACAAATTGTCATTGTCAACAATCAACAGATATTGTTAGGCCTCAATGTAAAATAAGCAAGGTCTACTGCTCAGGACACTGTAAGGATATGCATTTGTACACAAGCCAAAATATACCAATTACCTTTTAAGGAAATCCTCTTCCTAAAAGTAAAATGGAAGAAAGAAAAAAACAAACCATGTTAGCATTCATTATTCCCAGGCATGAAATAAAGCCACTCCAATAACAACGTTACTGGAGATATTCCTTTCAAGGTTGCCATATAATGCTTTGAAATTTCAGAAGCATAAAGAACACCCATTTGTCTAATAAGGGCAATAAAATAAAATAAAATAAACCTAGGCAGATTATAAATAAAACTATGTATTTCCATGATGATAGCAGAATATTTGTGTGAGCCAATGAACTTCTGATACATATGGTTAGCATTTTTAGGAATACAAAGATAATCATAGGGAAAAAATGGTAAAAAATGTTTCTTAGCTAAACTCAACTTTATGTAGGAGAAGTCATAACTACAGCATAAAATCCATAGTAGAAATGAAACAGGATTACATCACTGATGATTGCTAATATTAATGGACCAGAGGGGACTATGTTCCCTGTAGCTAGAAACATGTCAGAGGGGAAAGATATACAATTCAGCTTGAAAAAGCAAAATCCATTAACCATGAAATAGGGAAACAAAAAAATCAAACTTTCCATATACCATATCCTACTGGAAAAAATTTATTAGCGAAAAAGACCTCTACTAAACAAAAATGTTTTCAACTCAAACCAAAAATAAAAATAAGTGACTTAAAGTCAAGAAAAATTCCAGAAAATTTGTATGGTTGATATTATTTTGGCCATACAGATCCATCAAAGTATCAACATACTTCTCTGAGTGTATAGATGTCAAAAGAATGCATGTTTATAAGTGTGTACTTAAATGCTTTTTTTTTTTTTTAGTTTAAGAAAGTATCATATTAGCTACCACAACTTTGATATGAAGTGTTCCAAGTTTTTGTTTCCATTGTGAAATTACTTCAAACAACATCTAATCTGGAAAAGAAGTCCTGGCCCCTCTAGTAGGAAGAATGGGACATATAAGAGAGATTTGACCCTCTCAGTATACTTGAATTTGTAAGATTTATAATGGCCCCTTGAATAATCTCTTTAAAATACTACACACCAAAAAAAGATAAAGATGACATGAATCAATTGAAGAGCTGTTCACAAAGCAAGACTCCTAGATGGAAAAGATTAAAGTGATTAACTGCTCTACCAGTGGTCCAGAGTGATGCAGAAGAGGGGTGGCATAGCATATACACCCTGAGCATTAAACCAGCAAACAGAGGCTTTCTGCTATAAATAAATTCCAAGATGACTGACACATAAAAAGTTTTTAAAAGTTGAGCAACTCCTTAAAGTACAAAACTTTACTCAAACAAACAATAAAGCATATGTGTAGACATCCTCTGAGATGTCCCCGGTGATCCGCACCTGCTGGCATTCATGCCCTTGGGCGTTTGCCGACCTGGGTAATGTGTTGCTAATGAGCAGAATATGGCAAAAGTAATGGGATGTCAATTCTGAGACTGGGTTACTAAAGACTGTGATTTCTGTCTTGCACTCTAGCTGTCTCTGCAAGCTTGCTCGTTCTCACGAAGGCAGCTTTCATGCAGTGAATTGCCCTATGGAGAAGCCCACAGGACAAAGAACTAAGGGCAGCTTCCAACTAAAGCCAGCAAGGAACTGAAGCCCTCAGTCTAACAACCCACAGGAGCTAAATCTTGCCAACAATTTCCTGAGCAACCTGGCAGTGGTTCTTTCCCCAGTTGAGCACCAGGATGACTGGAGCCTCTACCAGCACCTTGACAGCAGCGCCTTGATGGAGAAGCCCTGACCCAGAGGACCCAGCTAAACCGTGTCCACATTCTGGACCCACAGAAACTGCGAGATAATAAATGTTTTAAGCCATTAAACTTTTGAGATAATTTGCTATATATTAAAATATACAATATTCAACAAAAACAGTATCTTAAGTAATGGTCTCATCTTCAAATAAATACATAACTGCTTTTAAAATGGAAAGAGCCTGTTCTCCACCCCAGTCCTTAGTATCTCCAACTTCGACTGCCCTGCTTGCTTCTAGTTTTGTACCCTCTGAATCCATCTGTTATGGGTTTATGTCCCTCAAATGCTTATATGTTGAAGTCCTAACCCTCAAAATGTGGCATTATTTGGAAATAAGGTTTTGCATATATAATTTAATTAAGATGAGATCACGTTGGAATAGGAGGACCCCCAGTCTAACATGACTGGTAACCACAAGAAAAGGAAAACATAAACACATACATGCACACAGACAGAATGCCATCTGAGACTGAAGTTGGGCTTCCACAAGCCATGGAACTACCAGGATCCATGAGAGAGGTTTGGAGCATCCTTCCCTACCAGAGGCCACAAGACAGGCTCAGAGCATCCTTCCTTAGCTCCTTCAGAGGATGTATCATCCTACTGACACCTTGACCTCAAACTTCCAGCGTCCAGAACTGTGAGGCAATAAATGTCTGTTGTTGAAGGTACTGTCTGTGCTATTTTGTTACAGCAGCTCTAGCAAACTAATACATCATCTTCTGTACAGCTTGCCAAGAGATCTATTGAAATATGAATTTTACCATGTCATTGCACCTACTCATTCATTTACTCAACAAATATTTACTCAGTGCCTCCTATGTACCAGGCTCTAAGTCAGGTATGGGACATTCAGCAGTAAACAGAAACACAGATGCAACACACCAATAAACTAGCATGCTAGCACACAGGGTGTCTTTGTGCTTGAGAACAGGGGCCACCTCCAGGCAGGCAAGCTGCAAAGTGGTGCCCCCTTACAGGCGTGAATTAACATGGAGCTGCTCCACTGAGAGGAACAATCAGACAGAAGTACAGCACATGGGCAGACAAACTCATTAGTCCTACCTGGGCAGAGGAATTACACGTGCTAAGGGTGTGCCAGCTGGACTTCAGCCAGCATTTCCACCCTCTTGGCTGAATGCTTTTGTGAGGAGACAACTTGCACAGCCATTAATGGCAGACAGATTTCAAAAGATTCCATCACAGCTTCCCATAAATTCTTTGTTGGGGATATCCAAGAACTCTGAATCCCATGTTCAAACAGCCAGCTCCTACAACGATGCCCTGTCCACTCAATGACCCATAATAGCAAAGAAGAAGGACAGAAACAGACCATCCCAAGCATGAATTTCTGTCCTGAATGGCATTTTCATTGAAAAATAAATGAAAATTTCATATACTACTCCATGATATATTCATTCTTATTTTAATGGAAAATAATTGATTTTCCTCTCAAACATCTGAGTAAAAGTGACGTTGTATCAAGATGTATTGTGCTTGGGCTCTCTTGTCCCCTCCTGGCGTGAGCCAGGAGCTCTGTCCTCTCACCGTATCTCTCAGTAAAAGCCTCTCCCTGGCTCTCCTACCTTGGGTGTTTGCTAAGTTCATTCTTCGACTCTGCAAACAAGAACCCAGCATCATTTTGGGGGGCTCTTCCAGAATAACTCTGGAGGTGCAGGAACCTCAGGATGTCTTGGGGACCTCGAGAAGAGAGGAATTCACCCAAATCTACAGAAGCCATAAAACTGCAAATAGTAATAGAAATGGAGCCTGGAAATGAAGTGCCCATCTTCCGAGGCCCTCTCAGCTGATGACTGATGGAGACCTAGCTGCCCCCCTTACTGCGCCCCTTCTCAGCATGAAGCAGCCAGAGCGGTCGTCGCCCCCTTTCCCTAGCAGCAGCTAGGTCTCCATCTGTAGAGGGGAGAATGAGACAGGGACCATGGGCTTAGACAGAATAGGGTGAGGGCCTCCGGAAAAAGCAAGGCAAGATATTTACAGTCAGAGCAATGTAATTACATGCAAAGAAACCCCCTACCAAAACTCTGTGTTAAGCATTGAGCTCTAGGGTCATTCTTCAGTGAGATCAGTTGATACTCCCAGATAAAGGAAAGTAGCCCATGTTTTGATTATGCTGATTATTTGTAACCATGCGTAAGATTCACTTTAGCATGCTGAAAGGGATTTAATATCTCATCAAGGACAAACAATCTAAGGCCACTTTTAACAAGTCCACACCCTAAACCCTTTATCAGTTCCCAAAAATCCTCAACTCCCTCTAAATCCCCTAGACAACACACCACCCCAGGCTCTCTTGTCCCCTCCTGGCATGAGCCAGGAGCTCTTTCCTCTCACTTTATCTATAAATAAAAGCCTCTGCCCTGGCTCTCCTAAAAAAAAAAAAGAAAAGAAAAAGATGTATTGTGCCTATCCTATAGCTTCACTCAACTGCTCCCTTGCCACTCACTGCTGGAGAAGCACTAAAGGAGACCAGAAGGCACTCTCAGATATGGCCTCAGAATTGTCTTTTGATGTGAGGGCCAGGGCCCCTATGCTGGCCCCAGACTATGAAGGCCTCTTTCTACCTCTCCCCCAAGGACAAGGAATTCTTGGTGCCAAAGGGGTGCGCCCAGTTGGAGCCCACACATAACCCAACCACATTAGACAATACTTGGGACACCCAGGTACCCAGAATTCCATGCCAAACAGCACAGACAGTGGTGCTGAGGAACTGGCTCCTGCTGGTTTACAAAAGTCTATTGTTAAATTTTCAGAAATTTTGCAAGCTAAATGTTAAACATGGTCATTATTAAAAATTAATTCCTAACCTTAAATTAAATAAGTTATACTGAAAACAAAAGTAATGGACATTAAAAACTTATCACTTCCTAATTATTTTGCTATTATTTGTGAAATTGAAGTTATGTCTATTGTATCTGTATGGTAGAAAAACTATACAGTGTGTGTGACTGTGCATCTCATCTCATATTTGCATAATAACATCAATGTTAACAGCTTGAAATGGGTCATGGTGAGAGTATTTACACTGCCGAAATCAACAAGTGCTTTAAATCAGGAGTTGATTTATTGTTTTCTTGAATCTCTAGGCATAAGAATATGATGGGAAAAATGTTAATAATGCAGATTAAACTTAAAAATGTGTTGTGTCTCTAGCCATTACAGGTAGGCACAAAAAAAATTGCAGAAACCTTCAACCAGTATTCAAAAACTACTATAAAATTTAGCAAAGAAGCCACCCATGTCATTGAGGAGCACATGAAGTTCCACTTCATTGTTTCACTTTCATCTTACTCATTAACATAAATAAAAATGTCAACCACCATGCATGTAGGAGCTATACTCAGAAAGCCAGTTGTTAATTGCTTACACACCATTAGGCCCAGAGTCTATTTCCAGGGCCAGCACGGGCACTTTTCTTGATTCTTCCTCCTAAGAGTGGCCCATGCTACCTGGGGTATGCACCCTTAGGGGACAAATGTGCAGCCGGAGTTCACCCATAAGCAAAGTGCCCTTGTGATGCTTGACCAGGCCAGGAGTGGAAGGACAGAAGGGCTGTGGCTGGTCAGAACTCAGGCGTAAGAACCTGGGCATGGTTTCCACATGAACTCTGACCTGGTCTGCAAGTAGCAAGGGCAGTTTGGACCCCATCCCACTCTCTGATGGCCTTGCCTCTTGCACACCAGCTGCCCCGGACTGCCTGCAATCTCCGCACCATGGTGTTGTTCTCACCACAAGCCCTTGCTCACGTTGCCCACTTGCATGAGACGTCCATTAATTTCCATCATCCCACCACCAAACCCAACCCAGACCTGACCCACAGGACTTGAAAGTTTGATGTGAATTAATGATAAATGAATATTATGGGCACCTGTGCTTGGTCCCTTCCCTGTTAGCTATGTGACATTAGACATTTAAGCTACTCTGGCTTCAGTTTCCTCAGTAGTAAAGATAAATATGCTCTCCTTGTTATAAAGACTAAATAAAACAGTATATGCGATAATTATAGTAGCTACTTGCCAGGCACTGTGCTTGGCGTGTCACATAGGCTCTCATTTTAATCTTCTAACTCTATAAATCTAGGAATACGTACTATTATTATGTCCATTTTAGAAAGGCAGAAATTGAGGCTTAGGAAATGTATGCTCACATAATATGACTCAAATAATAGATCTTTATCTATTCCTACAAAAGCAATAGTCATTTGAATCAGTGTTTCACTTGCAAATAAATTCCAAAAAAATGATTACTGAAATATTAATAAAGATGTAGTCCATTGAATCTTGTATTGAAAAGCAAATATTAGTGAGTCCAGTGAAAACAAATTATAAGAAAAGTAATCAATATAGTTAAAGGAAATAAACTATGCTTCTATTGTAAAGCTGGTTTAGAAAGACAAGAATAACAATCACAAGGTAAATTTTCAGTGAAAGCAATACAATATAAATAATCCATCCTGATATAAACTAGCAAGCAGTTCCCCAGCCCTGAGAAAGGCTCCCTCCACTTAGAACCGAGGAGCTAGAAGATATTTTAGGAAGCTTAACCCTTTCATTAGACACTTTAAGTCTCTCCATGCCCCACATCCCATACTGTCTCCACATCCCATACTGTCCCCATATCCTGTACTGTCCCCACCTCCCGTACTGCCCCACATCCCACACTGTCCCCCACATCCCCTACTGTCCCATATCCCATACCTTCCCCACATCCCATACTGTCCCACATCCCATACTGTCCCATAACCCATACCATCCTCATATCCCATACTGTCCCCATATCCCATACTGTC
>JAQQAC010008719.1:1979327-2289843 GCA_029783875.1 Phataginus tricuspis | reverse complement strand
ATACCATCCTCATATCCCATACTGTCCCCATATCCCATACTGTCCCACATCCCATACTGTCGCATATCCCATACTTTCCCACATCCCATACTTTCCCATATCCCATACTGTCCCCATATCCCATACTGTCATACTAGTCATTTTTTTTTTGCTTCAAAAAATATATCCACGGAGAAGAGTACCAATCATCAGTTATGAACTACCATAAAAAACTGACACTGACAATGTAAACTCTTTGTACAATAAGCAGAAGGGTACATAAAATGAAATTGAAAGTAACAGATACTAAGGTTACTAATTATACTGGGCCCAAGACAAGAATATGTGGACTGTTGTGAACTATAGTAATAATGCAATTCCTAACATTTAACCATGCAAATCAATAGCTGGAGATGTGACTTACTCTGATTTCTTCTTTGGGCTATTTATGTTGCCCTCCCACATGTATGTTACTTAAACAGCACTGTGATTAAGAGCATAGACTCTAGATCCTGACTGGATCAGAATCCTGACCGTGACCTTTAGCCATGTCATATGACTTCCTTGTACCTCACTTTGCTCACCCTACCTCATGGGGTGTTAGAAGTACTGTATCTAAAGCACTTGGAATAGTGCCTGACACACAGTAGGTGATAAAGGTTGGCTGTGATGAGTAGCATTACCATTGAAATTCAGTAATATCTTGCTGCGGGCTACATATTTATATCTCCCTCCCCTAAATTCACATGTTGAAATCTCAAGCCCTGACATGATGATATTTGGAGTTGGGACCTTTGGGAGGTAGTTAGGTTTAGATGAGGTCATCAGGGTAGAGTCCTCTTGATGAGATTAGTGCCCTCAAAAGAAGAAACTAGAGAGCTAGCTCTCTCTCTCTTTCCACCACGTGAGGATACAGCAAGAATGCTCCGTCCGCAAACCAGGAAGAAGGCCCTCACCAGACACCGAATCTGTGGTACCTGCATCGTGGATAGCCCCAGCTTCCCAAAACTGTGAGAAACCAATTTTCATCATTTAAAGCCACCCAGCCTATGGTACTGTTATAGCAGCCTAAACTGACTAAGACATATCAAAGTCTAGTTGCTACAATGGCTGAGTTCCAAAAAAATGAAATGAAAAATCCCTGTCTGAGAATCATGCCTATAGAACTATATTACATGCCACTATAATGAAGAAAGAAAAGCAATGAATGTGTTATAATTCCTGTATGTCTAACTTCACCTTCCTCTAATGTTAAGAAACATAATAGAACTAACTTTCCTCAGAGGTATTAGCTAAATCTACTTATAAAATACATAAATGATGCACCAACAGTGTTCTCTTTTGCTCATTAATTGCTTACCACAGTAGTTAAAATAAAAAAGACTGATTGTTCCAACTCCACATCTCAGTTACCTACACTAACCATATCCTCTTCATTACTGCTTTCTTAAGGAAAGAGGGTGTAATCAGAGATGTTACTGGAGAGGAATATGCCTCAGTATTTAGCAGATTCAGGGAATTTTTCTCCTCTTCAAAACCTATTCTGTCTCCAAGAGTTCAAAACACTGAAAACTGGTTTGAAGCACACATCTAAAAAGAAGTGATTAGTTGAAAACTGAAACAAGTCTTTAGCTCTGGTAGATTTAACTTGTTTTCATTTACCCCACGATTTTCAATTATTTGCCAATCTAAGAAATAGGTTATATGCAGTTTTCTTTCAATGATGTTACTGTATAATGATGCAAAAAAGTGAGTAAGATCAAAATATAAGAAAACATACTAACAATTTAGGAAGACACATACCAAATACTGGTCATTCTTTCTCTAAATTAACTTGAATTTTATTTCAAATGGCTTCACATTTACAGAAATTTGGGAGTTTTTAAGCTTTTCTTTCTACTCATATTTGTATCTGGAGCACTGATTCTGAATTGTTTCTATTCTTCCAACTACTTACCTATTTCCTCCTGTTTTGTGGATCGCCACTTTGATACCCTAGTTCTTCCAAAACCGTTTCAAATATTTTCCCTTTCTGAACATATATCTATAACTTGCCAGCCCAGGATTTTGAAGAAGCATAGTATTTCATTTATTTTTAGAAGATGCTTTTAGAACTTTGTAAATATCAGGTTCATCTTTTATTAATGGATATTATTTGTTCATAGATATGCAGTTTCCTAAATCCTGTTGACTTCACCTTCCAAATACCTTTTGAATATTGCCCCTGAGCTCTATCCTTACTGGTATCTCTAAACTCAGCCTCTTACCACTGCCGATCCAGATTAATACACTAGTCTTAGAACTCTCTCTGTCTTCAGTCTTAACTTCTTCAAACTCATGCAATTTTAAAGGTTTTAGAAAACGTTTCCAAACAAAACTTTATAGCATCACTCTCCTTAACTCTCATCAAGGCTCTCATTCACCTACAGAATAATATCTAAGTTCTTTAATACAGTTAACATGGTATGAGTGTTAGGAATTGTTTTGCAACTAACCAAAACAACTTCAGACTCAAGAAGGAAAGACATGGGGTGGCTCACAAAATCAAAGGAAAGACTGATTAAACAGACTACAAAAAGAGGTTCCAAGTTTCAGGAACACATAGTTGGTCTCTTCAGAACACCAACCAGGCCAGTCTTTGTTGCTACAGTGGCTGAGTTCATATTCAGCTCATATTCAAATACCATGGACAGAGCATATGATCAGTGGGTTTAAGTCACCTGCCCACCCCTTAGAGTCTAACATGACTGTATCCAATGGGAAGTGATAGTTTCTATGGCAGAGACTGCTAATTATTCACAAGAGTATGTCTTTTTGTCATATTGTTAACCTCACATACAGACTTATATTATAAATACTACATTTTTACCCTCCCAAACATAGTGACTAAATTCTGGACTAAGGAGTATATATAAGTGGACACTGTAGTATGCAATTTCTGGGAAGTATCCTTAAAGATGAGGGGCATACCTTTTTCTCCCCTTCCTCTTTACAGCTGGCTAGAATGTGAAGAGTTAGACCAGTTCAGCATCCACCTTAAACATCAAGTGGCTTTGGGAATGAAAGTCATCTGAATAACAGCAGAGTAAAGCTGGGTCCCTGACACCAAGAAACACCACAGTAGCTAGATTGACTACCTCTAAACTCCTTTTATGTGAGAGAGAAAGAGACATGATTCTAGTTTAAGCCACTATTATTTGTGGGGTTTCCATATCTATAGCCAAATCTAAACTAAACTAAAACAGTTCCTCACGGCAATTTGAAGTGTTAGCACTGGAAGAAACAATAATGGATGCTGGACAAAAATAAAACAGTAATGCCCACTGCACACAGCCATTCATGGCTTTCATTCCATTTATCTTTTCTCTCGTTTTATGCAGAGTTCTCTTCCATTTAGGGCCACCCAAATATATCAAGTTCTCTTGGCAAAAACATTTGGCTGCTTGAATTGCTTTTATCCTCTTTACTTCTACACACACAAGTCTCAGGTCATCCCCCCTTCCTTCCTTATTGTTTTCTGGGTTCCCATATTCCAAGGCAAGTCTTGTATCCTTCCTTCAAATTTTCATATGACTCTGCGGTTTCCCCACTGCACTGACCACATTTACTTTTAACGTCTGGTTTTCTTGTCAATCTCTTACACCAACTAAAGAATGAACTCCTGAAAGGCAGCAGCCTCGATGGCTTTCTCAAGAAACCAGCTCTCAGAGGGAGAGTTGAATACAGAAGTCTCTTGGGAGGTACTCTCAGAGCGCACATCTGTAAGGAAGCAGGAAAGCAGGACTGGGCCAAGGGAGGGGCTGACCTGTAATGCAGTCACACGGAGATCCCAGCCAGCCTTTGGGGAGCTCTGGGGCTGGGGCGGCTCTTCAGGGTCGTCACAAATTGAGGAAGGGGGAAGGCTGCTCTATCTTTACATGAGCCAGTTATTCATTTCGCCCCTACTGCTACCACCATCCACCCCCTTATCTCCTAGAGAGATAAAGCTCGAGCGAGAAGACACCTGTGGGCAAGGGCAATTCCCAGTGTGGGACGCAGCTATGACCCTCCAGCAGCAGCTATCCTCAGCAGCTGGGAGATGGGTGAGCATCACGGTCTGCACTATAGTCAGAGACTGAGGCTCATTCATTTGGAAATAGGCTCAGCCTAAAATAATGAAACAGTTATTTAGTTTTGGATGGGTGCATAGATGGGCAATCAAACCAATGAATAATGATGTCCATTTTCAGGCAGAGGGGATAAAATTAATAAAGGAGAAATAGAGGCTGCTCATGGAAATGGTAACTACAGAAGCAAAGTCTAAGTTCGAGAGCTGCAGTGCCACATCGGCCCTAGGCTGACGTTCCTTAGAGGTGAAATGAGACCCAGAGAGGTCAAATGACCCTATCCAGGAGCACCCCCAGCACGAAGTGGCATGCTCAGTAGAGCGAGAGTTGAGGCACATGTAGACCAAGATAATCTTGGAGATAAGGAATAATTCACTTGTTATGATAACAATAAAATAAGCTAATATTGATTCAAAGAAGAAAAAAGTGTTGGAGGAGAAGGGGGAAAGGAGGGAATTTGAATATTTTCAGCAAAACAAGGTAAAAATGTGATAGCAGTGTCCCAAGAAATGAAGAGATACGAAGATGGGCTTCCAGATAAGGGATTGTTCAACCATGCTGGAAGTTCAGGTAAAGTGAGATGGCAATTATTACTTGTTATACACTGGGTCACAATATTCAATGCTTAAAAGAGAAGAGTTATTTTTAAAATTTTCATTTCAAAATTATCCTACCAAAAACATAGACTGAATTTGTTTAATTTACTATGATCCTTTTCTCCTATGTAAGTCCGATTCTTTTTTTTTCACACAATGCCACAGTTTACCTTAGGGTTCATTCTTGGTGTGCGTTCTATGGATTTGTATGTTTAATGACATATGCTCATCATTATAATATCATACAGAGTATTTTCACCACCCTGAATACCCTCTGCGCTATGCCCACCTATCTGTCCTTATCACTGCCCTCCCCAGTCCCTGGCGACCACTGATCTTGTTCCATGGTTTTTTATTCCCCAGAATGTCAATTCATTGGCATCATATAGTATGTAGGTTCTTCAGGTTTCAGCTTTTTTCACTCAGTACTAAGCATTTACGGCCCCTGCATGTCTTTTCATGGCTAGACAGCTCATTTCTTATTAGTGCTGAATAATACTGCATTGTCTAAAGGTATCACAATTTATTTATACACTTATCTACTAAGAGAAATCTTGGCTACTTCCAAGTTTGGGCCATTATGCCTAAGTGTAAAGGCAATTTTTAAGAGAGAACTCTAAAGGCTTGTTCCTATTTAAAGAGCTCAAACTATGTTGATTGTTAAATCCTGGAATTGTTGAAGAAAAAGAAATCATATATTCATAGTTTCCCTTTGTTGGCATCTCTTTCCAAAGACATGTTTGTACGTTCACAAAATTCATTTAGAATATGTCTTCCTCATGGACAGAAGCTCCATCACCATAAGCAGCACCGACTTCATCACCCTCTGCTGCCTGACATGTTTATAGCACATCACTGTTTGCAAGGGCTTTGTGTACATCAGCCACTGGACCCTCCTTAAAGCCTTGTGAAGCAGAAGGCATTTATCCTCAGTATAAACCAGTCTCTTGGCAAAGTCACATAACTAGTACAAGGTAGATCCGAAGCCAGAACCTACACCAACTCCTCCTGACCCAGTTCTTCCGTCACCTTCACACAATGATACTAAAACGTGTTCTTTTCTCCACTTTCATTAATTCCAAAAGTCTGAAGGTCAGTTTAGCTATTAAGCATCTATTTCTTCATCTCCCTTGAATAATTTAAAATTTACCAAGTACTACAAGCAGAAAATGCCCAATTGAAGAAGCCACATTTTATCTACATAAAAAGCCATGATCTTTGGCATAACAACCACCAAGCAGAAAAGCAATCATCACCAACATCCTTAGAAAACAATAAGCATTTTGCCTGAGGTGGGATGGTGGAATAAAGCCCCAAACTGGCAATAAAAACCTTCAGAGGAAAAGCTTGGCATCAATCTAATAAACAAGTATAGCCAAGAAAGAGAAAAACGCATTCCTTTCCAACAGTTTGTGTGAAAACATAAGCAGGAACATTGACACTTGTTGGAAAATGTCATCTGAAACATATTTTCCAATTAGCAGAAAATTCCTACAGATCTGAAACACCTACAAGTTAAGTTTTTCTAGGATCTGCTTAAGGATTAATTTGATTTTGTTGATGTTTCCCCAGATCTCAAGTTCCTACCTTAAAAAAAAGTTATCAGTATCATGCTTGGCCACGGCCAAGAGCAGGAAGCAGGGAAACAGGGTATTTATCTGCCCTACTACATTTAAGCGTTTATATGGGGCTGAAAATAAAAATAATAATAACCCCAGCACAACTCTCATCTGTGCATATTAGGAACAGCGTGTAAAACCAGGGAGGTAGCAGTGAATCTAAACCAGCCGAAGACCATAAACAGGAATGCTTCTGACTCTAGTAGTTTAGGAATAATGCAGATAAATCACAGAACAAGGAAAGGGGAACAGAATGCGTTTCAGGCTTGGCTCAAAGGAAAAGACATATGAGACACACTCAGGGAAACTAAATTTATACAGTTGAGAGAATGAGCTTCAAAGAGGGAACATGATCATAATCTATAAATACCACCAAGGTAACACCATAAATAATTAAGGAGAAGACCTATTCGTTGTGTCTGAAGGAGGTCTAAAAATGAAGTTTTAGATTTACTTCTCCATTCCTTTCTTCTTGACGTCAAAACATGCTAGTACGGAGAATCGTTTCCTTCTGCCTGGTACATATCGCAGCAGCGCACTAGACAGGTAGGTGCCTGTAGCCAGACTGCCCTGCATGAGGAACCTCACCGTCTCTGCTTTCCTCCAGCCATCTCCAGCAGACCTGCTTAAAAAGAGCACTCGCAGGAGCAGAAAGACAGGACCTCTCTCAGCACACGCCTCTGCTACTGTGCGACATCAGGGTATCTGCACTCTTCTAAAAGCCCAGCAGAGAACTGGGTTGCATTTACTTTAAATATCATTTATTGTTGCATCCATTTGCTCAAATGAGCCCTTACCATGTTCTAGGATAGTGCTTCTTAATATGAATGCATACATATCGCCTGGGGGTTTTCCTTAAATGCAAATTCCACTTTAGCAGGACTGGGACAGAGCCTGAGATTCTGCATTTCTCAAGGCTTACAGGTAAAGCTGATGTTGCTGACCCACGAAACCACACTTTGACCAGCAAGGAGCTAGGAGCTCAGAGTCCCTTGCTATAGACAGGCACAGAGAGAGATAACTAAAACACAATATGACAACATGCCACAGGCACCTAATCAATCCGAGAACCACAGAGAAAGCAATATTGCTGGAGCAGGCAATCCTTGAGCTGAGTCTGAAAAGATTTAGTGCAATTAAATATCAGGAAAGCGCATCCAGGACATCCCCATATTTTTATTCACAGATATTTCATATGGATAACATAAGGATTAGGAGAGGTTCAGTTAGGTGCTGACTTTCTTGGGTTGGTCTGGGAGAGTTTATAGTGTGTTAACATAGGATAGTGTGAAGTAGAAACAGCATAGGTTTTCCAGTCAAATAGCCTCTCTGAGCTTCAGTTTCCCTGTAATAACACAGGTACAATAAAACCACATACAAATACTAACTGAAAATCAATAAAAGAGCAGGATGTAATAGGTAAACTATAAAACTCTTAGAAGAAAACATAAGGGAAAAGCTTCAGGATGTTGGATTTGGCAATGATTTCTTGGATATGAGCACCAAAAGACAATGAAAGAAAAAAATAGATAAATGGGGCTACATCAAAATAAAAAATGTCTGCACATCAAAGGACACTATATCAAATGTCCTCTGAATTAAAGAATTGAATTAAAGAAAGAAGAGCCAACTACTAACTGTGAATCATATATCTGATAGGAGATTAATATCCAGAATATGTAAAGAGCTCCAATAACTCAACAGCAAAAAACCCCAAACATTGTAATTCAAAAATGGGCAGAGGACTTAAATCATTTGAATTTCTCTGAAGAAGATATACAAATGGCAATAAGAACTTGAAAAGATGTTCAGCATCATGTCATTAGGGAAATACAAATCAAAACCACCATAAGATAGCATCTCACACTTTTCAGGATGGGTATTAAAAATAACAACAATAAAACAGAAAACAGCAAGTGTTGACAAGGATATGGAGAAATTAGAAACTGCTGTGCCCTGTTGGGATTATAAAATGCGGCCAATATGGAAAAGAGTATGTTGGTTGCTCAAAAAAATTAAAAATAGAATTACTGTGCCATCTAGCAGTTCATTCCTGGGCATATATCCCCTAATGAATTAAATAGAGGGATTTGAATAGATATTTGACACCCATGCTCCTAGCAGTATTATGCACAATAGCCAGAAGGTGGAGGCAACCCAAACATCCATCAATGACTAAGTGGATAAATAAGGTGTGGTATAGCCATACAATGGAATATCATTTGGCTTTCAAAAGAAGGACATTCTCATGCATGCTATAACATAGATGGGGACATTGTGTTAAGACACCAAAGTACAAATATTGTATGATTCCACTTATTTGAGGCATTTAAAGTAGTCAAATTCAGTGACAGGTGTGGAATGGTGATTGTCATGGGCTATGGGGAGGGAGAAATGGGAAGTCATTGTTTAATGGGCACAGAGGTTCAGTTTTGCAAGATGGAAAAGTTCTGGAAACGGATGGTGAGGATGGCTGCACAGTAGGAACGTGCGTAATGCCACTGACTTGTAAACGGTTAACACAGTTAATTTTTTGTTATGTGTATTTTATCACAATTAAGTCTAATAATAATAAAAATGAGAAAATACAAAAAAAATACCCTTGGTAATCATTCCACAATACAAACATATATCAAATCATTACACTGTACATTTTAAATATATATAATTATATTTGTTGATAATTCCTCAATAAACTTGGAAAACTAAATTAAAAATTTTTAAACTCCCTCCAGGTTTTTAGGAGAGTTAACAAAGGTAAGTTCTTAACAAATCTTAAAACTCTTTTCCCCTTTTATGGCACCTAAAATAAACTGCATCTCCAGCCTTATCATGAATGCCCTTCCCCCATTCTACATCACTGCTTCTATTCCCCACTACTCTAAATGTACTTATGTCTAAGAAAAATCACACTGAATCTACAAATTTTACTTTTTTTTAATGTGTTAAGAACATTCTCCTTGCTCACTAAGCATTTTTTAAATAATTGCTCATGAACTTATTCTTTAACAGAAAATACAGATATGGCAATCATGCCCCCTGGGTTGTTTAAGGCAGCTCTGGTTTCATATATTCTGCCCACACATCAAACAATTGTTTCCAACTTTTGGCTTAAATATATGATCACCAGAGATATAAAACAGAATATTCTGAATTGCTGCCACCGTTTCCAGGAAATGCTTTACTAAATTTTATATTCAATAAGCTCAATTTGATAGATGTTTATTCTTAAATTTCTACATGTGAGATTTTGTGAAGCAAACCTACATGTACACTGTCCTTGTTCATACTCCAGTGGGTGGTTGTGTGCGCAGAGAGGTGTTGGCAGGAGGTGCAAAAGCATATTATACTATAAATACACCCAAGTGTAGTCTGGTGTTTGGTGCAAGTCACTTGTTTTAATTCCTATCTTCTTCATCTGTCTGGCCCATCAGAGAAAAGACTGAAATAAAAGATGCCTAAATGTTAAAGAAATTCTTAATGGCACATATGTGTGCCCACTGGTTCATCTGAACTTCACGTCTGCAGCTTAAAGAATGAATCTTCCTAAAGTAAATACAAAAAGGCATTTAAGGGCTACACAATAGCAATAGGGTCTACTCCCTGACACCTCTTGACAGAATATGGGATTGGCTCCCAAGGGAACATAAAGAAAATGCTCTGTGGTTGGCAAGCTCCTAAGGAATGTGAGACCACAATAAACTAGAATTCAAGCGGGAGTGGATCTGGAAAACAAACAGTCCTTGTCCCTGTTCTATCATGAAGAATAGGATTGAACCCTATAGCTACTCTTTAAATCATTTTTATTGAAGAAAAATTCTGGCGAGAAAGGAAAAATCTACAAATGAGCAAAGTGTCGACTATGGCAATTATGATGATGAATGATTTGCGGAACAATACATTACACAGAGAGTTTTGCTCTCTGTGAGCACTATGATGTCATTCTTTTACACTGTGCCCCTTCAAATACAATTCTAGCAGTAGAAGCCACTGTTGCCCTTCTCTTTCCACTTAAAAAGAATTAAAAGAAGAGAGAGTAATTAGGGAACTCTCATTCGGAGGACTCTCAATAAACCTAAAATGATACCATTCTATGAGCTATAGAAAATCAAAGATTGACTTTAATCCCCAAATATCAAGACCAGAAAATATCACTTCTCTCCAAGCACTGTTACCTAAATTTGAATCATCCAGTGTCATAATACATTTTTTAAAACCCATATTTCTTGAGTAACAAGATTTCCAATAGGAAGTCTATCTACTCCTAGGAAAAAAATACACAGATGGTCAGGGTCCAAGGTTAACGCTTCACTCATCTCAGCCCCAGATCCAAATCACCACCTCAGCCTGGTGATGGTCAGATTTCTGTTCCCACTTCAGGCAAGAGGATCAAACAAGCTTTACTAACAGCACAGGCCTGCATTCCTGACCTAACACACACCTACTTGTCGAGCTTTGTGAACTTCCACCTACTGCGTCCCTTCAGCCCACATCCATCCACTTTAACGTATGGGACAAGGAGCCATCAGCAGTGCAGAGCTATTATTTTAATCCCATTACTGTCACAAATTCTTCAAAACATCTCCCCAAACTACCTTCTTTTCTAAAACTAGGCCTTAATTACCTTCACCTGCATCGCTACTCTTTCCTATCCCAAATTCCTAATTTTTAACACTTCCCAGTGGAGACAACCTTTGAGTCTGCAAAAAGCAGCTTTCCTTACCTTTTCACCTGGCTTTCGGATCTCATGGTAACATACTGATAAATACTCAGCAACAATCTCTATTTCCTGAGTTAATCTGTGTGCGTTTCTCCAGCATCTGAACAATCCATCAGTCCTCACCGGGCACCACAAGGGGCTCAGCCCAGAGTTAGTTGCTCAACAAGGGAGAGAAAGGTGACCACCAACTTCACCATTTCCAGAGATGTTTAGGCAGGTACCTGACCACCATTAGTCAGGGACTTTTATTTCCGTTGTATTTTCACATGTTTCTGTTTACTTTGCTTATTCTAGGAAAGGTATTCATCTTCTCCTAGTTCAGATTATCCTTTGCAGACAATGATCGTTTCAGTGAGTGAGAGCAGGGCAAAGGACTAAGAGCTGAATTGTCCGGGGTTTCTCGACTAACCTGCCTGAGAGTCTTGTTTGAATACTGATTCTGACTCACTGGGTCTAGGGTAGCCCTGAAGCTCGCATTTCTGACGGGCTGCCAGATGATGGGTGGCGCTGATGCGGCCAGAGCACCGAGCAGCAGAGGCTACGGTGGACGTTCCCTGAGCACAATGTCCCTGTCTGGTATGCCTCGCTCTAGACCTGTGCCTGGCCCAGGGCCTGGCATGTAGTAAATGTGTACTAGGTATCTCTGGAACGAAAAATTGGTTGTGGAAGAGACATAATTAAAGAAGACAAAATACAGGGAAGGAATGGATTCATCTCAACTCAGTTTTTCTCTTATGTAGAGTTGGTGAAATCATTTTTTAACACAACTGTACAATCCCGGCCATCAAACTGATCCATACAGATGCATCGTCACTACCCCTCGGCTTTTCCCTGCACACCTTCCCCTCAGACTGGGCCATTTTCCATCTCGGAGTGCCCATAACCTGCTCCTCTTCCACATAAACCTAGGGCCAGCGCCAGCCTCTTCAGCTCAAGGCTCACCTCCTCCAGGAAATTGTTCCCAGCTTCCTCAACCACACTAATCCCACCATCCCAGGAAGTCTGTGCCTCGCAGCTCTTTGTGGACATTAGAAGTAGATCAAAATGACACCTGAGCAGCTCCACAGCGGCAATGATGAGTCAGTTGGACAGCAAAGTCCTTTCGTCTGGGTAAAATTCACCAAGGCTGTGCTGTATCTGCACGGTCCCTGCTAAGTAAACAAAGGAAATTAATCATCTTCAGAGGCTTTTTCCATTCTTTACTTGGGATATAGAGACGAGGGGAAAAAAAATGAACCAAGTTACACGTAAAGATAGGACACCAGGAGGTGCTGTGGTATAGCAGGAAAACATGGGTTTCGGAGACCAACGCCTACGTTCAAACTGTGGTCCATCACTTGTGTCTATGGCTTTGGGCAAGTCCTCTGGCTCGTGGGAGCCCACAGCTCCGTGTTTAAAGGGGATAAATGATGCCCAATAAGTTCATGTAAAGATGAAATGAAATAGCAGATGTGAACTGCTTAGCAAAGTGCCTAGCACACAGCAGGTACAAAGTTTGCCACTGTGACCCTTGCCACAGGGTTTTATATAGGCAGTGGTTCTCAAAATGTGGTTCTCAGAGCCAACAGCAGTTAGCAGCCAATTAACTCGAAATGCAGGTTCTCAGGCCCCACCCCAGCTTCTCCTGAATTAGAAATTCTGGGAGTGGAGCCCAGCGATCTGTGTTTTAACAATCTCTCTGGTGAATCAGATGCTAAGTTTGGAAAAGGACTGATTAAAGAAACTGTAGATGTTAGCCACCTAAGCTTAGTGTCAGGCACTGGAGAAGATACTCACTAAGTGTTTCCTGTTATTTTTAATAGGATATGAATTTTGCTTGGAAAAGTGCTTTTACTCTACTTCCTAAAACTAGCATGTCCTGCCCTGTCCTGTCGAACCACCTAGTTGCTTCAGTTACTGAGTCGCCTAATTGCCAGCCTTTGAGACTGCCCCAAACTGCTGCTCACCAACTATTTAATTGCTTATCCAATTGCCTACCTAGAAACACCCGTGGGTCTAATTACCAGCGGCTGACCCCTGGCTGCAGGAGCATGACCGTGAGCTTGCCCAGCACCTGGGGAAGCAGAGCTGGAGGCTGAATGCTCTGCGCCGCGCGGCTCCCGTTCCAGCACTTCTACTGCACAGTTAATGTCACCGTGGCCACAGGAACCAATTGCGGGCATGATTCTGAATTGCTTTGGCTTTCTTGAGCTTTGATTTTGGTTTCCTATTTCTCTTTGCTGTTATTTTTTGAGAGTTGGGGGTGGGACCTGGGGAGAGTTGCTTTGGTTTCCTGAACAGCACAACAGTAAAACTTTTCCATAAAAACTGTGTCTAGCTCAAGGCCAGGCCGTTAAGCAGCCGGGGCATTTGAGGCACTGCCTGTTACAGGTTTTATTTCCTTTTCACAGCACTTGCAAGCAAGTCATTTATCTTTAAGTTAGGGAGCAAGAAATGTGAAATAAAAGAAATACGTTTTATTTAAAGCAGTGTTTGGGCGTAGACATGAGGGAAATGGCGCTGTCTCCACTGATTCCATTTTCAATACATGGCACTGCCGGCGAAACCATTTATCTTTTGGGGAGTCCCCCTTTCATCTCTCTGCTCCCTCCCTCTGCCCACCCGGCCCCCCACGCCATGCCATACCAGTGTTCTCGAGGGGAATAAACTGGCTGAGCCCATGACAAGTGATTCCTTTAGGCACCAGGCCCAAGACATCCTTTTCCTCTCTGAGGGAGCTGGCCTAAGATAAATAAGCCATCCTCTCATGGCATACACCAGACAAGAAACTCTTTTCACATCCAAGTGAGGTAAACAATAAGCCAAGAAAATGTTCTCTTTCCACCACTTAATCTTCTTTTTAACATGAAGATATCCGATTCTACCACCCACCCATTGCAACCTGTAATACAGTAATGAAACCAAATTGGAAGATGCTAGAGATTTCCTCAGAAACCAAAGAAATCCATGTTTCTTTGATAAGTTCCATTTGCGTACTTTCAGAACATTACACAACACCCACTTCAAAGACTCAGTAGTAAAAAGTATTGCATTATCAACATGGAGGAAAAAATGGGTTCAGTACATTCACTGTCATTACAGTAATTTCCTGATTTCCCACAATTTGCACTAGATATACCAAATTCACATTTCCAAGTTAAATTGAATTTTCCTGTAGCCTAAATCTTGTTTTAAAATTTGCTGAGTTTGTTAACTATAAACTTTAAGGACTGGTTTATCTGAAGTGGGTGAACTCTACCAGCACTATTCTTTACTTAATATCCAAAAACAACAATATACCTTTAGTGGTCCCACAATGCTCTCTGCTTGGTTTATCATAGACAATGTTTCATAATCCCTAATTTTCTTACCTTTCTCCTAATCAGTTGGCTGTGAGCTGGGACGCATGCACAATAACCCAGAGTACCAAAAGACAATAATATGGTGAACTCTCCAGAAGAGTGTCTGTGATGAAATGAATGAATAAGAACTTTATGTAACTTTGGAACTATCTTTCCTATCTTCACAGACATATTTTCAATGACCTCAGAGAAGTAAGACCAGAGGAAAATGGGATACCACAGAGACAACTTATTATTCAGAAGTTAGTATGATTTTGCTGTTCCATAAACTAGGTATAGTATAAGCTGAAACAAATATAAACTATTTACTCAAATAGGATTATGTCAATTAGGAAGATCCCTTGACATTAAGCCATGATGGTATGACAAGGCGAACAAAGTTGGCAGCAAACAAACTTTTCCTCACTGTGAAATTTCCTTACTCCATGTAAAGTTAAATCTTGACATGTTAAACCACTTGGGCAAATTTTTTTCTAGATCAGTCCACTTATGAGGTATGGATAGCATAATTTCTCTCTAAAAATCTAACATTGGTGGAAAAGTACTAAAATCTCAGAAGTATCTAGAATAAAGATGATCTGTATGTTTCCCACCCAAGGCCCCAAGTCTTAAGAGTACAGGTTGCTTTTCTATTTTATCTTCCTAAAATCATGATGGGTTAAATCATCAATAACCCAAAGGTAAAAGGTAAGAATCTCTCTTATCTTTAGGCTTATTTACAAGTATTTAAGAAGACAACTAACAGACAACTAACATGAATGCTGTTCATGAAAAGAATATAGATCAAATTTAAATTTGAACCATTAAATTGCAGTAAGGTGACCTACCACAAAAAAAGGAATTCCAAATTAGGCAATTACTTATAATGTGTCTGTAACACTCAGCTTCTGTCTTAACTGTCCCTGAACACCTAAACCCCTCCCATTAATGCCAGCCTTTGTAGAAGTCTAATTTTAGTATGTGTCAGCATGCAGTAAAACGAAAGTACGTCAAGCTAGCACTAAGCTCAGAATGCAGTTTTTGGTTCTCAGGTTTAAATATCTTGGCTTTGATTAATATAATTCATAACCTGACATTGTTTAAGTGTGGGTAAGCCAGGTTTTTCCCTCTGATACTCCTGGGCCATTTACAATGCATGTCAGTACGCAAAAATCAGACTGGTGTTGATTAAGTAAGAGCCAAACAAGGACAATTACTAAAACTGGGCTTCTTGCCCCATATACAGTCCTAGTGAGAAAACTGGGGAAAAAATGTGTAAGAGACAAGTAGCAAAAGAAGTTGAGCAGAACAATTCCCAAAACAATCTTTTGACAGTCAAAGCTTTTATATTTACAGTCTGATATGTAATCAAATAGCTTAGGTGTTAATTTTGTGTTACATCTTTTTTTTTTCTTTTATAATTAATCCTGTAAAAGAGAACAACTGCTAAGAGCTAGTTTCATCTGGGATTTAAGGAGCTTCGAAAGAAAGAAAACGTGTTCAAGTCTGCAAGCAGAAAAGAAATATTTAAAATGATATACAGCATCTCTTAACTGTGGTCTCAGAGCAGTTTCCTCAATTGGCAATGTCACAATGAATACGGTGTTGAATTCTGAAAAGAAATCTCTATGGTCAGTTTGGTGATTCGATGTATTTCTTCTAGGTGATCCATTAAATCGTAATGATTTCCCAAGTACAAATAGTTTTAGAACATCATGAATCTAAGTACTTTAATCCGGAGGAAGACTTAATGATGTGAGAGAGAACATTCATTCATTCATTCATCCATTCATTCATCTCTCCAATCTCCCAAACAACACTTTCTAACTTGGGAAATCTACACCAGACTCCTACAACTGCCCAACCCTCAGTTCTTACCTCTATGTCCAACGTTCTCTGTATCCCCTGATATTAATTAAGGGAATGATATAAGGAAAGGACTTCATGCTCACTAATCAGAGCTCTGCTCAGTGTCTCCAACCTCTGCACCCCCTACTTCTCACTGGACACATCAGCTCAAACTATATCTTGAAATAAACTTCAGTTTGTAGAAGATATGAATAAGATGTAAGTCCTCAAAAGGAGTATTAAAAAACCCAAAGACCTTTAGAGCTTGAAGGGATAGAAAGAGAGATAGAGATAGTGACAGCGGTGAGATTTTTACTAA
This sequence comes from Phataginus tricuspis, assembly GCA_029783875.1. NCBI lineage: Eukaryota > Metazoa > Chordata > Mammalia > Pholidota > Manidae > Phataginus > Phataginus tricuspis. Next base: position 2,273,336 of record JAQQAC010008719.1, on the reverse strand, counting down.
TCTAGCCCAAGAGTTGCCATATAGGAGCCCCAAGGTTGCTGCCCCTCCTTACCAATGTATGTACCATTCATGTCCAAATCAGAAAAGTAAGGGCCATACAAAAAATTTTTGCAAAGCTTGATTTGTTTAATATGAAGGATTACCCATTATTCTGAGAGTGTAGTTCCCACTTTTTTTAGTATTAAAATATGCTTTCTTTGATGGGATGATGGTGGTTTCTGGGGGAAGAGTTACTTGTGCTTACCTGGCTCACTGAAAGTTGGCAAACCTATGCTGGCCCACATTTGCTTCTTAATTTTTCTATTGTGTGAATTCCCTGTCTTAAGACTTATTCAATTCAAAATCTATTATCTTATAGATGAAGACTGGTGAGATAAATAAAGAAACTAGAACAAAGTCACATGGCCTAGTAAGGATGAGATATAAGGTTGGTCTCTTGTGATAACAAGTCAGTGCCTTTTGGTTTTGAACTGTATAGGGGTCCTTTTGTAAAATAATGATTACAACAAAGACTGTTTTCCTCCTGAACATGGAACGTCGGTGGTTAAGAAGAAAGCAGAGCCCCTCCAAATGTTCTAGCTGTTCTAATTGCCTCGATGTTCTGTTTGTTAATAATGACAGCTACTTGGAGTACTCGATTGATGATTGTTTCAAGTGACTTACAAGAACAAGACATTTTTCCCCAACAAATTGGCAAGTTACTAGATTGAATACTTCACTTCAAATGCTTGATTTATAGTCCCATAAATGAAGAATCAAATTTTATGTAGAAGCACGGTGAATTGCCCAACAGGTAGTCATCCAGTTAATTCAAGCAAAAAGCCCCAAAACTGCTATCAAAAAAAGAACTGGCTAGCTGTACTGTCAATTTCACTAAATAATTCCTCATTTTAAATTAAACATATCCTTACAATAGGAAGGTGCTTCACTGGGGTGCTTAACATAGACAGAGACTTGGCTTCATAATCATTGATTAAAATCTTTGAAAGGCTGAAAACAATACAGATCTACAGGTATAGGAAATGATAAAAATATATGTAAAATACTCCTGATAAAGGCACAGGACTCTTTTTTTTCCCTAGGAAACAATCCCTTATTTTGTTGTCACTGTTGCTGTGATATTTGCATAACTTCTTTATTCCTAAAGCATCAAACTCTGGTTACAGCAAAAATCACCATTGTGTTTTCTCTTTACAAAATGCTGTTTGGTAAACAGAAGTGTTCATTTGTTTTACTGGCTTTCTTTCTCTAGATTTCTGCTTTCTGGGATTCGAATAAACATGTAAAAATACATAAATCTCTGAAGATGAATGTGCTTTAAAAAACACAAAGAATTGTTAAGAGATGAACAGTGACCACATGAGAATAAAACCAGAAGGTACAGGCTTAAACGGAAAAAATAGGATTTAATTTAGAATTTTTTTTCCTACCCATACCCGTTATACGTATATAACAAATACTAATAATTTTTTCAGATTAAAAACACAGAGCAAATGACTATGTGCAATGTTTTATGCTAAAAGAGTTCCACTGAGTTTTGTTTTTCTCTTTAATTCTTTTTTCATTTTGTTTCAAACAATTTGCTGCTTTTCTGTACTATCCCTGCAAGAGATATTTTAGCTCAAAAGTGCCCAGTTGATGATCAGCACCTCCAAAGCACGACTTAGCATCCATCACCGTCACCAGTGGTTTCTGAGATGTCAAGTCATACCCAGACTAGAACGATGCTCACAACATAAAGATGAAAGATTGTAAGTACAGTTACTCATTAAAGGGTTTCATAAAATAATCCTGAAGATGGTATACGACACCTCCTTCTGATACAAAAATCTAGAGATGTAAATGAAGGTCTGCAAAGATTCAAAGGAAAAGAGAATATTCTACCCTTTCAGGAGGACATTATCTTCAATATAAAGTTGTTTGTGCAACAGCCTTCTACCCCCTCCCTGACTTTTTAACAAATCTACCCCACCTTTAACCACGTCACAGACAGGAGGTGGCTCCCTCAGTCACTGAGCTCGAAACTCTGGAGCCTTTCTGTGATGGCCAATATGGACCATATTTTACAACAGGAATACTCCACCCATGTCTGATTTTCACCCAATTTTTCTCACATTTATCATTTCCACCTTAAAACCTTTATGATGACCTTACTTCTATTTGTGTTGGGAAAGGCAGTCTGTGCATGTAGTCTTTTGATCCCCCCTACCCCACCCAGCTCCCTAAGAATGGGCCCTGGGCCTGAAACATCCCTTACCAAGAAAGAAAGGCCCTCATGGAGTATGCTGGACTTATCACCTTGTTTGGGGTTATCTTTCCCTGTTTCAGACTGATGTGTGCTTCTTTGTTCTGCCTAAGCATGTGTGTCCTACGGCAGCACCGCTGTATGTATCCCCTGCAGGAAGGAGATGGGGTCCTTCTGCTTCAGCACAAAAGGGGTCAGCTGCCCTCTACTGGCTACTGGGAAGGACCCACTGGCCATGGAAGACTGATGGCCAGTTATTGGAGCTGCTCTTGCTTTGTCTCTTCTATGCGAACAAAAGCATTGTTCCATCCAGTGCTTGACTGTATTGTGTCTCTTGGCAACTCTCATACTGAGATGCCGTGTGCAGAGGAGCTCATACTTCTCCCAGTATAATGCAACAGATGCCATTTGCTCCGCAGTGGGAAAGGCCCATCTCTCCTCCACCGTAAGCCCTGCCCGTGATGAGCACCTGTACCTCCTTCACGAAGCTTTGTCTACACCCATGGAGGCAGTATGTAAAAAAGTAGGGACTGCAACATCAGGGAGACCCAGGTCCTAGTCCTGGCTTTGACACACTTGTTTATGGTCTTTGTTTAAACCCTCTGAGCCTCAGATGTCTCTAAGATTCTTGTGATCTTAAATTAATGTAACAAATAGAAAGGAGGTATTCACTAAACATGAACCTTCATTATTACTCCAGGTTCACTCCTCAATTCTGTTCGATAATTTGGTTCTACGGAAAAGAAAATCAGCCAAGGGACTGATACAACCACAGGGTTATTATAAGGATAAACATGCACAGGAAATGCTGTAGAGTATTTGAGTCTTAGAAAGCACAACACCACGGGGTAGAGCTGAACTTTGGGGTTATCAATGAATATCCTGCCACTGCTGTGACCCAGTTAATCTGTGTCTGCCAGATTCCATCTCCCCTTCTTAACCTCCATCACCTCTTCATCTCGCTGCATTTGTAGATATATCTAGATAGAAATACAAAGAGCGATAGAGACTATTTCCTGGTTCAAATTTGCTAGAGAGAAATCTGATTGGCCCAGTTCATCCTTTGGCACCAACCCATTGCCACTGAATGGAATTCCTTCAGGTCAGGTGTCCTTATATCATCCAACTATTTGTGGAAACGGGGTGAAGGGGCTGGGGCAGGAGTCCCTACAGCAAACATAGCTGCAAAAGGGCAGCCCTTTCAGGGCCACGACCACATGAGTAGAGCTGTGGGAAGGACAAATCCTGAGAATGACAGCAAGTGGACTATTGTCCTTTTCTAGAAACTCCTTTAGCACTCATTACCAAAGGTTATAAATCTTGTTTTAGATTTGTTAGAACACATTCTGAGGAACAGCATAAAGTGGAGAAGACTATTGTATGTAGTTAATCTGAAGAATCCTGTTCCTATCCAGGTGATTCTAACGGGCCGCTCTCCCTATCCACGCAGATTGGAAACCACTTCTCAACAGGATCTGATTTCTCTCTTAATTATATATCATTTCATATTGCTTACCATTTCAGTTTTAGAGTGTTATCCCAAATTAGTCATGACCTTCTTAATTGTAGGCACTCTTATTATTTTAGAGATGAAAAAACAGAGTCCAACAGAGTGAAAATAGCTTGTCCGAGATCACACAGCTCATCGGTTACAAGGCTAAGACAAGAACCCAGGCAGGCTAAGGGCCCAACCAGTGCCTGCACACCCCCTCTAGCTACTGCTGATGCGACACGCCAACATGGACATCTCAAGTACTAAAAACTCATTTACAATTCATTATGTAGCTATTAATGAATTTGGCAAATACTTCTTCCAGCACTAAAGTAGTATCTACAAGTGTGTTTTCACATTGAAATAAAGTCCATTATTTCAGTATTTTCATATACAGCCTATTCACAGTAGTTATTTCTAACAGTTGTGTTCTGTGGAGCTGCTGCAAACATTGATTTAATCAAGACTGCGTCACTGCTCCGAGGGAAAGCACAGGGTTCGGTTCCTGCAAGCCTCTGGTCACATTTTCATCAAACAGTCAGTACATAACCTTGTCTTATGTCTGTTTCTGTTTAAAGGTAACTTATTTAATAGCCCTCCCACTAGTGCCAAGTGTCAGCAGCATTATTTAATATGTATTGTTCATTCATTAAACATCAAACTCATGGTCAATAGCGCCATGACTCATGCCTACACATGGCTCACCTAGCACATGTATTTTCTCCATAAAGCACATCACAGCTTTCTTGCACTTAGAAACACTAGACAGCATTTCAGCACAGTGCTTAAGAACCATATTAAACAGTGAATTTCCAACAAAAAGCCCAGAACACAGGGAGAAAAAAAAGAAGTGGCACTACAGAGACCATGAAAAGGACACTTATCTACTACATGAGAGCTGAAACAAGCAGGCAAAGCATTGCCTTGCTTGAACTCAACTGGGAACATTCACATGAGGTGACTCAAAGTTTTCACCATTCTGCACATGTCTGAGAATGACTGTGAAAGTGCCATGAGTATTGATTTTGAGATTACAAATAAATTTTAGCAAGTAGGCAAATTTGCAAATATGGAATCTGCAAATAATGAGAATTGACTGTATTTACATATAATCTAGGTGATTAAATTGCATTCCATTTTCTTCCTGATATTTTGTGATCTGCTGTCCATAGAGACTACTATAATAAAATGAACAATCAACAGTGTCTTGATGTGAGCAGAATACAGCCTCCAGGACTACCTTTCTTTTGTTGATAACATTATGCTATCTACACCTAGGCAGAGAACATCAACACTAAGCAAAATCGTACATTATTTACAAATAATTGTAAATACTGCTACTTTTGTACCTTGCAACTCTACTAACCTTTGGATTTTAATGCATTTAATCCTATAATGCATTCACAGTAAAGACTGCCTTTTAGAAATAAAACTGAATATATCTAGAACACAATGTGTAGGTTTTAATGAATATTCACGAGACAAAAGGCTTTGTAACACCTGGTAAAAGAGATGCACATTTACCTTCTACAAACAACTTTAAATGTATTCTTCCTTGAATCTATGTAACCTCAAATACAAGGCAAATTTTGAACACTCTTTCCAGAGTCCATGATTCATTCAAGACAGTATATTTTACTCATAATCCAAAGGTTGACTGTTATGTTCGGTTTTCCCTAAGCAGTGTTAACTCACTCATGTACTTAGAATTTGAATTAATTACCAAAAGTTATAAGTGAGGAAAACTTAAATGAAATCAAATTTTATGTATTCTCTTGAAAAAAGTCATCTGTGAACAGCATCTCACATTCCTGCCTGAAAACCATTTGCAAGCACAGAATAGCAGCTGTCTCCGCAAGGCACATGCCCTCTCCAGTGGCCTCAGTTTCTGCACCTTCCTATTAGCCCTCCCACTAGGGCCGAGCGTCAGTGGCATTTTCCTATTGTGAAAATAAAAGATAGGTTAAATATTGCCCTTACACAAACCTTGATCAAAAATGAGACAAAAATGCCCCACTAGAATCACAAGTTTCTTTGTCTTGCACCCTGTTCATTCACATTGCATTTGAGTTGGTGATGTCTGTTCTAAAGCTAATGTAGATACTTTTCTAAGAAGTGAACACATCCTCTACATAGAATCAAGGTTTTAATAACAATCTTACCTTAGCTCTTTACATTTTGCAGAGGCTCATGTATTTATGGTCTTTGCAATAAAGTAAGTGGGTAGAGCAGATAATTTCATCCTCACTCTACCAAGAAATCCAAAGCCCACAGACAGTCAACAGCTTGTCCAAGGCTACATACCTAGAATCAGTCCAAGAAAAGTAGAATCCAACCTTCTTATTTCAAACCCAGAACTTTCCCTAATGTGCACCACATATGAGCAAAAGGGCTAGCCCATATTTTATCACATATTGCATTTTTTCAATATATCCTTGCCATCAAGGTAAAATTCCAGAGTGATAGAAATGTAGGTATTGCTTTTACATTCCACAAATATGTCTACATCACTCCATTAATGCTACTAAAAATATATGATTCTGTGTATGTGTGTGTGCATGCTCCAGTGCATACATGAACCCCTCATTCCAAACAAGAACTGGAGCTGTTTACCTTTACAGCAAGACTTAGAACTATTGAGAACATTGTGTTTAAGGGGAAATAAAAGTAGGAGACAATAAAACTAGAAGTATGGTTAGCACATGAGCACATGCCATAATAATCAAATGCTTCATTCAAGACCGTATATTTTACTCGGAGCTTCCCAGTGATCAGTGCACAGAAGGAAACATCACCAGCCACCCAATTCAGCATGTCAAGAAAGAAAAGATGTGATTGATGTCTGAAAGATTTTTTTTTTCACCCGAGAGTCCTCAAAAACTCCCTTTGGTGCAATATAATGACCTAGTTCTCCACAATATTAAAACATTGAATGAAAGAATAAACTATGGTTCCCTTGGTTATTTCTTATAATATTTTTCAGTGCAGGCTGATGGCATAATGCCAAATAGTGATTCAAGTCAAAGCAATCCTACTAAGAGTCAATATAAAATAGCCCCATTACTCACCAAAGCTGATGGCTAGCATGATAAAGATAAACAGATGATGGTTGTATGGCTCATAGCTAAGACAGACATAGATACAGATTAATAATTTGATATATATAGATAGGTGGTGGAGGGACAGATGATAGATAAAACATCTAAGAAAGTATGTATAAGAGCACACTTCTCAGGCATTCCATTCATACATAGTGTTTTTCCCACCTAAACTTTCGAATAAGTGTTGTGAGAAAAGAGTTCCAAGTTAAATATCTTTGACAAGATCTTGGCCCTGAAAAATTTCACTTTGTTGATTAAAGACAAACACATAACTTTGGACAGTCCACTGAGGTGGGTCTCGGTCTGATACTGCACACGCAACACCTGAAGCCCCTTCCCACAGCCCCACAGAGGGAGCACGGAGGGCAGGCCAGGGGCCCTTCTTTCCGCACCTAGACAGCCGGCTCCCCTCTAGGAGCCATCAGGAGGCGCAAAAGGCTGTGCACTTGACCTCTCCCTTGGGCTGCAGGCCTGATTTATCAGCAGCCTGAGGAACGTTTCCATTGGCCGTGTCTGCCTTCCGGTGTGCTTTTCTATTCTTATATTCCCCATTTCTACTGGTGACCTCACTTTCTATCCACTCACCCAAGCTAGAACCATAGGGACTGTTTCCTCTCCTTCCCTTCACCTCAACGCCAGGGAACAAGCCCTTCCAGGGTTAGCTCTCCCTCCGAGCTGGTACTTCCACTGCACCAGTGCAGCAGAAAAGCACCTCTCTGTGCTCCTGGACAATGCTTCTGATGATTTCCCTGTCTTTCCTTCTTCACACCTGCCCTCCCGCACTCTGATGGAGTGCTCTTTCCAAAATATGAATAATACCACTACCCCCAATAATAATAATAATAGCATATTCTGATATTATAATAATAGCATAATTGAGGCTTTACCACATGCCAGGCACTGTTCTAAGTACTTTACATATATTATCTCATTTTTTTTTTATTTCAGCTTCATTGAGGTATAACTGATATGTAAAATTGCAAGCTATTTAAGTGTACATCACAGTGACTTAATATACATATACTGTGAAAGGATTCCCCCTTCCAGTTAATTAACATATCCATCTCCTCATATTTTTACCTTTTTTTTGGTGAGAACAGCTGAAGTTCTACTTTCTTAGCAAATTTCAATTATATTAAAACAATTATCGACCATAGATACAAATATCAACTATTGTCACCATGTTTTACATTCGATCCTCAGACCTTAGTCATCAGATAAACTTGGTACCCTTTTACCAAACTCTACCTATTTCCCCTACTCCCAGGCACCCCAGCGACCAATTTCTACTCTCTATTTCTGAATTTAACTTTTTTTTCAATTCCACACATATGTGATACCATGCAATATTTATCTTTCTCTGGCTTATTTCATGTAACTTAATTTCCTCAAGGCCACCCAGGCTGTCTTAAATGGCAGGACTTCCTTCTTTTCCGTGGCTGAGCAATGAGCAATATCCCATTTCATGCATATGCATATACATATATGCCACCTCCTCTTTATCCGTTCATCTGACAGACACAGGTTGTCTCCATAACTTGGCCTCTGTGAATAATGCTGCAGCGACCATGGCAGTGCTGATTGCGCTCCGATATCCCGTTCTAATTTCCTTCAGATACATACCCAGAACATATTTCTCTGAATGATCATTAAGTGATGAACTTCAGACCAAGGAGAGACTTAGAGTTATTTAATCCAACACACTCTTATTTTTTTAAAGACATAAATTGTGGTGTATTCCATATGATGGAATTTTGTCACATGCATCGACATGAATGAATATTACAGCCCTAGCAATCTGTGAAAAGTTATAAACAAAGAGCATATATGAATGATTCCATTTACATAAGGATAAGAAACACACCAACACTAACTTATGGTGTCAGAAGTAGGATAGCACTTTCCTTTGGGAAGGGGGGTGGGGTCAGGGGATGAGAGGAAGTCTGAGCGGACCTTCGGAGGAGTTGGCAATGTTCCATTTCTTGCTCTGGGTGGCTGTTACACAGGTGGTAAGAGCTTGTAAAAATTGTACATAGCACATGGCTTGACCACTGTTATGTCTGTAAAACTTCAACAACAAAAAAAAGTTTATTATTAAAACAAATGGTAGCCCCAAGTATTAGCCATACTCCATGGTGGTTGCCAGATTCCCAGAGACACCTGTTCTATAAGCAATTAACTTGTTTTTACAATGAGCAGGATGTGTGACTATCCCAAAGTCATATAACAAATCTATGACTCAGAACTAAAACCTGCAAATACGGATCTCCCTGCCAGGGCTCTTGATGTATGTGTATATAATGCTATTCCAAGTAAATGTCTCAGTGTTTACTCAAAAAAAAAAAAAAAGAAAAGAAAAGAAAAAGTTCCTTGGATCTGTGCATTTGGAAACTGGAATAGAATATATTCAATGAAAAGCTGCTCTTTGGCCATATCCCAGCTATTACACTGGCTGCTGGCAGAACATCCCCTGAATCTGTGAAAATTTGCAAATCAAGGCCAGGCCTCAATCCGCAGCTGGTGTAACACATTTCTGTTTGAAATGAAATTTAGTTGCGTTCTTTTTTTCCCAGCTAAATTACACATAAAGGAGGAAAAAATCGTTATGTATCCATTTAAAGTAACCATAATTTCAAGACCCCGCAATGCAATTAAAAGGCTGCAGAAAATGCGGCTACACGGCAATAACGCTGCATTGCCAATTCTCCTCTTCCACCAGCCCCGAGAGGCTGGTCATACTGAGCCGGGACCGAGAGGGCAGCGCACTGTCCTCCCCAACTGCAGGACCCTAGACCAAACCCCAAGGAGGCCAGGCCCCCGACAGGCGCAGACCCGGGCCCCGGGCTCCTGTTGCCAGCCACCCTCTCCGGAAGCTCAGCAGATGTGCCTCTGGGAGCCCTTGACTTTCACATCATCTGCTCAGGCACAAAGAGCAAATACACTCCATAATTTTACAGCTCTGCGTCCGATGTCCTGCAGCACTTTACTGTTTTAAGTATTAAGTTGGCAGTGAGGCTGGGGCTATGCATAACGAGATGCTGATTAAATATGCACAAGAAATCATGAGTTATGGCACAGATGGCTGCTTAAAAAAAAAAGCTAAAGTATATATGGACTTGACAAAATCTAAACTACTTGTTCCATAAAATATTGCCACCTTGAGGAACTTGTGTAAGACTTATCAGTTTGCTCATTTTTTTCTTACAAGATTATAGAAAACAACCCATAAGTATCACATTGAAATACTTCCTAATCTCATCAAAGACTGAGGCAAAAGTTTATCTTCCTCAGATAGATTATGCAAATGAAAGATCTTCAGGCAAGAAACTGAGACCATCAAACAAGTCAACTTTTTTAAAACAACATAAAAAGACAGTTTTCCTTTAAATGGAACAACAAATATTCTTTTAAAAAGCTAATGGTAAAAACACTGTAAATAAACTTTAAGATACTGTTCTAATGTCAATTATACACATATACCTGACTAGCAATTTATTTCTAACTAGGTAGCACCAAATTACCCTGGGCAACTTCTCATGAAACCATGAGTCACATTAACAGTATTTGTGGTTCAGTGAGTGCAAACTTGCCATCCGATTGTCTGAACACTGGTCCTGAATGTAATGTATATTGTTTTACTTTAAATGTAATGACATTTAAAATCCCAATGCCCAACTCCAACATTTAATCAGCATAACTGAGTCTGAAAAAAAAAGAAAACACAATACCAGAAGCAAAACAAGATCACAGTCACCACACAGCTTTACTTTTTAAAACTGAGAGGTGTTTTTATACTGTTACCACAATTCAGATATAAACCTCACCTGCAACTCTGTGTAGGGCCAAAGCTTTGAACTCCACAGAGCTACCATTTTTCCTTCAGTGACATTCATCTAAAACAGTAGCAATTTATGCAAATAAAATTAATTTCATATTCATGGACTGTGTCTACAAAAAATACTGCCATAGTGGATTATATTTTATAAGGCAAGTATTATATATGAACGATTCATTCCCAGTGCATTTAATTTGCAACATCAATGAAAAATCAGAAGTAACAGATTGCAAGTTTGCTGTTTATAAGGTGTTTTATTCCTCTTTTTTTTTTTTTTTTTTAAATAAAAAGAAAGACCTGGTGCTCTGGTCTTTCACATTCACCTCGTGTGATAAAACAGATTTTTGTCAAGAACTGCAAAAGGTCTACAATTTTATGTCTGTGAGCTAACGGTTTAGCCTGCCAGAGTTTCATATATGTTGGCAAAGACATGAGGCCCCTGGGTCAGAGGCAAAGGAGTTTATTATCCCGAGAAGAGCCAGCTGCAAGGTCATGTGGGATCCTCTGGGTCCTGAGTCTAAGGCGGGTGCTGCAGAGGGGCCAGGAGGACACTGCACAGACAGTGGGTCTCTGCCACGGCCAAGCTCGGGAAACCTCCAGTTTACAGAGAGAACTGCCAGCAAACCTGCCTAACCTCTGTTTCTGAGGGTGTTTATTCTGGTCAGGAAACAAATCTGCCCTCAGGCCCCAGAGACACTATCTCCAGCTTCTAAAACTATTTGCTATGCAAGCGTCCTTGACAAGATGGTCCAGAACACAAGCTGTCACAAGACTTGTAAAACACCATAAATAAGTGTCCCCTAACAGTTTTGTGCTAGATACTCCATACTTTATTAAAATTATTTCTTCTGAATAGTTCCATATTTTATCTAAAAATAGAAGTTTAGACTAGTTCTGTGAGAACATTTATTCAATGATAAAATCATATGAAGTTTAGTGTTAGACAGACAGAAAGAGAAACAATGCTTTACTGATGGCTGGAGTAATTTCAGCGCAGTGTATTTTGAGCTATGTCTTAGACTATCACAGTTATTCATTATTTCATTAAACCTTTTTAAAATGCTCATTTGAACATTTAACAAGGATTACAAATATTTTGTATGTTGTAACTTGAAGTCAAAAGCAAAGGGAAAAATACAGAGACAACAAATATAAAAACCTGTACTAATATTTGGTCTATCAGGTGCTCTACAATATCAACAAACCTATAGACATTTTTAAGCATCAGTCACTATTGTGCAAGTAGCCAAATACATTGGTTTTCAGAAAAGAGTAGTAAAATGATCTGCCCACCTACCCTTGTTGTTTGAAACTGTAAATATTGCCAAAAATAATGAAACCAGGAAACTTGATAGTTTGGAAGAATTTTATGTTGCTAATCTAATCAAAGGGTCTAAAGGTTTATATCACAAGACTAATATTTCAACTGGCTAAAAAGGAAGGAAGGTAGGAAAATAGGGAGGAGTGGAAGGTGGGGCCAACCTCTTTTAACAGAGAAAAAACTTTAAGAAAAGTCTTGCTTCAAGACCTTAGGAAACTAGATGCGTTTCTTCATATATATACACAGAGATGGAAGAAGCAAGAGGAAGGGAAAGGAATAATACTGATGTAAGGGCCATTTTTTACTACTTAATAAAATTCCTCATTTTCTCATTTGCCTAAGAAGTTGATGTTTATTTCATATTTCTCTCAGGGGCATAACCTTAAAAAGTTTACAGAATTATAACCTTCATGCAATTTTATCAAGGTTTGGGGGAATAATATAGGCCAGTGAAGTCTGGCAAATCTGACCTACCAGAACAAGTGCTCATCCTTCCTGTAAGTGGAGTGATGGGAAGTAGTCCCAGGCTCCCAGCATTACCTTTCTAACACCCACCACACTGTTACAGAATAACCAAGCTATCATTTGTTGTGTTACTTTTTTTTTTTGTACCATTTTTAAAACAATGGTTGAGTGTTCTTGGATCATAATTAATAGCAGGCTGGCAAAGGCCTCGTCATTACTTTACAGGAAATGTCTGACCTGAAGGTCATCATATTTATTATAAGTTGTTCTAACCTCCTAAATATAGAAAATAAAAAGCAATTCCTGTTATTTGCTGAACAATTGTACATAATCGTAAAGTTGATGCACTGTGAACAATATCAATACATTTAGCCAGTAGATAAATGGAGCATAAAGGCTGACACTGAAAAGTCATCACACAGTATAAGCAGCAAATGGGAAATCAGCAAGGTGAGGTGTATTGACTATGGCCTTAGAAGAAAGACTTGCTTTTACTAGCTGTGTAACCCTGAACAGGCTCCCTTCTGGTTAGTCATCTGTAAAGTGGTTATAATAATATCTACTTTTCAGGGCTTTCGTGAGGATTAAATGAGATACTTAAAGTGTCTATTGCACATGTGGCAGAAACTCAAGAAACATTGGTTCATTTTGCTTCCCCATCTACCAACATTTATGCTAATGACACAACGCAAACTTTGACATCTGTACACTAGTCCTAATGTAGGAGAAAATAGGAGAAAAAAAGAATTGTAAGAGAAGAAACCTTTCTCAAAGGGAGCTACTAAATGATTCGAAGCTATCACAGCAGACAGTTAAGGAATGAGTTTCATTCTCACCCATATATTATGGGAGGAATTTATACTGCCTCTCAATTGGCCATTTTGCACTCAATTTAGTTTTCTCTAGCTCTGTTACCAGACAAGTACCAAAATGCACTAACTCAACTATGGCACTCCAAATTGGCCAGTGTAATGGACAAAATAGGATTAATTCTGTTATTACTCTCATTATTATCATACAGATTAACTGAGCCTCTCCCTGGCAATAGATAAAACAATTTAGTTAGTGTTCCATGAAAGTATCATTCATTTGATGAACAGTCAAAAAATATTTACTGAATGGCAACTGAGAAAGATAAGCTCTTCCTTTGCCGAGGTTGCCAGCAATGGTGACGCCCTGACCCATCCAGCGCAGCGCAAGCCCTAGGCCATCGACGACGCCTGCATTGGTAGCTCGCTAGCGCTGTACTCATTCAAACACCCACAGCCAGCTGCACAAGCACAAACTCTCACATACTCACACATGTACACACAGACCGTGAATGGATTAAGGGGTACTTTAATGAAGTCCAGTAAGAGTTTCCAGAACCTGTTTTAAAATAGCTAACTGGTATAAATGACATTCTGGAAAAGACAAAAAAATTGGAAAAGAAAGGTCAGTGGTTCCCAGGGGCTGGAGGTCGGGGGAAGGGACTGGCCACGAACAAGTATAAAGGAACTTTGGGGAGTGATGGAAATGTTCTGTATCTTGATTTTGGGGCAGTTACATGACTGCATGCATTTACCAAAATCCATGGAATTATACACCTAAAATGGTGAATATTACTGTTTATAACTTAGAGACCCATAAGCCTGACTTTAATAAGAGCCAATTAATTGGAAAAGGGAAGAGAAAGCAGAGGGGCCCTAGTGACAATAAATGCTATAATTTATCCTCCAATAATGCTCCCTGAAGCTAAAATGAAGAGCTGTCACAGATCTTTAAAAGAACTTGCAACAGTCCACACATGAGTACGTTCTTGGACTCAATACCATTAGAGGTCAAATCGGTATTGATTACGTACTGTCAAATTTCAACTCCACATGCTAAGGCAGAGGAAGGAAATGAGATCCATGAGGAACACAGAAACTTCATTTTAATTAGGAATTTAAATGGCTGCCTTCTCTCCAATGATTTTTTCTTCTTCAGAGCTACAGGTTAAAAATACAATCATGCAAACACGTGATTTAAATTGTTATAATTAAAATCCCACAAAGTATTTCCAATTCCCAATGCTGCTCTACATTTACGTAAACATTTCATATTTTGTAGCACTGTCCCATTCATCACTTCATGTAATTTCCTGTAAAACCGGACACACAATTAATGCAACATAATAAGACTTCTTTAATTGTATAGTATTTCAGTCACAGAGCACTGTCGCACACATTACATCTTTCAATTGCCACTGAAGCATATGCAGTAAAGATTATTAAACCTGTTTTACAAATAGGTAAATGAAAAGCAACTGGCAATAGTAGCAACCTGTGTCCACAGACTCAGGCCTATGGCTCTGAATTCAGACATGGGACTCCAGCTCAAGTTTTCTGACTCTTCATAATAATAGCTAGACTTACCTATTGGCCTATATTAAAGCACTTAATTTGTAAAACAACACTATGAAAGGAGTACTATTACTGTCTCCCTTTAACAAGTAAGGAAATTGAGATACAGGGGAGTTAAGAAACTTGTCCAGTCACACGGCTAGAAAACCGAGGAACCAGAATTCAAACACAGACCACAGAGCTCCAGATCCCACGGCCCAGCACCATGGAATATGGTGTGTGACAGCATCTTTTGCTAGTCCCGCACTGGGCATAGGGCCCACTCCACCCCACGTACACTCTAGTTTGTTTTCATGGAAACTGAATTAAATTAGCAAGTAACAAATTATAATGATCAATGTTTCACTTCTTTTTTCCATAGGGCTTCAGACCCGACAGAGGAAGTGTAATGTTTTCCTCGGTCCTGAATCCTGCTCTGACCGTTTCCTGATTCACTTAAACCCCGTGGTGCACAATGACAACTACTCTATTCCAAGCATTTGACTTCCTGATTTCCTTACCTTTCCCCTTTATCCTCTTTGCAACATCTCCCCAATTTTGAAAAACACCATCTTTCTTTGCCGCTGCGTCCCGGCCACAAAGGGCAACTGGGAACAAACTCCCTGTGAGATCGGTTCCATGAAGTCCCGACCTCCGACCACCGGCCGAGCAGCGGTGCCACCTCACCGCCTCTGTCCGGGACAACCCCGTCCCGCCGTCCCTCTCTGCTGTGCCTCCAGGGCCTCACTGCTTTCTTCGGGCACCTTCTCTCCCACGTGAACTTTCCTGGCACTTGAGTGAAGAGACTGAACCCTCAGTATGAACTCTTCAGCTCTGTCCCTGGGCAGGCAACATGCCTATGAGCTGCTTCGCCTCACACCACCTGCCCTCCGCTTCTTGAGAAAAAGCTGCTCTGTCCTCGGGCTTTCAGTGTTCCCCCAATCAGCTTTTCTCGTCTCCTTTGGGGCCTCTTCCATCATCGATCTCCAGTCCCTCCAGCAACTTTCAAATCGGCCTCTCCAGGGCTTCTTCCCATTTCGCACACAAATATGCTAAAATCTCTTTTATTTGTAAACCCTCCTCCTTTAATTTGTGTCTCACTCCTTCTCTTAGATTTTCTCCTCACAATCAAATATCTTGAAAGAGAAGATACTGGCTGTCTCCTCCTGTTCGCCTCCTCTTTGCTTCTCAAACCAGCATCACATGTCTTCTGTCCACCTCACAGATGGCTTTGCAAAGGCTTGTAAGATTAAACTCAGAGTAGTGGTCGGCTGGGGCTGGGCACGGAGGGAGGCCAGGAGAAAACTCTTGGGGGTAATGGAAACCGTCTGTATCTTCAGTGTGGCAGCACTGTCACATGTCAAAACCCAATTAACTGCACACTTTAAAAGGAAGCCATTTATCATACATAAATTGTACCTCAGTGAAGTTGGTTTTAAAATAAGCTCAGTGTGACAAGAGTTCAACTGTTAAAAAAAATAATAAAGAAATTAACTAAAAGGAGCTAGATTAATATTACCAAAAAGTAAAATAAGATAAATTATACACTAAATTGAAAAAGGAGTTTTCTCTCAACCAAGTCAGAAAGGGAATACTACTGGATTAGAGAAATTTCTTCACAATAATAGAATTCAGTGAGGACTGTATCACTTGGTCTTTATAGATGAGATTTGAAATAACAGCTTTAAAAATATAGAAATAACATTTAATTGAACATTTTACGGATCATGTCCTACTTAAAAACATGAGCACATAACATTAAATTATTGCACAATGAAAGCATTTCTATGGTTACTGATATAACATGAACTGGGATTGTTGCTTTCTGACAATATAATACACTGCACGAATGGATAAGGACTGAAATCATCTACCATATGCCAGGTACTTTATACATGTAATCTCATTTCATTGAACATGCATAATAAAAACTCGTTAGATGAAGTGAAATTATTTATTTAAAGTGGATGACTAACACAGCTAATACCCAGTAGAACCAGAATCAGTTCCAGAATCTGTCAAGCTTTAAAATCCCTCCTCTAGGTCATACACATCCACTCATCCACAGGAGTGGATTGCCAACATGCCCATTAAACGATCTCTCTCAGATACCAATTGTCTGAAAGAGTCATTGGCAAATGCTGGGTCACCAGCAATCTGTCCTCATGTTCACTGATGTGTGCATGGAGTACCAATAATCTATGGGACAGGAGAAGAAATAAATGTGCTTAGCCGCCAACAAATGTGGGAGGCAGAGTTGCCCTGCTCAGAGAGCCTACTTTATTCTCAGTCCTCCCAAATGACAGATCCTCAAGAAAGCAAAAATATATATATTCAGCCTTGATTCTGTTGAAGTTTTCAAGCAATTGTTGGTTAAATCCCAAGAGTTCTGTACCACATAAAATGAAGAGCTAGGCATGACAAAAAAGACTACCTAACCAAAAGCAGTTGATTTTTAATAAAAGCTACATATTTAGGGCACATAAAAAGCATTAGCTATAAAATTCATTCCCAAAAGTTCAATTAAATACCTTGTTGGGTGGAATTATTTAGTATTATCCATTCATTTAGAGAATGGAAAGATTTCAATTTTAGCTTTAGTTGAGCAGATTCAGAACCGTTCTCTCTAATGACACTGAGCAACTAACTCAGCTGTTTCCTGTATAACATAAAAATTGTAGGTGTCTTCTCAACATAAAACAAACCAGAGCATCCCTTGAATGCTCTCATTTTCTCACAATGCATATCCAATGTCATAAATCCTGGCAGTTCTACCTTCAAAATAGAGCCCCAATTCCACTACTTTTCCATACTCCAGTACCTACATGCTGCAGTCACCACTTAGACAGGCTCTCTGCTTCTACCCTTATCCCACTATATACTACAGTATATTCCCACACTGCAGCCAGGGACTCCTGCAGTGTAAGTCTGATACGCCATTCCTCTGCTTGAAATTTTCCAAAGGCTTCTTATCACACTCAGAGTGAAAACAAAAGGGTCTATGATTCCCTATGAGACCCTACCTACATGCGTGCGTGCACACACACACACACACACACACACACACACACACACACGTCTGACCTCGCCATCTACCATTTTTGTCTTTGCTCCAATGCTTTCATTAAAGTACCTGGAATACTCTAGGCATTCTTCTGCCTCAGGACCTTTGCACCACCTGTTTCCTCCGCCTCGAATGCTCTTTCCCCAGATATCCCCGTGTTTACTCCTTCAGTCCAGTTAAGACTTTACACAAACATTCACTTTCAGAGAGATCTTTCCTAATTGCCCTATTTTAAACTTCATCACTCTCTCCCTGACTTGTTTTTGTCCTTAGCACATAACACCATCACACATAGTAGGCATTTTATTTTCTTGTGCGTATCTCCCTGCTGAAATTGAAAGCAAGCTCCGTGAGGGGCTATCTGTTTTATGCATTGCTGTGTCCCCAGCGCCTAGAACAGTTGCCAGGAACATGTGAAAATTCAAATCACTATGTGTTGAGTGAACATTATTGCATGAATAAGTGAAATCATAACATTACACGGAAAAGAATGCTTATCTTTTTGTTTGCTACTGCTGAAGTGTGCACATATACAATCTCTAATACTGCTGCCAAGTTGTCTAATGTAAATTTAAAATAAGTGAGAAATTAGGGCAAAAATCTTCTTCATTTGTTTGAGTCCTGGAATTGTATGTATCATAAAATGATTCCTACCCTCCCTGATTTAACAATGTTAGTATAATGCAGATTTTCAAAAGGCATTTACTAGGCTGTGATTTACAGAGATATTATGCTTATTCCATAATTACTTGCTGACATGGACTCAAAAACTAATGGGGGAGTTAATGAATGCTGTCCTTTCGTGTGTTCTCAGTGAATACTCCAGATACAGAGAATACTCATAAGAAAGAGATGTGTATAAATCTTACTTGTTTCTCCTGCAAAATATCACACTGTCATCTAATCTCATAATTGTTTTAAGAGGAAAACTGAAAGAGAGTTCCAAGTGGATACCCACCAGCAGAATCAACTCTCAGCCATAGACAGGTGGAAAGAAAAGGGGATAGTAAGACCTCCAACCTGTCTCAGGACTGGTGTATCTCCCCAGGAGCAGCTCTATAAGAGGGGGTTATCTGTACAACTGAAATGTACGTCCACATAGGCGACAGAGTACGAATAGCCAAGGCAAAGAGGTAGAACACTGGGACAGAAATCCAGGAGTGCCCTCCAAGATTTGGAGTTCGTGGAGGGGAAATAGGGCCACGTTTGTGGAGAAAAGACACATTTTAGGCACAGCTCCAGGAGAGCCAGTAAAAGCACTGGAGAAAGAGATCTCTTCTTGTCAGATTGTACCTACTTATTTAGACAAACTTGTATGTGTGACAATAAAATCTTATTGCTGCCAGGGTTTGGGGCCTGGATTGGGAATGCCCTGCTCTTTTATATTAAACTAGACAGAGACATTTCCTGTCTCCAGTCACAGACACATCCTGACACAACTATTCCCACACAGTTAGGGGGGTTCCTACTGAAAATATTAGAGTCTATTACCGAGGAGGCAAATGATTATTGTTGCCAAAATTCTCTTGGATTCCTACTCACCACTTGGTGATTAATTACTTAGCTTGTCATCAGTGGCAATTTTAAGATTTCTTTTGCAAAAGTCATACCATGAACACCAACAATGTTCCAACCTCTTTCTCGGTGACTGTCCGTAATGACTGAGTCTAGGGCGTTTCAGTGGGATTTAGTAATGAAATATTTAGAGAGGATAAATTGTTAAAAATGATTTAACTTGACCGGGGAAATAACACTGTTTTCTAATGAGCATGTCACATGTTATTTTTAAAACTTGGTCAGAATTGTTCTGTTGTAATTGTTGGGGGTTAGATATTTTTGAACAAAAAAAGAACATTAAATGATATAACATTCATGAACTCACCTCCCAGAATTAAAGGGTTTTATTGTTGTTGAAATTAACTTGGGTCTTTTTGGGGGGAATATTCTAAAAAAAATCTATTTCAATCTCTCTCTCTCTCTCTCTCTCTCTCTCAGAATATGTATCTAACCACAGGAAAGGTGACAGACACATGGGACAGTAAGGCTGATTTCTGCTTATCTACAATGCTATACAACTGCTTACAGAGGAAATACCTCCCTAAAGAGACCAAAATGCTCTGAATTACTTACCATTTAAAAGGTCAGTCATAGACTTGGAGAAATAAATTGCTATATTAACAATTTGCTAAAACATCCCTGGTTCAGTTATATAGTCCAGCTCAGTGATAGTGAGAGTAACAAATAATCTAAGGGAAGGTTCTAGATGAGAATAGCCATCTCAGGGATGGACCCGTCTCCAAGGAGTTCATGACTAATGGGCCTCTGGATTAGACAGACTGCTCTAAGACTTCTAAGGGGCTGCTGCTTGACTGTCCCATCTATAGATGATACATAAGCTTAACCAGGTACTTTTCTATTTGATTCATGAACTAGCTGTCACAGAGGGAGGTCTGTATATTTCTATAAACCCAAACCAGATTTTATATGAATCATATTCTGGTAGGATCACCAAGACTCCAAACTCTCCTGACACTATGTGTGATGCCCTGGATTACTGGGTACCATAAACTGGAAATGCTGCCAAATTTACTGAATAACATCAGGCTCTCTGCAGCCACCCACCTTGTGACATTTGCTCTCCCCATTTAGAATTAAGGTAACAAAATAGATATTAAAATAAAAATATACAGTAGTAAAATTCTAATAAAATCTGAAAGATCAAGGACAATTGATATTCCATTACCAACAAGGGCCAAATACATTTTATATCTAAATCTGAAGAATCTAAAAATTATAACTAACAGATTCACAGGTGCACTGAGGTACTGTAAGTAGACTATCTCATGGAAAATGTTTGTAGAACTAGATAGAACCTGTTTAATATTTGAGCTTTAGCATCCATCAACTACGTGACACGGATCAAGTCGTTCATCCCTTTGAGACTCCATTTCCTCATCTATAAAATAGGGATAATGATGGCGGCAATATCGCGCAGTCGCTTTTCACTGCCCTGGTATCCGTGGACTGTGCAGAAGGTGTTCATGCTGTTACTGTATTTTAACGATAATACTCCATGGCAGGGACTACTAACTGTCTACCAATGTCCAATCCCTTATTCTTTAATTTTAGAACTCCTCATTTTTAGCTCGACACATGGCCTTATGAAATAAAGACTATATTTCCCAACATCCTTTGCACCTAAGTATAGTATGTGAGAAAGTCATGGTCAGTTTTTTGGAATGTTTTAAAAAAATGCTTTATGTGTGAGAGAATGACAAACAAGTATCATGGGAAGAAAAGTGTCAGTCCACGCTTCTCATTCAGGAGTGTACATCAGTGCACTTTAATATAATCTGGAAGCCAAAACCCTGTCTAAAGACTCAGATTCAGCAAATCTAGAGTAGGACCCAGGAATGTGAATCTGAAAAAGTCATCAGGTGATTCTGACATGCGCATGTAGTTTAGGGTCTCCACCAAATCCCATATATCTAGAACATGAAGAGTGTTTGAGCATCAGTCATACACTATATTGGAAACTCTGCAAACTGAACAACACTCACACAATCCCTGAAATAGTCCAACAATGCCTGAGCATAGAACAAAGTATAAAAAGTTCCTCCTCATTGTTCTTTCTACATGATGAGTTATTTCCTTTAATTATGAAAACCTTTGTGTCATAATCCTTCTGATTCCCAAACCTCAAAGTCTTTAATGGTGCGTTCTAGATTTCCTCTAATTGCGTTTGTGTGCACACTTGATACAGAAGTAAACAGATCTGATGAGTGAATGAGTCCGAATGAGCCTCCTGCCACCTCCTGAATACGTGCTCCAGGTTGGCTGCACACTTCTAGGTGGAGCCACCCACCGTACCTCTCGTACAGCATCAACCACCAAGCCATGCTTCTAGAGCAGTGGTTCTCAATCAGGGGTGATTTTGCCAGGGCACATTTGACTGTGTCTGGAGAACTCTGAGGCTGTCGCAACTGGAGGAGGTATCACTGGCAACTAGCAGATAAGAGTCCAGAGGTGCTGCTAAACATCTCACAGTGCACAGAACAGAGCCCCAGAATAGTTATTCAGTCCAAAGTCAGCAGTGTCAAGGTTGAGAAGCTGTTCCAAAGGGTGTCAAAGGGACCCCCCCCTAAAAATCTGTGGGTAGAATGCCCAAAATGCACATACTCTGAGAAGCATCTCACATCTAACTAGAAAGTAAGCTCTGCAGAGCGACCATGCTCACCAAGAACAGTCCGGGGTCTGCTCCATAGACGTTCCGTCTTAACATCTGTGAGACAGTCCGGCAGAGCAGAGAGCGGCGCAGACTTGGCGCAGACCGCCTGCACTCGGGCCCCCGCGCCAGCGTCCGACACTGTGCTACAAGGACGAGCCTCCAGCCTCTGCTTCCTCACCCGTAGAACAGAGAGATTATTGCGACAGATACTTCCTAATATAATTGTTCTGAAGATTAAGTTTAAATTAAATTAGATGATCCATGTAAAGACGGTGCCTGATAAAATACTATTTTAAAATAAAAGTTAAGATAATCTGATGAATGAATGATTTTATTATGCTCCAAAAGTGTAGAAGATCTCCTCTTTTCTGTCTTTTAACCTATATGTCCTTTTCCTCCGCCCCACCGTTAGTCATAGCCTAATAATTAGAAGGATATAAATTTATATTTTTATATGCGGACATAGATAATAGACACAGCTACCTGTGAGTTACTGGTTTAACCTCCATGTCTTCAGATACCTTTGTCATCCTGGCTTCTTCCTGGGAGCAATTCTTCCATAAAACTGAGAAGACTCCACCTTCCCGCCTATGACAGACCATAAACATCCCTCACACCCATCTCACTTCCTCCAATAATGAGGTCATCAGTCACTTGCCCAATGTTGGTAATCACAGGAAAACTAAACACTACAGATTTTTGCAACACCTTTGACAGCGGCACCGTGTGAGGGTGTCAGATGAAATGGCAGTGTTTCTTGTCATCTGTCTAAACAATACTCCTTTACAAGCTGTCTTTTTTAAGCGGTTCCTACAAAGCCTCCCATTTTAACCTTCGGTGCTCTTTCTCCCCGCACCCAACCTAGCCTGTTTGCTAGTGAGACATAAATGTCCTCCGGTCTGCAGAGCTGCCATGCACTGGGTCCCTTAGGTGTCCATCACTATGACTGGCACCTCACTTCTTTGTCTCTTCTAAGTTCCTCAAAAGCATTACAAAGCATGCATTGTTACCCTTGTTCTCTCCAAGGGACTGTGGTTCCAGTCAAGAACCCAGCCCCTGGTAAGTGGTATGGTAATCCAAGCCCGATCTGCCAAATACCAGTGCTATCTCCACTACCCTTCTCTGCCCAGCCTGTGCTGGGCTCCTCTATGGCCTCCTAGAAAACACACACCATTTAATCAAATCCATCTACTCTCAGGCGATCTTTAAAACAGGACTACTCCTCTCGCTGCTCACACCGCCTCTCCCCAGGGGAAGGAAAGGCAAAAGAACTACCTCCACCATCAGCAGCTCTTACATTTCCACAAGGCCCAGCTGATGGAATTTCTCATTGTTTAATGTATTACTGAGAAAAAAATAAAATAAAGAACACTCTCCCATTCAGAAAAGGTGATCCTGTTTCAAATAAGTATTTCTTCATATCTGAAATGCTGAGACGCACTCCTGCATTAATTCTAGGCATGTGTAGAGATAACCTAACTTTCAGCCTGACTTGCCATTTAAAAGATTTACATTTCATCAGAGAGACACATATAATAAATTTGCCATATTAAAAAAAAAGAACTCTGTATTTCTTCATTTTCTTTTGCTGGCATGACAGGAGTGGGTCGTGCTAAGTCGGAGGAGAAGAAAGAAAACGAAATGCCTCACTCTGGGCAGTCCTCCACCTGAACCCAGAGCTCTGCAGATAGAAATGTGAGAAAGTACGAGAACACGGGGAGGGAAGCAAGGAGGAAAACTGGAACAAGAAGACAGGACTAATGCACCATGCTCTTTGTTAAGCAGACTAAAAGTTTGAGATTGTCTTCAATCCACTTTTATTCCTTTATCACCCAAATCAAGGCACTCAAGACCTATTGGGTTTTCCCCTAAATGTATCTTGTATCATCCATGATTTAAATATTTTCTTGAGTAACTATCAGCAAAGAATTATGCTATACAACATGGAGTATATAGAATATGCTACACAAATTTCTGTGAGTTGCTCAGGAGATGCACACACACACACACACTGGGTGCAGAAACAAAATGCATTATTAGGACAATGATTGTAAGAGAATTACTATTGAAATGTGTTACAGTTCAAAGAAGGGAAAGCTCTAGCTGGGGTGAGTCTTCATGGAGAAAATAAAACTTAAACCTGCTCAGAAGAAGAACTGCTAGACTCGTGGGTTAGGATAATTCTTCCTCATTATACCAACAGTCCTTAGAATTTTAGTTCAGTAATTAAAGCACAGCATTTCATGGAGTTATGTTTTTGTTTTTTTAATGTTGCCTTGTCATGTGAAAAAGACATATGGACAGTCTGTGTATTTGCCTTTACTAGGTCTAAATCCCCATTTTCCATGCTTAATCATGACCTGGTGGGATATCAAAACTCCAGGTTTTCTCCCCGTCCAAATTTTTTGCACACTTCTTCAAGATTACCATTTCTTAAACCTCACTCTCATCATGTCATCCTCTTATCCCTTGGCATCCTTATTTCTTTTCATTTCCAATCCAGACTGGTCTGTCTGATCCCACTCTACCTAATCCAGTTCATTTCTCACAATTCCACCTTGCATCTTCTTTGGGACCCAGAATAGTTAAGCACAAGCTCAGTTGCCTGGGTCCGAATGCTGGCTCTGCCAATGTGAGCCGTGTAATCATGGGCAAGTGAGATATTCACTCTCTCTGTGCCTCATTTTTTTCTTCTAGGAAATGGGGATAATAACTCTGGAACATTAAATGAAGCATTAAATGAAAGAGAGTCAGAACAGTGCCCAACGGCTAGTAAATACTCAACAAATGACACCTGTATTTATTGATGTTTTGCTTACAAGATATACTTCCCGCTTTCGTGACAAC
Organism: Phataginus tricuspis; assembly: GCA_029783875.1. NCBI lineage: Eukaryota > Metazoa > Chordata > Mammalia > Pholidota > Manidae > Phataginus > Phataginus tricuspis. The sequence goes on along the minus strand of JAQQAC010008719.1, from coordinate 2,248,375 downwards.
ATCATATGTTTTTCCTTTAAGAAGCCACCCTTTCCTGGATTCTATCTGCCCCTGTAAGGTGTACTGATGAAAGAAGCCAGGATCCGCTGTCTACTCAGGCAAAACACATTGCTCTCTCTCTCCTGGGTCTTTGAGGGCTGCAGCTAAAACAATCCGATGACACCGCCCCAAGAAGACTGCTAATTAGTATCTGCTGTTTAGATCCTCAATGCTATTCTTCCCAAGACACAATTGTTTAATTCTTCATTTCTGTAGGTGGTCCAGGATCCTACTATTGATTTTCTCTCTTGCTTAAGTTTTCCTGAGTGCTTTCAGATACTTGCAACTGACTAATTGCTATATTAATCTTCTCACTCAGAAGAAAACCTCATGGCCATCCCCTCCTTGGACCCTCTTCATCTAACAAAGAAGGCTCTATAATTTGCCTCCCAGCTACCCACATCCGCCCATGCCTCAAGATCCAGTACTTTTCAATAATTATCATATGCCTTCATTTATCTCCTTCTCTGCTCTTCTTCAACATCTAATGTGCCACTAAATTTACGTTTCCCTTATACGATAGTGCCTTGTACCATCCAGTGTATGGTGCAGCGTTTATCTTGTCTCATGAACTGGCTCCTAAACCCCTTGGGAAAAAATCCCCCTGCCTTACACATTGGCTTATGCACAGGACTTAACATGGTGCTAAGTCTAGAGAAATGGGCATCTCTTAGCTTGCTAATAAAGGTTAATCAGAAAAGTTTGAACTAATATCTGAATTCAGCAAACTTGCAGGATAGAAAATTAATATGCAGAAATCTGTTGCTTTGCTATATACTAACGATGAACTAGCAGAAAGAGAAATCAGGAAAACAATTCCAATCACAATAGCATCCAAATGAATAAAATACCTAAGAATAAACCTAACCAAGGAAGTGAAAGACCTATACCCTGAAAACTACAAGACTCTCAAGGAAATTAAAGAGGACACTAACAAATGGAAATTCATCCCATGCTCTTGGGTAAGAAGAATTAATATTGTCAAAATGGCCATCCTGCCTAAAGCAATCTACAGATTCAATGCAATCCCTATCAAAATACCAACAGTATTCTTCAATGAACTAGAGAAAATAGTTCTAAAATTCATATAAACCACAAAAGACCCCAAATAGCCAAAGCAATCCTGAGAAGGAAGAATAATGCAGGGGGAATCTTGCTTCCCAACTTCAAGCTGTACTACAAAGCCACAGTAATCAAGACGATTTGGTACTGGCACAAGAACAGACCCATAGACCAGTGGAACAGAATATAGAGTCCAGATATTAACCCAAACATATATGATCAATTAATATACGATAGGAGCCATGGATATTCAATGGGGAAATGACAGTCTCTTCAACAGGTGGTGTTGTCAAAACTGGAGAGCAACATGTAAGAGAATGAAACTGGATCATTGTCTAACCCCATACACAAAAGTAAACTCGAAATGGATCAAAGACATGAATGTAAGTCATGAAACCATAAAACTCTTAGAAGAAAACATAGGCAAAAATCTCTTGGACATAAACATGAGCAACTTCTTCATGAAGATATCTACTTGGGCAAGGGAAACAAAAGCAAAAATGAACAAGTGGGACTATATCAAGCTGAAAAGCTTCTCTACAGCAAAGGACACCATTAATAAAACAAAAAGGCATCCTACAGACAGTATGGGAGAATATATTCATAAATAACATATCCGATTAAGGGTGGACATCCAAAATATATAAAGAGCTCACACACCTCAACAAACAAAAAACAAATAAGCCAATTAAAAAATGGGCAGAAGATCTGAACAGACACTTCTCCAAAGAAGAGATTCAGATGGCCAAAAGGCACATGAAAAGATGCTACACATCGCTAATCATCAGAGAAATGCAGATTAAAACCACAATGAGATATCACCTCACACCAGTGAGGATGGCCAACATTCAAAAGACAAACAACAACAAATGCTGGTGAGGATGTGGAGAAAGGGGAACCCTCCTAGAGTGCTGGTGGGAATGTAAATTAGTTCAACCATTGTGGAAAGCAGTATGGAGGTTCCTCAAATAACTCAAAATAGAAATACCATTTGACCCAGAAATTCCACTCCTAAGAATTTACCCTATGAATGCAGGAGCCCAGTTTGAAAAAGACATATGCACCCCTATGTTTATCACAGCACAATTTACAATAGCCAAGAAATGGAAGCAACCTAAGTGTCCATCAGTAGATGAATGGATAAAGAAGGGGTGGTACACATACACAATGGAATATTATTCAGCCATAAGAAGAAAACAAGTCCTACCATTTGTAACAACATGGATGGAGCTAAAGGGTATTATGCTTAGTGAAATAAGCCAGGCAAAGAAAGATGAGTATCAAATGACTTCACTCATCTGTGGAGTCTAACAAAGAAAAAACTGAAGAAACAAAACAGCAGCAGACTCACAGAACCCAAGAATGGACTAACAGTTACCAAAGGGAAAGGGACTGGGGAAGATGGGTGGGAAGGGAGGCATAAGTGGGAAAAAGGGACATTACGATGAGTACACATAATGTAGTGGGGGGCGGCCATGGGGAAGGCAGTATAACACAGAGAAGACAAGTAGTGATTCTATAGCATCTTCCTACACTGATGGACAGTTAATGTAATGGGGTATGTGATGGGGACTTGATAATGGGGGGAGTCTAGTAACCACAGTGTTGCTCATGTAATTTTACATTAATGATACCAAAAGAAAAAGAAAGAAAAGTTTGGTACTTTTCTTTCATTCTATTCTTTCTTTGATCTTCACAATTATGCCAGCATTTTCCAAATATCTCAGTTCATTATTGAACACAGTTGTCAATATGTATTTGTGAATGTTTGAAGACATGCTTTTCTATGGTTTTGGGAAATATGGTAAGAAATAAATAATTGTCAGTGCCATGTGAACAGTACATACGGATTTAGGCATTGGTTTTAGGCATTCACCAGTTCCTCCACAAAATAAACCCACTCAGGAAACAGCAGCATCTCACAGACCCAGCAAGTTCCCTTCCTGCCATCTGGTCTAAAAGGAAGTCACGAAACATTAGTAGGTGGTGGTGGCTCAGGACAGACAGTACTATTAGTACTTTGGATGCCTTCTTCCACTCTGAATATTCAGTTTTATGTATTTAACTGAATGCAAAAGCCTTCCAGAAAAATTATTTGTTTCCTCAGCAAAGAATTTTTCTCTTTGTTTCCTGGAAGTTCCATCTCCAGAAATATTAGTATATCTCAACCAAACATCCCAGTTAGTCTTTCTGAAATTTGATTGCATATCTCACAAAAACCACTGGAATCTGAGTAACATCAACCTTTAGAAATGGTTTCATCATTTGTTTTATATCATGGTTGCCCAAAGATTTTTCTCTAGACTGCTGTATGTTTTGTGTCTTAGATCAGATGCAAAATTTAGGCTATTTTTTCATGTCAGCCACCATCTAAGTACCTCTACTTGTTTGCCATGCTACCACTTACTTCCTGTGCCCAGTCCTCAGGAAAGTTGGGATAGACCAGCATGGAAGCCTTCACCAAACAGATCCAGGAAAACAGATCCTGGACAGATAAATAATGGAGAAAAGGAACTGACAGTCTTCTGGAAACGGTGATAAGACATTTTGTATTATCCCTATGCTTCTACAGAAAGCTCCTGATATGATCTGAAGCTCTCCCAAACTGAAATCCTTTAATGGTTCTCTCTGCTTAAAGGATAAAATCAAAACTCCTTAACATGACACACAAATCCCTTCCTGATCTGGCCCCTGCAGAAATTTCCAACCTCATCTCTCACCACTTCCCTCATCAATATTACACAACACTCTACCTCCCTTAGACCTCAAAGGTGTAGCCAAAACAGTCTCTGAAAGTGAAAGTCCTAAAGAACTATAAGGAAGAATAAGAGGGAAAATAAAAATAAATCAGTAAATAACAGTAGTAAATCTGAAGTCAGAAAGGAAGTTAATAGCAAAGAGAGGAAAAGGAAACTCTTTGAGTTGATCGGGTTACATCTAGTACTTTATGCCAGCACCATATCTAAGAGACACCTGGATCCACCCAAAATCCTAGCAAGAAGACTGAAGGTGAGCAGATCAACACCCTCCTCTCAACCAAGAGAGAAATGGGCCTGGCTGTGTGCCATGCAATGTGTCACAGGCATTCAGTGTGAATGTACTACAGCCATGAGCCCTCTATACTGACTAAACTGTTCTGTTTTGTAGGTCTGTTTTTCACTTCAAGCTTTTCCCCTTAGCCTCTTCAACATGTTAACTCTTAAACTTCAGGGCTTCTGATAAGTTGTGGATTATATAACAAGACCCACTATCAGACTTCACCGAACCCCCGTGAGCCAGGCCAGCTGCCAGGGGATGGAGACTTGCCGAGGCACACTCCGGCACACCAACACCCCGCTGGGAGCCATGTAGCTGCAGAGCTCCGTAAGCTCCTCCATGAAGTCTGTCCTGCCCGCTCAGTCGCTCTTCCTCTTGTGTTGTGAACATGTCTCTGCAGTCCACCCCTCCACCCTCTCTGTAAGTAAGCCTTATTATCAATAGCTCCTATCCTTTATACAAACCCCTAACACCCACCACCGCTGCCCACGTCCTCATCCTTATTTAAATCTGCTCTCATCCACTTTCAAAGCCAGAGGGAGGCATGAACACATCTTAGCTCCTACCAAGGCCACTTTTACGCCGCTATTACTCCCCTTCCGTGAAAATATCCCCTCTTTTGGAGTTCATGGCTTTCACTCATCCTCTTCCCAGTCTAGCCTTCAGGTGACCCTTGCACTTTGAGAGTCTGAAGTCTGCCTTACTGCTTTCTTGCCAGCACCCCCAAGGACTCCCCATCACTGTTTTTGGTGCTTGTTCCAAGATCGCCTCACATTATCTTATTCCTCCATGATTCCATCTTTAATCCCCTTTATCCACCCAATTTTGCAAAGACAGACTTAAAACTCCCCCAACTCAAGACAAAATCTGAAACTACTCTCTGTCACATGCTGTCTTTCCACCTCATCTACTTCACCACTCCACTCCTACTTTTGTTCTCATGATGACTTCTCTTTTTCAATGGTCCCAGGCCACCTGTCATGAATATCACTCCCACTGTGGGTTTTCTTGCCTAGACACTGTGGCCTGATTTCAACAGTGCTGCTCCTGTCACCCTAGATGTCTTACCCTCTCCACTGCTTCCAAGTGGGTCTTATCAGTCTCCAGGTTGACTCTCCCCACATCTGCTTTCTCTATTCCTATTGCTGGTTCTTAAAACTTGCAGAAAGGTACAAAAGATTATTGGATATCTCCTCTGCAAAGACAAGCCATTAAACAGCAGGCTACGATCTGGAAACTTTTTTGTTCTATTGTTGAATATCTCCTCTGCAAAGACAAGCCATTAAATGGCTACGATCTGGAAACTTTTTGTTCTATTCTTACAGATTCAGCTCTCCTATATCTAACAATTACTTGCAGAAAGCTCTGCAAAGACATGTTTTCTTATGCCTTCCCTTAACTACCACTCTTAAAAACACAGTCTGCACTCACTACTCCATTCCCTCACTCTACACTGAATCTTTAGCAGAGCTTATTGGCTCTGTTGCTACCACTCTAATGAAATTTGAGGAGCTTCATCAATTATATTCTCTTTCTTTTTAAGCTCTCAAACTCCTTGACTCCAAGAAACTCCTGACCTGGCCACATAACTCACTAAGAAGACTGCAGCCCTGACAGGATGACCCAAGCCTGGTTCAGGCATATTCTCATGCAGCAGAGATGAGTCGGGCACCACAATCCCAAGACGGGCACCCACATGGCAGCCAGCCTTGGCCCACGGAGCTGACAAGCCCAGCTGTCATCAGCCAGTCAACAGTTCTCAGAAGACTGTTTTCCTGATAGAGGGCAGAGACAATCCCCGGTCTCTCCATGTCGAGAGCCACTCCATTTCTCCTCCACTGGAGTAGATCTTTCAGAGCCTAGACTCTGCACTGGATTCAGTTCTCCATTTTACAATACAACTTTGCCCTGCCCTTCACTATTCAACTCTCTTCAACAACACTTTTCATCTATTGGTCAAAATTATTTCTCATCAATTTTCACACCCTATATATTAATATAATCTAGCCAAAAGGCTTTAGAAATCCTTACCATTGTGTCCTCTCTAAGGGGAATTTGCTATTTAGATGTACAGTGGACTTTCACTGAGTACCTGCCATCTTCTACATACAACAGAAACTGCTGGTATTACAAAGATGAGAAAGATAGATAGATACCTGTCTTCAGAGTTCAGTCTAGAGGAGCAAAGAGGCCAGCAAGATAAGAACCATGGACAGCGACATATACTTTGCACAATAACAGATGAGTGTCCATGGTGTTCTAAGAGCAAGAGGAGGAGGATGACGCTCAGAGTAGTCAGGATGCCTTTGTTTACATTTCTTAATAGGTTATCATCCAACTCTTTTGTTATTATGTATTTGTATTTTTCCATAGGCCATTTTAATATTTGTAATGCAATCTAAACAGAATGTCTAAGAACAAAAGCACTCATGATTGAGAGGAGGTTTTTTTTATTGGAATGTATGCTTAGAGTACATTAACCTCCACTCATCTCCTTTTTTTGAGACCTATATTTCCAGTAGAAAACTACACAGAATAATCTTAGGTTTAAATATGTAAATATAGTATCATCACTAGATTCCTAGCATCAGAAATGTACATCGTGTGTGTGTGTGTGTGTGTGTGTGTGTGTGTTTACTTTCACAGGTATAGATATATGTACATATACATCATCATTGTCAATTTTGTGTATCCTTCCATTATAGCCAGTCCACACAGTAAAACTAGAAAATATGTTTAGGGCACTTGTAGCAGTTTTTTTGCCCACCATCCCTTCTCCAGAAACTCCTCTTTTTTGCAACACCAACTCCCACCCACAAGGTATGCACACTGCAGACACTGTGACCAGAGATGATCATGTCACTCAAACAAGGGCAATCAATACACTCCCTGTGAAGTTTGGAAATTATAAAGGCCACCTTCTCTCTTGGGGCCTGCCTGGCAATTTTCAAAACTTGGGAACTTTTGGCAGCAATATTCCATGTGAATCAAAGAACAGAGGAAGCCTACCCACAGTGGAGAGGAAAGTAAAGCAGAAGCATTGACAAGGACCTAAAATAGGGTTCCCCGGTTTCTCACAGTGATCCAAGCCCCAGATGCATCCCCGACCTGGGATTCCTTGAGATACCCCAAGGTCTTTCCAATAAATATCCCTTTTTGCTGAAGTTCCAACTGAGTTTTTGCACCTTGCTAACAAAAGAATGCTAACTAAAAAAAATCTATGTAATTTTAATGGGACAATTTTAATATTAATTCTACACAGGATAACAAGATGAATGGATCACTCAGGCAACATAGGTCGTGCAGCTAAGAGATTGGCCAACAAGAATGAGCATGCTCATTGGTGTGAAAGCCAACTCAGAATACAGAGTGAATCTGGAGGATGAAAACTATAGAGCTGTTATTACCTTAATCTTTAAAGTCATCTTGACTTTTTGCTCTTCTGCTTTTCCAATGTTTATTTTTCCTGTCTCTTGTCCCTCACCAAGTCCTACCAATTCCTCCTTTAAAATGCTTTTCATATTTATACTACCCTATCCATTTAAATCATAACTATTCAGTCCAGAGTTTCTTGGCTAAATGGACCCCCTGCTTCCAGGGTCTTCATGTGCATGTATTTTGCATGCTTTCCTCAGGCGGATTATGAAAATTACACATATCATACCCACAGATTTTTAATTTCCAGTGGCCGTTATTGTTAACTGAACTAAATCTTAAAATTTAGCCAAGCACTAAGCTCTCTCACAGTCTAGTTTCCATCTACTTCTCAAACTTATATATCCCTACTCCTTTCTATGACTTCTGAATTTTCGATCAATTTGTCATCATCAGAGTGAGGACAATCTATGCTCATGCTTTTATAAACATAATCTCCTATAATACTTAAAACAACTGTGGTGGTTTTCACATGAGTCTGTAAATTCTTCAAAACTACTCCCATTGAAAGATATGATCTATGTCCCCTCCCCTAGAATCTGGGCCAACCTAAGTTTGCAACTAATAGAATGTACCAAAAGTGATACTGTTTAACTTCTTAGGCTAGGTCAGAAAGGGTAATACAGCCTCTGCCTTGCTAAAAAGAAAAGAAAAAAAAACACTTAACAGGTGGTGACTAATACAATCCATATAACCATTTGTAATGAAATGAATCCGCAGTGTAAGTCTCTTGGGGCACTCACCTTTAAAGGGCTTGTCACCAGCAACAAGCCTGACAACCTTAGGCCACTATGCTGCAAGGGAGCTCAGGCCCCATGGAGAGACCACTGGCAGACATTCCAAGTGGAAGAGCCCCAGCTAGGGGCCCCCACAATAGCCAAAACCAGGACGCTTAGTTAAGACGCCCCCAGATGACTCCGGCCCATAGCTGTCAAGTCTTCAAACTACCAGGCCTTCTCTGCTGAGACATCAGAGAGCAGAGGTGAGCCATTGCGTGCTCTATACTGTGCATACTCCTGACCCACAGAATCCATTTTTTTTTTATTGCTAAGTTTGAGAGTGATTTCTAATTCAGCAATATCAATTGGAGCTGATATTAGTACCTAGAAGCAGAGCACTGCCATAACAAAAACCTTACAGCACGTGACACTGGCTTTGGGACTGGACTCTGGGCAAAAGCTAGAAGATCTTGAAAGGATCTTGTAGCTGAAACATAGGGTTCTTGAGGAAGCTACTGGTGATGGCTTGGGGGGTATTGAGGTAAATGGTTTTAGAAGCTGAAGGAAAGGGGACCTCTGCTCTGTGGTGGGAGAAAGTTTGGCAACACTGTTGCCTGTGGTACCACAGAAAATGAGAAATATAAAAGTATTTTATATTTTTTAGCTAAGAAGATTACCAGGCAGAACATTGAAAATGCCACCTGGCTTTTCAAAAAAAAATTCAAAAAAAAATTCAAAAAAAAAAAATAAAGATAAATGAGCTTAACTGTCCAGTTTCCAAACTGTCCAGTTTCCAAGCAAAATTTAGAAGAGACAGAAAATAGCCAGTTTTTGCTGGACCTGAAATTAAAACTCTTTTTCTTTCCCAAGCTCTCCAGATGGAAAAAGGTTCTCCAAGTAAAAAACAGGTCATAGTCATGAAAATATGATCTAAAGATGAAGCCAAGGATATGACCTCAGAAACTGTTAAGACTTCAGATACTCTTAAAATGATGCCCCATAGGCCTTTCAAAAAGACAAAAGGTTTTCTATGGATCTTAAAGGTGTGCCTCGTAAGCTTCCCTGTTAAATAATACAGCATCTAAGAATGTAATGGGCATTATTCTGCAAAGCCTAAAGGTAGACAAAGAGTACAGTCTTCAAGAGACATGTGGGTATAGTTTTTGTCTAATGGAATGGATATAACACAATATTAAAAAGCCAACAGATTTTTACATAATTATAGTTGTTTGGACTTTAAGTGGCAGAGCCAATACAAAAGAAAAAAAAGGCCTTTGGACCTTCAACTTTTTACTGACAGGAAGCAAGCTGAAAAGGCTCTTCAACCGCAGGCACAAATCACTTTTTAAATGGCAAAGAAAAGACAGCAAGTAACACCAGAGCCCAAAGGATGGGGCCAAGTGCCAGAAAGAATAACTCACTGGGAGCAGCAGTAAGCATAATTAAGAAATTGCCAACATGTACCAATTGGATTTTAGAATTGCTATGGGGCCAGACTGCTGTATCCTCCCATTTTCTCCATTCTTGGATAGAAAGGCCTGTTGTAGTAGTCATAGTCCTGTCTCACTGTGGTCTGTTGGTGGAGAGGGAGGATGGATACCACGCCTCTTTAGTAAGCAGACCTTCAGCACGAGAGAGACCATGTCCAGCACGCCAAGCCCAAGTGTCTCATCTGCACCTCGACCTAAACGAAATGGTGATGTCCTGGCCCTCAAGCTTCAGCCTGATGCTATAACAGAATAAGGCCTATTGGCAAGTATATTTTGTATGTGAGATGAATGTAAATAATTTGTGACCAGACTGCAGACTGCACTGATTTCAAAACAAGTTCACAAATGCTTTGACATTCCTCATCGAGAGATGGAATCTATGCCTCTTCTAGCAAATCAGGACTGTCCTAGTGACCCATATAACCGTTAGAATGCAGCAGACTTCCGAGGATGAATCCAAAAAGGTCATACAACTTCCACCTAGTTCTTTGGGGAAACTCATCCTTGGAACTACCGTGTAAGAAATTCAACCATCATGAGGCTACTCTGCTGTGAGCAAGGTCAAACCACTTGGAAAGACCACATGCAGCCGGTATCGCCAGCAGCCCAGCTTACATGCCAGAACACTAACAGAACAATCAGCAGACATGTTAGTGAAAACTGAACAGATGAATCTGGCCTCCAGCTGTCATCAAATCCACTCATCTAGTCTCCCCAGCCAAGGCCCCTGAGATCACTGAGCAGTGACAGCGGCCCCTCTGTGGCCTTGCAAATTCCTGACCCACTGAAACTTTGAGCGTTATCAAATGGTTGTTTTATGCCACTAAATTGCGGAGTGGTTTGGTATGTCATGACAGTAACCAGAACAATATTGTAAAAGGAAAATTCATACCAACAGTGTTTAAACAAGAAAACAAAGATAAAGAGAAGTAATTAAGGTCACAGAGAAGCAAAGCAAAAATTCTAAAACAGGCCTATCTGATTCTAAAATCTGTGCCTATAACTATAATGCTACACTATCTCCCATAGATCTCCCTCTTGGTCTTTTCCTATTAACAGTTCCCTGCCGAGGATCATATGCACACATCACCTGCCTCTCTAAGACCAAGCCACCACTCAGGGCCATATTAAACCCCACCTCTCCCATGAAGACTCCAACACTCAGCAATTCTCCCTCTCCCAATCCTCTCTAAACTCTTCCAAACTCATTTTCTATGACTTTTACTTGACAACTAGTGAATGCTGGTATTACTCATTTACAGTTAGTGAATCCATCGCTTTTCTGATGCACGTTCCTTGGCTATACTCTTGAACTAAGTCCCCAGACAAAGGCTGAAAATCCAAATGTCTACAGAATGAAACAGGTAATATACAATAGTAAAGCGGACGGGGAATGAAAGAACAAAAATGGTCTGGATTAGGTCCCACTGGAGAGCAAATGCTCTAGGTAAAAACGGGTCAGCTGCCACCTAGCTCCAGCACAGAGCTTCTTCACAGCGTATATGACCTTATTTGGTTATTGCCGCTCTCTACTCTTTAGCATGCAAGTTTCCTGAGAGCAGAGAGTTTGTCTGCTTTCTTTGCTGCTAGATCACCAGAGCCTAAAACAATACTTGACACTCAATCAACAAATAACTGCTGAAGGAGTAAACGAATATTGCCAAGTGGGAATGTGAGCCCAGTGTTACAGAATCTTCCAGTTTTTTCAAGAGAGGCCAGAAAAAAATAATTTTATGTGCGATCTCCCAATTTCTAAATGTTGACAACTAATTAGAAAAGTGTTATGGCATTTTGGGGATGGGTAAACAAACGATGTCTGCAGGCTTGGACTCCATCTGAGAGCTGAGCATGCAGTCACTAGACTAGAGGGATGTTAGCTTTTTTTTACCACTCTAATTACTTAGGACTGTGCTGGTAAAGTGCAGATAACTGGATAAGCAAATGACAATGCTTCAAGTGTGTACACTTGCGGCACTGCTATGATTCAGCTGTGTACCTTAACAGGTGCCGCTCAAGTGACTTTCTCATATCCCCAAGGAAATGGCTTCCGCTTCTGATCCATAATGACCACCTGGACTTCACGTGACCATCCCATACCCACAGTTCTTAGGTGCAATTTCCTCTCCTTCCAGCTACGAAGCGTTCAGAAATGTGATTGCCGTGTGCTCCCGGTTACTATTACTGGGGAAGAGAAAAGGCAGTGAAAAGAACATAGATTGGGTTTCCAAGGGGAAACAGAAAAAGAGAACCAGGTATTTCTTATATTTTTTTACACTCCCACAGTTGACAAATAAGTGCTCCCAATGGCAATTTTGTTTTCTTTTGTACTATTCTTAGTATTTTTAGATTAGACGATCTAAAATTTTATTTCAGTTGACCTTTTGATGTTCTCTAGTAGCATGTTTTATCTTTTTTACAAAAAAAAATTATTAAGGAGGAGTTTTTAAATATTTACTAATTACTTGAATTCTTATTTCTAATAAAAGTCATATCTAAATAATTAGAGTGAATCTGGTTTTAAAATATGGGTCACTTAGCAACAAGCAAAATTGTGTAGGGAGAACACTTTTAAGATACTTTAAAGAAAACAGTTGGAAAAAAACATCGGCAGTGCACCTGAAGATACTAGTTGACTTGCAGCGAGTTAATCATTAACTTCTGCAGATGTGAAAGGAAGTGAGATGTCTTAGTGTCCCTTTTTCTGTTTATGGTCCAATGCACAGAGCCTTGAAGTATCCATAGGAGACATGAACAAACATCAGGAATGCAACATATCAAATGAGTACAGGCCCAAAACGGTCAAAAATATCACCTAGCCCTGTATAGCCAGCATTCAGGACATAATTTCAATCATCATGTAGATTAATTCACTATACAGAGTTCCTCAATAATGGAATTAATTTTGTATACAGGCAGATTTTATTTTTTAAATAGGCTCCATAGTGATTTAAATTGAAAGTAACAGGGATAAAAATGTACTTAGCCAAACCTATATTTCAAAATTTAGGTTGTTCTAGACCTATGAACTTCCTACAGAATAAGAATACAGATTTCTATTCACTGCTTTTGTTACATTCAAACAAAAGTGAATACAATGGCCAGTGGATAGGGAGAATCATTACCCGAATTCTCTTACACACACACAAGTGGAATGGTGAAGCAGAGCTCGAAGGGCACGGGGAGAATGCCCTGAATTTGGGATCAGACCAACAGAAGTTTCTTTTGCAGCTCTACCACATGCTTATTCTTTGATGTAGAGAAATGTATATAATCCCTTTAAATCTCAGTTTGCTTTATTAATTGGAAAAATGGAATCATAATGCCTTTCCTTAGGGTTGACAAAATGGCTAATTTATTGTGTAAAATTTTATGGCTTATTTATTGTGTAAGCCATGGAAATGAAGGGGAAGTTGGTAACTCATCATGGCCTGACCTGGCCTGACTAATGCCATACGATAGCCTGCAAAAGGGCCTGGAACCCCATGGTATCACAGATGGTGGCTGTCATAGAGAGTCCAGTTGATTCTTATTATAAATTTAATACAGACAGTATTCTCTAGGCTTCCTACATATAGCACCCTTTCCTAAGAACATATTTCTATACATTTGGGTGTTACAAACTAAAAGAAGTATACAGAAATTCTAAAACTTTGATAGAAGAACTTATGTACAAAACTGTTCACTGGCCACTGCTCTTATTCACCAAAAAAAAAAATTGATATGAGCAACAGGAGGAAATAAATGTCAATATATTCATTCAACCATTCTATTCAGATAAACCCAAAAACATAATTTTAAGCAAAAAATAAAATGAAATAAAAAAAGGTTGCAGAATGATACCTACACCATAAAACCACATAGGGCATTTTAAAGCATAGCATGTATTATAAATAGATATATATATACTTAGTAGCTGTGTAGTAATAAGCATGAAAATGGCAAACACCAAATTCAGAACAGTGCTTCCTTCTAAGGCAGGAGGCAAGGTGATGAGATCAGGCAGGGTACACGAGGGCTTCAACTCTATCCAACTATGTTTCACTTACCAAAATTAAATTAGACTAGAACAAAGATGGCAAAATATTTACTATCTCTATTGACCTAGCTAGTAGGTATCTGGAGTTTATATACTATATTCCACATTTTCTGTATATTCAGAATATATCACAATAAAAAGTAGTTTTCCTAGTCACATAAATAAAAACAGGCGATTTCCCAAAGCAGAGAACAACTGATCCAGAGATGCTCAGGAGACGAAGAAGGACATGGGTGGTAAGAGTGAAGGAGGTGGTGAAAGAAATAAGGTATCTGGGTATGGAATAGACATTCCTCTCTAACTCTCCAAAACCAGGAAGGTAATTTTCCCACCACGGGTTAAGGAAGGAAGTCAACTACATAAGATGTGAAGAGGATAGAAATGATTCATAGTTCATCTAGAAATCAGGTGACTTTACAGAATGTACATTATCCAAAGATATCATTAAGTGTAAAATACTTACTACAACCCCGCTCTTGGTGGTAGTTTCTCTGTATGTGAAGTTGCAAATTGCCCAGGCTAAATAATATGTGGACATGAGAGGAGTCTGTGAAAAGTGATCTGTAACCCATCCATCTTCCTCAAACACCGAAGTTTCCACTGGCATATTGGATAAAGATAAATAGGTCGCTTGATGCTTGATGCTGATTTTGAAAGTCGCCTTGTAGATTGGCTCATCGAAACAAGGGAATGCCTTCCGGGCGTGTGTAGGTGAAAACTGAGTAACACCAAGGAATCTGGAAAAACAGAAAATGACATTCTCCATTACATTTATGACTTGAGTTAAATTATAACCACTTCACATGCTTCTGCTGACAAATTAATATATTTTTGCCAAATGGCAAGATACTTTCTTTCTGAACCCAACAAGTGCATGAATAGCATGAAAGCATAATTTATATACATTTTCCCAACAGTGAAAAATCTTCAGGGATGTTGTCTCAAAGTAAATTCTCTAAACCCAGAGCAATGCTTATTAGACAAAATATTAAACTTTACAGACACACACTCATTGGAATCACAATGGCAAATACTGGAAAATAAGAGTTCCCCTTTTCAGTATGCCTCACTTTCTTCTTGGAAGCCATACAAGTAAAGACAGTGAAACCAAAATTCAAAAGTCGTCATCAGATACATGTGGGACATAGACCATCACCGGCATAGAAATCTGTGCCCTCAAATTCCAGTAAGACATGATCTGATTTTGCTAAGATAAAGGAGTTTGAACCCTGACTCATTTCTGGTTTTACAACATTCTTAGCCATATCATCTTGGGTGATTCCTGAATTTCCCTAAGGTGTAGGTTTCCATTCCTTAAAAGGGAATAATCAAGCCTAACTCAAAAAGTATTACAAAGCTTAGCTGGGGGGGAAAGGATGAAAATACCTATCACTGTGAAGAGATAAATAGCACCCAGCAGCCAGTTAGCAAATGGCGGCCAGTTAATAAATGACAGCCACTGATTCACAATATCTTCAACCTTCCTTGGAGTGATATAACATCAACATATGCTTACACTAAATAATACAGAGACCACTGGTTTTTACTACTCGTAATATATATTATATAAATTATAAATTATATGTTAATATATTTTTATTAACATAACATCTATATAAGTAAACATGTCAATGTGCTTATATGTATATATATGTGTGTGTGTGTGTGTGTGTGTATCAAATGCATTCACTGCCCTCAAGTTTTCAGATAAAGCTGCTAAATGGCATCTCGTTAAAACTCTCAATAGAAGCAGCCTCTATATTCTTTCACAGTTATGGTTACAAATGCAAACACATATTCAGTCCTTTAAGAAGGACACTCTTTTAACTCAAAAAAAAGGTGGACTTTATTCATGAAAACAGTCATGACATAATTAAACTTTTCGGATAATCCTAGTTATGAAACTTGATACAAGGCAAGTCAGTATCAGGCCCTTCAAAGCACACTCCTGAGTGCTAAAGGAATTTCTTTAAAAGGCTTTCCCCCCATAAGCACTACTGTCACCACTGCCCTTTCCATCATTCACAGTATTCATGGTTAATCCAACATGGCACACTTTCCCACTGAGCCCAACTTGGTCGCGAAATTATTCTCAGCACAGCACTTCAGGCAGCTACAGCCAATCAACAGGGGGTAACATGTGTGTTGAATATTATTGGCTATTCTTGGCTCAAACAAGGAGATGTAAATGTTTATACCATTTTTTAATTATGAAGCTTACATTTATCATTGAGGGCCTACTTTTTCAAAGCTTCATTTTGAAATAGAGAAAAACAAGACATTTTAAAGATGAATTGTGTATTCACTCACAGAGGGAATGTTTTTGAGTTATCTTGGAAACAGTAGTGGGCTGCTACATAGCAAGTTTGGGTAAATCACTTAACTGCCCGAGCCTGTTTTTTTCATTAGTAGAAGGGAAATAATGTTTTCTAGGCCTTCCTTACAAAACTGTCAAGATGATAAAATGAGATAATATATAGGAAAGGAGTTTTAACTATAAATCTTCAGACAAATATAAGGTTAAAGTTGGAAGCAATCTTAGAAACAAATTGTCCCACTGTCATAAATTTCTAAAATGAAAAAGTAGTTCCAGCAGGGTTAAGTGATTTGTCCAAAGTTATACAGGCAATTAGTGCAAAGCTGGGTATAAAATTCATGTTTTCTGTATCTGAGTAAAAGGTAATTATATTTCATGAACAGTAAAATTAATCTTTAGCCATAATTTATAAACAATGTTTTAACTTGACTGTTGATAATAAAGGTTCTTCTTTCCAAATTTGCCAGCGTCATGGTAATATTTTGTCTTATTATTTTCCACTGATAGTAATACAGGTTTGCTTAATGAAGTGTCAGTATCTTTTAGTTAAAATGCACCCAGTTGCAACTTTCTCTTCAAGCGCTTTTGTCTTACATAATGTTCTTGAATCATAACTTTCAATCTTATTAATTAAAATGTCCACTAAGCTTGATATTTCTCTACTAAGGTTATTTAAAAGATACCTATGGGATTTCATATAGAGGAAAAGTGCTCCCTCTTAACTTCCAATTATCCAAGAACTCCAATTCCAGTCATTGAAGAAATAGATACTGTCTGCGATGTGTGAGCCTCTCACCTTACATGGCAAGGTTTTTAAAAGATATAACCATAAGAAATAGTTTGCAATACAACTGAAAAGAAAAAAAACATATATATAAAACAACTAATACTTCTGGGGAAAAGTTCTGCAATAGTTCAACAGAGAGGTTGCAGTTAAAATGTATTAGCCATTGAATAAAAATCAAAGGTGTCTTTGGCATTAAGTAATTAATGGGTAGGAATTTATTAGATGTAGAAGATCTAAATACCTCTGGGCTAGTGAGAAATAAAAAAAACAAATATTTATGCAGAAGAATCGTATTGCGTAGTCTCTTTTTGCCTTACACAGTAAGTAAATGTTAGTAAAGCTAACAATTTAAATCACTGATTCTCAGGGTTGAAGGGAATACAAGGATCACCTAGTAACCTTTCCTACAATTAATATTCTTAATGAATTCATACACACAATATGTATTTATGCACAGAGGGCCAACATATATTCTGATAATGTCTAACTGAGGAAATACCAATTTCACAGTCTGGCACCTGAGGATGACTGCAACTGAATTTCAATTCAGTATTTAGGAATCAAAATAAGTCCTTTAATAAAAAAGAGCAGTAGACAGATTACATTTTCGGTCTTTTTCAAGCTTGAGATCCTATAACTGAACAAAAAAATAGAAATAAAATATTCCCTAAATTTGATGAGCTTTTTAAAAATGTTAATACACATTACTGCTCAACAGCTTTTCACTACAAGCTCTGTAACGTATTTGCTTCTCTTTATCGTCATTCCTGAGCGTCCAGCACTGAGGAGAAAAAGCTAAAAACAGATGCTTCCTTCCCTCAAGGAGTTTATACTCTAATGAAACAAAGTAAACATGCACCTAAACAGGTATTAGACAAAAAAAAAAAAAACATGACAAAGAGGGAGGATGTATGAAGAGGTTGGATTCTCCTAAAGCAGGGTTCCTCGTTCCCAGCCCTACTGACATTTTAGGTTGGATGATTAATCATTCCTTATGGGGAGCTGTTGTGGGCCCTGGGGGAAATTAGCAGCATTCCTGGCTTCTGCCATTAATGCCAGACATGACACCTGGAGTGTGACCCTCTCCCCACTTGAGACAACCAAAATGTCTCCAGAGGGTAAAAGGGTGAGAGGAGGTGGGAGGTGGGACAAAAGTGGCAGTTGAGAACCACTGGCCTTGGGAACTAAAGGCAGGCTTCATGGAGGAGGAAGTGTAAGAGCTGGTCTTGAAGCCTGGGTAGTATTTTGAGGGTCAGAGACTGCTGGAGAAGGAAGCAAGTTGACTACAGGTAGCACAGAAATAAACCCTTAATAAAAGCTTTTTACTCACATACTCAGTTAGGGCCCTATCTGCTCTCCTACAGATTCTAGTTTGTCACATCCCAGGATGGCGGGTTCATCTCTAACAACAATCCCACCCTGATACTCTTCTTTCTAACAAAGAGACCTAGTTTCAGGCTCCGTGTCTTCAGCAGGCAACAGTGTCTGCTGGGTTTCAAAAATGTAATTTTGTCTGTAGTGCACATTTTTATGATTGCCTTCAGTTTGTGGAAGTGAGCCTATTTTTCTGCTTACTGTCATGAAAATCACCAAAAAGGTCTCTGGAGAAGGTTATTGGGAGTAGGAAATAATAAATTTGGTTTGGGGGTAAACTTGAGGTGAGTTAGAGGTGGGAGCAGGACACCGGGTAGAAGAAATACAAAAACTTAATTAAAAAAGAAAACATTTTAATATATGGTGGATATGAAATACATATGTAAATACAGCAAAAAGTAGAATAAAACCGCAGGAGGCAGAAGGTAATGGGGACAAGTATTCGGTCTGTTTTCTTCCTGCTTTCTTAAACAAGATCATTTTGATCTTTTAATGATCCCCTCTATTATCATAAAAAATTCCACTTCCAAAAGTGACATCCTGGAAGTGTCATTCAAGAATGTCACTTTAGCATAACTAGAGAAATATGAATAATATACATATATTTTAATTCTCTTCTATCTAAAATAAATTGCTTGACTTCTTAACAACGTGTCTATTTGACATTTTGGTGGAGCTACAAAGGAGGGCTTAAAGCCCTATGCTGCCTCTGAAAGATACAGAGAATTGATTTCTTCCTACTTCTACGGAAGTTCACTAGGCAAGCTACTTGTGTCAAGTCATTATGATAAGATTCAGCAGAAGTAATGCATTAATGTTGGCTGATATTGCCAACGAATTACTGTGTGTGATACAAAACAATTTCTGCTCCATTATGTATTTTCAGTTTGCCTTTTCGTACACTTAAAATATGCAGCGGAAACAAACATTTGCATAACACTGTTAGAATTCAGTTTGATTCATGACTTTTCACTGTGGAGCCCACCAAAACCAAGAGAACCTCATAAATGACATGGTGTATTGGAGAGGTTTCCATTTTGGCCACAACTAAGCATACCACCCACACAACACCGTGAAAAATGATCTCTGAACTTGCTTCTACTGCAATTGCAATGTCAGTAGTTTTGCAGTTGTTTCAGATCAGTAATAAAAACTCCCAAGATCTAGAGAAAAGTTCCAATGGATCACCTAGTTACTGTTAATTGTTTGCAGGAAAGGGACTCAGTTACAAGGTCATGGAAGTTACATACATCCCATTTAAAGTTAAGGCTGTTAATCAAAATGCAAATTATTACTCAATGACAAAACATTTAAAGCCAAAATGAGTCGTTGTTTAGACTGTGTGCTTTTATGTACTTCAATGAGTCATTAAACCTCTGCCATTTCAGAAGAGAAGTACTCCTGCTGAATATTCAGTGCTATAAGCAAGCATGCAATCTATTTTTTTTAAATAACCATTGTAGTAAACTAAAAACATAATGCAATAATGCCAGCAATATGTATGTAGGAAGTGGTGCATATGTGAATAATTGTGTTATAAAAACAGAGCATAATATTCATAATTGTTTTCCTATTATGTACCAAATACTCTTATCAAAAATGAGCACAGAGTACTTGATCACCATTGATGAAGAGTATTGTGAATGCACTAAAATTACTTTCCTGGGCCATAATATTGGGTTTTCTTAAGAACAAATAAACTCATGTCTAAGATTCATTTATTTAATATTGGAAAGAGGCAAAGCATTATCTAAGTGTCATAAGGGGCTACTATTGTCAGAACTTAAATACAGTCTGAGAACAATATCTAACGACTGCTGTGCCTTTCCCTGCCTAGAAGTGTCTCTATTAGCAAGGCTTCCAGGGACAAGGAAGGCACCCTCCGGACCCTTCAGGGGCGAGTTTCTGCTCTTCTCAGCGCTGACAGAGCAGTACTGTAATCGGAGAGGTGTGTTCCTTGGTCTCAAAGGCTCTTCCTGGCCCCTCACCCTCGCCGTCTCACAGTGTCGGGACCAAGCAAGGGGTTTTGCTGGCTGTGAAGTACCACAGCTTTTGTCTTTGCTCTGCTTCACGGTAGAAGGGCTCTGTTTCTTCCTCTCCACATCTTTTAAACCCTGCTTACGGGGCAAAACAAACCGTGGAAGGCACGTCCAGAGTGACCGTTTCCCCACTGTCTGGACAATACGGAGAAACCCCAAGATGAGAGCATTGGCCCTACATGACCTTGTACCAGCGCGAACAGATCTCCAGCTATGGAATGATAATAGGAATACAAATACCCACAAAAATGCTTACCCATGGTCGAACGTGTTCTAAGTGCCTTAGCACTTAACTTGTAATTCTATATGTACAGGATATCATACTCCGCACTTTTCAGATGAGAATACCAGACACAAAACAATGAGGAAACTCGGCAAAGGTCACAAAGCCACCAAATGGCAGGGTCAGGAACTGAACCCAGGCAATCTGGTTCCAGGGACCTGAACTCTAAACAGACACACCTCCCCATCCAGCCACACAACCAAAAGCGGACTGAACCTATTCTTAGAAGAGATTTAAAAATAACCAACAGCAGTAATGTTAAAACTTCACTCTTTTTCCATCCTCCAATTTTTTTTTTTGAGTTGTGCAGTCAGGGGGAAAGATCGGGATGAGTACATTAGAACTGCGCCCTGCAAGTCAACACAGGACTGCACAGGGAGGACCCCATTCACCTGCCCCGCACACGAGTGCCAGAGCGCCTTAACCGCCAGGACTTTCACTTATTCAGACACTGGGAAGGTAAACCTGGACACCAGGAGGGCGAGAGGGATGCTATTCACCCCAAGTCAGCCCCTCCCGGCCTTGCCAACCTTACTCCACACTCACAGCCCTACCACCACCATCCACCTGGGAGAGATTTAAGATTTTCCAGGAAATTGAGAAGACAGGGGAGTATTTTCCATCTTTATATTCTCCCAAATTCTATTCTAGGAGTAAAATTCTATCTGTTGGAGAGACATCCACTCTCGAGTGGCAAAAAGTGGGATTCCATGGGAACCCAGCCACTATAGGAAATCGGAAAAGATGTAGAGGACACACAAATAATTAAAAGGACAATGGTGATGGTCATCACTGCTGGCAGGTGGGAGAAGGAACGTGGTGATAGAGGGACACCCTTACTTACAGACTGCAAGACATTTACCTATAAAGGTAAATTATTTCTTCCTCAATCTTTTTATATCATTCTTTGAAGCTGCGCCTAAAGAAGTGAGTCTTATTCTTCTGCTCTTCATCGAATGTCACCATCCTCTTGCAAACCTAACCTGTTGTCCTGTGCTCTTGTCTCAAGCCAACCATATGCACATGGCAAAAATTAGTTTGAAGGAATAAACATGTCTCGCAAACCAAACAAATGCCAGGAATCCAGTCACAGGTCCATCTTTGTTTGAAAGAGATCCAGAGAAGATCACAGCTGTTTGGAGTTTCTTAGAATCAACAAAAACAAAGGATAAACTAATTTAACTTTTTCAGAAGGGTATACTTTATTACGACTCAGGGTGATCAAATGAGATGCACCAGACAAACACCAACTGTATGGACTTTCCTCCCTGAATGAATCATTATTAAATAGTCAAAGCTCTTTTATGTAGAGCTTTGACTATTTAATAATGATATATATATATTTTGGTTTACTAGTGGCATTCTGAATTGTGTTCAAAATCCAGCACTGGGACTGTTTTGCTATATGGTTATGTGTGCCCGACAGAGTAGCAATGAGCTGAGTCCATTAACTAATCATATAAAAAAAAGTTTTGACAAATGGTTCTTACAGTTCAGAGCCTTCTATAGAAGGGGCAAAATCCAGGAACTCCAACCTGCTCATGTCAAGGTATCTCCTCACCAGAGTGAATGGGGGATACGGGCTTCTTTCAACATAAAAACAATGGGGTGGTTTTCTTGTTTTTATTAAATATCGTGATTATTAATTCTTCTAGAAAGAGTAAAGGCATCCAACCATATACACTAATAACACAAGAGATCAAATACCTACACACAAAATCCTCTATGTCCTCCACAAGATTTTTGCAAGATTTTTTTGAAATTCTCTTTGAAAACCACAAAGGCATTTTCCCCTTTTTATTTGGAGATCATGAATTCTCTCTAAATAATCCTGTATAGGGAGAGACCACCCATTTTTATAGGGAGGCTCTGTCTTCTGTCAGTGTGACATGTTACAAACCAAAGTTTTTCAAAAAAAAAAAACAGTCTCCCTTTTGAAAGTGAATAAAATGTTCATTTACTTTGGGTAAATTTCCTCTTTCAATCCAACCATCTGGATCCACATAAAGGTACCCTACTTTGAACATGGGTATGCTTGCCATCTGGCTACCCGAAAGTGTAAATTACTTCAAGTAAATGAATATTTTACCTAATTCTAGGCAAGTATATTCTAGGATACAATGGCATAAATACACACTCTTTATATCTGTCTGCTACACACCTTGAGGAAAATGTGACTATGTATTCTGCCTAATGAAGATTACTTATTGCTCTGTGTAAACATTTCAAATTTAAGAGAATTTATTTATTCACAATATTCAACAAGTGACAAATTTTCCCTTTAACCAAATGAGCAACAGAAAAGAGAGGATTGGCCTCAAGTAGAGAAACCTTGGGCTTCAATGGTAAATTTGTCTTCTAACCTTTTTCTGCTGCAGAGTGGGAACCAGCAAAGGTGTGTCCTGTAAGGCAAAACACCTCCAGCACCTAGTGGGGAATAAAACCTTCCAGGGTCAAAGGTACCCAGCACATAGTGATTTTCCTCCTCTCATCCAAATTCCTTCTCTCAGACCTTTGAGGAGTGAGGTCAAAAATCATATTGATTGGGTTATTAATGAGTTGTTTCCATAAGTAAGGTAGACTAAATTCTAGTATTGCTCTTTTCAATACTTCAGGGTGCTCGATGTGATTCCCCATTGGCAGATTAAATATTTTCATTACAAAAATTATCTGATAATTAAATTGGCAAAAATTATGACTCACTAAAAACCAAGATATTTAATCATTAATCAAATGAAAATTTATAGTTTGCATCTGTGTCCTTTTGGAAAGCGTGTCTTAAAATGTCAATCTACATTGCATTAGAGAGACAAAAAATCATCATCAATAAAAGTTTAACCCTGGATGAGTTCTTGACATTGGTATTTCTAAAAATTCTCCAAGTAGCCATAATAACTACCACCAAAAATAAATTACATAATGTTGACATAATCGTGAAATAGCTTACTAGATTTCCTTTGCTTATCACATCAAGTTAAAAAAACTTCAAGAAATTATCATATTCACACTGGTATTGAAGAAAAAAAAACAGGAACAAGGATTTTCTCTAAGATGCTGTTTAGAAATAAAACCATCCTGGGATCTCCAGAAACACTGAATCCTGCATTTCTATAGGGATGCAGAGCTTAGCTCTATGTGCACCAGGTAAAAGTTTCAACCAAGTTATGTACATCTTTGGGGAAAACTGAAACAGAGAGTTGGAATACAACTACACAGTGGGGTTCAAGCAATCGGCTATGGGTCAGGCAGAAACAGCTGGTCTTTTTTAAGAGTCCTGTTAATTTGAAAGCGCTGACCAAAAACAAGCTCAGTTCCACCAAATACAGGTTGGCATGGCTCAAAAATGGGATTTGTTGGAAGAATGCGTTTTCACCACAGCAAGATTTATCAGTAATGATATGCGACCCTCACTACTGACATCCCAATGTAACAAGCTTGTTTCTAAACATAACGTGCAAGTTTGCCTTCTATGTCTTTTCCTTCATATGTCATATGATTGTGGGTTTAAAAAATACTTTTAATCTGTAATCTTTAGAATATGTTGGAAGAAGTAGTGAAAGAGGGTTTATATTACCCACATCTGCTCTTATGAGTTGGAAAGTGTGTAATTTTTACGTTCACTTATAGGAAGTTTTAACTGTCATACAACTACTAAAGCGCTGGGCAATTTATGTATATGAAGTTACTTCATAGCACTCTATAAATAATACAACTGTTGTGCTCTCCGTTAACACACTGAAATTCCCCCAGCCCCTTATGCAGTAACAAACTTCATCTGAGAGTTTCCAGACACCGTGAGCCCTGGTCCAGGGATCAGAAAACCCAAGTTAGGATCCAGCTTTCCAATGACAAGTCTGTTTATCTCGGGCACCCTCAGCTGCCCTGAGCCTAAGCTTTCTGCTGTTGTGAGAATCACAAAAGAATAGGGGAGGTTATAGTCCAACCCATCTCCACTTCTAAGGTTGGCAACTTCATTTTGAAGTTTATTTTGGTTGTTCATTAGTCCTAAAGTCACTTAATTAAGCGAAGTTATTTTAAATGAAATGGGTTAGGGCAAAAAGCAATCAATTGGTTATTCATTCAACAATATGCTTGAGGGCTTACTACCACCAGATACTCGTAATAGCTACCATCTGTGGCGGACACACTATTCGCCAGGTATAGGGTTAAATGCTTTTCAGTGCCTTTGCACCTGCAAAAATCCTGTAAGGATATTATTATTATTATCCCCAAATTAAAACTTAAATTACGGACTCTGGAACCAAACTGCCTGGGTCTAAATTCCTGCTTTGCCAGCTCAGTATGTGACAAATCATTTCTCTGGGCTTCCATTTCCCCATGTGTAAAATAGGGGGTGTTGACAGTCCCTACCCCATAAGGGTTCTTGTAAGAGTGAGATTAACATGGTGCTCAGTAAGTCACTGTCAGGAATTGGTGACTTAGATTAATCAGCTTTCTCAAGCCTATACCACAGCTGGAGCTGCAGCTGGGATTCGAACCCACTTCTGAGCGCTAAAGAAGTGGTGAAAAGTTCCACAGCCTCTCAAAATAAAAGGAAAAAAAAAAGAGTACGGCCTATATTAAAAAGCATCAAAGAGGGTCACTACGCAGGCATTTGAGACTGACCACTAGTCTCCCTCCTTTCACCGCCTGAGTCATTTACAGGGTCGGTACTTCACAAGGACTGGGACCCCTCTGCTTTAGGGGAGAGCTGGCAGCCTGCGAGGGCAGGGCCGGTCGGCTGCGGCCCAGGCCGCCGCTGCCCTCCGCCCCCACCTGGTTAGTCTGTTCCCCGGACCGGCTCTTACTGCTCCGACTCCCCACTTGCAGTTGTACAAAACTTCCCGCAGCCAAAGCATCCTCTGCTCTGTGACTGCCGGACAACAGGCGAGGAGCGTGTGTCGGGGTGCGGGGAGTTGGGTTTTGCCCGCCCTACCCAGCGCTGCTGCCCCGGCCTTGGGCACGCACGTGTTTTCCCTCGAGGGTAATTTAGCAGGCTTTTGATATCACCCTGGTATCGTTCAGATTACACTACCCTTTAAAATAGATATTTCTTTTAAGCTGTGCACCCTGCCGGCTAAGGAACTTTGCGGCGGGGCGCGGGTGGGGGGCTCAGGCTGGAGGAGGGGTGGCACTCCTCGTTTGGCACCGGGAGTGAGTTTGTGGAGCGGGCGGCAGCGGGCGGCAGCGGGAGCCCCGTCACCCGGGAGAGCCGGGGGGCACCTGGGCTTCCATCCCCCACCCTGGCTTCCGGGCGATCAGGAGCCAGCGGGGTCCCGGACCCCGGCCCCGGGCAGCCTGGCGGGGTGGGGCGGGGCCGGGCGCCGCCTCCCTCCGTACCTTCTCTCCCCGTGGAGCACGTACGAGCTGCGGAAGAAGCCCAAGAGCTCGTTCTCGATCGGGGCGTTGTAGACGATCTTCAGGTTGTAATTCCTGTGCGCGTCCAAGGTCCTATTCAGCACCACCACCAAAACCTGGGTTTGCGGGTAGAGGAAGAAGCGGGCCACCGGGACGGCCCCGGCCACCCGGTCCTCGGCCACTTGCACCTTCTCGACCGCGACCCGGGAGGCGTGCAGCACGACGTAGCGGGTGGCGTTCCGGCACGCGATCTCCACGTTGACCTCCCCGGAGAAGGTGAAGTTCTCCATGAAGGCGGTGAGCATCAGGTTGTAGTGCAGCGGCTTGAGGGAGCCCGACAGGCGCAGCCGGGTCCACGGCTGCCGCGGCTCCCGCTCCTCCTCCGACGGCGGCGGCGGCGGCGGGGCGGACGGGGCCGCGGGGCTGGCCTCCGCGGCGGTCAACGTGGAGATGGGGGGGCGGCCGGCCGGGCGGTTGCGCGGGGCGGAACCCGGAAGGCTCCCGTTACCGCCGCGCGCTGGGAAGCCGGCGGGGCCGCCGTCGGCGCCCGGCGCCGCGCTCGCGCCGCACTCGTCGAAGCGCAGGCTGAGCAGCACGGCGAGCATGGTGACCGCGAGCAGCGCCACGATGGACACGGCGAAGGCCAGCACGAGCCGCCTGTGCACCGCGCTGTGGCGCTCGGTGGTGCGGGGCCGCACGCCCACCGCGTCCGCCCACGGGTCCGCGAGGGCCCTGCCGCCGGCCCGGAGCGCGGCGTCGCCGTCCCCCATGGTGGCCGCGACGGGCGCGCGGCTCCTCTCAGCCCCCTCCTCCGCCTCCTCCTTCTTCCTCCTCTTCTTTTTCCTCGTCGTCTTCTCCTCCTCCTCGCGCTCCCCCCGCTCGCCGTCCGGGGCCATCACGCCGCCGCCGCCGCCGCCCCCGCCCCCTCCGGCACCCCCCGCGGGCGGGCCATCCGAGGGCGCGCCGGGCCCTTTAAGACGGGCTCCCTCCGCGGGCGGCGGCCGCCTCGGCGCCCCCCATCCGCCCCGCCCCGCCCGGACCCCCGCGGCCGCGGCGCCGGGCGGCGAGTCCGGGACGCGCCCAACTTGAGAGCGTCTCGCCCGCCGCGCCGCGCGCACTTCCCGGCCCCGGCGGCCCCCGCCCTGCGCGCCTGCGGCTCCCGGCCTCCGCGGGAGCCTTCCCCGGGCCCCCGGCGGGGAGAGCGCGCGGGGGGGGAGGGAAGTTAGGCTTCCGCCTTCTCCCCGCACCCCGGCCGCGGCGCCCGGGCCTCCGGGGGGGGGGGGGGGCTCGCGGCCGCGGCGGCCGCCGGGGAGGAGGAGACCGCGCAGAGCCGGCGGTGAGGGGCCGGGGCCGCGGCGCCGCGCCGGGAGTCCCTCCGGGGAAGCCTCCGCCCCCGCGCCGGACGCTTCAGGCGGCGGCGGGAGGCTGCAGACCGGACAGTGAGGCGCCCGCCCCGCGCGTTGCCTGACCTCCGGAGAAGACAGGCGGGCGAGAAGTGTCTGCCGACCCGTCCCCTTCAGGTAGACGACGCCCGGGTCTGCTCGGATCCCGGTGGGGGGCGCCGGGCGCGGGTGCCTGAGCGTGAGTGGGTGTGTGCGCGTGTGAGGGCGCGCGGGCTACTCTGGCTGCCTCGGGGCCCGAACCCCCCGCGCCCGGCCAAGCCGGAGGAGCGCGCGCGGGGAGCCCGGGGCGGCGGGGACGGGCGCGGGGAGCGCCGAGAGCGCTGCTCCGCTCCGCCGCGCCCGCGCCCACAGCCGCAGAGGGGGCTGCTGAGCCGCCTGGAGACGCACCTTGCGAGGCTTCAGCGCCCCCCGCGCCGCCGTCGCCCCTCTTGCCGACTCCTTAGCCCCACCGCGCCTCCCGGAGGGACCGCCGGAGCCCTGGGTAGATGCTGCTGGGGAGACATGCCGGCGTCCGATTTCACATCAGGCCCGCCTGAGGATTTGGAGGACTGCATGTAAATCGGAATCGATTCCCCAAAGCCTGACCGTATATTACTCCGCTGAGTGAGGTGGGCAGGTGGGCAGTACGAAAATAAGGGTTAGCAACGAAGCGCTAGATCTTCCGGAAGCACAGGCTAAACAAAACACGTTTTTCCCATCGAATAATTTCTATGTTTAGATTGGGGAAAAGATTAAAATATAATGCCTATTAAAATAACATTCAGGATCGATAACCTGAGACTGAGAACATCTGGGAAGTGAGCCCCCATTACTTTAGACTTATCACAACAGCAAACAAATATAGCCGTGATTGGTCAGTTTTTCACTTTTCAGAGCCACAGTTTCTTTTGCAGTTTTCAGTGTAGTCATGAAAATTGTTTAAACGTTTTTAAAGCAGCCAATAAAAGGTGTTTGCTGACAGCAGGAGCATCAAAACAGGTTCATAACCATTGGCTGATTATGGACTCTTGGCTAAGTTTATAGAAGTTTTAAATGATAGTGCAGAGTGTGTGTGAGTGTATAGGATATGCAACCCTTAGAATTTGTGAGAAGAGCTCTAATTGGAACACTATTCAAAAAACGCCCACCCCAAAGGTATCAGCTAAGAGGCTGGAGTCTCTAGTGTTTAATAAAGTATGATGGGCTTCAGAGTCAGTAAAAAATTAAAAACATGAATGAGGTCACTTTTTCATGTGTTTCTTTCACATTTTCAAATCCTGAAGGCATTTAAAAAACCATCTCCATAATTACTTTTCTTACAAAAAGGAATGTTTAGGGATTTTTGGGAGTCCTGAAAACATACAATTAGAATACTGTGTCTGGCTTTAAAAGCATGACCAACGAGAAGAGACCAAATACGCATCAACTTCAGCCCAACAACCACTGAAAACACAGCCCTGCTCAGTGAAGCTCTTTATTTTATCCCCAGATTGGGATGCACTCCCAGTGCCATACATTCTAAATGTCCATTTGAATCATTTTTAAATGATGAAAAGGAGGGCCAGGATGGGTTTTTTTAAAGCATGTTGTATGTGGGCCGTTAGCAACAGACCAAAGGAAATGCCACATTATGTTCAAATTACTTTTTCTGCTCCGGTTTTTAAGTCTCTGTGCTTTTGCTATCTGTATGTATCTGGCTGTATGCATTTTAAGAGTTGAGCTGAGATTCACTGCTTGTTTTCAGCATCAGGGAATATACTACAGGCAGGCAAAAAGAGCTCTGTTGATGCTCAGCAGGCCACCACACTTCTCTGACCTCAGGGTACTAATTTGGCAATTCAGGGTTATTGATTAAAAGTCCATGGCTTCAACTCCTTTGGGTTGTCAGACAAACCTGGTTCCACCCCCAGAAGCCTTAGAACCACTACCTAAAATGAAGAGGTCACCCACTATAGGATCTTTAAAACCTTCCTTTAAAACAGTATTAGTTGAGAAAAGATTCAAAGGCCTTTTCTGTTCTTTTTTGTGTTTTATCAATGTGTTTAAATACTTTTGGAAATTACCACAGAGCAACTCTGAAATATTTTGGAATCAAAGAATATATTTACCAAGCATAAAAATCTCTACTGATTGTGATTAAATTTGTGGATGGATTATTTTTGAGATTCAAATGGAGTGACACAGCTTATTAGCACGGAGTGGACACAACTTATTTAAACACTGATTCTCCTAAAATGTAACTTTATCCAATAAACTCAGTATCAAGGTCAGGTGGGTAACTATTTCTTCTTCTCAGTATCCATGTTACAAAAGGGGTCCCCGAGTTTTTCTTTTTTCATTTTCTGAAAGTATATAGCACCCTTCTCCTAAGAAGCAAGCACTTTGGTAAAATAATTTTTTAATATTATTTTCTTAGAGAATGTCCATTTTACCCTTAAACCAAAAAGAAAGGCAAATTTTCAGGTTGTGAACCTAACAAAAATACTACGGAGATTACTCACTAGCATTCCAATAGAGAAGTTGCCTTCAGTGTGTGAATCACTAAACTGGAGATGGTTTTGACTTTGCCAGGGCTAGAGCCATGCCAGGGCTAAAGCCAAGACTTTCCAGAGAGCCCGTTGCTTCTCTCAGAAACACATTTATTGGGAGAACTTTATGATTATTTTCTTTAGCTAATAAATATCTTTAAGGCCATTTGGTGGCCATATTTGATTTAGGGGCTTATCAAAGTGAAAAGTCTGAGTGTTTAATATACTCAGGGCCAGAGTTATTTTTAATTAAATCTACACCTTGGTCCTGTAAATAATCAAAATGCACTTATCTTCAGTGATTGCAGGGGCTTTAGGGGCTTTACTCCTTCATTGCTTACATTTAACTTTTTTTGTCTGTTCACCCTGGTTTGTATGTAGAGGCACAACTTAAGTGTCCTTATATCCTCAGCCCCTTCAGGTGTGTGTAGCATTTCATTTCCGGAAGTAGCTGGGCTCCGTGGAAGGACCTGGATCCTGATCTGCTCTCCCCTCCCTCCATTATCCTAAGCTAGTGACCCAAGGGACTCCATTTCTTGATATGTTAGTGTACAGGAATTAGACTAGGCAACCTCAGAGGGCTCTTCCAGTTCTCAAATTCTGTGAAAGAAATTCTGAAGCCACTACACTCGTCTCTTTATGCTTTATGACTAGTCTCTTTATACACTAGCAGTTATGCTCTCAAAGGATTTTTAATTAATCTGCACGGAGAAGGAAAAAAAATCCATTAAAACTAAAAGTTTAATGGATAAAGAGACTTGATAAGAATACACTGTACTAGCAACAGCATGGTGGAGGTGAGAAAGCAACCCCTGGTACTGTGGCAGTGAAAATTGCACTGATCTGTTTTATGAAAAGGATGTGTTCCTGAAGACCTCACAATTGGAAACCAATGCTAACAAATGAATGGCGGGGATCTGTTTACCAGCTGGAGTGGTGCCGCCATGTGGCAATAATAAAAAAGCCATTTGAAATATGAGATTGTGATAATTTGATGGGATTTATACTTTGGGGGAACTCACATTATTGTAAATTTCATCAGTAATTTTATATTGCATAGTTTCAAATGTTCCTGCCGTTTAACCCCTGCGCCATCCATATCCTTGAAGGGTTCATACAAGAAACAGCCTTCTAGATAGAATATTCCTCAAGATCTTCAGGATGGAAAGAGGAGAAATGTTGAAAATTAGCCATAATTGAGACAGTGCAATTTCATGATGGTGTCGTTTGCCAACTACGATTAGCATCTTGATTTAACTGTTAGTTATCTGACTTCTCATTTAAAAAGATCAGTCTGAATGGAAATTATGTCTAAATTTGACTACATCTTTCTCACACAAGAATCTATGAAATTATGAAGAAGTTTTAAAAATAAAATATTCTGTAACTTATTCATATATTACTACATGTTATTAGTCTGAGAAAAGTCTCATAAAATTATGCTTATTCCAAAACAGAGTAAGTCTCACAGGATAAAAAGAGCCTTTCCAGATGGCAACTTTAAGGAAAAGCATTATATCCAGAAAGGAGAGACTTAGGATCTCAAGAAAGTTGTTCTGTTATTGGGGCTTCTAATTCTTAGTTAAAACTCTTCAATGTTCACCGTGGGCTCTTTGCTTTATGAGCTCAGGAAGAAACCTCCATTAAAAAGCAAAGAATGTATCCCAGAAGTGTTTACAATGTATTCATGAAACCTGCAAACATCATATACACCAAATTCTACAAGCAGAATAGAAATTGGGTAACTTTACAGAGATATTGCTCATGAACTAATCAATATAGCTCAAGTAACGGAAATAGTAAATGAACCAATGTAGTTTTTACTGTGAATTTAAGTTGTTCAAATCCATGTTTCTAGACAAATATGGCAGAAAGAATTAATAATAACAATGATCGCAGTTTGTGTGAGATATTTGTCTAAGCACTTTGTTATCTTACTTAATCATGAACTTAACCCTTTGAGGTCAATGCTGTTATATCTCCCATTTGACAAGTAAGGGAACTGAGGCTCAGAAAGATGAAATACCTTGCCCCAAATCAATTAGCAGGTGGCAGAACTGGAATTCCAAAGTAGGCAATGTTACTTCATCACCTGTACACTTAACAGTTGTGCTATACTACTTCCTGAAAGGTAAGCCAGATGTAAACTACCCAGTTGCATAATCAATATTTGCCATCAGTAACAGGCAGAGCACCAGAGGTATAGCAGGTCTCCACCTGCATTGCAGAGTACAGTGCCTGGCCCATGGTAAGGGCCATGTGAGGGTTTGTTAAATGAAATGAATAAGTGGAGAAAATATATTGTCTGTCCCTGAGCAGAACAATAATTACAATTTTAGAGAGTAATGACAGAATGTAAAAAGGAGGGCGTTATTCATCCTGGATTGAGAACTAATAGTTGAAAGAGGTGATATAAGCTTATTTTCATACTGCAGAACAAGCAGTTTATATGCTTTAGAAATCTTACCTTTTGAATACATTAGAAAATGTATCTTTGACCCAGGCTTTTTTGACAACTCAAATTTACGTGATTTGAATGGTGCCTCTGCCTTACCTCTTTCAAACCATGAAAAGTATCTGCTTCAAAGGCACACAAAGTACTAGACAGTATACAAAACATAAAAAAAGAAATGGTAATAGTCTATAACCATACAGTGGCCAAGGAGTTTGCATCTGGAAAAAACTTCCCCTGCAAAAGAACTATGCAGAAATATTAAAACTACTATTCTTTCGAAAATAGCTGACTGCTTGATAATCAAACTCATTTTACTCCAAAACAGTCTGTAGGAAAAAACAACAAACCTGAATATGAATGTTTTGAGTTATTAACATATTAAGATGTAGATGATCATTTCATGAAGTAGATTTAAGTCTTACAATAGAATTGACTTAGTATATAAAAGTTGCCTGTGATCTTCACTTTTGTCATTTTTCTCTTTAGTGCCATCTTGTGGGTTAGCCAGTAACGATAAACACATAGGGTTTTGAATTTAGAAGGGGTGCGTGGGAAAGCTGCGTGTTAAAGCTAGTCTTAGAAAGTAGTGCGGTAAAACTCAGAGGTGAAGCAATTTCTTTGTTTTCTCAGAGAAGCAACAACTTCACTAGAAGATAATTGCCATTATCCTACAGTTGCCATTCTGGACACCAGAACAGTTTCTCAGAGATTGGAAATACTGGAGTCTACACAAAAATCGATGCTCATTCAGAAGATAATCACCAAACTTATCTTGGATAACATAAGTGGCAAGCTCTGACTTGTGGTTTTTTCCATAAGAAAAATGTTTTCTTAATTCAGTATCATCATTTCTACAGCAGTGTCCCATGAGAATTGATTCTGGGTGATTCGAAATGCTGCTTAATCCTGTTTTAGAAAAAGCTCCCATATCTGATTTAGTCTCGTATGCAGCTTACTTCTAATATCAGATTGAATTTGCTTTGAGTTATCTTACTTGGTTTATTTTTTAATTATGCTGCAGTTATAAGGGAATAAAGGAAAAGTACAATATGCAGAGTTTCTTTTATTGGAGATACACGGAAAATGTGTTATATATTCCCTAACATTCTGCATGTATTAGAGATACTACAATAATCTTTTGAATAGACAAACAAAAGAGAGTAGTTTGTCCTCTTTGAAACATCTAAACATGTTAGAATTTATTGCTAAGATGTTTTTGCGGCAGGTTGGAGAAATAAATTTTGAAATTGCATGTATGCAGCCATTTCCGAGCAAGTGAAAATCATGTGTATGAAAGTGTAAATGTCCATATCTAAACTCCTCCCACCCTAGTAGGAGTCGAAGGTTGTACCATGTTATTCAAAAAGTAATTTTCTCCGGATGTGCAAGAAGGTCTCAGATCTGACCGATGACCTGAATGTCATAAGCTATCAGTTTTCTGTACTGGAAGCTCACCAGCAACAAAAAAATCTAAGTATTTTTATAGGCTGGCTAAAATCTTATTATAGAACCAAAGCAGTCAAATACTATCAGTAAGACTGCAAAAACCTTAGGATTTAACTCCCTAGTCATCGTTAACTTCAGCAAGTCTTATGTTTTGTCTCCAAAAGTAGTATATTATGCTTTCCAATTCAGGAAATGCATTTTTAATTGATGCACTCTTTGATATTTGAATTTCGCCATGACATCCTGACACATAGCCATTTTCCCATGGATTTGGTACAGAAGCAAATTAGAAGGTGCCTTAGAATGGCGAAATTCAGTCTATAGTCCTCCATTTAACCTTTGCATTGCTATCACTGAACAAGTCCTTGGTTTTAGAGATTAACCTAAAAAAAGAAAAAGAAAAAAAAAACACCTAGGGAAAGACCTTTCTTATCTGGGGACCATGAAACGTTGTGACCGTTCTTCCACTCACATGTCAACTTCAGCTTTAATAAGAAAGGTGTGTCTTGCTTCAGTTTAAGCTGAATCCAGTACTCTGTAGTGCCATCCAATAGATGCCCTGACACCTGTGCTGTTGTCGGGCACGGGCTACACCATATTCAAGTAAGTGGTACCTCCATTCACCATACAGCGAGACTATGCGAGCGCTTTTCAAAGCAAGTTACAAAGCAGCAAAACACGCCTCAGATCTATTCCATTACAGATTGCAAATTAAGCAAGTCCTAATGAATCGGGTTACATTATAGACAAGAACCTTTCACTTTAATGTCAAAAGGCTTTTATGATCTCTATTCAGTTCCTCTTAAAATGAGACTGAGCAAAATATTTTTTTGACATTTCTGAGAATTTCACTTTCTCTTTCAAAGGCTCATTTATTCCTTTAACCTTCCAATGTGGGAAAGTAATGAATATTGACTCATTTTTAGAAGCGCTAACATTCAACTAGGCAAACTTTGTAAGTGATAGCTACTAATGTTCTCTTTTTGTCTTCTAGACAGAAAATCAAAGCTATTTAAAGGATTTGTTTAAAATCTATGTGTGTGCACAAGTTAACATTAATGTTTACAAACACTTTCTGTGATCATTATGTTTTATTGAGGGGGGGTGTCTTCATTTATCTATATCTACCTGTAAAGATACAGAGATAGATAAATAGATGAGAGAAGTATACGTGTTTCGGCGTGGTCCGAATAAGTGTTTTATTTGTCACTATGTTAACCTGCAATGTTACAAAGTGCACAAATATTTCTCGATGCCCCTCCTTCATGTCTAGTGCTTCTCACGATAGCCAAATTGAACTGCTGATGTGCTGGTCATCCAAATATATATTTCTAAAACTGTGATTATGGGATCATTTCTTTATTTCTATGAGATTTATTTCTAGTTATTCTCTGTGGAATGTTCAGGGCTCTGTAGCAGTTCTCTTTTAAATGTTAAGAGCAGGAGCTAGACCTTGTAGGACGTGCAAATAATCAAGTCCTAGCAACAATATGAAATATAATCCACATCATGAATTGAACAGAATGAGCCTTCAGATCTGATTGCCGAAGGCTCAAAATGTTAATGTTCCTAATGCCTCCTATGTATTAGTGAGCTGAAAATTGCATTGAAACGAGAGAAGGAATTGTGGTCTTGACCTTGGCCTCACTTTGACAGCCTTCCTGTTCCTAGCCACCTCGGAGGGGAGCTTCTGCTCTGCAGACAGGGCTGGCTGCAGATCTCTACCCCCTGGGTGTTTCCACAATCCCAAAAAGGATTGGGCCTGAGGAATTTTATCTTGTGAACTGACTTAATTAAATTTTTCCCAAAGTGCAACATTCTCCACTTCTTTCCTCAGGAGGGAAAATTGAGGAGACACAGAAAGGCTTCTAAATGAAGTGAAATTTTTTTTTAATTAATTCAAACCATAACGCCATGAAAAACCACCTCGAATTTTTCAATTCCCCGGCAATTTGATTCTAAGAAGAAAACCATTCTGAACGATCTGCATGCTCTCATTTATTAGCGTAGAGCTCTTGCCCAAGGAGTTATTTGCGAAGGTAATATAGAGAACATCATGATTTACTCGCTTTTCTGCTACCTTTTTGCTCACTAACTCTGGAGAACTGAAAGTACGTCAGCAAAGAGAAATGACTCCACGAGAAGGCTCACTAATAACCAAGTATCTAACAGAATCGCGTTTTTAAAAATCAAATTCTGCAGAATTTGAAAAGGTATTCGTGTCTCTTCTGAGAGTTTGTAATTATTTGAAAATAAAAAGTTAAAGCTCCACGCTCACTAGGAGTGTTTTAATCTTTCAGTAGGCAGCTGTAAAGTTACACAGCCAGGGAAGGAGCAGTGGTGGGAAAACAGTGCTCATAGCATCAGTAAAGTGTCACTGGAGAAAAACTAATCCTATGATGTCAACCAACCAATTTTTTCACCACACTTTTGGTTTTTATCTACCTCCTGGCATCCTGTAGGCATCAGCTTCACATATTCACATTTTTCCTCGTGTATTTCATGCACCCATATTAAACAGTGCAAAAGACATTTGAGAATACCTTTTGCAGCTACCTTTGTTGTTTGCCTCCTTTTCTTTTCTTCCTCCCTGCCTTTCTTCATTGATTTTGGAAGCAACATTCACCCTCCTGGAAGAAGCTCTTCTAAACATAAAATACCTGGCACCTCACACTGGCCACCCCATGACAGAGTAGCATCTGATAAAACGGGAGAAAGGAATTATTACACATTTATCCTTCATTACCCCTCTTCATCCTCCCAGAAGTATTTCATGTACCTTTTTCATTGCTATTTCCCTCCTTTCTTTAGATCAGGGATGTAAGAATGTTTTTTAAATTAATTAAACAAAAGCGGACCTCTGGCAGCAATTGTTCTTGCCCTCTGTATTCAAATCTCTCACGTAAAACTAAAAAGAATGGAAGTCAGGACTGTAAACATCCCCCTTTTTTAACTCCTTTCCCCCTTTTTTTAATCTAAAACCTCTTCGCCTGCATTAAGTCAGGGCTAGGAAACAGTCTGCCACTCTAAACAGCATTTGTCAGGAATGTGGGATATTGTTAAAAGGGAGGGAACCTTAGAAGATCTAAAATCAAATTACCCTGACTACAATTAAAATAGCCTCCACTCTTGAGTACTGACAAGCGAGGTGGAAAGAAGGCAACGACCATCAGACTGTTCAAACTCTCGCTCTCCGTCCATGTATCAGAAGCATGTGAGAAGCAATGGCCCCAGGTTATATCTGGAGAGCTATTTTAGTTCTCCTGCCAGAATCTGCCTCACAGAAACGTGGGAAATACACTGGGAGACAGCCTGGTGCTTTCCTCCCTACAGTCCCTGTGATATGAGGATGATGGAAACAGCAAGCAGGCAATGCTATTTGCGCATCATAAAAACCATGGCCAATATCTTCATCCCCTCTGAGACCTCTAAAGTCAGGAAGTATTGAACCTGAACTGCATACCACATTTATGGCCATCTCACACCATGCGGCTTTCCAGTAGCCCCTCTCAGTATCACCATCCCTGCGCTAATGAGGATCCTGAGTCTGTGTTCCCCCAGCCCGGGATGTTCCCCCACACCCCCAACCACCACCCAAAGGGCTCTGTCTTTCCTTAGATGGTCTGGGTGTGAGAGGATGGGTTGTAGAAGTAAAGGGGGGACGCTTGGTTTGAGGACAGACAATTCATCTGTAGGAAGCAACAGTAAGATAGTTAAGGGGGTACATGTGTTAGTGGGGGCTTGTGAAAATTCTCTCTCAATTGTTTCTATTTCCTCCATGAAAATAGGAAGCAAGGTCATCAGCTGAGTAATGATGGGTAAGATGAAGTTTTCAAGAAAAAGGTAAAAAATATGCTATAGCCATGCAGTTATACATACAACTGAGCAGTCTTACTGTCCAGCTATTATCCCAGAGAAGGGAAACATGTTTACACAAAAACCTGTGGGTGAGCATTCCTAACAGTGTGAAGCATAGTAGGCAAGAACTGGAAACAGTGCAAATGTCCTACATGTGTGGATGGTTAAACGAACCGAGGGACGTCCACACCATGGTCTAGGACTCAGCAATAAAAAGGAAGGAGCAATTGAGCCATACAACAACTATAATGAATCTCCAGGGAATTATGCCGAGCGAAGACAAGTTAATCCCAAGAGGCTGCGTATTATATAATTTGACTTCTATAACATACATTAAATGATAACATTATGTAAATGGAGAACCGCTAAGTGGTATCCAGGAGTCATGTACAGGGGAAGGGCAGCGTAAGGGGTCTTTGTGGTGAGGGGATTGTTTTGTATCTTGACTGGTGGTGATCACGTGAATCTACACGTGATGAAATTGCATAGAGTTAAATAGATACATACACACACACTCAAGTGAGTGTGTGTAAAGCTGGTAAAATCTGAATAAAGTCGATTATATTCAACATCAACTTCCTGGTTCTGATATTAAACTCTATTTAACTAAGATGTAAACTTTGGGAGAAACTGGGTGATGTTTCTGTATACCTGCATGTGAATCTCAATTTCCTCAAAATAAAAAGTTAAATGAATAAATGATAATGAGAGAGAGAAAGGGAAAGGCTTTCCTATGGAAAACAGATTATTTGAGCAATCCTATGCTTTAGAAAGGGAAAGTATGTAGTAAAAACAATTCTAAATCTGTAACATATTAAGAAGTCACACACCATTCTGGATGAAAGTGAAAGATATAAAAACAGCAGCACACATTTTTAGCTTTAACATTAATCTTTTAGACTATCTCTGGCCTTTCCTCTGGCCAAAAGGAAAGAAATCTTCAGAGGCACTCTGAAGCCTTTCTTAAACTGAGCTGTTTCTGATACCTTTTCAAAGCAGCTTAGTGTCAAACATTCTTCGAGAGTCTCTGAGAGTCTGTTTGCAACTTATTAGAAAAAAATCTTCAGTCGCCTTCTGATCACACACAATGAGATCTCATTTTATCCAGCTCCCAATTACTCCTTGATCTTAAGCATCACTGAGAAACATCTTTCAGCCCCTTTGAATCCATACAAACAAAATTTGAATGACAGGAAGCACCCTCAAAGCTGGATTTGCTGACTCCCAGACCTGTGTGATCTTCTTACCGTCTTCAAGCTGCCTTTCATAGGTCTGACATTTTTACCTTCCAAACTGCCAGCTGCTAATAATCTCTCTCATCTCTAAACTCCTGTAACATTTATTACCTATACTAATGTTTATTTCAAATTGAAACATATTTATATACAATAAAAAAAAATTCATTTTAAGTGTAAGTTTGATCGTGTTGAAAATGAATTCACCCCTGGGTACCCGTCATCATCAATGTGACATCACCCCCAAGAAGCTCCCTGGGCCTCTCTCCAGGCCTCGACCCCAGGCAACCATTATTTTGCTTTCTATCACTATAGATTAATTTTGTCTGTTCTAGGATTTTACTTAAAAAAAAGTGTGCATTCTTTGTGCTGGCTTCTTTAACTCAGCATACTGTTTTTGATATTTATGAAGCTGTGTGCATTAGTTGTTTATTTTTATTCTATCATATATATATATGTATGTATATATATATATAGTTTATCCACTCACCTATTAACATACATTTGGATTATTTTTAGTTTTGGACAT
The DNA here is from genome assembly GCA_029783875.1 of Phataginus tricuspis. Taxonomy (NCBI): domain Eukaryota; kingdom Metazoa; phylum Chordata; class Mammalia; order Pholidota; family Manidae; genus Phataginus; species Phataginus tricuspis. The sequence continues at coordinate 2,208,967 of JAQQAC010008719.1, read as the reverse complement.
TACAAATAAAGGTGCTGTGAATATGCATGTACAAGTCTTTGTATATGGTCGGGTGCTCTTATTTCTCTTGGGTAAATAAATGCCTTGGAGTGGAATGGTTCCTAATATCAAAAAGTAGGTGTATATTTGACTTTACAAGAAGCTGCCTGCCATTTCACATTCTCACTCATAACATACGGGAATGCCAGTTGTTCCGCAGTCTTACCAACACTTGTGTAGTATTTTGACTTCAACCATTCTCCTGGGTTTGTGGCCGTATATCGCACGGTTCTAAGTCGCATTTCCCTGATGACAATAATGTTGAGAATCTTTTGAGACCCTTACTAGCCTCCATATCCCTTCATTAATGAAATGTCTGCTTGCATTACTTGCACATTTTTTAATTGGATTATTTGTTGTCTTACTGAGTTTATGTATTCTGGAAGACATCCTTTGTCAGTACACATATTATGAATATTACCTCCCAGTCAGGAGCTTACTTTTTCATTTTTCTTATGAATATCTTTTGAAGATCATAAGGTTCCATTTTAATCAGTTCCGATTTAACATTTAAAATTTTATCATTGGTGCTTTTAGTGGCTTGTCTATGAAATGTTTGCCTGCCCCAAGGCCATGAAGATTTTCTCCTATGTTTTTGTCTGAAGCTTTTATAGTTTTATCTTTTATCTTTAGGTCTATAATACATTCTAATTCTCTTTTGATCTAATAATAATAATAAAAGCCAGAACTTAACTCCTTCTGTCTCCGTTAATGTTAAACCTATTTAAATTGAATTTATTAGTGATTCAGTGTTTTATTTTCAAGCCCAAAGAATTACCATCAATGTAATAAATCAGAACACTAATATCTACTAATGAGGGTTCCGAATATATAAACTGCTTAGTGTCTTAGCAAAATACCATGTTTTACATGTATCAAGATAAAAAGCACCAACTGTAAGAATTTGCACCTTAATCATGTTCTTATCAAGAACTCCATCACTGATTCTTCCTTTACTCTTGAAATACCACTGCTCAATAGATCTTACGAGGAAAAGTGACCGAAAGAAGGCCCAGTAATAACTCGACCCCTGTCATGCTAGAGAACTGAGAAAACTACTATACAACTAGTAAATTCTAACCTGCTTTTGCTCACCTTCCCTCATACTGTAACGTATTTCCAGTGATTTATCCTCTAAAATGGATTGGCCTCAGGAGATGTCAGAGGGAGTTTCATAATGATTTAGGGAAAGCATCTGGTAATAGTGATTCATTTTTTATGTAAATAATGTGAAAATGCATATGGATAAGCATTTTACTCTGATTTAAATATTCAATTCCATTACTTATCCACGCATGCGTGAGCACACGCACGTACACACACACACACAAACATACATAATACCAGTAGTCTGTGCCTAATGAAAATAAAGTTGCAAAATGCCATTCTGGTGTCTGTAATTCCAAGAAAGATCTTAAAATCACTCTGGCCCATTCTCTATACAAAATAACACTGATCTACACAATATAACATAATGTTATGTAATTTAAATGTCTTAAATGTTCTTATGGTTGCAGGTTTTTCAGTATAATCCCAAAATAGATTCTGAGCGCCTACAGTGCCAGAGACACCATGCTATGTTCTATAGCAGTGATGTCTGGCTGCATGTTAAAATAACTTAAGAAGCTTGATAAAATACCAACGGCCAGGCCTACCTAAACTAATTGAATCAAAATTTCTGGGGCTAAGACCTTTAGGGTACCCAAATAATTCTCATGTTCAGCCAGACGGAGAGCTATTGTTCTAGATTAATGGTTCTCAAAGTGTGATCCATGAGCCACTGGATGTCCCTGAGGCCCTCCGACAGACCTCCCTGAGGTTTGTACAGTCAATTGTCAAAACTTTCCCCAAATTCCTATATAATTACTGAATAGAACTTTAGCATGCAACAGATTTTTGTAAAATTAGATTGAATTGATCATGATTATGATCTTCATTCAATTTAAATAAGTTCTTCTGAACCAGGATATACTGTGTCAGAGAGTAAACTAACTGAAAAAAAAAGAAAAAACAACAAATGTCCCTGGACTTTCAATTTTACTCAGAGGTTTGGAATAAGAAAACAAATCATTATTTCCAAGTTCACTCTCCTCTGCTTAGAGAAGCAATCTGATGGAAAATTTTCAAAAGCACCACCTTAATATAAAGAAGAAAATAACTTTTCTAACACTTAATAACGAAGTGTAGAAACTAACCAGAAGCAGAAGGGATGGAAATGGAAGGTGAGGTGATTATTCCTTCAGCCCTTCCGGGAGTGGCCTCAGCTTGTGTTCTTGCCAGAAGCAATATCCAGCTATTTCTGTTAAGCAAGTCAGCTGCTTAAGGTGCAAGCAAACAAGCTGGAGGAAGACTTCTCTATACACTTTATCAAAAAAAGATGAAGACAAAAATAGGAAAGAGGAAATGATCCAAAAAAGAAAACTACAAAATATGTTTTTTTAGGAGTCAGAGGGGAATCAAAACCCATATCCAAATAATACTCAGCAGATAAATATGGCCTAGTAGAGAAAGAATAGTAACAGCATTACTGGAACTCAAATTAAGTGCATGCCACTTCTCACAGTAATGCACTAGCAGTCAGAGAAATGCAAATTGAAATATACAGAAGAAATCACTCTTTGCCTGTTTGATTGGCAAAGCATTATAAAAACTGATCATAGGCATTTTTTATGAAGGTATAAGGAAACACATATTTCTTCCGTTGTTACTTGAATGTAAAAATTGCAGTTTTCGGAGGATTGTATCCATTAAAAGTTATGACCAAGTAATGGACTTTGACCAAGTAATCCCACTTAATAGGTATCTATCCTTGAGAAATAATCCAACACAAGCACAAAAATATATCCACAAGAATGTTCTTTGCCACGTTATTTGTAACTAAGAGACTCAGCTTGGAAAGCTCTTACGTGGCCATCAGCATGGACATGGTTAAATACAGCATGGTACTTTGGGCTTTGTTGCGGTTAAGAATAATGAAGTAAATCAGCAGAATATATATTATGCAACCAGCTGTGTAAAAATACCTCAGCTAAATATGTGTGTGTGTGAATTTAAATGCATAGAAAACAATTCTAAATAAGTTCCTATATTGGGGCATGTAATGTGGGAAAAAGCTATTGAATATAGATAACAAAGATGGATATACAGCAACACGGATTTATAGGTGCATTTATAGTTATATATAAATACACCCATATGAGTAGTGGACCTTTGGAAGAGAAAGCAATATCCTGCTTCTAGTAGTGGTCAGAGAAGGAAAAATTCCCCAGAAGAGACTTGGGGAACTCCTAGAGGGACTATGAAATCTTGGAGAGATGACATAAGCATTTGTAGCCTTGAGGATGGTGGGATCGTGGAGTGTTTTCCTTGTGATTTTCTCTCTGAAGGTTGGGATTTGGGAGGAAAAAAGTAGGACATGGAAAAGGAATAGGTAGAGAGAGAGAGATATCATAGATACAGATAGATATAGATGTAAAAATCAAAAAATAGTATTTGGATTTTAAACTAGGGCATGGTGAGTTAGGAGTATATTCATGTCACACAATTGATGAGATATTGGCCCATATACTATCTGACTTCTTCAGGAGGAATTTAGGTTGAATAGGATAAGTTGGGGGAAAAAATGCCCAGATGAAATCTGACATTTTTACTCTAGAGCATCAGTTTTTCCTGCACTCTTCAAGAGAATTTTTTTAATTATTGATATCTGTTTCACATTTTGGGGTTGATATCTAAAAATTTTATTATACCTATAAATGGTTGCGAAGGCTATAATTTCTTGTGAATTTTAAATAATGAAATTTTTAAATAGAATTATCACATCATGTTTAATGTGAGTCAAGTGAGTCTAAATACCATAATAACTTCAAGAATACATGAACGAGTTCTCCTTTGTCAGTCAGAAATCATTCCTTTTTCTCTCTGAACTTATATTTTCATTCCCCAGTCTGCAAAACATTTGCTTTAATGCAATATACTGTTATGCTTGAAAGTCTTTTATTGATCAATCTGTCATATTTTCTTAAATAAAATATATATGAAAATTAAATTTCAAATTTTTGGAAAATTTGGGAGCACCATTAAGCATGGCAACCTTTCTTCTGGAGTGAATTATCATTAAAAAGCTTTCAGTACCTAATCGATCAAAACATAAATATATTAAAAATTATTAGAATTAGTAAATATAAAAATAAAATTTTATTGGGACCTCATTTCTTTTTGAAATTAAGATGCTTTTTATTTTTCAATTAGCTCACGTATCCATGGATGATTATTACTTGTATCTACCAGGAGGGGCAGTGGAAAGTAACAGCCAAAAGATGAAACATGTTACACCACCATTAGGAGCTGACCTGACAGTGTTGCTAAATGCATCACTTACAATAGAATCCACAATGCATCTCTATAAAATTACTCAACTCTGATACCATATCCTTTGGAAAAGCTCATTTAGCTCCAAGGTTATGTATGCCCCAGTTTGAAAATCACTGTTATAGTGCATATCAGGATGACATAAAAATGATGGTGAAGAACCAATAGGTCATAGGAGCAAGTCCCTAAGAGAGGTATTGGTAACATCAGTCTCAGATATCTACATACCAACGTGCAAATGATGGCTAAAAAGCAAATGTAATCACATGCAGTGATAAATAGAGCCTCATACTGGACACTAGAGCTTAGTAAAACATGATAGAAAACTATAATGTATTCCACATGAACAGAGATGTTTAAAAGAAGGTAGGCAGGACTTTGTGCCATACCTACTCTATACACCCACCTGACCGTGTTAGCATTACTGAGAAGCAGTTAGAAATATATCCTAGAATCATGAATTGAAATGCTATTATTAAAATATACCATAGATGACAAAGCCAGTTAGAGGAACTTGATGATACTCTGTGGCACAGATTGTAAATCTTGAGGAAGCCCCAATAAATCGCATTTCTCTTTCACACCATTGCTTCTAATAGAAGTTATTCATGAGTTATTCACAGGCAATGATGGTTTTAAAGAGGGATACACCAGCTTAAGCCAGGATGAACAGAGGAAAACAGGCTCTCTAGGGTCAGGCTCACTCCCAAGTGAAATAAGGGAAAAGCTGAGATGAACATTCCCATTTGCTCTTGCAAAATTGACCAGTCCAAAACCTCCTGGGACAAAGTTGAGTAAATGGGGCAAAAAGACCCATAGTTTAACTACTTTAGCTCCTTATACAGGAAAGAAAGACCAGCAGTAGGAAATAAATGTTCCCTATTAATATAGGTTATAAAACTGGCAAAGAGGCAGGAGAAGATATTAATTATGAAATTAACTACTTGGACATTTTGCCGGAAGTCTTTTGTCAAATAAATTGTCAGTGAGTTTCTTTACTGCACCCGCTAATATTTTCAACCCTCAGAAAGAAAATTAAATAGTAGTAGAAACTACTTTGAAATTATAACTTCTTTCTCTTTTTTTTCCAACTTTCCAAAATGTGGCTACTAGAAAATTTGTAATTATATATGTGACTCACATTATATCTCCATTAAGCTGCACTGAATCCCAGACTCATCTATCCAACTACCAATTCAACAGTTCTATGTGAAGTCTAATTTTTTTAATTTATAATTTGAGTATGGAATAAAGCATATTAAAATTCCAAAGATAACAAGGGTTAACCTATGAAAAGTAAGTCTTGATGATGTTGAATGAGAGAGGAAGAAATGATTCATTTATAGATATGGAGAGCCTTCCATATGCCAGCCATTGTACTAGATGCTGGAGATGCAGCAGTGAAAATGATAGACAAAATCTCTGCCCTGATGGGGCTTATTTTCAGGAGGAGAGTAGAAAATAAACAATGCATGACAGTAACAAGTACAATGGAGAAGAATAAAGACAGGTAAGGGAGATAGGGTGAGCTGGAGGTGGATGGTAAAACCTCACAGACTTTTGGGTAGAAACCCAAAGTAAGAGAGCAAGCCCTCAGAGTATCTGGAAGAAAGGCTTCCCAGGTAGATGGGTCATTAAGTGCCAAGACCCCACAGGAGCTCACTGGACAAGTTAAGACCATCATGAAGCCCATGTGACTGGTGTGAAGTGGATGAAGGAGAAAGTTGGATACCGTCAGATAGGAGGCAGGGCCCAGGCTTTATCATCCACCCTGAGCGAGAAGGCACACCACGGAGGGTTGGGAGCAGAGGAGTGACATGATTATACTTCTTATGAGGGTCATTCTAGTTTCTGTTTGAATAGAGACAGTTACGATTATACAGGCAATAGAAGGTGGTGGCATGAGTTCACATGGAAATATCGAAAACGGTGCAATGGCTCGGTTTGGATCATGGATAGTTTTTGAATATAGAAACAGCAGATATGAGCTATGAGAAAAAGAAGGAACCAAGGATAAATCCAAAGTGAGGATCCATGCAGCTTGAAGGATTTGTCAGTTACCAAGCTGAGAAAGCCCACAGAAAAAATATTATCGGAAGAGAAATTTAGGAATTTGATTTTGGACTTACTAACTTTGAGATGCCTGTTAGACTTCAGGTAGAACTGTTTAATTGGTGGTTGGATAGATGAGTCTGGGATTCAGTGCAGCTTAATGGAGATATAATGTGAGTCAGATATGTAATTACAAATTTTCTAGTAGCCACATTTTGGAAAGTTGAAAAAAATTAAATTCATTTTAGTAGCATGTTTATTAAAATGATTTCTCCAAAATATCATTTCAACACACAATAAATATAAAAGTTAACAAGATTTTCTACCTTCTTCTTTTAAAAAAACTAAGTCTTCATAATCGGGCACATGTTTTGCTCAAAAGCACATCTCAGTTCAGCATAGCCACATTTTAAGGGTTCATAGCCACATATGACTGGTGGTTATTTTGTTGGCCAGTACAGGTTTTTAAAAAATACATGATTCCAGAGAAAAGTCTCTGAAAAGTTCAGATGAAAAAAAGTGAACAAATTTTAGAAAGCATAATACTGCACTTTAAGATACCTTTGGCAGCAAGTAAAAGCTCCATAGCCCAAACCTCAAACAAGCTTCAAGTTTATATCAGCCATCAAAGGAAGTCCTGAAATGAGGCAGACTCAATGTGTCATCAAAGACCCAGGCTCTTTTCATGTTTTTATACTGTCGTCTGTGTGCCCTTATCCCAAGAATGGGAACAGAATGGCAGTCAGTAGTCCCAGATGTAATTTCTCGATTCAGTAGCATTTAGAAGTAAAATAAAAAAGCATCTCTTCTTATGTGTATCTCCTAGTAGCGAGAAAATGCTAGAAGGCCTCCCCATAGGATTCAGTTCAGAGTTGAGTTAAATATTATCCCTTAACCAATCACTGTCCAGAAGTGGCTATGGGGAGCTCCAATTCTGAATAAGGTGAAGGTGGGCACTCTCCAGTCTGCTCCACTGGGTGCACTAATAAAACAAGGACAGTGTAAATGGAACAGATGTTTAAGAACTCTTAAAAGTGAACATCTGCAGGAAGATTTGGGACGAAGATAAGGATTCAAACAACTCTTAAACCAATAGTGAATTCATCTTTTTTTTTTTCCTGTAGTCTCCCACAGCCTGGTTTCAAGGCAGGCCAAGAACCAGACGTAGATATCAGTGCGGATGAAGAGATCTCAAGAAGAGCTGCTCCCGTTCAAGCTCCAGGAGCTATCATAGTGTCTAATGGAAGCAGGATCCCGAGGTCCCTAAAACTCCAGGAGGAGTCCTTTCCCCTCTGGAGGAGCTGTGGTGCCGAGGTGTCAAGAGCCACTGTTGTTTTTTTCTCTCTCTGGCTTCCTAACGAAAATGGGTGACAACAGAGGGAACACTCTGAAAAGTTGGCACAAGTTTCAGTCTGGTCTTGAAGTTGAGAACAGTTACAGGAACTGTGTGGCAGAGCAAGATAAATAAAACTGGCTTTCCAGCCAGAGGACTTGAATACAAGGGAGCCACATGGAACCCTAGAGTTCTTAGGAGATAGTGGAGAGAGAGGAGCTCAAGAAGGAAATGCCACAAGGTCCCTGAATTCCTGGGTTCATCCTGGAGCTGCACATTTGTGGGTTTGAGCCTAGAGAGCATATCAAAGACTTCGATGATAGAACTGAGAGGGGAAGCCCTGCCCAGGTCCCAGGCTGGCCACTGGATGTGGGACAAAGTCTAAGAACTCAGCAAAGGTTTTGAAACAAAGTTGGCATTGAAACCCCGGCTCATAAAAAGATGACTAGAACTAATGGCTTGAACCCAATAGGTGACCTGACAGCTAAACAAAAATATCAACGCTATCAATGAGATTTAAACAAGAGTCAAAGTCTCATAACTTAATATCCAAAATGTCCAAACAATCCAAAATTACTCAGTGTTTGAGAAAACCAGGAAAATCTCAACCCACATGAGAAAAAACTATCAAAAACATGCCAATGCTGAGGTGACACAATTTTGAAATTATCTGACAAAGACTTTAAAACAGCTACTACTGAAATGTTCAGCGAGTGAGGGTGAACATTGTTAAAAAGAACCGAAAGATACGCAGTCTCAGCAAAGTCACAGAAGATGTTAAAAAACCAAATAGAATCTTTAGAACTAAAAAGTACAATAACCAAAACTTACAACTCACCAGATGCTTTCAATAGCTGAATGGGGATGACCAAAGGCAGGATTCAGTGAAGACAAAGCAGATTAATAGGAATCGTCCAATCTGAGGAGCAGAGAAAAAAAAAGATTGAAAACATGAACAAGGCCTTAGGGTCTGTGAGACAAACCAGAAGGTTCAATATTCATTTCATCAGAATCCCAGAAGGAGAGGAGTAAGAATGCAGTACAAAACATAATATTTGAAAAAATAGTGGCTGAAAATCCCTAAATTTGGTAAGAGGTAAAAACTTAGAGATTCCGGAAGCTTGGTGAATCCCAAACAGAATAAAAACCCTTGGTCTCTTTACATCCTTACTCACACACGTCATCCACTACTGAAAACTGATGAAGAGAATACTGAAAGCAGCCGGAGAAAAATGACACATGATGTGGCAGAACCACAGTTAGCATGACTGTGGATTCCTTTTCAAAAACCATAGAAACCAGAAAGAAATGGAACGGCATTTTTAAAGGGCTGAAAGGGAACATCTGTCAACTTGGAATTCTATATCCAATGAAAATTATCTATAGGAATGAAAGTGAAGAAGACATTCTCAGGTGAATGAAAATGAACAGACTTCATTGCCAGTAGGCCTGCTGTGAGAGAACTGCTAAAGGAAGTTATTTAGACAGAAGGGAAATGATACCAGAAGGAGTATCGTTCATACAGGAAGAGCATCAAAATAGTTCATATATTGGTAAATATACTATTTGCCTCTTGAGTTCTTTAAAATATGATTGATAGTTGAAAGTAATTATCTACAGGTTTTCCATAATGAGGTAGAAATGATAATTACATCATATGTGGGTAGGAAAAAGCCACCTATATTTTGCTAAGGTTTATACACTCTGCTTGAAGTAGTAAAGTATTAGTTTTAGATAGACTATAAAAAGTTAGGTACGTATAACACCTAGACTATCGATTAATAAAGCAAATCTAAATAAATATATTAATTGAAAATCATAATAGAAAAATTAAAATGAAATTCTAAAACAATGTTCAAATAACTCAGAGGCAAAAAGGGGAAACAGAAATAAAAAACAAAGAAATATAGCAGAAAATAAAAAGGTAAACCTCTAATGAAAAATACAAATAATTCATCAAATGTTAATGGTCTAAATATGTCAATTAAAGACAGAAATTGTCAGAATGGATTTAAAAATTATATGATCCAACTATGTGTTGTCCATAAGAACTTCACTTCAAATATAATGCTATAATTCCATTAAAAGTAAAAGATGGAAACAAAAGAGAGACTGTGCAAAACTGATCCAGAAAAGCTGGTATCACTATTTTATATCAGACAAGTTAACCTCAGAGTAGAGAAAACTAAGAGAGTAAATAAAAGAGAAAAATTACATAATGATAACAGAGTCAACTCATCCCTACCTAACAGACCAAAGAGCAGGTGTATCTAACAAGAGATGTTCAAAATACATGGATAGTAAGAACTGACAGAACTGAAAGGAAAAACAGACAAATCCACAATTACAGATGGAAAGTTCAACATTCCTCCCTCCAAAACTTAAAGAATTAGTAGACTACAAATCAACAAGTATATGGGAGAACTGAAAAATACTGTCAACAAACTGGAGTGATTGGCACTTACAGAACTCTTTACTCAACAATATCAGCATACACATTATTTTCAATTAGACATGGAATTCCACCAAGATGGACCATATTCAGGATAACAAAAAACCTTAATAAACATTAAAGAATTAAAATCATACAAAGTATTTTTCTGATCATAATGGAATTAATTAGAAATCAATAAGACAACAGGAAAATCCCCAAACACTTGGGTATTAAACAACACAGTTCTAAATAATTCGTGTTTCAAAGAAAAGTCTCAGTTGAAATTGAAAAATATTTTGATCTTGATGAAAATGAATATCAACATATCAAAAACTTGGGGATGCTCCTAAAGCAGTGTTTAGAGGGAAATTTATAGCATTAAATACATATATTAGAAAGGCATAGAGGCTTTAAATCAATAATTTAAGCTTTTTTTTAACTTAATAAACTAAAAAGAAAATTAAACTAAACCCAATTCAAGTAGAAGGAAGGAAATAAAGATGAGTGGATATCAAAATCCATCATTAAAAACAGAATAACAATAGAGACATTCAAATCAAAAGCTGGTTCTTTAAGAAGATAAGACTTTAGACATTGAAAATATAAGGAAATATTATGAACATTTGAATGCATCTAACAACTTAACTAGTCCTCTATTTAAGAAATTGAATTCTCAGTTAAACACATTTTGAGAAAAAAATCTCCGGGCCCACATAGTTTCATCAGTGAATTATACCAAACATTTAAAGAAGAAGTAACAACATCAATTCTATACAAACTCTCCCAGAAAGTAGGAAAGTAGGGAACACTTCCCAATTTATTTAATCAGGCTAGCATTACCCTGACAACAAAAATAGAAAAGACAATACAAGAAAAAAATGTATAGACCAATATCCCTCATTAATATACATACAAAAACCTTCAATAAAATAGCAAATAAATTGCAGCAATATATAAAACAATAGAACTTATGTCAGGAATGTAAGTCTAGTTCAATACTCAAAAATCAACCCACGTAATGCATCATATTAACAGTGTAAAAACAAAAATCATATGATTATGTCAATTTATGCAGAAAGTAAAAACATTTCAACATCCACTCATGACAAATACCCACAGCAAACTTAGGTAGGCATTCCCTCAACCTGGTAAAGAGTATATGCTGCAAGTCCTATCACTAACATACACTTACGTGGTGAAAAAACGGAATGCTTACTCCTTACGTTTGGGAATAAGACAAGGAGATCCACGTTCATCACTCCTAGACAAAGCAATAAGGAAAGAAAGTATAGAAGGGAGGGAGGGAGGGAGAAAGGATAGAAAAGGAAGAAAGGGAAGGAAGGAAGGGTCAGAGTGCATACAGATGGGAAAAGGAGGAAAATGTCCGGCCCTATTTATAGATGACATAATTGCCTGTGTAGAAAAATATGAAAGAAGATACAAAAAACTCGTAAAACTAATTAGTGTTTAGCAAAGTCACAGGATACAAGGTTAATAGATATTTCCATTTACTAGCAAAAACCAGTTGAAATGAAAATTTAAAAAGCAAGATCATTTGATATATTACAAAAGAAAGAAAAAGTTAGATATAAATTTACCAGAACATATACTGGATCTGAATCCTGAAAACTAAAACACTAATTAAAGAAATCAAAGAAAACCTAAATTAATATTGAGAAATTCAATGTTTTTAGATTGGAAGACTTAACAAACATAGTAAAGATGTCAGTTCTCCCCAAATCAATCTACAGATTCAATGTAAGCTTCCCAATCAAAATGCCAGCAGAATGTTTCCTGGATATGGACAAGCTGATTCTAAAATTCGTATGGAAAGACACAGGAACTAGAATAGCTAGAACAATTTTGAAAAAGAAGAATAAAGGATGAAGGATCACATCATTCAATTAGTTTACTATAAAATTACAGTATTCAAGACAAATTGATATTGGACAAGGCAAAGATACATAGATCCAAAGAACAGAATAGAGTATAGAAATAGAACCACACAAATAAGGCCAATTGTTTTTTTACAAAGGTGGAAAGCCAATTTAATGGAGAAGGGATAGACTTTTCAAAAACAGTATTGGAATAATTGGACATCTATTTTTTAAAAAGAACTTAGACCTAACTCTCACTTATTACAAAAGTTAACTTAAAATGGATAATAGTTGTAAATATAAAATACAGAACTTTATATCTCTTAGAAGAAAACATAAGAGAAGTTCCCACAACCTGAGACTAGGCAAAGAGGTCTTTGATATGACACAAAAGTATAAATCCATAAAAGAAAAAACTTGATGTTAGACTTCATTAAAAATGTTTTAATTGACCTATGAAAGACACTTAAAATAATGAAAAGACAAGCCACAGACTGGAAGAAAGTATTTTTAAATTATATATCTAACAAAGGACTTATATCAGAATATATAAAGAAATATCATAACTCTGCAGCAAAATAACCCAATTAATGGGTAAAGGGCTTAAACATACACTTCACTAAAGATAATATACGTATGTTCAATAAGCAGATGACATATGTTTGACATCATCAACCACTGGGGAAACGCAAATTAAAACCAATGACATCCCTATAAGAATAGCTCAAATCAAAAAGACTGACAATCCCATGAGCAGGTGAAGATGTAGATCAATGGGTACTGTTATGAATTGCTGATGGTACTGCAATATGATTCAGCCACTATAGAAAATGGTCTGGCAGCTTGCTATAATGCTAAATAAACACTATAAGACTATCAGCCCTACTCCTGAGTATTTACCCTTGGGTAAGGAAAACCATGTTTACAAAAAAAACTTGTATGCAAATGTTTATTGCAATTCTGTTCATGATCATCAAAATTTGGAAACAATTCAGATGTTCTTCAACAGGCAAATGAATAAATGAACTGTGGTAAATAATGCTAATAAAACACTGCTCAGCAATAAAAAGAAACAAAGTATTGATATATACAACAATTTAGATGCAATTCAAAAGCATTATGCTGAAGAAAAGAAGCCAGTCTCAAAAGGTTACACACTGTATGGTTACATTTACATGACACTCTCTAAAAGATAAAATAATAGTAACAGACTAGATCAATGATTTCTAGGGCGAGGGTGAGGTGTGACTACAAAGGTTACACAATGAAGTTTTTCAGGGAGATGGAACTTGTATATCCTGACTATAGTGGTGGTACCATGAGTCTACATATCTCTTAAAATTTCTAATACAGAACACACACACACATACACAAGCCAATTGTATGCTAATTTAAAAATAAAATTAAAAAATAAGCAGACTCACAGAACCCAAGAATGGACTAACAGTTACCAAAGGGAAAGGGACTGGGGAAGATGGGTGGGAAAGGAGGGATAAGGGGGGAAAAGGGCATTACAATTAGCACACATAATGTAGCGGGGTAGGGGTGGGGTGGGAGGATACGGGGAAGGCAGTATAACACAGAGAAGACAAGTAGTGATTCTATAGCATCTTCCTACGCTGATGGACAGTGACTGCAATGGGGTATGTGGTGGGGACTTGATAATAGGGGGAGTCTAGTAACCATAATGTTGCTCATGTAATTGTATATTAATAATAGCAAAATTTTTTTAAATTACCTTTAAACATGAAAAAAAAAGCACATGGCTGTTTGTATAGGGGGAGTGCAGGGGGAGGATAGGATAATTCACCCAAACAGGAATCCTTCAAGGAAGAAAGACGGGGAGACTGGGTGCTCAATACACCACCAGCTGTGATCTCTATAAGCATATAACAAAGGACAAATGAAAGTAAGAGAGTGGCGAAGATCTGTTAGAAATTGTGGCAATGGATAAATTCTAGATTGAATGCAGATGTGTGAAAAATAATGCAAAAATAAATATAATTTCTTTTTTAGTTATTTGGAGCAAAAATAAAGAAGCAATAAGCCCTCTGCTAAGGGCAGATGGTATAAGGTTAACAGATGACAGAGGGAACATGGAGCTATTGAATTGTTATTATGCCTCCATTTTATCTGTCAAGATGACCTTATATAAGTGAAAATGGTGAGTTACAAAATCAGAATGTACAATATTATTCCATTTAAATAGAGAGATGATAGATAAACACACATTTGTGTATAGAAATAATATGCTAATATAAGAAGGACATACACTGAAATACTGAAGTTGTTATTTTTTAGATGTAAGATTTTTCTTTTTCATTTTGTATATGTAATTCCTGAATATTCTGTAAAGCACACTTGTTACTTTCAAAATAAAACAGAACAAATTTGATTTTCAGATGAAAAGAGGATGAAAGAAACTTTAAGAAAACAGAAGCTGTAGGTGAGGAGATTGAAAGGAATATATATAGATTTTATAAGATTTACAATTAAATATACACCAGAGTGCTGCAAGAACTTTTGGAGAACAGAACATATGCAAAAGCAGTTCTACTCTTCAAACAAGAAGTGTCAACTTCTAAAAATCATAGCAAATTTCTACACTTAATTATTAAAAGGACAGATTTGGAGAAATTAGAAAAGAAACAGCACTAGGATCCCAGCTTAGACTCACTAAAAATAAGTCATGATGGACAAACTTCATTTCCTTTGCTAGACAGCAACTATGAGAAGTGATGGCTGCTGTGTCCTCAGACCTGACCTGCTTAATGATTTTTTTCTCTTTGTTATGGTAGTATCTTGATTTCACTGGGGAAACTATTTGCCTTTTTAATAGACCTCTAAAACTTACCAAGTCCACTAGTGAATTCCTTTCCCTTAAAACCTGGTCTTTCCACTATCTTTCCCATCTCAGGCAATAATGTCTGCATCCTTCCATCACCCAGGCTGACCATCCTAGAGTCACCCCCACTCCTCTCTCTTTCTCACACTCCATCTTCAAGTCCACCAGCAACCACTGGTTTTACCTTTGAAATACCTCAAAGATCTGCCTTCTCTCCCACCTCCACTAGCGTCCACACCCAGTACCACTCACCATCTTTTCAAAGCCTCGTTTTTACATTAGCCTCTAAGTGAAATCTCTACTTGCAGTCTTGGCCACCTCCCCTCTGCTATCCTCTCAAGACACAAATCACATCGTATCGCTCCTCTGTTAAAACCCTGGGGTGACGCTCTGTCTCACTCACAGTAAATGCCAAGGTCTCTGCCATGGCTTCCAGGGCCCCTGGCGAATGCTTCGCTTTCCTCTCCTCCTGCTGCCCTCTCCCTCGCACACCTGGCTCTAGCCACAGTGGCCTCCGTGCTGGACCTTGAACAGCCACGCATACTCCTGCCTCAGCTTTGTTCTACATGGAATTCTCTGCCTCCAGACCCCCACATAAGTAGGATGACTATCTGTCCTGGTTTGCCTGAAAGAAGGCCAGTTTGTGCCTGCTGTCCCAGCATAACAAGCACAATCTTAAAAGGGCCCCTGTTCGTGCAAGGTGCATGGTCACCCTACTCATGGTTTACTGTCTCTCAAGTCTGCTTAATCTCACCTTCTCTTTGAGGACTCTCTGGCACCTGATTTAAAATTGTAGCCCAACCCAGCATACTTAAACTTGTGAAAAATTGGCATGAGTGGCACCATTTTAAAATAGAGCCAGAGTAGCTACTGCAGAGAAACCGCCCGACCTATCTTTGTTTGAACTGGGCCAAAACCTTTGGACTGGGTGAAACAGCAATTACTGCAAGCGATTGCTTGGGGGTCAGCAGGAAAATGGACACCCTGATCTCATGCCTGGTAGTTGGGGACTTAATGAAGATAGAATCGGTGGTAAAACCCAGAGCAGCTTGGCTTGTTAACACCCGCAGAAAATACTTATTCCTTCTCTCCATCTCATATCATTGTCTCCCCTTCCTCTTCCTCATAAAAATCCCTTGCCTTTACCCTGCAAATGAGTCACTGCTGGGCATCTATATGAATCTGTGCTCCGAGAATTGCAATGCTTTGATCCCAAATGAACACTCATTCGCCTCTCATTGCTATTCTTTATTTTTAGTTAACAAATTCTTTCCTTGTTTTGTGGTTTTTATTCCACGGTTCTTTTCACTTCCTGACATACCACAGTACTTTCTTATTTACTGTGTTTACTGTCTGTCCTCTGCCACCAACTGCAGGAGCTCCCCGAAGGCAGCCAGCACTGTATCCCTGGCACCTAAAACAGTGGCTACTGTAAAGCACTTCTCAAGACATACCTGTTCATGCATGAATGTACAAACGAGCGCGTACAAACTTGTTTTTCTCACTAGATATCAAAATGAAATAAAACAGAAATTTATCTTTGGGGACCTTGAAGAAAAACAAATGTTCTACAAAACATTCCTTAAAGCCCCATAATCCAACATGCCTTATTACCTAATTAAAATTGAGAACCCTTGTCTTAAAAGATGTTAGTTTTAATTTAAATATTTTCCTGACTCAAATAAACATACATGATTATATTGAATATGCTTATGCCAGGATTCATTTACCCCTTTGGCTGAAAGTGACAGAAATTTAGCCTGAACTTCCAAAAGGAAAAATAAAAGAGGGGAGGCTGTCTATTGGAAAGTTCTGTGGAGTTTCACAGACATGAAGAACCAAGGCTTAGCACAGTAGGTTCTGGGCTTTTTAGAGCCTGACACAGTAATTCAAACACAAACAAGAGTCTCTCTTTTCTCTGCTCTTGCTGTATTAGGGGCTCATTCTCTCCTATTGCGGACTGAGTACGGACGTACTTTTTCTGCCAGCTCCCAGCTGTCGTTAAAAAAAAAAAAAAGTCCGAGGGAAGGACTGACTCCTACTGGCCCCAGATTGAATCATATCCACTCTGGAAAGACAGCATGAGACACCATGACGGCTCCCCATCTCCCAGAGCAGCCACGGGTCACCAGTGCGTGCTCCTGGCACAACATGACAACAGCTCTTCCGATACAAATGGGAAAGAGAGAAGTGCTTCCTCAGAAGAAACTGAGTCCTTTCCTAAAAGGAATGAGAGGTGCTCAGAAATCCAAGACTGAAAGTCCGCTTTGACACCTCTTTATATCTCTAAAATGCTGCACCATGCTATAACCTATTCCAGAGATTAATAAACACCAGTATGTTTTTCATTCCTAAACGTGTAAGGTTTTCCCTGTACATTGAGTCTCTGACTCAGCACTTTGATAAGCTATTTGCAATTTTACCCTCTAGTAGCCAATTTACTTGGCTTTAATGAGACACATTCCCAAAATACTGTACATCCCATAATCTCTCTTTTTTCACTCTGTTAAATAGTGAAATATACTTTCAGTTTATCTATGGTGAGTGTTAGAATATGACAGCTGTATTTGTTTTTCATGATGTAAAGAGAACGATAATATCTCACAAGCTGATTTATTTCCTTCTTTTCTATCCACAATGATCTTACTGTGCTATTTCAGCTTAAAAATATGGATATTGATTTACTGCTAGAGAATAGTTCTCTCCCATGAACCAACAATTTTACTTAAGAGAAAGTAAAGGAGCATTTCTCAGGGCCACATAGAAAAAATAAACAAATAACAACCCAAAAAAAACCATAGAAGTTCTGATAACACTGCAAGATTTCTTTTGTTAAGGTGCAAGATACAGAAATTCCCAGGAAAATAACAGAATCAATTAAAGCATGAATTCTTGTAATTGGAGTTGTCATTGTTATTACCATGTTATCAACACAAAAATACCTCATCCACATTCCCAATTAAATTTGCTGCATAACGTGTACAAAGCAAATGCTATAATTGGACTAAAATGCTGGGAATGATGTGGGACAGACTTTTTTTTTCATTTTGTTTTGTTTTATGGGTTTTTTTCCACTTTAAAGGAATCTAACAGATTTTACCTCCTTTCAGAAAAGCATGCATGCAGGGACTGAAACAGTGATTTATGCTGTGACATAATATGTTCTTGACACAAAAAGTACTTGTCAAGAAGGCAAGATACAAAAACAACTATTGTAAGTGTTTCAAGGGGGGCAAGAAAAACCTGCCTTTCATCAATCAATAATGTGTCTGACATAAATAATGATTGGAAACTGACAGCTACGAGAAGTGATTTAGATGCTTAAATCCCTGAAAATGAAAAGGTAAGAAGTACCAATTTTGTATTGTGTAGTAATTTTGTTGTAATGCAGTTGAACTTCTACTCATTGCAACAAGTATTATAATAACTGGATTGGTAATTGGTGAGTCATACCATGAATAACTCTTTAACTGAATATTTCTTGTCATAAAGTATCTGCAGCTCTGCCTCAAAATTGAGTTCGATTTGGCACTATAGAAGAACAGATTCAATCCTTCATCTTCTACCTGTCTTTTATGAGTAATTTTATTTTTAAAAATCCACAAAGAGAAGAAGAAAAGTCATGAGATTAAGTAATGCTGTAGAGTTTTAACTGGCCATAGTCTTCACTGAAGATTGATTGGGAAGAAGTGACTTTTCTGAAACCTTGCAGAAAGGCGCTGTGCTTTCATGAAACCAAAGAGAACCGTCTGTTCTAACTAGCTCCAGGGAATCACGCCATCACGGAATGCTTTCCCCACGGGACTCATACCCTGCTTTGGGACCTCAGAACTTGCCATTTGTACACAGTGACTGCTTCTGGGGCAAACTCGGCTTTCACACTCAAGCTCATTTCACACTCAAGCTCAAGGACAAGATATAGGAGGAGTCAGTAGAGGTGACTTCCTCCTTTCACATGACCATTCTCCCCATCCAGTCCCCTAAAAAGCCAACATTTTATGAGTTCTATTATCATAAAGCTATGATGTATACTAAGAATTTATCTTCATTTTGGAAAAAGACTAAATACATCAAAGCCTTCCTGGTCTGGGTGATAGTGTGGTGACGTGAAGCAGGAGCTCACATGCCTACGCTTCGTTCTACACTCACATGAACGCCTTTGCCTTTTCAAAAGTATTTTGCCATTCATGACAAAGACTGGCTAGATGCCCTCACCAAAGCCACTTATCCTTCCTTCCAATTTCATGATTCTGTTTCATTGCCCAGCCTTTCTTGTGTTAGGGGCAGCCTTGAGTTCTACCACTAGAACATGGAAAAGTAAGGAATGTGGCTTCCGGATAAGGTCCGCACCAAGCTTTCCTGCCCCTTCACCACGCCTCTGCTACCTCTGCTGGCTGAATGGAGACGTCTCTGCGAATACAGAGGACGGTAGATGTAGGATCACAGTTAGGACCTCGCCACGTCTGGAAATGAACATGCATACCACGGCCCAAATGCCATACATGAGAAATAAACTGTTGTTATGTTAAACAATTGAGACTTGGGGACTTAGATCTAATTTTGCAGATAGAGAACTTAACTGATACACACCCCACTCCTAAATCTTGTTGAGTCGGTAACCAGAAAAGACAGTGATAATTCAGATCGCGCTTCAGGACCTTCCTCCCATGTGGGAAGAATATACTTCCTGCATTACTGCTGTTGTGCATGGGCCGCCCCTGTTTTGGCCAATAGCATGCTAGCAGATGTAATGTCAGTAGAAGCTTCAAATACGCTCATACAGTTTGGGGTTGGCTGCAGAGCCCTGAGAAGCCACTCCCCTTCAGCCTAAGCCCTTCAAAAACCACACACACAGCAGATCCGAGCTCGACCCACAGCCTGAGCAAAGCCATCTGATCCAGAATTAGAAGCAGAGCCATCCTGCTAAGCCCTTTGTAGAACAGCCAGACTGTGCTGACCAGAAGACCTGTGACCGAGAGAAGTATATGCTTGTTGCAAGCCACTGAATTTTTGGGGGTGGTTTGGTAAATCAATAGCTGATGATACATACAGGCAGCCTTAGTGTAGCTAAGAGGGCAGACTATAAGGCCAAACTCTTTTTTTCAAACCTGTATAATTTATTAGTTATGTTTCTTTCTGCAAGTTAGCCTATGCCTTACTTTTCTCGTGTATTAAATGGGATAATAGTACCTATCTCATAATAGTGCTTAATAATAATAATAGTATCTGTTTCATAGAGTTAATATTTTTAAAGAACTTAGAACAGAGCCTGGCACGTAGCAGCCTGTGCAGTAGTGTATATGAGAGCTATAAAACAAACCTCATTAATCCATAAATGTGTCCCCAAAATAATAGGTTGCTGCTTCCAGAGGATGCTTGGATTCTCCAGAGACATTCTTCCCTGCAGTAAGGTGCCCATATTACATAGGGTTAAGAGTGAGTTCCCTCTCTGAGGCTTCCTCTGACGGAAGCCTTGGATTTGAATTCCCATTCCACCACCTAAGGCCTTGGCCACTGTGCTGACCCTGTCTCAATTCCCTCACCAGCCCCTGGGGACTGTCACAGTACTTAGCTCTGCAGACTTATCAGTATTACAGTAGCTGCTCTATAGAAAATATTTTAGTACAATAAATATTGCATTATAAACACTTAATAAATGTTATTTTTCATTTGGACAAACAAGTTTTGAACCACAAGGTCACCTTTGACTTGCAAAGAAGTGGGTTGTAACTTCAAAGTATTGTTTAAAAGGTAACCTTCTCTGATCTATTTGAGGCAAAGTAGATTTTTTAAAAGAACACAAAAATACCAAAAAAACCCAAAAATAAAACTGAATCATTTCTCTCCTCTACCACAAATCTCTTTAGCTTTTATTTTCATTTTGTTCCCATGTATCAGTATAATACAAATCATAAAATAATTCCTATTATTATGTCTGTGTTTTATCTTCTCTTTATTTTGATGTAAATAATGTTGTCTCTACCTTCAATTTACCAACAATATTTGTGGTATTAATCAAAAAGAGCCCTCAGATCACATTCAATTCAATAGCAATTTAAAACACAAGAAATGTGGATTATATGCAATGCTAAGCGACAATATGTGTATCTTTTGCATGAAAATAACCTTAATTTCCCTGTTTGAGGAAAGAGATAAAAGAATGATTGCTATAAATCAGGAAAAATTCATAACTTGCTGGAGGTGTAACAGCTGTTGATTTAAGGTTTGCATCTTTGATAACATGATGCTGCTGGGAAGATAACATCTTTTTGACAAAGCTGTGAACATAAAAATTACAAGGTTTTATCCAACATTTAAATATTTTCTCTGTATCACTTGCAGAAAGAATTCTTTTATTCACTTACACTAAAATATGTTTGAAGTATACTGCATCTCATCAGCACGCTTTACAATAAAATTTGGGGTTCCATAGGTATACAGACTTGTCACATCACAAGTAAAAATAAATTATCCTCAGTTTAGAGAAACGGTCTTCTATTATTATGTACAAGTAGTTCCTGCCATTGGTAATATAAACACAGAATTGAGCAGACACTCAGGATATTCTTCAATTCTTTTATTATCAGCTAGAAGTAGGTGATTGAAAAATTAGGTGACAAAACAAAGCAAGTATTGCATTGACTGGGAAATCAAGTGGAATCTTGAAAATGTGTAGAAGAGAATAGCGTAGCCAAGCAGTGGGAAACAATAGCAGTGTTTTGATTTATCCAAAGGCTGCCGCATTATGGCACATGTTCTTGCGCTGTTTAGACTCACAAACTGTGAGATTTCATGCTGAGGTTCTGTGTTTCTTATATATCAGTGAAAGGCATGGAGAACGTCGTCGGTGCAAATCATGAGGACCGTCTTGGGAATGGCCCCAGCCCGGGCCTTGTTTCCTTCGTGCTCCCTTTCGCCCATGCATCGCACTTACCTTGGAAAGTCAGATTGGCTTCTTATTACTAAGGGATTTTTTCTTAGGTGAAAAAGGTGTCCTTTTACCTAAGACCATCTTGCAATGTCATTGCAACCCATATGTACTACAGCCCTGTAGTCATTGGAGACACATTATTTTCTGAATATTCAGGTAAAATGATTTGATTGTCCGTGCTACATGTTTGGGGAGATCCAAACACCTCATCGCCACCTTAAGGACTGGAGTGGAGTTGCCTGCAATTCTTCTGGATACTTTTCGCTCTTCAGTTTTACTCGGAGTTCCCGCTCATGCCTGATTTTTGACCCCTACCAGTGGTTTCTCCTCCTGGAGCCACGACATTCCCTCTGCACCATTTCATCCCAAGTTGGACAACACTCCTGGTTCATTGTCCAAAGCATCACCACCGAAGGCTGTGTTTACAGCAGTGTTACTGAAGGTTTCAGGAGAACAGAAGACAGCTTGAAGTTGAATGATGAGCGTCGCTGCTCATTCATATATTCACTCATTCCACTAATACTAAGTACCTACCGTGTGCAGGCACTGGTCCAGATCTGGGAGATACAGCTGGGAACAAAATAGTTTTTTTAGTGCCCAGCTTTTATAGAGCTTGCATATTAGTTATGAGAGAGAGATAATAAAGCAAGTAAAATGTGGGTTACAGAGTAGTATTATCAAGAAAAATAAAGCAGAGAAGGTAGGGGAACTACTGGGAAGGGTGTAATTTTAAGCAGAGTTTGCTGTAACAGTCTTATTTAGATAAGATGTGAAGGAAATAAAGGAGGAAGCCATGTGGATAAATTGAAAAGAATGCTTTAGGTTAAGGGAATAGTAAATGCGAAGGCCCTGAGGTGGGAACATGCCTAGAACATTAGCGTTATAACAAAGAGGATACTGAGGCTTAAGTTCTTAAACTTCTCAGTACCTAGAGCCTTCTCCCCATTTCAGAGCCCTGACTAAACTCTATTTCCTTAGTTTCTGTATTATTAAAGCTCAGGCATCTGGGGCCTCCCTGACTGGGCCCCTCCAGGGCTAGCCAGTTCTTAGAGCGAATCACTCGCCAAGAAGTACCCCTTTCTCGTGCAGATTAAGCGACCCAGAGCCCCAATTCAGAAGCATCTCCTCTGTCTGACTTACACCCAGTATTCCTCTGCCCTAGTCCCCCTGTACTTGGGGCACCTTAGACAACTAGGGACCACCTCAGTAGCCCAGAGGCCTCCTAACGGTCCAAATATCCAGTGTGAAAGCTGCTCAGCTGCCAATGTGCCCATTCCTTCCTGGGAAAACCAGCACAGTGGCCTCTGCCCAGGCTTTCCCCAGGCTTTCCCCTTGCTGCTTCTGCCCCTTGATGCCTGCTCACGTGGCCCTGCAGGGCATGGCATAGCCCATCTTCCTGGGAACTGTAACTGACTCCCTTCAGGGCCAACAGTCTGACCCGCTGACCTTACCATACCCAAATAAACCCCAAATCCCAGGTACATTTTACAGTTGATCCCCACCTGCAGCCGGTGGACAACTCACACATTGTTTTGATTCCTCAATAGAGGAAGAGAGGTAGTTTTCTTTCCAGTAATCGCTCTAGTCAGATCAGGTCTTGAGGTCTACCTTGCCATAACTAACATTAATTAGCTTTCCTACACAAAATAAAAGTCTTTCCTAAGGCAAACAAATGCTACTGCACTTTGGATAGCATAACCACAATGCCCTGTTATCATGACATGGCCTTATTCCAATTGTTCACACCATCAACTCTTTAATATAAGTGATGCCTCCTTAATCAGATGGAATCCACTTCTTAATCAGGAGCAGTTACGTTCACCATGGAAGTAACAAAACCCAAGATAGACATATTCTGTACAGAGGATCTTACACCCACAGAAAACTGGTAGTTTTTTTCAGAGGTAACCTGTCTACAGATCATAGCAAGTCCATCTCCCTGGAGCCTCTATGTTTTGCCTTGTTTGGACACTAAGAGAACTCCCTGTCTGGTTTGATAAGACACAGATCATCTAAGGCAGGAACGGTCTTGTGGGCACCCTTACCTCTGGCTGGGAACCTAACGGACTGGGTTTCCGGGCTCTCATACAACAGAACTCTCGTCGGACCTGATGATCCTCCAAAGGAAGGCTTCCTTGGGCAGGTAAATTTTGTAAATACTGCACAATGTGTCCCCACCTCCAAGTCGACCTTGGAGATCGACTATGCACATTAGATTGTGATAACTATGTGATTTTAATGAAAAAAATAAAGTAAATAAAAGACCCAGTAAAAAACAAATCTCAGATATTGTGGGCATCTCAATGACTAGTGAAACATAAAATGTTTTGTTTTGTCTTTTCATGTTTTTCTTTTTAATTTTCATGCTTGCTCTTGGTTGTCAAATAAACATAATTTTATGCACTTTTTTTAAGACATTAAAACTCTTAATCTGCTAGTCTGCATAGTATGTGAATTAATTCTATGGGAAAGCATAGCTCTGACTTCCAAGTGTTGAAAAATGTCCAAATTCCAAAAATGACAATATCATTTCTGTTACCTATTTTTTTTCCACAATTTATGTTAATTTCTTGCTCCTAAAATAACCCCAGTGTGTTATTTTTCAATTACATTCCTATAGGGAGATGAAAACAGAATCATGATTCATAGTAACAGTATGTTTGCCTTAAAAAGAATTTTGTGCTACTGGAAGGGAAAGACTACATATCTGTTTAACACATTACCATATTTTCTGGTTTATAAGCTTTGGCAGTTTATAAGGCACAGCTAACTTTTAGAAGCATATGTTGGGGATTGGGAGGAATTTTACAGCAAGGAGAGTAGAGGAAAAATGTATCTCCCTGCCCTGACAAGGTCAATGGGTCTTTCTGCTAGGGCGCTCTGAGAGCTTTTGCAATCAGCAGCTCTGGGGAAAGCTTAGGGCTCTGAGTGGGGAGCACTGGAATTCGTTAGACTATCACCATCTTACAGTGTCACAGGCTTTCACCATCTCATGGCAGCTGTGGAAAACTATAACTGGTTACCATGAATGAGATGCATTTTGGGTGTGTTGCGAAAAAAATTTCCTTCTATATACAGCTTTTATTTGACAGTGTGAATTTTCATATTCTGAACTGAATATGATATGATTGATAAATTGCAAAACATGTTTTGCAAAACACAAATTATCAGTTATATCAGGATTAGTCCGGGCGCCAATGCATTCATATAAGAAAAAATTGAAACAACTGTTAACAGCAGCTGGTTCCTTTATTATAATGGGGTAATAACCATAATAAGAATATATGGAAGCACCATGCTAATGGTAAGGTTAACTAGTAGCAAGAACACAAAGACTGTGATGAATGACCAAAGATGGGATCTATGGTTATATTTATTAAACCTTCTAGAGGAATATATTTTTATTATTGCAATTTTCAAATTCTTTAGGACATGAGGCCTTTTGTTTCACAACAGTTTTTAAATGACTTTTGTTAACTGAAGTTTTCTAGGAACAGAACTATAAGGTGGTGGCAGACCAGAGATGCTCTCTCCAGCACATCTAAAAGCTGACAATATCTGTGTCATTTCTTATACTGTAAAAATATTCATTTTTTCCAGATCCCTCGAACTGAATACTGAGTTATAATATTTGAGAAGCCTGTTCCATTCTGCAACAACATATTATCATCTCACCTCCCTATTGCTTTTTTTTTATTAAGGTATCATTGATATACAATCTTATGAAGGTTTCACATGAACAACATTGCAGTTACAACATTCACCCATGTTATCAAATCCCCCTCACATACTCCATTGCAGTCACCATCCATTAGTGTAATAAGATGCTATAGAGACACTACTTGTTTTATCTGTGCTACACTGCCTTCCCTGTGCCCCCCCTTACATTATGTGTGCTGATCATAATACCCTTTAATCCCCTTCTCCCTCCCCTCCCCACCCACCCTCCCCACCCCCTTTCTTTTTGGTAACCGCTAGTCCCTTCTTGGAGTCTGTGAGTCTGCTGCTATTTTATTCCTTCAGTTTTGCTTTGTTCTTATACTCCACATTAGTGAAAATCATTTGATACTTGTCTTTCTCCACCTGACTTTTTTCACTAAGCATAATACCCTCTAGCTCCATCCATGTTGTTGCAAATGGTAGGATTTGTTTTCTTCTTATGGCTGAATAATATTCCATTGTGTATATGTACCACCTCTTCTTTATCCATTCATCTAAAGATGGACACTTAGGGTGCTTCCATATCTTGGCTATTGCAAATAGTGCTGTGATAAACATAGGGGTGCATATGTCTTTTTGAATCTGTGATCTTGTTTTCTTTGGGTAAATTCCTAGGAGTGGAATTCCTAGGTCAAATGGTATTTCTATTTTTAGTTTTTTGAGGAACCTCCATTATTGCTTTCAACAGTGGTTGAACTAATTTACATTCCCACCAGCAGTGTAGGAGGGTTCCCCTTTCTCCACATCCTTGCAAACATTTATTGTTCCTTGTCTTTTGGATGTTGGCCGTCCTAACTGGTGTGAGGTGATATCTCATTGTGGTTTTAATTTGCATTTCCCTGATGATTAGTGATGTGGAGCATCTTTTCATGTGCCTGTTGGCCATCTGAATTTCTTCTTTGCAGAAGTGTCTGTTCAGATCCTCTGCCCATTTTTTAATCGGGTTATGTGCTTTTTGTTTGTTGAGGCGTGTGAGCTCTTTATATATTTTGGATGTTAACCCCTTGTCAGATATGTCATTTATGAATATGTTCTCCCATACCATATCACCTCTCTACTCTTGATAATTCTTATTGTCTTTAGGGACAAATTGTTCCTCTAGTGCCCATTTGGGAGTTTTTTACTTCTTTCTTACTCAACTCATATATTGCTAAATCTCATTTCCCTCTTTATGAGTTTAGTTTAAGGTTATGTGTCAGTAGAAATAGGCTAATTTTAATTAAATTTTTAAGTAAGTTTTCATAAGTCATAAAGCAAATGGTTTAGTAAAATCCAGATATATTACATCTACTGAATTCCCTTCATCCACTTTGTAATTTGATCAAAGGAATGCAATTGAATATGTCTGGCATGATCTGTTCTATATAAGCACATGCTACTTATCACCCAGGTTTTCCCTACTTTCTTGATGTAATACTTTCTTTCTTACTTCCCACTCTGTTATTTTACTAAGAATTTAAGTTAATAATAGCCAGGAGGCTTGTGATTCCTCCCTCTCTCCCTTCCTTCCTTCCAACCATTTTTAACTTAGTTATTGTTCTCAATGTTTTTAAGATGCTTTCCTCGCCCCAACCCCAGGAAATATTTTTCAGTGGAAACATAATGCAGTGGGTAATTATCCTAGCAAGTAAGGGTGCTTTATTTAAACCAAATGCACTTAATTGTCATATCCCATGTGTTCATTTTTAGCCTATTGGGTTCAAATAGCTTATTGATACTATCATTAATCTTAGGCACCATTCTCATCTTTTCAACTAATTATTCCCTGATAGAATCATAAGAAAATCTGTAGTTTCTGAATCATGTGCCAATCAGAGATTGTTTGTCATCGATTTTAGAGTACTTTTGAATAGCTTATACCAACTCCGTGACATATTCAATTATGCCAGCCTCAGCATATTTAAATGATGGTTCTATTTGGCCCTTGGGTACATTCTTTACAACCATAAGTCAAACAATTACTAATGGTCCCTGGAAATTCACAAAGCAATGAGGTTTACAGTCTGTTTATTTTACATGGTAAGTTAAAGATTGTAACTTGAATTTCTACTAATTAGTAATTTCTATTTTACTAATATAGCATATTTATTAATAAAACTGTCAGTTCAAATACATTGCAGTTTAAATCGATTGGCCCTGTTTTAAAGGTTCCCACAAAATAAAAAGATTATTTCCACACTTATGTGTAGGAATTTAAAAGGAATCAGGATGTGAGCAGCTGGGGGAACACTAATCCCTTTGGAAACTCTCTGGAGTGAACAGGATAAGGTGTGCATGTTAATATAATTGGCTGCTCTTCATATTCAAAATGCTAGGAAATGTCACCTTTCCTTTTGTATAAAATCAAATCTACGTCTGGACCCTCATTTGCCATGGTCACCAATGTCAATTACTTTAAATGACTTAGGAGGAAGAGCCCTAAGCTTACAGAATCCTGAGGAAATAAAGGAGGAGAGATTTGGGACATAGTGGAGGTGATCACGAGGCCAGTCCACATGCAGAGGTGGGCTGCTCTGCAGACAGCATCCATGCCGTCACCGCCTGCCTCAGCTGCGGCCCCATGTCCCCGTTCACAGCCCTGCCTGACACCCAGACACATGTCCTTTGGGAGTTGTGACACCTCCTAGACTCTGCATTCTGGGGAGACCCTGGTCTCCACCACCCAAAGGAGCAGTCAGCCTCTGGTCCCTTCACCCCTGAGGAATCCTCCTGCCCTCTGAAAGGTCAGGCTTTCGTTTCTCCAGCCCCTGTAAACAAAAACAAAAACCTAGCCTTTCTTCCTCTGGTCCTTTTCTCACGACACATCACGGAGAATAGGGCAATCGGAGAGCCAAGCTCAAGACCACAGAAGAAATTACCCATGTTCTTGGTTTCTTCAGGGATACAGCAATTTACCTCCCACCTCCCGAGAGGAACGGATGCTGCTAACAAACAGAAGAATTGGAACAATATAGTTGAGTTTTCAAATACCACAAATGCTCAATAACTCCCCCCTATAGACAAGGAAAACAACATAACTGTTTTGTTTTGTTTTTCAAACCAGGACAGAAAGCTTTTGAATGAATTTCAATGCCTACATTTAAAGCCAATTTATACTTCATCCCATTATCCATTCTTGTTTCCTGGCTTCCGTCTATCTCTCCACTGGCTTTTCCCTAACTCCCAAGAAAGCTGGAAACAACCCCATACAGAAAGCAGTTGGCATCAGGTTTTTAATAAATGATAAGTTACTCTATGTAGTAGTAATAAATATCATCTAAACAATTCACTTGGTTGGAGTAAATATGATGCTTATGGGGCTAAGACTGCACAGTCATTCTTACCTGAGCCAATTAACTTCATAGAGAGAAAATTCTCTCTATAACAAGACCGCATCCCTAACTGCAGCCAGCAGAGTAATTCAGTATGGTCATTAGAAGAGACTTCAGAGAACGTTCCATGACAGTTGGTCAATTGCATCGTTTTAGTATTTAACAGACAGTGTCCTCTTATATTGTTATTCACTAAGAAGAAGTGCACTTCTCTGCAAACCTTCGTGCCGAATCATGATTTACCAGTGCTTCACTACAGGAAAGTCGGCTTAAGCTTGGTGCACATTATTAATATCAAAGTAAACTGAAAATTACTTATACCCAATATTAATAAATAAAATAGCTAAATAAATATTAAAAGTAAGTGATGAAATGCTGCATGAGCTAACAAGGATTTTAAAAAGACGAGGGAGGAAGATGATTAAAATGTAACCATTACATGTAGTTGCATTAGTGGAGAGATATGACTAATAATCATACTATTGAGACTGTTTATAACCCTCTTTAGTGTTTGAAGGTGGCTTATAGGATACATATGCTGCAAAATACTCAGCAGAATAAGCTGTAGCCTAGTAGTTAACTTGTTTGTTATGTAGCTAATTGATTGCTGTCTTTGGGCAGTTCATGATGGCAATTCAGAAGAACCATCACTGTGGTGTTAACCTACAGAGAACCCCACACTTTTCTAAGAATACAAGATTTATCATCACATTTAAAAAGCAATCTCTCCCCCACAATCCTCCATTAGGGAACCATGTGACCTTGATGCTCTGATACCAAAATTCTAAGAAAAAATAAGATTTTGCATTCACTAATGTCCAGCTGGTGATATGGAGCAAACTGGCATGGAATATGAGCTACTGAAAGATCAGTTTGACCAGCTGTCCATCCCACAGCACTATGCCTGTTGTCTCTGGGCTGTACCTCCCAGGGCACTTTCTTGGTTTGATGTCACCTGCAAATGTCCCAGGCTTTTTAGTGGCTTTCCATCCTTACAGCTTCTGGTCTGCCAAAAGGGCCCTTATTATTTGCAACCACAGTTGTTTACATTATATAGTTCTAGGGATTTGGTGCAAAAAAGGGGAAATTATAGCATACATTCATTCTGCAATCTTAAAACTGGAAGTTTGGGGTTATGGTCCCAATAGGGAGAAAAAACTCATTTTAAAAACAGGTACATGAGATGATAAAAGTAAAAGGGGAAAGCAAATAGAAAATAAGATAAAAATCAAGAATGAAGTTAATATATATAAGGCATTCTATGGCATTCCATCAACTTGCTGGCATAGGTCAGACATCCGACTGTAAGCTTTCATTTGCCCCACACAGAGAGGGAAACATGATTAGATACATGGCCCAAAATGTGCAGTTCTCGAGAGAAGCTGAAGTATCCCAGTATTGAGTCAGAAATAAATATATCCCATTAGTCTGCACAGAAGACCCTGTTTGTGAATAGCACGGTCAGTACTATATTTGGAGAAAATGCAGTTGAGTTTTAAGTAGACCGGTGACACCAAGCCAGAGTTTGAGACAGCAGAAGCAGTTCTTACTGGGACGCACCAATGAGATGATCTGGCTTCATTTTAAAAAAGATATGATTTTAAGATATGTTTCCCACAGAAAGGAACCATCCTGGAGGGAGCATTTTGGAGACTTTGAGAGGCTGGGTTTTTTGGTTCTTACCCTGTTTGTGTGGCACTACAGGCATCTGGTGCTGGTGGGAAGGAGAGGGGTGCCCACATCCTGAGTGCACAGCAGAGCCCCGCCGAGGGAGATTTGTTCCATGCCTCCATTCCTTTTACATATCATGCCAGACATTTAACTGCTGAATATGTGGTTGGGCGCGTGGTGGCATTTCTAGATAGGAAGTATGGTTTCTGTGTTATTTCATCACTGACCGGAGATAGAAGTCATTTCTACATTACCCTTACGAATAGAAGCAGCTTATTTGCTCACTCTTAATTTTCTGCATTTTGACGGCTTGCGATTTGCCATGACATGGTCATCCCTGCCTTGGTGAAGGTTCTTGTCTTTTTTCCTTATCATTTACATACAAGTCAGGTTATTATTACTTATCATTCCATTAGCTTCAGTTAAGGCCCACCTGCTCCTCTGCCCTTTAATTTTCCTGTATACAAAATGGCTTCTGGCTTTTTTATCTTAAAGCCAAGCATTCATCGTAAGTGGTGGCATGCACCTTACCCCTTTGTTATGGTTTCTAGTACAATCATGCCTGGCCATTTACATGCTAATATGCATTGCATATCATTTTATTACAGATTACATTCTTTTTCTTTTTTCTTTATTTTATAATTAGAGTATTATATTGTTCTTTTTAAATTATGTTCTTTAAAGTATGTTTATTTATACTTTGTTATCTCTGAATTTCATTTAATGATTTTAAAAAGGAGCAAATACAAAGTATTTGTTATCAAAAGGGGTCTCTGAGTATGACAGAGGTGAAGGCCACTTTAGAAATGGAAAGTGCTTGTAAAAAACATAGACCAGCATCTCAATTCCTGGTTGGATATCCACTTACAGAAGCACATTGCTACCTTGATGGACAGGGAAAGGAATTATAGCAAAATTAGAGTAAACAAGAGTGAAATAAGGGAGAAGGGTCCGTGGGCCAGCCCGCACCCTTGCCATGTGAAGTGGCGAGATTTAAGGACCCTTGAGTCTGGGTGGGAGGGAACACCACAGAAGATAAGTAAAGGGGCATCTGATGGACAAGGCAGCCCCAGCAGTGCGAGGCTCTGGGCTATACCCAGGGACCCACAGCTGATGGGACTTGGAAGCAGTCTTGCAGAAGCTTGTCTCCCACATCAGGGGAGATGCAGTGGAGATGCTCCATGGGGCCCCCAGAGAACAAACACATACGTCCTACAGGGAAGCCAGGCTCTGGGTTCCTATTACCAGAAGCCATCAACTGTACAAGGAGTTTTATATCAGTGCTATTAAGTAGTGCCTTTTAAATTCACCTTCTCTGGTTCTACTTGCTAGCTCTCAACACCCCAAAGAATACGCTGTAGCCCCAGCAAAGAGGGGAAGGCAAAGGATGGGCTTCCCCACACCCCCCAGCAAGGCTCCCTCCTGGTCAAGGGTGAGTTAGAGGACAGGTAGGTGCTTTGAGCTGGACGTGAGACAGAATGTTCGCACTGAGCTTTGTGTACCTGGAAGCAACTGAAAAGCAATGGCATCTGTCCGATTGTAGGTAAGGGATGAAAAAGGGTCGTTCAACTGCATACGTTTGAAGTCAATTATTGGAAAAACTTAAGATAATTTATATCTATATCTCACTGAGTTATATTGTTGAATATACTGATGCAGACAGAACTAATAAGTCTATAATTTGAGGCTAGAAATCATTATCCTTAAAGAAAAGGTTGAACAATCTTCTACTTAGTCCAACTAGACAGAATTATAATCCTGGATTAATATAGACAAGGAGAAGAACCCAATGTTTAAAGTTGTCCTTGGACAGTAACAAGAAAAAACACTATTATCTGCCTGCTTTATGTGGTATATGAGCATTTAAGTTAATTGTTAAATATTCCAGTTTCTACAAAATGCAGAGCTGTTAACCTTGGGTTGCAAAACTAGGAAAAATAAACCTCCAGATGTCCTCTGAATCTTAAGCCTCCATGACATCATCACCAAATTCAGGAGATTATACTGTACAATCTGGCCCCTTTGGTAATTTTACAACTAAACTCAGGCCCCCCCACATGGATTAATTGTACTTGAAATTTTTAAGCCATAAAAGGCGACTATGAGAATATATCAATTGGATGAGATCCCAGATTGCCTGTTCCCATTTGTTTCTCAGGTCACCACACTGACCTGGTGAGGAGTTTTCGGCAATACAGAAACCCTGGCTACCCAGGCGCCTCAAGAGGGTGAGTTGCCCATCGCTATAGGGATAGAACTTGTCTTAGGTTATCAGCAGCCCCCTGAAGGAGGGAAACGTCACCACTGGCACCTGAAGCAGAATTTTTTTTTAGTACAGTCAGAAAGCCTCAAATGATGTTCTGTGGTGTCCCCTCCCACCAAACCTCACGCATACTTGCCTTCAGTGGGAGGGGTGCAGACTAGCCCCTGAGACTCAGGACGCCTCGAAATCCCTCCTATTCTTGTTACCCTATGACTCCCCTGGGCCAACCACAGACGCAGGAAGAGTCTGGAACAACTCTGAAAAGGGACTGAATACACAGAAAAGGATCGTTTCCTACATGGCCCGTGGGATCCGCCTGAAGCCTCGTAGTAAGGAAAGAACATGTGCTGTGACCCAGAACAGTGGTTCTCAAAGGGAGCCCTTAGGGCGGCACCACCAGCCTCACCTCGGAACGTATGGGAAATTCAAGGCCTCGCCCTCCTACCCCCAGATATAATGAATTGGAAATTCTAGGGTGAGATCGAGAAATCTGGATATTAAGAAGCCCTCCAGGTGATTCTGACACATGCTCAAGTTTGAAAATCATGGATCTATGATGCTCGCTATCAGGGCAGAGAGACAGGGGAACTTTCCCGCAGATTCTTCCATGAGGCTCCCACCAGCAGCATGTGACTGAGAGTGGCAGACCGCATCTCCAAAGACAGCTAGAGCAACATCTCCCCCCCTACATGCTCTCTTCTTACAGGGCTGCTGACCAGTTTCTGCTTGCTGATTAGAATACTTGCTTTTAAAGGCTTCAGTCAACATGTTAGCAGTCTGAATATAATCTAATAACTTTTACAGCTCTGAAAAACTGAAAAGAGATGCTTTTACACATAGAGACTTCTAAACATATTTTTTCTTTACTCCACAACTGAAAATTCATTTCTTCTACAATAATTATTCGGGGGGTATTTTGTTTTTAGACTTATTAGCTGCATACTTTCATAGTCAAGAAAACATTCATGTTCATCTTTTTAACCTAAAGCATAATTCTAAATATGTTTAAGAAATCCAATGTGACCAATTATTAATCTTAATAAATCAGAGACATTTTAAAAAAGAAAATCTCCTCCAGTCACTGGCTTATATGTCAGCATGGTTAGAATGGCTGTGGGCAGGGTGGGCATTACATGCAGAGCCTTAAGGCTAAAGTATGCTCCCTAGAGCAGGCAAAAATATATGCCACCTGTTACTATAGCAATACAAAATTCTATAGTCACTTGAAATAGCAGTTTAACCTCAACATTGTGAAAAATATAATATGCTGATGTATAACATTTGATGTCAATAAATAATTCCCTAGGCAAAAAGAAAAAATAAACACATACACACATATATATATGTATCACATATACACATATAAGCAATTTTAGTCCGTGAGGCTTCCATGCTGTTGGAAAGCTCAAGCTAGGCCGTGAGAAGGACTCATGTAGAGAGACCCCGAGACTGGAGATGCTCTGCCAGGGCCCAGGCACGTCGGCACCCCAGCTGTTCCAGTTCCAGCCACCGCCATTTGACTACAACTGCCTGAGAAAACCTGAGCAGGACCCGATTACCTGGGTCCTTCCTAAATTTCTGACACACATACGCTGTGAGAGATAATGAAATAGCTGTCATTATTTTAATTCACTGATATTTAGAAGTAGCCGGGCCTATGGTGCGCTCATCATTTGTCCTCATTTTTTTTCCAAAGTTAGCCTGTCATCCTAATGCCATTTATGGGAGAACCCTCCTTTTCTTTGTTCATTATAAAAGCCACAGTTACTATGTTATATGCTTTCATTTTCTTAGATCTATTTCTGGGCTTTTTTCTTTACATGGTTGATCTGTGTCCCTATTCCTACATCTTTTCTATGCTATTTTACATACAGCTGTGTAATATATTTTACTAGTGAGTAGGACTATTCCCATCCTAAATTGCCCTTTTAAAAAGTCTCTAGTCTGCTGGATGAATTTTAGAACCATTTACAAGCTCTGCATTTTACTTGTGTTAATTAGGTAGATTAGCTTGCTTCATAGGATTAAGATGTCCCAAGGAACTTGATATATTTTCCCACTTATTTAAGTTTTCAACTATGTTATTTAATAATTCTTGGGTTTGTTTCTTCACATAGTCCTGGACGTCTTGGTACCTTTATTCTCAAGCATTTTCTGTTTCTGTTGCTAGTGCTCTTGGATTTCATTGTCCTCTTCTCAAACACACACACATGCATGTTTCCAAACAGGCATATTGTAAAAGGACTGTCTGTTCATGAAAACTTGCTATCTCAACACTCCCACCGGCTTTTCAATTTATTCTCACACATAAACTAGATTA
Organism: Phataginus tricuspis; assembly: GCA_029783875.1. Taxonomy (NCBI): domain Eukaryota; kingdom Metazoa; phylum Chordata; class Mammalia; order Pholidota; family Manidae; genus Phataginus; species Phataginus tricuspis. Next base: position 2,173,800 of record JAQQAC010008719.1, on the reverse strand, counting down.
ACTGTTTCCAATTAATCATATCTCCTGCAAATAATTACACTTTCGTTACATCCTTCCCAATGCTCCTTGCACCTTGTTTCATTGTCTTGTCGTGTTGCCTTAAAGATATCAGAAAAAAATCATCAATATTATACTTTTTAAAAAATATTGTTGTATTTCTTTATGGCTCTCTTAGAGACAATCTTATCTATACCCGGCTTTCACAGGAAGGAAAAGCAACAAGGAGAGCCACACCGAAAATATCCAGTAACACTCTTTCGTGGAAGAGAAATCAGATTTTTAAAAAAATGCTCCAATTAGAACTAAGCTTATGTAGAAAATTTGAAAGGAAGTCATGTGCATAAATAACTATAGTACCAAACTCCATGTTAAATGGCACAAAAGAGGTTCAAGCAGAATGCTAGGAGAAGAAAGGAGAAATAATTTCTGGGTAAGGGAAATAGGGATGACCTTTGAGTAGGGTAAGATTCCAAACTATGAAGATAACAGCAGCAGGTCAACAAAAGTGGAAAGAAATAGGACATACTTGGGGAACAGTAGTCTGGTTTGGACAGAGTAGAAAGTGATGATAGAAAAAACTGGAAGAAGACCCTCGCCTGGAATGCCATGGTAACAAGAATAAGAGTAATTCACATGAAATGAACACCTGTCGTGTGCCAGGCACTGATTCACATGCTTTACCTGGATTAAGTCTAAAACACAGCTATAAGCTTAGACTATGCATTTTAGCTCAGAGACTTCTTTGTCAGCTTTTCAGCAGGAAGAGGGCATGACCAAAGTAAACTTTAAGAGGAATGACTTCATAACAACTTTCAGGATTGAAAAAGGGAGGTTCTGGAGGCTGCAGAGACATTTAAGAGGCTTGCAAAAAGATGCTATCTAGTCACACAAGGCTTCCACTCTGTGGCCTGTAGCCACATTTTGCACTGTCCCCACCACACATCCTTTCCCTAACCACCCTAAACTGGTCTACCAACATGTGGTGGCCTTTCCAACGCCCATGCCTTTTTACATCCCATTTATTAACTATGCCTGGAAGGTCCACTTCACACTTCTTTCCTTTGCAAATCTTGACCTATGCTAGGCTTAGTCAGTTATTTCTTTATCTCTGCAAATGGCACTTTTTTCATACTCTGGTGAGAGTAGGTACCATGTTATATTTTAATTAAATGTTTAAAATCATTCTTGCCCATCAGTTATTTATGGAAAGAGCCTGTGTCCTAGTTAACTTTATATCCCTGGTATCAGGCGCAACATCTCAGCAGATCCCCAGTGAATAAATGCACAAAATCAATGGCCAGATGGACGAAAGGACCGTGGACTACCAGGAAAGACCTGAGACTGAATGCTGTGAATTTGCAGTGCCCAAAAACGAAGCAGTTCTACGATGCCCTGTAGCAGTGCTTAGTGTCCGCAAAGCAGAGACCATCAATATCTTTTGGTTTCATCTACAGTTCCACGTCTTTCCTGCTAGCAATGGCCTATCGTGTGGACCTCAGGGCTGGGCATGTGACCCAAGCTGGACCAATCATAATATGAGAACTGGGAAAGACTAAGTCTCTCACTGTGAACCACCCTGCTCTTCACCTGTCACTAAACAACAGCCCAGCTTAGCAGTAATTTGTTACAGCAGCCCTAGGAAGCTCTATAAGGAATTATTCAATTGGACATTGACAAAAATAGCATTATGAAAATGGAAGAAAATGAAGGAATCCATAATCAGAGCAAAGCCATTGTTTTGGGTATTTTATCCTAGAAGATTGTCAAAGTAATAGCACTTCCATCTTCATATTTCCTTTAGTTGAGAGCTGATAATCATATATAGCCATAAAAGCTATATTTTCATTAAACTTGTTTGACCAAATTTGTACCTGATCCAGAAACCGCAGTGACCCAATGTTCCATTATTTGCTTTTAAAATCTCACCGACATAAAATCATGGTCATATAGGAAGTAACTTCACTTTTCTCCTGTACCTATATTGCCTATAGCTCACATTGGTATCTTTATGTGAATAGATATACAATGTCATTTTATTACTTATCTATAAATGAAAGTAAAATTCAAGGCTACTGATATAGACAGGCTACATTTTTTTGCCATTGCTAAATCATGCACTTAACTACTTCATGGTTCATAATCATACATACATTCTTTGTTGCAGACCAAGAAAATTTAGATTTAAAACTGATTTTAAAGTTTATTTTAATAATATGCAGATACAAATGAGTAATGAGTATATCTGACTCTGGATTTCAGCAAGATAAGTCCAATATTTTGTTCTAACATTTTCCCATCAAACATAGTAAAAAATTCTAGTTGTTGTTCTGCAGTCTGACATTTAGGCTTATGTTCTTAAAATTTTTATGTTTCTCATGCTTCTGATTCATTATATTATGCAATGAAAGCATCTCTGTTTCACTTAGCATTCTGTTGAATCTGCAGAGATCTTGCTACTTTAAATGTATATGCACTATTCTTCCAGCATAAAAATCAGCCATTAAGTTGGAATGATAGAACAGCGATTTCTGGCTTTCACAGTGATTAACAAGGCTTACTTCTTCCTACAGAGACCATCTAACTGACGTGCTGTACATTGATGACCAAATAAAAGATTGACAGATGCAAGGAACTCTCATGTCCTGCCAGATAGCCATTGGATTTTTCCAAATACAGTAAATGATCTTGGCTTTTTAAGTAGCTGTTGAAGAATACTACCATCCATTAATTACTAAAGGCACTAGGAAAGTCCTTAACCAAGATGTAGATGGATAGTTATTTAGGAAACCAAAGGCTAGAAAGAGAGCTATTTAGTATTAATGAGGTTATAGAGTAATTTGATTCATTATGGCTACTAGCTGAAATTGAATGGAACAATCAAAGTTCATTACCAGGCCTCATCTCATGAACAGGGGAATAGTAGAGATACTGTGTATATGACTACCCTCCCTAAACCTTCATTTGAACACCTTTTTAAAATGTTTCTTATCAGTAAACATTATCCTCTTCCTATTTTCTTTTCTTAATGTAGCAATGCATACCAATAGACATTGCAAAAGAAATAATTTATGGTAAGTAAAATGATGTCAGAGAACTTAATTGCTCAGCTAAATAATTCCCTTAATACAATCTTACTTTAAAAAAGCTGATACTACCTTAAAACCTTCTCAATGACAAAATGCAAAAACCCTATCAAGGTAAGTTGCTGTTTACTTTTCATGGCCAATGCCATTAAAACAAAATGCCAAGAATTCAATTTATGTAAATTTTTTCAAAGTATTTATAATAGGAAATCCTCTCACCTTTCTAAAGTAAAATGAATGCAAATTTAGTTCATTAGATGACTAGACTAGCAAAACACCTTTGAGGAAATGCAAATGGAAATTGAAAATATAGAAATGATATCTGTTTTGGTGACACCACAAATAAATCAGTATAAATTGGCAAGCTTACAAAAATATCACCAGGATCTATTCTGTGTTATCCATTAGAAGCACACTTTTCTAGTTCAGACACATGCCTCACATGGAAATGAAAGAAGTAGGAATTGTGGGGTCCACCTGATCTGAGTGCCCTGACTCCTGCAGCACCACCATGCCCCCACCTCTCAGGAGAGGCCGGCCTACAACAAAGACACTGATGAAGACAGAAGGCTTGTCTTTTGCCCTGGCTTCTCTGCCTGACAAGCCTATGACTTTACTCAACTTATGCAACCTCTCTGAGTGTCAGTCCCCTCATCTGTATTACCTGAGTTTAAATAGTAGATACAGAAATTGTCAGGCATGCTCCTACCATGAGGATTTTATAAGAATCAAATGACATAACAGTTGAAAATGCTTGGTAAATTATAAAACACTCCAGAACTGGCATGCCTTGGTAGCAACACATGGTCCCAGGCTGCCAGCCTAGAATTCTTGTAGAATCAAGTACAAAAGCTACCCAGACCATCTTTCCTGGGCTGCTCCTATTCACTGGATTTCTTGGAAGCATGCAGTCAACTGATGTTTGTTGAGGGTCTACTATCTAGTCCCTTATGTAGCCTAACGTAATCCCCATGACAATTAAGAGAGAGAAATTTTGCAAGTCACATTTTACAACTAGGGAAGAGACCCATAGTGACTAACTTGCCTAATTTCATCTGATAATAACAGCAGAGATGAGATACAAACCCAGATACGCTCTGCTACGAAGCCCATACTTGTTCCCACCCAAATCTGTAGCCCATCCAAATGCCTCCTTCTGGCTAAAGTGCAGTCGAAATACAAGCTCAGTCACAATCCTCGTCTGTGTTCCAGGGTAGCTGCTTGGCTTCCATATTGCCAGTCTCCAGGCATTTCTGAGGCCCCCGGGGAAGTCAGGTGTCCCTGCTGTTGTCCTCTGGATGATTTCCAGGACCCTACTGTGCTGCATGCACATTTCCACCTGTCCTTTTAAACTCCTGCTGAAGACACAAAACAAGCTCCTCCATGAGCCTAAACTTACCTAAATCCTCACGGGCCCTGAGAACTGAGCCGTGGACCCCGGACTGTCCTATTGCTACGACGGTTTAGTAAAGGCAGCTGGAGGTACACAGAGACTTGGCGAATAGGGCAGCAGAAAAGTACACACTGGATTTGGAGACCAGAGCCGGCTCCAACCCCTACGCTTCCCATTACTAGCTCTGCGACCTCTGGCACTTTGCAGACCTCCGTGAGCCTCATTTTTCTGGCATAAAGATGAAAACTGTCCCTCAAAGTGTCAGCTGTTAAGTGAAGTCACCTATGGGAAGCAGCTAGCACGAGGAAGGCCCTCAATCCCTGAGCGCCGGGTGGGATTAGAAAGAGAAGAGATTCAACTCTTCCTCTCTGACCATGTCTACAAGCCTCTCAGAGATTCAGGGCTTCTGCTGCCATGAATCAGCAGCACAGGACGATGTGGATGAAGAAAGAAAAACCCAGTTCGTTTCTTCGACCCGCAATAGGACAAAGAGAGATCCTCTGAGAAGAGAAATAGTAGCTAAATACAATCCCCGTCACAATCCATTTTATCTGAGAGGGTCTGTTTGGTTTTTCCTTCAAGAAAGTGCCAGCGCACTTCGCATTAGGCTAACATCATGTGTCACTGATGTGGTTGTTTGTTTGTTTGTTTTATATTCCAGGCATGGAATAATTTTGTTTCAACAGTTTCATAAAAACCTGTCTGAAATATAAAACACTGAACACTGTATTACAAAGTCACTGAAACCCTAGCATTCATTAGCTTTGTTTGTTACTCAGCAGTGGTGGAGTGAGGCAGCCCTTGAAAACATCTAGAAAAAAACAAATTCATGACCTCAGAAAAAGCAATAATCGTTTTGCAAATTAAAATCCTTTCCCGACTCCAGTCAGTAACTGAATCTTCGAATGCAAATGTGCTAAGCAATGAGCGTGGCCTGAAGAAGGCAGCACACAGTATTTTGCCTTCGTGCCAGCAAAGTATCCCCAGTTGACAGTTATTAATTTCTAGTCAAATTATCCTAGAATAGGGTCAGAGAGAACTAATGGTTTTATTTTACGTTGCAGGAAGTGTTATGTTTTGGTATTCAGGATGCAGTGCTCTATAAAGAGAGCTACAGCAGAAATCAGGAGAACTGTGTGCCCTTTCCAAAGAATATTAGTCAGATTATTAAGTGTATTAACCCTTCAACACCTCTCAGGCACTTTCCTGCAAAATACATTAAAATTATCAAAGCTATTTATTTGTTCTTGATCTACAATGATGAAATGTACAAAGTTTCAACTTATCTAAAATGTAAATGTCTGGTTATATATGAGTGACCAGGGATTAAAAGAGTTGTTATTGTTTTCATTCACTTTTCAAATGGTCTTTGATTTTGGAATTTTAGCATCTAATAAATATGCATATGGAAGTAAAGGAGATCTAAAGGGTATTTAAGTAATATAAAGCTTTTTCCCCCTCAGTTCACAATTAAGTGATGTGTGTAATGTGGTTTATGTGATGATAAAATTAATTGTTTCATTCAACCCATATGTAATCCTTTCAGTCAGCTCAAAGAAGTTTAAACAAATTCAATTTTATGATGTCTCATGCAAATAATGTCAAACAATTCTGTTTTGGATTATACAGAATTGTGCCCATCCAGGTATATCATGTCAATAAGTATAAGGACCATGTTGGAATTTGATAGTTTCAGGGGTAATAGAACCAGCAGCATGGTAAGTGGAAAGTCAGCAAGGGATTAAGATTCAGATCTAGTACTGATGTCCCAGCCCTGCTAAAGTGGCCTTGGGCAAGTCACTGCCCCCAAAGCTCAGTTCCCTCTCTTCAAAAATTTGCCAAAAATAATATCCGTTATTTGGAAATAGTAGCAAAGGTTATTGTGAAAGACGTCTAGGAAAGTGTCTTTGCTAACTGTAAGGTACTCTAAAGATATGGTATTATTAACAGCTTTATTGAGATATAACTCATATATCATATAATTCACCCATTTCAACTGTACAATTCAATGATTTTTAGTATATTCACAAGATTGGGTGACAATCCTCACAATCTAATTTTAGAACATCTTTGTCTCCCCTAAAAGTAACCCTATAGCTATAATAGTCACCCTCAGGGTCCCCTACTCCTCCCACCCCCATCTCTAGGCAACCAAGGACCTACCTGCTGTCTCTATAGCTTTGACTATTCTGGACAGTTCATATAAATGGAATCACATAATATGTAATATTTTGTGATTGGTTTCTTTCACTTAGCATAATTTTTACAAGCGTCATTTATAATGTGGCATGCAACCTTTTTATTAATAAAAAACTTGCCATTGTATGAATATTCCACATTTTATTTATCCATTCATCAGATAATGGACTTGTGGGTTGTTCACATTTCTGGGCTATTATGAATAATGGTAATGTACACCTGTACAAGTTTTTGTCCTGCTGAATTGTATAACATGTTTAACATTTTGAATAATCTGACCATTTCCTAAAGCAGTTGTGCCATTTCACATTCACCAACTGTGTATAAGAATATCAGTTTCTCCACAGCTTCACCAACATTTATTGTCCGTCTTTTTTACAATACCTACCTTAGTGGATGTGAAGTAATATGACACTGTGCTTCTGATTTGCATTTTGCTAATGACTAATGAGTTGAATATCTTTCATGTGCTTATTGACTATTTGTGTAGCTTCCTAGGAGAAGTGTCAAACCCTTAGCTCATTATTTAATGGGGTTTAATGGGGTTGCTTGTTGTGTTATTATTGAATTGTAAGAGATCTTTATATATTCTAGCTGGTAAATCCTTTATCAAATATATCATTTGTTACTATTTTATTCCATTGTGCAGGTTGTCTTTTTACTTTCTTACTGTTATCATCTGCATGATGATGTTTTAATTTTTATGAAGTTCAATTTACCTATTTCTTTCTTTTGTTGCACTTGCTTTCCCTTTTAGTATAATATAAAAAAATTTTCCCTAACACAAGGTCATAAAGATTTACTCCTACATCTTCTAAGAGTGATATAATTTTAGCTCTTTCATTTAGGTTTGTGATCCATTTTGAGTTGGTTTTTTTTGTTTATGGTGTGAGGTAGGGGTCCAGCTTCATTGTTTTGTCAATTTAATATACCCAAAGCAATACATGATCATTAGAGAAAATTCAGAAAAATATATACAAGAAAAAGGAATAAAACAAAAAAAACCTGCAGTCCTATTTATTCCAAAATACCTACTTTAGCACCCTGATTTATATGCTTCCAAAACTTTCTCTGTATGTGTATTTTATTTAATTTTTAATGGGATCACATAATGCACATAGTTCTGTAGGCAGATTTTTTTCTTTGATAATTGCAAACATATTTACATATCAGTTTTTTAGACTTGACTTTTCTGAACTTCAAGTTTCTCAGCTGTATAAAAGCAAGTAGTTGAGATGAGCAAATGAAATCATGGTGTAAAAGTATTTTGTAGGATTTATTAGTAGAGCGAATTAGTTTTGCTTTTATTATCGTGCAAAATTACTCCTTTGTGTTGAAATCCTTTCTTCAAATACTCTAAAAACCATGTTACATTAGTAAATCAGTATTTTTAAAATACCTGTGTCCCATTAATTTTCCCAGACTAGCTGTCTATATCTTTGATCTCCAAAATCTGTCACAATTCCTGGCTCATATTAGTGCTCAATAATTGTTGGAATTAATGTTTACTCTCAGCACCTCTGAATCTTTTAGAAATAGCCTACTGTTGTTGTATGATCGCTGATTAAGTTAATATTATCAAACTTTTGATGAATATGTTAATAATTATATCTCCCTGGTAGATTGACCCTTTTCTCATTATAAAATGTTCCTATTTATCTCTAATAACATTTTTTTGTTTTAAAGTCTACTTTGCCTAATATGAGCATAGCCATTTCAGCCCTCTAATGGTTGCTGTTTACATGGTATGTATTTTCCCATCTGTTACATATAAAGTCCCTCAACCAGTACTGTGGAGCTTGTCACTCTTACGGCTGCCTTTCCCCCTGGGCAGAACCCCAGTGCAATGGAGCTGAGAGTGGCAACTTCTGATCTCAGTTTGTCACATCGATTGTGGAATCTCTTACATATGAGAGCTGAGGAGGGGATGACTGAGGCTCCAGGACTCAAGGTCTGCTACACCTGAGATAGAGTTTCCAACCTAAGAATGGGGGGTGAAGGTGTAAGGACAACCTGGTCCTCTTGGTCTTACCTACCTGGAATAGAGCTGGGGCTCATGAGGAGGGAGGGATGATAAGTGCTGGCATCTGGCCCCTCCTGGGATGAAATTGTAGCCCCAGACTAGGAGCTGAGGAAAAATGGGGCCCCCATCTCTTTGGCCACACCTGCCCACACTGGAGAGCACCAGCTAGGTCTTCATACCATGGGACTGGTGATGGCATGGACTGTGGCTAAAATAGCACAGGCTCTAGCTGTTCTTACCAAGGCTTAGTAGGTTTTCTTGACTGCATGTTTCTCCATTTGCTGTATACCCTCAAGACAATTTCCAGAGACTTTAGATGACTGGGTTTTCTAATAATTTTCACCAGTTAAATTGTTGTTTAGGCTCCACTGATCTCCTTATTCTGTCATTCCCATTATGACGATTTTTTAAGTGTTACTGAAATTTCTATCAGTGGAAACTTTCAGGGAAAAAAGCATTACAGGCTCAGAAACATCCCCTTAAAAGATTTCAAAATTCTTGTTTTATAAGGAAGGCATTGAAGATAAAATAAAAAGGACTCTAGAGGCGAAGGCCTAAGGATGCTGCTGCCTTCAGGCAGGTACCAGAAGAAATGGTGGAGTCTTTGTGAATGACAGTAAGATGGCCCTGGCAGGTATCATGCTGAGCGAAATAAGTCAGACAGAGAAAGACGAATACCATGTGATTTCACTTACATGCCGAATCTAAAAAACAAAACAGACAAACAAAACAAAACAGAAACAGACTCACAGACACAAGAAAGAAACTGTTGGTTACCAGAGCTGGGAGAAATCGGGGCAGCAAGTGAAACAAATGAAGGGATTAAGAGGTACAAACTTGCAGTTATAAAATCAGTATGTCATGGGGATATATGTACAGCCTAGAGACTATAGCCAATAATATGTAATAACTTTGCATGGTGACATGCTAACTAGACATCTATCACATCATAATTTATAAAAGTATCAAATCACTATGATACACACCTGAACCTAACAGGATATTCAATGTCAAGTATTATACTTAAATTTTTTTTTAAATAGCGAAAAAAGAGCAACTTTTTCATGAACATATCTCCCTGGGCAAGGGAAACAAAAGCAAAAGTGAACAAGTGGGACTATATCAAACTAAAAAGCTTCTGTACAGCAAAGGACACCATCAGTAGAACAAAAAGGCATTCTACAGTATGGGAGAATGTATTCATAAATGACATATCCAATTAGGGGTTGATTTCAAAAATATATAAAGAGCTTACGTGCCTCAACAAACAAAAAGTAAATAACCCAATTAAAAAATGGGCAGAGGGGACTTCTGGGAAGATGGCGGCATGAGCAGGGTGGCGGAAATCTCCTCCCAAAACAATATATATTTTTGAAAATACAACAAATACAACTATTCCTAAAAGAGAGACCAGAAGATACAGGACAACAGCCAGGCTAGAGCTGCACCTGCTGGGACTCAGCACCTCACGAAGCGAGGAGGATATGGGGCTGCGACCCAGTGGGACCCGAGCGCTCCCCCACCCCAGCGCACCGGAGGAAAGGATTCGGAGCAGGGAAGGAGTGGAGTCACAGGGCCCGTCAAATAACCAGCCCTGGTGATCTGCGCCAGAAGCACTGACACACATCGCGCGGTGTATTGGAGATTGGAGAGACAGAGGGGGAGGATCTGAGAGGGACAGCGCAGCCGGGTCCCCTCAGCCAGCTCCCTGGGACAAAAGAAAAGTGCGTGCTTTTTTAAAAGTCTTAAAGAGGCAAGGGCCCAACAGCAGAACAAAATCATCCCAGTGCACTCAGCCCAGCAGGATGGGAGTCCTGGGGAATTTCAGACCGATTGGCTCATGTCCGGGCAAAGGAGCCGCACTGAGGCTTCCCACAGAGATCAGCAGCCTCCCATTCCTTCCCCCACAGCCGGTGCCATAAAGGGTCCAGTGGAACAGAACAGTGGAGCAACAGCACCACCTACACCATCCTCACAGAATCTACTCCCAGCGGGATTTTTTTTTCTTTTTCTTTTTAAGTCTTTAAGAGCCCAGCTGACACACGTGGCGCCTACCAGCGACCACTTCAACTGCCATGAAAAGACAGAGAAATATGGTATAAACAAAGCTTAGCCAGACAACCCCAGAGAGGGAGCCTGATGGGATGGACATGCACAATCTTCCTGAAAAAGAATTCAGAATAAAAGTCATAACCATACTGATGGATCTACAGAGAATTACGCAAGAGCTAAGGCAGGAAGTGAGGGAAGTGAGGAAAGATAATGCAGAAATGAGACAAGCAATCGATGGGCTTAGCAGCAGAATGGACGAGATGCAAGAGACTGTTAATGGACTAGAAATCAGAGAACAGGAATACAGAGAAGCTGAGGCAGAGAGAGATAAAAGGATCTCTAGGAATGAAAGAATATTAAGAGAACTGTGTGACCAATCCAAAAGGAACAATATTCACATTATAGGAGTACCAGAAGAAGAAGAGAGATAAAAAGGGATAGAAACTGTCTTTGAAGAAATAATTGCTGAAAACTTCCCCACACTGGGGAAGAAAATAGTCTCTCGACCATGGAAGCCCAAAGATCTCTCAACACAAGGGACCCAAGGAAGACAACACCAAGACACGTAATAATTAAGATAGCAAAGATCAAAGATAAAGACAGAGTATTAAAGGCAGCTAGAGAGAGAAAAAAGATCACCTACAAAGGAAAACCCATCAGACTATCATCAGACTTCTCAACAGAAACCTTATAGGCCAGAAGAGAATGGCATGATATATTTAACATAATGAAACAGAAGGGCCTCAAACCAAGAATATTGTATCCAGCATGACTATTATTTAAATTTGAGGGATGGATTAAACAATTTCCAGATAAGCAAAAGCTGAGGGAATTTACCTCCCATAAACCACCTCTTCAGGATATCTTAAAGGGACTGCTCTAGATGGAAACACTCCTAAGGCTAAAAAGATGTCACCAGAGAAAATAAAATCATAGCAAAGAAAGCAGACCATCCAAATACTAACTAAAGGCAAAGAATAAAACGCCTAGTATATAAAGAATGGAGGAGGAAGAATGAGAAGAGAGAGAAATAAAGAATCATCAGACTGTGTTTATAACAACTTAACAAGAAAGTTAAGTGAGACTGTTAGATAGTAAAGAACATACCCTTGAACCTTTGGTAACCACAAATCTAAAGCCAGCAATGGCAATACGTACATATCTATTGATAATCACCCTAAATGTAAATGGACTGAATGCACCAATCAAAAGACACAAAGTAATAGAATGGATAAAAAAGCAAGACCTATCTATATGCTGCTTACAAGAGACTCACCTCAAACCCAAAGATATACACAGACTAAAGGTGAAGGGATGGAAAAAGATATTTAATGCAAACAAAAAGGAGAAAAAAGCAGGTGTTGCAGTACTTGTATCAGACAAAATAGACTTTAAAATGAAGAAAGTAGCAAGAGATAAAGAAGGACATTACATAATGATAAAGGGGTCAGTCCAACAAGAAGATATAACCATTATAAATATATATACACCCAACACAGGAGCGCCAACATATGTGAAACAAATACTAACAGAATTAAAGGAGTAAATAGAAAACAATGCAGTCATTTTAGGAGACTTCAACACACCACTCACTCCAAAGGTCAGATCAACCAGACAGAAAATAAGTAAAGACACAGAGGCACTGAACAACACACTAGAACAGGTGGACCTAACAGACATCTACAGAACTCTACACCCAAAAGCAACAGGATACACATTCTTCTCAAGTGCACATGGAACATTTTCCAGAATAGACCACATACTAGGCCACAAAAAGAACCTCAGTAAATTCAAAAATATTAAAATTCTACCAACCAACTTCTCAGATCACAAAGGTATAAAACTAGAAATAAATTGTAGAAAGAAAACAAAAAGGCTCAAAAATACATGGAGACATAACAACATTCTCCTAAATAATCAATGGGTCAATGACCGAATTTAAACAGAGATCAAACAATATATGGAGACTAATGAAAACAATAACACAAAGCCACAACTTCTGTGGGACGCAGCAAAGGCAGTTCTAAGAGGAAAGTATATTGCAATCCAGGCCTATTTAAAGAAAGAAGAACAATCCCAAATGAATAGTCTAAAGACACAATTACTGAAATTGGAAAAAGAAGAACAAATGAGGCCCAAAGTCACCAGAAGGATGGACATAATAAAGATCAGAGAAGAAATAAATAAAATTCAGAAGAATAAACAATAGAAAAAAATCAATGAAACCAAGAGTTGGTTCTTTGAAAAAATAAACAAAATCGATAAACCCCTAGCCGGACTTATTAAGAGAAAAAGAGAATCTACATACATACACAGATTCAGAAATGAGAAAGGAAAAATAACGACGGACCCCACAGAAATACAAAGAATTATAAGAGAATATTATGAGAATCTATATGCTAACAAGCTGGAAAACCTAGAAGAAATGGACAACTTCTTAGAAACATACATCCTTCCAAGACTGACCAAGCAAGAAACAAAAAAACTAAACAGACCAATTACCAGCAATGAAATTGAATTGGTAATCAGAAAACTACCCAAGAACAAGACCCCTGGGCCAGATAGATTCACCACTGAATTTTATCAGGCATATATGGAAGAAACAATACCCATTCTCCTTAAAGTTTTCCAAAAAATAGAAGAGGAGGGAATACTTCCAATCTCATTCTATGAGGCCAGCATCACTCTAATACTAAAACCAGGCAAAGACGCCACCAAAAAGGAAAAATACACACCAATATCCCTGATGAACATAGATGCAAAAATACTCAACAAAATATTAGCAAACCGAATTCAAAAATACATCAAGAGGATCATACACCATGATCAAGTGGGATTCATCCCAGGGATGCAAGGATGGTACAACATTTGAAAATTCATCAACATCATCCATCACATCAACAAAATGAAGAACAAAAAACACATGATCATCTCCATAGATGCTGAAAAAGCATTGGCCAAATTCAACATCCATTCATGATAAAAACTCAACAAAATGGATATAGAGGGCAAGTAACTCAACATAATAAAGGCCATATATGACAAACCCACAGCCAACATTATACTTAACAGCGAGAAGCTGAAAGCTTTTCATCTAAGATCGGGAACAAGACAGGGATGCCCTCTCTCCCCACTGTTATTCAACATATTACTGGAGGTCCTAGCCACAGCAGTCAGACAAAACAAAGAAATACAAGGTATCCAGATTGGTAAAGAAGAAGTCAAATTATCACTATTTGCAGATGACATGATATTGGACATAAAATACCCTAAAGACTCCACTCCAAAACTACTAGAACTACTATCTGAATTCAGCAAAGTGGCAGTATACAAAATTAACACAAAGAAATCTGTTGCTTTCCTATACACTAACAATGAGCTAACAGAAAGAGAAATCAGGAAAACAATTCCATTCACAATTCCATCCAAAAGAATAAAATACCTAGGAATAAACCTAATGAAGGAAGTGAAAGACCTATACCCTGAAAACTACAAGACACTCCTAAGAGAAATTAAAGAGGACACTAACAAATGGAAATTCATCCCATGCTCTTGGCAACCTAAGTGTCCATCAGTAGATGAATGGATAAAGAAGATGGGGTACATATACACAATGGAATATTATTCAGCCATAAGAAGAAAACAAATCCTACCATTTGCAACAACATGGATGGAGCTAGAGGGTATTATACTCAGTGAAATAAGCCAAGTGGAAAAATACAAGTATCAAATGATTTCACACATATGTGGAGCATAAGAGCAAAGAAAAAAACAGCAGCAGACTCACCGAACCCAAGAATGGACTAATAGTTACCAAAGGGAAAGGGACTGGGGAGGATGGGTGGGAAGGGAGGGACAAGGGGGAAAAAGGGGCATTACGATTTGCAGACGTAATGTTGGGGGTGTGTGGGGAGGGCTGTACAACTCAGAGAAGACAAGTAGTGATTTTATAGCATCTCACTACGCTTATGGACAGTGACTGTAATGGGGTTGGTGGGGGGACCTGATGAAGGGGGTAGTTTAATAACCATAATATTGCACGTGTAATTGTAAATTAATGATACCAAAATAAATTATAGAAAAAAAATGGGCAGAGGATCTGAACAGACACTTCTCTAAAGAATAAATGCAGTTGGCCAACAGGTGTATGAAAAGATGTTCCATATTGCTAATCATCAGAGAAATGCAAATTAAAACCACAATGAGATATCACCTCATACCAGTTAGGATGGGCAACATCAAAAAGACAAGGAACAACAAATGCTAGCGAGGATGTGGAGAAAGGGGAACCCTCCTGCACTGCTGGTGGGAATGTAAATTAGTTCAACCATTGTGGAAAGCAGCATGAAGGTTCCTCAAAAAACTCAAAATAGAAATACCATTTGACCCAGGAATTCCACTCTTAGGAATTTACCCTAAGAATGCAGGATCCCAGATTCAAAAAGACATATACACCTCTATGTTTATCGCAGCACTATTTACAATAGCCAAGAAATGGAAGCAACCTAAGTGTCCGTCAGTAGATGAATGGATAAAGAAGAGGTGGTACATATACACAATGGAATATTATTCAGCGATAAGAAGAAAACAAATCCAGACATTTGCAACAACATGGATGGAGCTAGAGGGTATTATGCTCAGTAAAATAAGCCAGGCAGAGAAAGACAAGCACCAAATGATTTCATTTATCTGTAGAGTATAACAACAAAGCAAAAACTGAATGAACAAAACAGCAGCAGACTCACAGAACCCAAGAATGGACTACCAGTTACCAAAGGGAAAGGGACCGGGGTAGATGGATGGGAAGGGAGGGATAAGGGGATTAAGGAGTATTACGATTAGCACACATAATTTGGGGGTAGAGGGGTCATGGGGAAGGCAGTATAGCACAGAGAAGACACGTAGTGATTCTATAACATCTCACTACGCTAATGGACAGTGACTGCAGTGGGGTATGTGGTGGGGACTTGATAATGGGGGGAATCTAGTAACCACAATGCTGCTCATGTGATTGTATATTAATGATACCAAAATACAAAAAAATAGCAACAAAAGTTTCATATTGTGCTGATGTTTTCAGGACAGTTATGATTGGAAGCTGTCTGGGGATAGGGTTTCTTTCACATCTGTTTCTGAGGGGGACCTTTGAAATTCACTGGATAGAATAACAGCCAGCAAGAGTGTTTTTTTTTTTTAACAGAAACCAGATTAAATTAAATCCAAGACAACTCAGTATTGTGATATAACCCATAGACCTTGGTGTCTATCCTCTGCCTAGTCCCTGGTGAAAGAATGAGTTTTTAGAGGATGGAGGAATTGGGAGGTGAGGAGGGGGTAACAGAGGAAAGCAGGAGAGACAGATGCTGGGCTGGAGGCAAAGCTGTGTCTGTAAGCAGCCAGCAGAGGGAAGATCCCTGTTTCCATGGTATTCTCCTAACATTCAGAGTCCCCTTTCAGTGGGCAGGGACAAATGCCACAAGAGTGGGGGCTGGCAGGGATGTGGCACCACTGGAGAGGCATCAGCTCTCTAGTCAGCCAGCTGCTAAGTTTCCATAATGTCACTAATTTTAGAATAAAGCAATACTCACCTGGAAATTTTTTGCTCTACTTATGTGACAGAGTGACTTAGGTATTATATTAGATTTCAAACTAATGCAGACTGGGTGGCTTAAGCAACAGAAATGTGTTTTCTCACAGTCATAGAAGCCAGAGTCCAAGAGCAAGGGGCTGACAGGCTTAGTTCTTCCTAAGGCTTCTTTCTTTGGCTTGCGAATGGTCACCTCACTGCGTCTTCACATGGCCGTCCTTTGTGTGCAGGAAAACATGGTGTCTCTTCCGCTTCTTACAAGGATACTAGTCAAATTGGATAAGGCCCTACCTTTATGACCTCATTTAACAGTAACTGCCTCTTTAAAGGCCTTATCTCAAAATACAGTCACATGGGGTGGGGGTAGGACTTCAACATATGAATTTGTGGGAACACAATTCAGTTCATAATTAGTATTATGTATACATATGTCAGGAAAAATTATGAATGACTTCAAAATGGTAAGAAAGAGAGAGAGAGAAAGGAAGGTAAGAAGGAAATCACTGTTCTGCCCCATTTAATCAGTAGAGTCACCTACCCCTTCGATTGTCTTTGACTGGCCTATTTAGGAAACTGATAGTAATGAAAGTCTTGTCCATATTTATGTGAATAATTCCTCTTCACGCAATGCAAATACATTTTGTTCAAGAGAAAACGCAAATCTCAGTAAGTTAAATCCTGCTTTTAAACAGTTGTAACATCTGAATGGTTCCCTCTTTAATTAATGAGTCAAATAAAATCTTTGACACATGTTCATTTCATATTTGCATAAAAATCTTGTTACTACCTATTTAAAAATATGATCCCCCAAAATACTGAGGATTATTTAGGCAATATTACTGCCGCTCTCCTGATTTTTCTGTCCTTCATTGCTTTTCCTGTCTTACTTAACTTTTCTTTCCTCTTCACTAAATAACCCTCCAGGGTTAGAAATGGAAAACAGCAGTGATGTCAACCATCAGTGATGGACAAAAAGACAATGGAGGTCACCATCATAACTGCATCTTGTTTCAATCAGGAGCCATGTCATTGAGAAGAAAGTCACTGAAGCACTTAATGTTGTAGATTAACGGTATGCACACCCATAAAATAGGTATGTTACTCTATCACAAAATATATATTTAAATTTATCTTCTAGAACTTAGAATCTTTGTGGTTCTACATATTCCAGGGTTCATGTTTAAATATCAAGATTAAAATTTTAAATAGTTTGAGATTTTTTAATTAAGTGGAAAAAGTCGATAAACTATTTCCTTTGCAGTTATTATCAGTTTCTCAGCCAATCTTAAATAATGCCATATTATTTTTATTGTTTTTAAACTAAACTGCAAAAATATCCATGCCTTGATCTTCAAACATTTTTTCTTGATTTCCTTAGCCAACAGTTCAGTGATCATAATAAGCATTCAAGCAACATGAAGGATTTAATCAACATTTGCATAAATGCATCCGAAAACACTGTATAAGCAGAGATAACTTTCAGCAAACGTGTTCTTACAAGCCATAATTTGTTTGAAAGTAGGTTAGTTCTAGAATATAATGTCAAGTAATTTTAACCTTAGGTGAAAGCAACGTGTCTCCATCTCTTACCAAGGTGAACCTGCACTCGATATAACATAACAAATATGTTTGTTATGTATTTTAATGTAGCAGGAATCTTTACTACTAAAGGGAAACCAGATAGACAAAATAAATAACCTAACACATTAGGTTATCCCAAGTCATCTTTATTCTTGCCCAATGATAAAAACTAATTTGCTTTCTTGCCTTGACAATTTATGAATGCTAATTTAATCACGTAAATTTAGACTTCCTGTGAGAGGATTTGAAACCACATTGTGAACATGACTTACACATAAGGCTTGTTCCTTTTTCCTGAATTAGAAAGCAAAAGAAGAAAACTCTATGCCCGTATTAGACCCTAGGCAAAAATCAGGCTAGCTTTGCCATCTCCCGTTAAGTTGACGCAGGACTCTGGGGAATGATGTCGCCATCTGGACTGGAGTGCACACGGTCAGAGGGAGGCCTGGGAGAGCGTCCTCCAAAAGACCCAGCTGGCTAGGCAGCCGCCTGTTACCAAGATGAGTGAGGACACAGTGTGACGTGTTCATCATAATCCATCTGCTTCTGGTTTCCAAGCATCCCATCCTGTCACGCCAAAGTACGACTGACAACAGGAGAGCCCTGATTCAGAGACTACAAGACCACACGTCCAGCTAATAAGATGTCAGATGTTACTCAGGATGACCGAGGGACAAGGGGGCTGACTTAGAAAGGTCAAGGAAGACAGAGGTAGCAGACCTGGAAAGCAGAAAGGCAGGGATTATCTAGAGCCCAGGAGCTCAGAGAAATCCCAAGAGCAGCATTAGGGAGGTGAGCGGAGGACTTAATCCTGGGCAGACGGGCTGTTTTAATGGCCTGCTGAACACAAGTGTCTCTGTATCCAGAGACACGATTACGGCTTCAAAACAGACAGATATGTGTATATTAATTCAGTTACTGATTTTGACAAAGATATAAAAGCCAAGATTAACTTATAGGCTTAATGACAAATACTAATAATAATTAGCAATACCCAACAGTATATAGCACTTAATAAGTACTTTGGATATATTAACTAATTCGATCCTCAGCATAACCCTATGAGGTGGACAACTGTGCTTATTCCCGATTTGGAGATGGCCCAAATCAGGTGCAGACAATTTTAGTCACTTGGCCTAAGTCACGTGAGTGGTAGAGTCGGACCTGAAGCCCAGTGGTCTGTACTCTTCACACCTACTGGGTGCTGCTTTTGTTTCCTTGCATCTTCCAAGAAGCTGCAACAATTGAGCTCTTCTCTTCCACTTCCTTACTTTATGCCCCCCTTTCCCTACTCAGCTGCCTTCACTCTGGTTTCCCCTATTACATCATGAATGTCAGGTTGGATATTCGTGGTGGAACCTAAGCTAATGACTGTAAACACATGGAATGGGCCCTCACCCTCTTTCTCTCAACCATTTGCTTGGTTGTAAGGAGAAAAGGCTTTTTTTGGCTAGAGAGGTTTGGCTTTTGAGTGCCTGAACTGTGTGAAGGACATGAGGTGTGTGTGTGTGTGTGTGTGCGTGTGTTTGCACGCACGTGTGTGCATGTGCGTATGCGTGTGTAAAGGCAGGAGGTGGGATGTAGGAGGTGGAGATTGGAGAATAGCTGGAGGCTGAAGGTGGAGGCTGGAGGGGCTGAGTTTAGAAAGACTTGTGACTTACACAGCTTGAGTGGCGTCAAGTGATAAAATGTGGAACATTTGGGGAAAGGGCAACAGAAGGACCGAACACTCAGCATGGCGCCAGCCAGTGGCAATGGTGAGATGCTCGTCTGGGTGACTCACACGCAGCAGACCCCAGAGACAAAGCAGACTAATGGCCTCATCCCTCAGACCCCATGAGCCCTCCCCCAGAGATGCCTAGAAATCAGCAGGGAAGATTCTGAATAGGAGCAGGAGAAGCTGAGGCCCTTCGGTGGTGCAAGTGAGCACCGCCAAGCAGGGGATGCAGGCATTCATGATAATGTGACCTCACTGCTTGCAGAGACTGGCCAGGACTGGGGACATCACGCCTGGTGGCTCCCCACTCAGGAATAGGGGAGCAAGAGCAGCATGGGATAGACCAGCCCCCTCGATCATGTGAAGCACTGCTACTGACATGTTCTGCTGCTAAAGGGCAACACAAATATGCCAGAGTAGCTCACAATCTCTCAAGGCCTTCTCTGTTGAGATTTTATTTTTCTAATCATTTTTGTACGTATTGAGTTTTAATCGCAGATTAGAGTGGTTACCCTGTTTGTTATGAAATTCTGTCTTGCAACATGCACTTTTGTGCATTTCCCCCACTAGCGCCGACATTTGGTACTCAAGCTTGTCCCTCTAGACGTGGTTCAATTCAAGTTCTAAGAAATTTAACTACGACCTTTTAACCATCCCACTGAGCTTGCTTTCTTAGTTTTCAAAAAGTCAGATTCCAAGGACCAGGTGACATAAGGGGTAAAAAACAGAATAAGCACTTTTGATCAAAGCGATTGTGACTGGACCATATATAATAGCTGTGCTGTCCTCCTGTTTTTTATTTTGTACATTTCTTTCTCGGTCATCAGCTGTAGCAAGCAATCTTAGGAGGGAAAACAGCCTTTAAAAATTCTCAAAAGGATGAAGTATGAACAGATGTCTAAGAGAAAGATAAAATAACATTGCAAGTAAAATGTAGAGATTTACTGATGCACTTTAGCAAAAGCTGTAATAGGAGATGCTGAGCTCCTTAGAGTACAACACTCAAAGAGAAAAGGTTAAAAAAATCTGATTTTCACCTTACTGTGTTCAATAAATCATGTAGTGCCAGTGCTTTCAAAAAGTTCATTCACGTACTATGAGTTGTCATTAGCCATCAAGTGCAATTTATCACATGCAAAATGCTTTCTCGTATGTATATTACCATATATATAGAAACATATTACATATAAGTAAGCACTTAGGTATTAATTTATAGCCTGCAATGCTTTACCTTAAAATAAAGCTATTACTTTTACCACAGTATAATCATGTTTATTTATTTCTGAAAATCTTTATCTTGGAATAGTAATAGAATAACGCCACCAACAAGTCAATGAATTACGTGGAAAAAGGAATAATATCGAAACACAGTTCTTGTTATATTTTTTAAAGTAGAGTTGGCTGGTGTTAGATCCATTCTGTACATACTGGCAGAGGTATAATGAATAAGATGTAGCATATTATCCACCTCCTAAGAAGAATCAAGTTAGCATGCATTGAGCGCCTCATATGAACTGGGCACTATGAGGTCGCTATTAGTGGGCAGTGGTTACTCTGTGGTCAGTGAAGAAGCAGGTGTGTAGACGACTAACTAAAGTGTAAGACAGAGTGAAGCGCACCGTGAGCTATCACCTCACATTCTAATATTAAGATAACCACTATAACAATGAATAAGTGTTGGCAAGGATGAGAAAAATTGGAACCCTGTACACTGTTGGTAAGATTGCAAAATGATGCGGCCACTATGGATACAACAATATGGAGGTTCCTCAAAAAAATTAAAAATAGAACTACCATATGATCCAGCAACCCCACTCCTGGATATTTATCCAAAAGAATTGAAAACAAAATCTCAGAGGTATTTGCACGTCTGTGTTCATTGCAGCATTATTCACAATAATCAACATGTGGAAGCCACCTAAATGCCCAACAGTACACAATGTGTATTATTCAGCCTTAAAAAATATGGGAATCTTGTCACATGCTACAAGATGGATGAACTTTGAGGACATTATGCTAAGTAAAATAAGCCAATCACATATAGATAAATACTGCATGATTCCACTCCTATGAGGTATCTAAAGTAATCAAACTCACAGGAACAACAGGTAGAATAGTGGTTTCCAGAGACTGGGGGAAGGAGAAAATGGGGATTGTTGTTTGAGTATAGAAATTTGTGCAAGATGAGTAAGTTCTAGAGATCTTCATACAATAATATGCATACAGTTAACAATACTGTAAGGTACACTTAAAATTGTTAAGAGGGTAAATTTATGGTATATGTTTTTTACCACAATAATATAGGTACTTTAAAAAAAAAACAATCAGTGTTTTGGTAGCATAAAGGAAGGAGTAACGAATCCTAATTCAGAGGATCAAAGGTTCAGAGTAGTGGCGGCATTTGACCTGAGTTTTGAGGAGTGAGTAAAAATTTGATGTGCAAGAAGTTATGGGAAATCGTTAACAAAGGTCCAAATGAGTGGAAGTTCATGGATTCTCTGAGGACCAAGCAATCTGCATGGCTACAATCCAGGCCATGAGGGATCAGCTCCGAGCACTTTCTAAATATGTTCCTTTAAAGGACAGTAACATCTTTTCTATTATCTATAACAATTTACAGCTATTTTACCAGGATAGAATGTTATTTTACATCCTCATTATAAAAGTATTATACATCATAGCTTATTTAGCTCCCCTCTTTAAAAGTATAAAAGAAATGAAGCTTGTAATTCCACTAAATTCTGACCCTTTGCCATTAAATTTTGAACAGCTACTTCTCACAATCAAACATAGAAGAAAGGAACTTAACCCAAGAAACACAGACACTGAGAATACTATTAAGAAAAAAGTATATAAGAAGCTCATTATTCAGTTTGCAGTTCTGATATATATAAGAAAACCTTTTGATGTTGTCAAGATCTTTTATTCTAAGACAGTTTTCAACCTTGATGACCAAAACTTATGCCGGTTTATCTGACAAAGATACTGATAATTAAGGTAGAAAGTGGAAAAGAATTGAGAGAAAGAACTGAACTTAGAGTTGGACATGTTTGAGATGCCTATGGGATATCCAGATGGAAATGCTGAATATCAATTACAACAGGGGTTTGGAGCTCAAGAAAGAGGTGACTAGAATGAAACCCATACAGACATGATCAGTTAGGTTTTTATAAGGGTGCCAAGAACAAACAATGGGGAAAAGATAGTCTTTTCAATGTAATACTGGGAAAACTGGATATCCACATGCAAAATAATGTAACAGGACCCCCATTTTACACCACTCACAAAATATAACTTGAAATGGATCAAGGACTTAAAATGTAAGGTCATAAACCATAAAACTCCTAGAAGAAAACAGAGGAAAAGATCTTTAATATTGATCTCACCATGATTTCTTGGATAAGACATCCAAAGCACAGCCATTCAAAAGCTAAAATAAATAAGTGGGACTATATAAAACTAAAGAGTTTCTGAATAGCAGAGGAAACAATCAATAAATTTAAAAGACAACCTACAGAATGGAAGAAAATATTTGCAAATCATATATCTGATAAGGAGTTAATATTCAAATTATACAAAGAACTCATACAACTCAGTAGTGAAAAGGCAAATAATGTGATTTAAAAATGGACAAGGGACCTGAATAGACTTTTTTTCCCAAAGAAGACATACAAATGGCCAAAAAGTACTTAGAAAGATGCTCAGCATCACTAGTCATCAGAAAAATGCCAATCAAAATCACAATGAGGGTATCACCTCACACATGTTAGGATGGTCATTACCAACAAGACAAGACATAACAAATGTTGGTGAGGATAAAGAGAACCCTTTGCACTGTTCGTGGGAATATAAATTGGTACAGCCATTATGGAAAACAACATGGTGATTCCTCAAAGAATTAAAAATGTAATTACTATGTGATCTGCAGCCTACTTCTGAGTATATGCATATGAAGGAGCTGAAATCAGTATCTCAAAGAGATATTTGCACACCATGTTCATCTCAGCATTATTAACAGTAGCCAGGGTATGGAAACAACCTAAATGTCCTTTGACAGATGAATGGATAAAGGAAAATAGCTATATATACACACATTTATAGATATATATTGATACATATGACATTCTATTAACATTATAATATTCCATTGTGTGTGTGTGTGTGTGTGTGTGTGTAAAAAGGAAGGAAACCCTGCCATTTGAAACAACATGGAAGACATTGTGCTATGTGAAACAAGCTGTCAGAGAAAAATAAACACTGCTTGGTATCATTTATATGTGTGGAATCTGAAAATAAACAAACAAGGCTGATTTCATAGAAACAAATAATACGATGGTGGTTGTCATTGGCTGGAAGGAGGAGAAAATGGGGTGATGTAGATCAAAAGGTACAAATTTTCAGTTACAAGAAGAATAAGTTATGAGCATTATAGTTAGTAGTCAACTATAATTAATAATATGGTTATAGTTAATATAGATATTATTGTATACTTGAAAGTTGCTGAAAGTAGATTCTCACCGTGCACACTAGAGTTAATTATGTGAATTCAGGGCAGTGTTAATTATCTGATCTTGGTAATCATTCCATACTGTATATGTATACAAAATAACCACACTGTACACTTTTGGTTAAAATATTTTTAATCAATTTTTTAATTAATTTAAAATCTTACTAGTTTAGGATCTGACACACCAGCAAAGAGAAAACAATGTGTCTGGGATGTGTGACATGAGGACTTACAGCCGGCATATTCTCATAAAGCCAAGCCCCTCAAGTGTTGTAAGATGAGTCAAAGGAGGGAGTAGGTAAAACCCACCCACAGCTCAGACAGACAGTGATGTGACTTACTGGACTCAGTCTGAGCCCTGAGTGGGTAAACAACCAAGAAAATTATTTTGAGATATCAAAACAACTGGCCTGTGCTAAGTGTTTGGGATCCAGAACCCCAAAGACAAGAAATTAACCTAAAATGATTTTACTTCTGATATTCCTGAGGCTCCTGGCAGAAACAGAAGCTTTTTAGAGACTCCCACAATCTACACCAAAAAGCCATTTTCTCTCTCAATCTCTCTCAGCCTCTCTCAATCTCTCTCTCCCCTTACGTAGACATCAGTTTATAAAAATTTACCAGGTACTAAGCCACAGAGCATATCTCAACAAAGAATAAAGATTGGATACCTACAGACCACCTTCTCTAATTAAAATGCAATAAAATTAGAAATGAATAACAAACGTGTAACTCCAAAAGACTCATACATTTGAAATATTCAAAATGACTTCTATACAATTCATGGATCAAAAAGAATCCATAAAGGAAATTAGAAAACATTTAGAATAAAAAGTACTCATTACTTAACATTTATGAACTTGGCTATTGTAGTATTTATAGGAAAAATTACAGCCTTAAATGTATGTAATAAAAAAGGAGAAAGCTTTCAATAAAATTAGGGGGAGTGGCAAATAAAGAGTTCTGTTTTGGACATGTTAAGTTAAGATAAGTATGAAACATCTAGGTAGAGATTCCAAATGGCAAATTAAGTACAGGTGTCTAGTGCTGAAATCTCAGGAGATAAAGGTAGCAATCTTCTCCATATAGATGCTATTTTAGATCAAGGCTATGGGTGAAATTCCCCATAAGAAGAGTCTATAAAAAAGATAGGCAAGAACAGAGCCTTGGGGCACTCCAATACTTAGAAGGGAGGAAGAGGGTGAAAAGCCCTCAAAGGAGGTGGAAGTTTCAGGCAATGAAAGAGGAAGGGAATCCGGAAAGTGTACTGAAAAGGGAGACAAGAACAAAAAGTGTTTCAAGGAGGAATTAATCAACTGACTCCTATGCTCCTAAGAGGTAAAGTGAGATGGATGCAGGGAATTAATTGATCATTGCATTTTGTAAGATGGAAGCCGTGTTTCAAAGGCTTGGAGGGAGGTGGGAGCCTGAATCGACCACTTGCGGAAAGGGGTTCGCTCTGCTCGAGAGCAGGGCTCTAGCTCCACCTGTGGCTGGAGAAAGGCAAGGACAGGTGTGGGCACAGGGGCACACGAGCTACAAAGATATAAATTGAAGCTAAATTGACAGCAGTAGATTGCGAGGGATATTTAGAGGGGGAGTGGCATGTTCAGAACTGCATGCTAAGCAGACTGTTCCTGAAACGGGAACGCAGACAGGCAGTCATTCCCTGCATCCATCCAGGGATGGCCATGGCTTCACCTCCCGAGTCACCAGGGCCCCAACAGGAAGTTCATGGCACACTCACATGATGACAATTCAGGAGGGTTTATTTGAGAAGAAATTCACTTTCACCATCTGAGTGCGGATAGGGAACAGCGAGGCATAGTGCAGAAATCTGAAGCCAGAGGCAGTAAAGTGAAAACCAGCCGCCCCCTTAGGAGATCAGGGAAGCCAGAGCACCAGAATCCGGAGAGAGCCAGGAAAAGCAGCCTGCTTTGAAAATATCCACTTCCCACGACATATTATTTGGCATCTTAAACTATTTGAAGTATTCCTACAAAGACATTAAGAGTTTTGTTGGGAGCTTACATGTGCCCGGGACTATACCAAGTTTACATCATTTATGCTCTTTTCAGCAACTCTATGATATACATTATACGCCCTGAGGAAGCCAGGGGACTGAATACCTGACCCCACTCCCTCTTCCTCCAGAACTCCTGGAAGAACCAACAGCGAACCAGAGGACAAGGCGTCACACGGAGGGAAAGAGTCTTAGCAGCCAAGAAACAGGCAGAATCTGGACACCTGCCAGGTCCATGGAGATGGAGCCACTCCTCTCCCCAGGCAGCCGTCATGACCACCCGGCTTCCCGTACAGGTTGCTGGGGCAGAAGGGGCAGCCCTATCAAGGCCAATGCAAACACCTGTTCCACTTGGCATTTTATATTCTCACTCAGAATCAATAGGACAGCGTTCTGGAGTTATTAAAAACAGAAATTCTATGAACTGCTGGTTATTGCTTAGTGAAAATTCATAATAGCTCGCATAGCTCACACAGTTTTATGACTCTAATGATGCACATGACAGGACGTGGCTGTGACATCAACAAAGACAAAGATCAGAGGAAAGTGTACTTAGTTGTCGATACTATACAAGAGAGAAGCTGTGTCAACACCAGGCAGGGGTGCGGCAAAGCCACAGTCGGCTGGAGCTGAGCGGCTGCTTCTGCCTTTAACGGCACATGCTGGTCCCAGACGCCCCCGTCCCAGGACTCTTCACTCCATCAAGGCAACTACCCCCTCCTACACACGCCCAGGTGCTTCCCCCTGCGGCCCATCTGAGGTCATCCAGGAGGGCCTGGAGCCTGGAGGGGTCCCAGATCATCCCTTGTGTTTCCGTATCCTCCTCTGCTAGTACATCAATTGACAAGGAACTTAACATATTTAGGCTAAACTGGGGAGACTCTAACTTCAAAAACTTAGCCACAACAATTGATCTCTCCTTATTCCACCTTTTTTCTTTTGATCTTTCTCTGCTCTCCTACAATCATTTTCTAAAAGCGCTTGAAGGACAGGCTATCAGTGCCAGCACTTTATTTCTCTCCTTTAATTATTTCCATTGCACTGAGATTCCTCCAGCTGGTTTTATGAGGCCTTCATAATCAGGACTCTGCTCCCTGCCCCAGCGGCATTGCTTTCCCTTCTTTCCTTGTTCTACTCCCACCCTGACCTCCTCCATAAGACATCAGCGAGAGGGAGAGAGAATGAATCTCCGGGAATACTAAGGCAACTAGTTAATCACATGCAATTCTCCAGAAGTTCACCTCCACGAGTGTGGGGCTGCGCTCCCTCTTCGTCACTGCCCTACGCCAATCTGCCCGCTAACCCTCCATGTAGCCCACGGCCCCTCCCAAATGCTTTCCTGACGCCGGGGCTCACAGAGCTGGGCTATGCGCCCTGCCTTTGTGAGCTCATGAACAGCCTGTACCGTCAGGCCCTGCTTCTGTTGTAGGCATCTGTCTTCTTCACCAGACAACCAGATCCTTGTAAGCAAGACAAGCTGCACAGCGCCCGGACTCATCGCTCAGGCTTAATCTAGGTTGCCAGTCTGGACAACTGCATCTTCACTGTGGTGCTAGGTATTCACGACACAGCCTGAATCCTAAAACTGATTTCTCCATTTCATTCCTGTTCATTCCCTGCCCTTTCTGATCCCATCTCAAAGCACACTTTCTAATTATTATTTTAAATATTTTTCCAACTGCCAAAAGCCTCCAGTCAGGCTCAGGGAATGCATTTTCTGATTGCATAATAAACGGTGTACACCATTATCACAAATGAGACTTCTGTGGGAAATGTAGCTGCAAATGAGATGCCAGTGTTCTGAGGCGGCAGGTGTTTGTGCTAACAAACATCCCGGCACAGCTTACTAAATGAGGCCTTCTTATGACAGAGTCCAAGCTCCCTACATACACAGAGGTTTCGCAACATCCTTTAGAGCCTCTCCTCCTTACCTTCTCTGCTGCCCCACTTTCCCTCTTCTCAACACACACAAAAGCCACAGCAATCCTTACTGCACAAACCTACTTGTGACATCTATCGCATGAGATGTCAGCCTGATGGACTGGGGATGACGCTGTTCCTATTCCAGAGTCCATAAGAAATAAATCTGCACCCATCAACACGCTAGAACTCAGAGGGCTCTTGGGTCATGCTGGCATTCACCTAGGAAACCTTGGAACTCGATAAAACTACTCAGTGACACCCGAAATTCAGAGAGACACACACTCCCCCCCAAAAACGATTCGATGTTGTGCAGCTAACCACTGAAGGAGCTATAAGGAGTTCAAGCTTAATTTCACAGCTGACCCCATGTAGCACAAAGGAGAAGAAATCTCAAATAGCCTAGCTTTTCAACATTTAAATTCATCCTAGGATATGCACACCTAAATGGTGTGAGCTCCCTAATCAGAATGGGCTGGTGCCCAGAGACAGGAGAATCTTCACCTCATCCGGGAATTAAATGACAAGCCCCGGAACCACTGAGAGAATAATGAACAAAGTAAGTTAATCCGATTACCGGCCTCCTGAAGGCTTATTTCAGTGCCTGGAATAGTCTGTGGCTATGTTTCTCTTTATTTTCCTAACAGCCATCTTTATGATGTCACCTCTTTGAACCTCCTTAGTATTTGCAGGAGTCTGTGGGCCCCAGAATCACCCCTCACCCAGGGCTTCCACCACCCAGCCCTGGTCTACAGCATAATTCTCACCCCCCAGGGGGGTCTTTTCTTTGCCCCTCCAACAGGCTGCCACGACATGGCACATGTGTCTCCACACAGTTTTGTCAGCCCAATACTCCCTGTCCAAATTTACTGTGTGTGAATTATAGTCAGTTAAAAAAGGGAAAATGTAATCATGATTCAGAGAAGTGACTAGGGTACAGTGGTAGAGAATAACAGAGGAAAATGTAGGAAACATGCTGGCCAGGGAAAGCCATTCTGAGACGTGGTAGCTAATCTCATACCTAAAGTATAAGAAGGATCCAGATACATGTAGAAGAGGGAACAGTACTCCTGGAAGAAGGAACAGCATCGAGACCTTGAGGCAGAAAGGGGCTTGGTGTGTTCTAGGAACTCAAAGTAGGAGCAGGACGAGAGGGACACAAGAAGTTAAAGAGGAGGGACTGGGCCGGTCAGAGTCTGGAGGCCATGGTAAATATTTTGGGTTTTACCTTAAGTGCAGTAGTAAGTCATTCATAGTTTTAAGTAAGGGAGTGACACCCGTTCACTCATTCAGTAAATTTTCTTATCATCTACTGTGTGCCATACACTGCTGGGAAACAGGAGGCACCGCCATACACGCCCCCACAGTCCTGTGCCCTCACGGAACTACCATCCAGTGGAGGGGACAGTCACCCAATCAGTAAATAAGTAAAGCTTAGCATAGGTGGATGGGGAGGGTGCTATGGAGACAAGAAAGTCAGGGAAAGGGACAGAATACACCAGCATACGGGTTGCCATTTTAAATAGAATGGTGTCATGGTCAACTTAATGTGACACCGTAACTGGGATATCAGATGCCCAGACATTTGGCCAAACATTATATCTGTTTCTGGATGAGATTCACATTTGTAGACTAAGGAAAGCAGATCACTCTCCCTAATATAGATGGGCCTCATTCAATCTGCTGAAAACTTGAATAGAAAAAAGGCTGAATAACAGGGGCATTAGCCTGCCTGAAGTCCACCTTTGCTTGAGCTGGGACATTGGTCTCCTGCTCTTGGGTTGGGATACCTACCGTCTCCTGCTCTCAAGGCTTGCAACTCAGACTGGACCTACACAGCCGGCCTCCATGGGTCTCCAGCTGGCTCACTGCAGATCTTGGGACTTCTCAGCTCCAAATGTCAAGAGCCAATGTTTATAATAAATCTCTCTCTCTCCCTCTCTCTCTGTCTCTCATAGATATAGATATAGATATATATCTTCTTGGTTCTGTTTCTTTGGGGAATCCTAATACAAGTGCAATAGGAAAACCTCACCATGATGTGATATTTCAGCAAACACTTGAAAGAAATGAGGAAGCCAGACATGAGGGTTTATGAGCTAATCCAAGAAGGAATTGGATTGCCAGCGAGGTAGGAGGAAAACTGGAAGTCATATTGGCCCAGAAGCTTACTAAAGATAGTATTTCACAGAGCAAGGAGCAACCAGTTGTGCCAAATGCAGCCTGTAGCTCTGCTAAGATGAGGACTAAGAATTGACTGTTGAAAGTAGTGGTGGGTATTGGCCTGATGGGCAGGCATTCTGAGACAATGGGAGAATGGGAGGAAATGAGATAAATTATTATTTAGAAGAATTTTTCTAACATGGGGGCAGGAAAAGCAGGTTTGCGTAGATATGCTCATAAAAATAATCCATGGGAGACAGAAAAAGCAATGGTGCCCGAGAGAGCGGAGGGAACATGTGCGTCAGGGGATGGCGTCTCACCCACGAGAGGAGGGCTGGCCTTGGTGGGGGAGAAGGAGGAAAGGGGGTTAGAGCGACACAAAGTAGATGCATAGACGGTGGGAGGAGCCTGTAGATACAACCAGAGTCAAGTTTAGAGGTTAATTCTGACAGCTCTGTGGCCAACGGACAAGTGCGTAACCAGGGAACCCAGAAAGGAAGGTGGTGCAATTGTAGGCGATGACAATAAATTCTTATATTATGATTAAAAAACATATGTTACCTCATTTCTGTGCATCATCATCAATAATCTTTCTACACATGTAGGTGTACATTTATTTTGCAAATAAACTCAAACCACTAAATTATGCCCCAGAATGAAGACATAAAGAAAACTTTAAGTTCCTATCACAAATGCAGCCAGAAAACAACTTTCCCATAAGTTTTTATGTTCTGTCATATTTTTATCAAATTCTTACTTCAACACGATATTCTATAATAAGAAAAGAAACAAGCAAATAATAGATGACAATATTTCTGATTACTCTCCTCTCCCTCTTATTTCGCCCAATTTCCACAATAATAGGCATGTGACAGAAATAGTCTCTGTGCTTTTCAAGAGGTGTTACTGTACATCACTGACATTAAAAGGTTGCTGATGGGAGGAAAGGTGTAGTTCCTAGTCATAAGCTTTGAAAGGATTATTATCCAAGGCAAAAAAAATTCTGTAGAATTGAGACTGAGAAAATATACCTCCTATTTTTATTTTCTACATAGTCTTGATCATTTTTAACTCCTCCATAATGTGCATTTATTCTTTCTGCCACTTGTAAAGCTTCAACAAATGTGTTTGTAACCATTTTGCTCTTTAATTTGGTCCTGAAGTGAAACCACCTCATATGCACAAAATAGAAGATTCAACTCCACACTTCCCAGTGAGATTTGAAACATGCCCAGACTCTCTGGTAGAAAATAGGTAATTCCCAGTGAGGGAAAGTGTTATGCTGTAAATAGCTGCCTCTTGTATTAATCCACAGCCTTTACTATTTGCTCCACTTTCTTTCATAAGATTAACATTTAAAAGCTTCTTTGTCACAGACTGAAATTGAATTGTGAAATGTGCTCCTGAATAAATAATTTCTTCCTGAATGTTAATTACATAGGCAATTATACTGCAGTGTAATTTTACACAAATACAGTGTCAGAAGTTCCACAGATATGAACAATTGCGCAAATGCCTCCTCCATGGAAAAAAACTTCCTGAGGTTGAAAGTACCTAACATGCTGGATGATACGGAGCGTTTGATGTACCAAATAGTAATCTGTGTATCAGAACTCCTTGTAAGGCTCTAAGCCACTACACAGCTAAATATTCATAAAGAAACAATGTACATCCTTTTATTTTCCTTATATATTCATAGAACAAAGATAAGTGTACTGACAAAGGTAAGTATACTGATACTTAAAAATCTAAGTCAAAAGTTATAAATGAGACAGCTTCCAATTATAGATAACCTGAGAACAAAATTCAGCCCATTCTGAGCTGCACAATTTCTTCCAGGTGAAGTAGTTGATGCGTAATTATCAGCTTCTTATTTGATAATGATTTGGTGATATAATGATGGTGGTCCAGACTGGTTTTCACAAGAAGTCCACTGCATTACCTGGTGATAGCCAATAGGTTTTCAGTCAAGAATTCCTGTTCCAACAGAGTCACCATCAGACTGGACCTAGACTGTCTGATCACTGGATAATTACTGATAAAGCAGGTAATATTTATTAATCACTTCCTACCTGCAGGCACTCTACAAAGCTTTACTTGCACTGTCCCTTTTAATCTCACTGCAACTCTATGACCTTATGACAACCACACAAGGAAGTCAAGCATAAGAATTTTTTAAACTCGCCCAAGTTCACACAACACTAAAGTTCAATCCAGGATCCAAATCCAGGCCTCGCTTCAGCTCCAGACTCCTCACTATTGAGCAAGTTCTGCTTGGTGACACAGAAAGACAAGCCTCCGAGTCAGCCCACAGTTGAAAATCTGCCAGTATTTGAAATCACTGCTTTAAATTTGCTGCCTCTTTTCTTCATTTATAAATATTTATCCTGTGTTAACACTGAGACTGGGTTAAGGGCAGTATCCAAATAATCTGTGTGAATTAGAAGAGGGAATCGATCAAGTTATTTGGAGACTTTTAGGCAGACAGCTTTTACTACTGCTCAACTTCAGCAGAAGGATTCTGTTTCAAAGTATTTCCGTCACTGATTTTAAAAAATAATGAATAGATAGGAATTTTACATGATTTTAAGGCTTGCTTATACCTATTGTGTAGCACTGCTGTAAATCACAAAATACCACATTAGTAACTCATAATTGTCTTATGACATGTTTAAGAAAATTAATTGTTATTCTAAATTTGCAAATATTCAATGCCCTGTCCACGTGGTTGCATACCCTGTGAACATTAATATGAATGCCAGTTTAATGTTACATTTCTTTTACTTAAACTCTCAAAGAATTCACAGCAATACTCTTCTTTCCCTTCCTCACACTTGCTTAGTTCTAAGACAATAATGAAATATTTGGGGGGTACATTATAATCAGCTGTTATTGAAACTTTCTCAAAATGCTCCATGTTAAAAGTCACAGGTTAAAATTGCCTTTACCTGTGCATAGAGTCAGTTGACCACATAACTCTAGGATTTAAGGAAAGACTTTCATTTCTATGTGGCAGTGAGGGCTTGGTTGCAGAAAACAGAATCCGTTCTAGCCAAATGAACAAGTATGGAAATTATTACAGGATACTGAATGTCTTAGTCTTTAGGAGTGCTACAGAAACTGAATGTGGGCTGGTGTTCATGAAGTGGCTCCCAAAGTCCCATCACAGAACTTGGACGCTAGGGGAGCTACTGTTTCTGACAAAATCAGGAAAGCAGAGTGAAGAAGCTGCCCATTGAAGAACCCACTGCAGGAAGACACTGCAACGGCGAATGACTCAGAGTCACAGCACTTCTGCCAGGATCCACACTAAGCAGCCTTCAACAGAATCTGTTAAGCATTTTACAAAGCCGTTGTCAAATGGACATAGGAAATGAGGATTGTTCTCGGAGTATTATTAGGCCTTAAAATTTAAGAAGAAAATCCTGTCATTTGGAAAAACATGGATGCAACTGGATGGTATTATGCTACTTGAAGTGAGCATAATAGTATTGCATAAGAGAATGAAAAGTATTGCATGGTACCACTTAAGGGTGGAAGCTTAAAACAAAGTCAAACTCATAGAAACAGATATAGAAAAGTGATTGCCATGGCCTGGAGTTGAGGAAATTAGGAGATTGGTAAAAGAGTAAAAAATTTCACTTAAATGATAAGGTCTCAAAAGTAAACTCGAAATGGATCAAAGACCTGAATGTAAGTCGTAAAACCATAAAACTCTTAGAAGAAAACATAGGCAAAACTCTCTTGAATATAAACATGAGCGACTTTTTCCTGAACATGTCTCCTCGGGCAAGGGAAATAAAAGCAAAAATGAACAAGTGGGACTACATCAAACTAAAAAGCTTCTGTACAGCAAAGGACACCATCAGTAGAAAAAAAAAAAGGCATCCTACAGTATGGGAGAATACATTCACAAATGACATATTCAATAAGGGGTCAACATCCAAAATATATAAAGAGCTCACATGCCTCAACACCCAAAAAGCAAATAACCCAATTAAAAAATGGGCAGAGGATCTGAACAGACACTTCTGCAAAGAAGAAATTCAGATGGCCAACAGGCACATGAAAAGATGCTCCACATCGCTAATCATCAGGTAAATGCAAATTAAAACCACAATGAGATAATCACCTCACACCAGTTAGGATGGCCAACATCTGAAAGACAAGCAACAACAAATGCTGGCAAGGATGTGGAGAAAGGGGAGCCCTTCTACACTGCTGGTGGGAATGTAAATAAGTTCAACCACTGTGGAAAGCAATATGGAGGTTCCTCAAAAACTAAAAATAGAAATACCATTTTACCCAGGAATTCGAACTCCTAGGAATTTACCCTAACAAGATCACAGATTCAAAAGAACATATTCACCCTATGTTTATTGCAGCACTATTTACAATAGCCAAGATATGGAAGCAACCTAAGTGTCCATCAGTAGATGAATGGATAAAGAAGATACGGTACGTATCTACAATGGAATATTATTCAGCCATAAGAAGGAAACAAATCCAGACATTTGCAACAACATGGATGGAGCTAGAGGGTATTATGCTCAGTGAAATAAGCCAGGTGGAGAAAGACAAGTATCAAATGATTTCACTCATGTGTGGAGTATAACAACAAAGCAAAAACTGAAGGAACAAAACATCAGTAGACTCACAGACTCCAAGAATGGACTAGAGGTTACCAAAGAGAAAGGGGTTGGGGAGGGTGGGTGGGAAGGGAGGGATACAGGGATTAATGAGTATTATGATTAGCACATATAATATAGGGGGGCACGGGGAAGGCAGTATAGCACAGAGAAGACAAGTAGTGACTCTATAGCATCTTACTACACTGGTGGACAGCAACTGTAATGGGGTGTGTGGTGGGGGCTTGAAAATAGGGGGAATGTAGAAACCACAATGTTGCTTATGTGAAACCTGAGCATAAGATTGTATATCAATGATACCTTAATAAAAATAAATAAATAACTAGAGAAACCCTCCACTAAAAGATAGAGACCTCTGTCTACCTTGACTCTGGCCCACTCCTCCCTTGGTGTATATTCAAATAAAATTTTTGCTCTGCTTAAAAATATATATATATAAGGTCTGTGCCTCTAATGTATAACCTGGTAACTATAATTGATAACACTGTATTGTATAATTGAAATTTGATGAGTGAGTAGAACATAAATATTCCCATCAAAAAAAAGTAAATATGTGAAGTGATGGATGTGTTAATTAACTTGATGGGGAGAATCCTTTCACAATGCATAATGTATATCAAATCATCATGTGTTACACTTTAAATATCTTACAGTTTAGTCAATTATACCTCAATAAAGCTGGAAAAAAATCTGTGAGCAATGGAGTATATGTTACAATTAGCGTATTCCATGAAAGCCACCCAGTCTTTTATTTTTTCTGTAAAATAAATTACTTGGTCAGACTTGTTCTTTGGGATACTGTAACAGAGGTTAAGACATTCAGAAAATCCATAGATTATTATATTTGCAGAAAAGATGACAACAAGAAGCAAATATAAAATCCAGAATAAAGAAATACAACAGCGAGAACACATTGCTGCCCCCTCCTCTCATAGAAAGGGTCTGGTTTAAGGGACCCGCCACCCAGGGGCTTCCCAGTGTCCATCACGTGTGCCACAGACCAAACGTTAGGGGGGGCGTCGGCCAGATCAGACCAAGCAAAAGGAGTTCTGGTTTTGCGTCTGTGCACTACTTCCATCCCCACCACCAGAATCACTTGCTATTTAGCCCATTGTCACTAGTGTGTTTAGTGACAGGGACCTATGAAATCTACAGGGAAATGTATCTTGTACACACAGTCATTGAAAATGTTTTCTATAGAGGGGGTACCGGGGTGAATAACCACAGGAGATAACACCCTTACCTCCTGGGTCCCTTTGTAGAGGCCTATCCGTATCTGCCTTCCCCAAACCAACCCATTGCCAATCGTCCGATCATGGCCTTTCTTTCAAATTCCTGACTATGTGGCCAAACCATTAGCCTCTGTCCCTGAATTGGTATAGGTCCATGATTTTGACCATATCTCCTTCCAGCCAAACAAAATGGAAAATCAGTTACATCTCCCAAAATTCTGCCCACTAGAAGGATCTTTTCTTCCTCATCCTTCAGGTCCACCTCTCTGTGGGGTCATATTGCTGTAGCGGGTCACTTGTGCAATGCTGTATTATTAGACAGAGCCATCTGCTAACCAGAATTGAACTTTTTCTTCCTCAGTCAGCTAGTGACATCAAACCACCAGCCTGGGTGGTTTGATAGGAAGGTGACACTGCGGCAGAAGGAAGCATACTGGGGATGTGACCCACCCACTCTTAAAGCTTATTAGTAGACTCATGAGCAGACCTGCTCTCACATATCCATATATGCTATTTCCACCCAATGATAGAGTGTCGCTGGACACACTTAACATCAGTACTCATGGAGCAGAAAAGGCCTAGGTCATTACTGGAGGCTAAGTTCACTGGTGGGGCTTTCCATGTCAAACAGCACATTTGCAAGCCAAGAATCTATCAACAGTAGAATATTTATTTCCAAATATCACAAGCTTGCCTTGTATATCATGTTCCGACAGGTGTCCGCCAGAGGCTGCACAGGGTATCGCCAACTGCCACGGACATGTGAAGCCCCAGGGGGCCTGCTGGCTCAGAAGGACTGAATGACAGAGCTTTGCTCTGAAGCCTGGAACAGCTTCAGTGGCTTCTCTTCCTCCTGGAGTCACAAGCTGGCTAACCTTATGGCTTCTTTTAGTAAATGGACTCCAAATGTGGAACATGTGGCCTCCAAAATCCAAAATGGCCCTCAATGCATTGTGCCTCCTCGGAAGTGCTGTGGAGGGGATATTGCTTCTCACCCAGATCACTAGTCTCCCAGGAAGTCCACCAAAGTGACTGAATTTGCTTTGCATTTTTTTCCCACTCAAATCACATATTTCCTAGCAGAACATTTAGAGGACCTGCTACTGCCTATTTGCCAGGCCCTACCATCGTGAGGTCACCAGTGAGACAGGACAGCATGCTTTCCTTTGAAATGGTGAAATAATCAAGACCCTGCAGAATAAAGGTAGCTATCGTGGAGACAAGTTTCAAAATCCCCATTTTAGATAGGAGAAAAAATGAGTAGGAATATAAATATGTTTCTGGAATGACAGATCTGCTTGTCTCCAAAGGCTTTTCTCCTGACCGTTATGGGATGAGCGTCTGGATGGGGAAGAGATTTGCAGCTTGTAGCGCAGCCAAATGAAAGTGAGTCTCGGTGAGATAAACAGGAGGAGTACTAAGGGCACAGGCAGTCCCCGCTGGCGTCTGTTGACACATGGCCCATCACCTTTATTTAAGTAACCCACAGTGCTAGTATAGGTACTTAAATTTACTCTTACTATCTCAGCTCACTAGGTGCAGAGTCAGGGACGTGGGGCGGAGTGCGGCACAAGTAATTCTGTCCAAGTGAGATCTTGATAGCTGGGATATAGAAATACTCTCATTTGCTGCCAATTGTTTTAGGGATCTGTTTTCATGGTGGCTTGAACTATTTAAATAGACTGCAACTCGTCTAGTTTGATTCCAAATATCAATGCAATTGAGTGAATTTATTTAAAACTATAATGAATTCCATCTTGCTCAAGACATTTAGCTACTGAGTACTGAAACTCTGTCCCCAAAATCATAATAGTATTAATTTAATCAGTCTCCACATTTGTTTTAGCAATCCCTTTGAATCTATGTCATTGTTACATAAATTCTGCTTAGCCCTGCTTTGTGGAAAAGTATTATCACTGTTAACTACATTTATCAAACATCAGAACATCTGTTCATTTAGCCAGTGTTTTCTATTCTCCTCTTCTTTGTACTGATTATTTTCTATCACTGCCTTAGTTTTATGTGTATAATACAGCCCTAAACTTTGTTTATTGACCTAAATTTGAGAACTGTTAATATGCATTCTTAGCCATTTAATTTGGTAATACTGTACACTATAGTCAAAGGCAGCATGTATCTTTTATTTAATGTGAATCCCGGTTCTGCCTCTCAGAAGTAGGGGACCTTGACTGAGTCACTTCAGTTTCTGAGCTCTAGTTATCTGTAAAATGGAATAACTTCTATTTCACAACATAACTCCAAAGGTCAAATGAGATAATAAAAATGAAAACCCTTTTCAAAATGTTATAAACTAATTCTATATTACTTTAAATTTGCCTCACTATTAAGAAGGTCTGGTACTGAGTACCTAAATTCTGCTTTCTGGCTTGTATACTGCTTAGTACAAGATTATATAAACAGTTGTAATTGTCGAGTTCTGTTTAGACTGTGAACTTTTTAGGAATTGGTTTCATACCTTATTCTCTGTATCACCATGCCAAATATAGTTCCTTCCACGTAAGTGGTAGTATAAAATGGTAACACAAGCTCTCTATCCTATTTCTATTCAGCCAGGAGTTTTAGAAACCTAGTGGAAACTAATTGGAACTGGTGCCACCCCTCCACACTGGAAAAGGAGAGCCATTTATAACGACAATCCAAGAAAGAGTCAAAATCTTTGTAGTAAAGTAATCCTACTTGTTCATATAGTTTTGTAATGGACAAGGTCACATCATGCTAACATATTAATAGAAGAAATATATTTCACTCATTTGAGGTAATACTATATTGTCTATAAAAAATTAATTCTTCACTTGCAAGATGGCAGCATGAGAGGTGAGATGGAGAGCGCCTCCCAAAACCACAAACTGTACAAAAATATGGTTAATTAATACAACTAACCCTAAAACAGCAACAAGAAAGAAGGCGGAACCAGACTGCAAACAGACCTCATGAACAGAGCAGACCTCACGAAACAGGGTAACGTACGAGAGCCTTAATCCAGCGGGACCCAAGCCCTTCCCCCACCCCGGCTCACCAGCGGGAGGAGGAGAAACGGAGCCGGGAGGGGGTGGGAGTCTGGGACTGCTGGACACCCAGCCCTGGACATCTGCTCTGTGAGCAGAATCCTATAGTGCGTGGTGCTCTGGATGTTGGGGAGCTCGGACAGACAGAGTGCTTGAGAGACTGACATTCTGGCTGTTTGTGGAGGACGGGTATCCACACCCAGCCGCTCTGTGTCGGAGGAAAGGCAGGCAGTCTGAGAGGCTTCCTAGCAGCGAGAGGGCTGCTGAAGGGGCAGGGTTTGCACGGAGCTTGCTGTGCGGGAGAAGGGGGAGCTGGACGAAGTAGTCTGGGTGCACTCTGCCCAGCTGGTTGGGAACTTTGGGGAGCTTCAGGTGCTCCATCCCCCTGGCTGCCTACTCAGCTCTGAGGACCGCACTGTGACACACAGCCTGCCGAGCCCTCCTACTGGCCTGCAGGCACCTGCTCACAAACCTGCAGTCACTGCACAGGCATCAGGCCAGCCAGAGGGAGGCCCCGCCTACAACAGCTAGAGACACAAAGCACAGAGGCTTACACGTGTGTGCTTAGCCCACTGGCTCTGACACTGCAGACAGGCGCCACAGACGGGAATCAGGAAACAGATATTTCCTCCCCCCAGGCACCAGCTCCACTCCCCTATGACCCCCAACCCCACTCTAGGGGCTGAACAGCTCCAGAGACTGGAGTTTCTGTGCACTAGTGGGCACCACACAGAAATATGAAACACCAAAAGAAGATGGCTCAGACCAAAATCTCACAAACACCAGAAAGAGGGCCAAATGAAACCAAACTCACCAGTCTTCCTGAAAGAGAGTTCAAAATAAAAATTATAAACATGCTTATGGAGATACATAAAAATATTCAAGACCTCAGGAACATCTCAATGTTTAAGACAGAGATTTAATCATTAAGAAATTCCATATCTGAAATGCATCATACAATGGAGGGATTTAAAACCAGATTAGATGTAGTAGAAGAGATGGTAAATGGAACAGAAATTAGAGAAGAGGAATACAAAGAAGGTGAGACAAGAAAAGAAAAAAGAATCTCTAAGAATGAAAGAATATTGAGAGAACTGCGTGACCAATGCAAATGCAACAATATCCACATTATAGCGGTACCAGAAGAAGAGAGAGAAAAAGGGATAGAAAGTGTCATTGAGGAGGTAATTGCTGAAAACTTCCCCAGTCTGGGAAGGAGATAGTCTCTCAGGCCATGGAGGGGCACAGATCTCCCAACACAAGGGACCCAAGGAAGAAAACATCAAGACATATAATAATTAAAATGGCAAAGATCAAGGATAAAGACAGACATTTAAAAGCAGCTAGAGAGAGAGAAAAAAAATCACCTACAAAGGAAAACCCATCAGGCTATCATCAGACTTCTCAACAGAAACCTTACAGGCCAAAAGGGAGTGGCATGATGCATTTAATGCAATGAAGCAGAAGGGCCTTGAACCAAGAATACTTTACCCGGCAAGGTTATCATTTAAATTTGAAGGAGGCATGAAACAATTTACAGATAAACAAAA
Source organism: Phataginus tricuspis (assembly GCA_029783875.1). NCBI lineage: Eukaryota > Metazoa > Chordata > Mammalia > Pholidota > Manidae > Phataginus > Phataginus tricuspis. The sequence continues at coordinate 2,133,095 of JAQQAC010008719.1, read as the reverse complement.
GCTGAGAGAATTTACCTCCCACAAACCACCCCTACAGTGCATTTTGGAGGGACTCCTATAGATGGAAGTATTCCTAAGGCTAAAAAGATGCCACCCAAGGGAAGACAAAGAGTACAGAATATGATTCATAACATACAAAGAATGGAGGAGAAAAAAAAAAAGAACCTTTAGGTTCTGTTTGTAATAGTATACAAAGTAAGTTAAATTAGACTGTTAGATAGTAAGGGAATTGCCCTTGAACCTTTGGTAACCACGAATCTAAAGCCTGCAATGGCAATAAGTACATGCCTGTTGATAATCACCCTAAATGTAAATGGTCTGAATGCACCAATAAAAAGACATAGAGTTACTGAATGGATAAAAAAACAAGACCCATCTATATGCTGCCTACAAGAGACTCACTTCAAACTGAAAGACATACAAAGACTGAAAGTGAAGGGATGGAAAAAGATATTTCATGCAACTAATAGTGGGAAAAAAGCAGGAGTTGCAGTACTTGTATCAGACAAAATAGACTTCAAAACAAAGAAAGTCACAAGAGACAAAGAAGGACATTAAATAATTATAAAAGGGTCAGTCCAACAACAGGATATAACTATTATAAATATCTATGCACCGAACACAGGATCACCTACACACGTGAAACAAATACTAACAGAATTAAAGGGGGAAATAGAATGCAATGCATTCATTTTAGGAGACTTCAACACACCACTCACCCTAAAGGACAGATCAACCAGACAGAAAATAAGTAAAGAGACAGAGGCACTGAACAACATATTAGAACAGATGGACTTAACAGACATCTACAGAACACTCCATCCAAAAGTAACAGGACACACATTCTTCTCAAGTGCACATGGAACATTTTCAAGAATTGTTCATATATTAGGCCACAAAAAGAACCTCAGTAAATTCAAAAAGATTGAAATTGCACCAACCAGCTTCTCAGATCACAAAGATATGAAACTAGAAATAAATTACACAAAGAAAATGAAAAAGTCCACAAACACATGGAGGCTTAATAACATGCTCCTGTATAATCAATGGATCAATGACCAAATAAAAACAGAGATCAAGCAATATATGGAGACAAATGACAATAATAATTCAACACCACAATATCTGTGGGATGCAGCGAAGGCCATGCTAAGAGGGAAATATATTGCAACACAGGCCTACCTCAGCAAACAAGAACAATCCCAAATGAACAGGCTGAACTCACAATTAATGAAACTAGAAAAGGAAGAACAAATGAGGCCCAAAGTCAGTAGAAGGAGGTACATAATAAAGATTAAAGCAGAAATAAATAAAATTGAGAAGAATAAACCAATAGAAAGAATCAATGAAAGCAGGAGCTGGTTCTTTTCAAGAAAAAAAAGAGAGTCCACACATAAACAGAATCAGAAATGAGAAAGGAAAAATCATTACGAACACCACAGAAATACAAAGAACTATGAGAGAATACTATGAAAACTTACATAGTAACAAACTGGATAACCAAGAAGAAATGGACAACTTTCTAGAAAAATACAACCTTCCAAGGCTGACCCAGGAAGAAACAGAAAATCTGAATAGACCAATTACCAGCAAAGAAACTGAACTGGTAATCAAAAAACTACCTAAGAGCAAAACTCCTGTACCAGATGGTTTCACTGCTGAATTTTATCAAACATTTAGTGAAGACCTAATACCCATCCTCATTAAAGTTTTCCAAAAAAGTAGAAGAGGAGGGAATACTCCCAAACTCATTCTACGAGGCTAACATCACTCTAATACCAAAACCAGGCAAAGACACCACAAAAAGAGAAAATTACAGACCAATATCCCTGATGAACATAGATGTAAAAATACTCAACAAAATATTATCAAACCTAATTCAAAAATAAATCAAAAAGATCATCCATCATGATCCATGTGGGATTCATCCCAGGGATGCAAGGATGGTACAACATTCGAAAATCCATCAACATCATCCACCACATCAACAAAAAGAAGGACAAAACCACATGTTCATCTCCATAGATGCTGAAAAAGCATTCAATAAAATTCAACATTCATTCTTGATAAAAACTCTCAACAAAATGAGTATAGAGGGCAAGTACCTCAACATAATAAAGGCCACATATGACAAACCCACAGCTAACATCATACTTAACAGCGAGAAGCTGAATGCTTTTCCTTTAAGATCAGGAACAAGACAAAGAGGCCCACGTGCCCCACTTTTATTCAACATAGTTCTGGCGTCCCTAGCCACAGCAATCAGACACAAAGAAATAAAAGGCATCCAGATTGGCAAGGAAGAACTCAAACTGTCCCTCTTTGCAGATGACATGATACTGTACATAAAAAACCCTAAAGAATCCACTTCAAAACTACTAGATCTAATACCTGAATTCAGCAAAGTCGTGGAATACAAAATTAATACACAGAAATCTGTTGCATTCCTATACATTAAAGATGAACTAGCAGCAAGAGAAATCAGGAAAACAATTCCATTCACAATCGCATCCAAACGAATAAAATACCTAGGAATAAACCTAAGGAGGTGAAAGACGTATACCCTGAAAATTTCAAGACGCTCTTGAGAGAAATTAAAGAGGACACTAACAAATGGAAACTCATCCCATGCTCTTGGCTAGGAAGAATTAATATTGTCAAAATGGCTATACTACCTAAAGCAATCTACAGATTCAATGCAATTCCTATCAAAATACCAACAGCTTTCTTCAATGAACTAGAGCAAATAGTTATAAAATTCATATGGAACCACAAAAGACCCTGAATAGCCAAAGCAATCCTGAGAAGGAAGAATAAAGCAGGGGGAATTACACTCCCTGACTTCAAGCTCTACTACAAAGCCACAGTAATTAAGACAATTTGGTACTGGCACAAGAACAGAGCCATAGACCAATGGAACAAACAAGAGAGCTCAGATATAAACCCAAGCATATATGGTCAATTAATATATGATAAAGGAGCGATGGATATACAGTGGGGAAATGACAGCCTCTTCAACAGCTGATGTTGGCAAAACTGGACAGCTACATGTAAGAGAATTAAACTGGATCATTGTCTAACCCCATACACAAAAGTGAACTCAAAATGGATCAAAGACCTGAATGTAAGTCATGAAACCATAAAACTCATAGAAAAAAACATAGGCAAAAATCTCTTGGACATAAACATGTGCAACTTCTTCATGTACATATCCCCCCAGGCAAGGGAAACAAAAGCAAAAATGAACAAGTGGGACTATATCAAACTGAACAGCTTCTGTACAGCAAAGGACACCATCAGTAGAATAAAAAGTCATCCTACAGTATGGGAGAATATATTCATAAATGAGATATCTGATAAGGGGTTGACATCCAAATTATATAAAGAGCTCACACACCTCAAGGCAGAGGAGCTGAACAGACACTTCTCCAAAGAAGAAATTCAGATGGCTAACAGGCACATGAAAAGATGCTCCACATCACTAATCATCAGAGAAATGCAGATTAAAACCACAATGAGATATCACCTCACACCATTTAGGATGGCCGCCATCCAAAAGAAAAACAACAACAAATGTTGGCGAGGGTGTGGAGAAAGGGGAACCCTCCTACACTGCTGGTGGGAATGCAAATTAGTTCCACCATTGTGTAAATCAGTATGGAGGTTCCTCAAAATACTCAAAATAGAAATACCATTTTACCCGGGAATTCCACTCCTCGGAATTTACCCTAAAAATGCAGCAGCCCAAAATGAAAAAGACATATGCACCCCTACATTTATCACAGCACTACTTACAATAGCCAAGAAATGGGAGCAACCTAAGTGTCCATCAGTAGATGAATGAATAAAGAAGATGTGGTACATATACACAATGGAATATTATTCAGGCATAAGAAGAAAACAAATCCTTCCATTTTCAACAACATGGATGGAGGTAGAGGGTATTATGCTCAGTGAAATAAGCCAGGCAGAGAAGGACAAGTATCAAATGATCTCACTCATCTGTGGGGTATAAGAACAAAGCAAAAACAAAAAAGGAACAAAACAGCAGCAGACTCACAGAACCCAAGAATGGACTAACAGTTACCAAAGGGAAAGGGACTGGGGAGTATGGGTGGGAAGGGAGGGACAAAGGGGGAAAAGGGCTATTACACATATGTAGCAGGGGTGGCGGTGGGGTGGGGGGATACAGGGAAGGCAGTATAATCCATAGAAGACAAGTAGTGATTCTATAATATCCTACTACACTGATGGACAGTGACTGCAATGGGGTGTGTGATAGGGACTTGATAATAAAGGGAGTCTAGTAACCATAGTGTTGCTTATGTAATTGTATATTAATAATAGCAAAATAAAAATAAATAAATGAAAAAAATTAATTCTTACCCTTTTCTTGGAGAAAATTACTATGAAAATCAACCACCACACCTGGTAGAGAGCAGACTGAACCAAAATTAGAGGATCTTATTTTTCCCCCATGCATAGGGCAAAAAGCCATCTCATCTCCAAATCACACAGTCATGCCTGAAGCCCTCAAGATGCAAGAAGAAATGGGGGGTGTGGACATGAAAACTCCATTCTATGAGGGAAGAAATTGAAGAAAGAGATGGGACCTTAGAAAAGTTCACTGCAAAATATTGAGGAAAAAGAAGCCAATCAAGAGAGAAGGAGGCCTTCTGAAGGCGTAAAGAAGATTCTTAATTAATGCTATCAATTAGAGGAAGCTACCTCCTTTCCAGGGAAAAGGAAGTGAGATAGTCTTCACCTTGGTTCTTCCCTTACAGTTCTGGTATTTTGAGACCCACAGACGCTTCATTTAGGAGACGTCAACACACCACTCACTCCAAAGGACAGATCAACCAGACAGAAAATAAGTAAGGAGACACCTGAGAAACCTCTGCATTAATCAGGTATGTGTTTGTGTTGGGAAGGGAATATAGGAGGGAACAAGGATAAAATGGCAACTTCTCCATAATCATCTTGCTCAGGCATCAAGGAAGAAGGAGCTGGAGAGACATTGCCCTCGAACAGTGGATTACAAGGTGGAGCTATGCCTGTTTATCAAGCAAAGGAAAGATACAGGGACAGCAACAGAGAAGACCTCTGCACTGAAGACCCTTTCCCCTAAGGACAGCAAGAAATCAGCTTTGGTGCTCCAGAGGTTATTGCATGAATAAAGAAAGAAGAAAGATTTCATGATGGGCGAATGGCCCGTACAGCCTTCAATTTTCCCTAATCTCCTATGTCTGTGTCATACTGCTTCCATTATTTTGTTTGCCCTTGGTGGTTCCAAGGCATCTGGGTCTTACAAAACAGTGAAACAGCAAGAACCTTCTTCAAGGCTGATTTGCACTTGCCATGATTTTTTCCAAGTAGATTTTAAAAGTACCCCATCTACTGTAACATTGATTTGTTAAAGAAATGGTATTTTAAGTTTCTACATCTCCAAAATTCTATAATCTCAGGATTTTAAAATAGAAGAAATTTAAATTTCTTGGAAAAAAAACCCTTTACACTGTTATTATTTATGCACAGATAAGTTTTAACTTACTCATGAACTTAGTCATGAACCACTTCCCTAGACTTTGGACCAGAGGCTAGACAGTTCTCTGCATGAAGAGACCCTGCATCTCTCAGATACACAAAATCATTAACACTATCCTGGTGAATAATGAGGGTGACTCACAAGAAATTGCCTATACTTGACCATTTTGATCTACCAAAATAAAAGTAAGAATTTCATATGGCTCAACAAAATATTATGATCTTTCTGTCTGCACTTTATCATTTTATAATGTCAAATAAATGTTAAAACTATTACAAATGTATTCAAAGCAATTCTGTGGAATTATATCTTTTCTGAAGAAAACACGCAATAATTCTCCACTCATGTACTAGTGGGGTTTTTTTTGAGGGGGGGTAGATTTTTCTAAGTGGTACTTATCATACTCTACACAGTTGCTGGAGTCTATATTAGAGCAAAAGGGACTATTAAAATACTAAATATTTTAAATATCAAATCTCAAATTTCTAAATCTTTGTCTATGTGCATTATGATAAATCATTCTTTCACCAAATTAACTGAAGTTTATAGGATTGAGCACAAAATAAACTTTCTAAAACCACTAAATATTAGTTAGTGTCTTAAGGTTGGGTAAGGAGTCAGAGCCCAGCAAAAACCCATAACAAGAAGGGACTGGCCTCATGGGAACAGAGATGTCAGGCAACTAGTTTCTCCACTTTTTCTCTCAGCTTTATGACCCTTCCCCTCTCTTGCCCCCACTTTTTCTCTCTCCGCATATGACTAATTCCTATTCTCCCAATGGGACAAATATTCTGTAGGAAATCCAATGCCAATGTTATAGAAAGTAGGTGTAATGTTACTGATCTATATTTCAGTGACTTTGAAATAGTGTTACTTACAACTGTTACTTGTTTTTTAAGTCTTGTTAAATCCAATATTCTGATTTGCTCATGATAAATCGTGCAACAACTCCAAGTGTTGTCACGAACTTCTTGTACCAGAAATCTGCCGTAAGTCAAGACCTGAGCTTTCTGGTTACACGCTGCTTTTATTACATCAGTCACCTCCTGTTCAGATTTCCAGTAGGTGACATTTGCATGGTTCCATCTGTCTAATTTATTTCTTCTCAAGGCCATATTGTTTCAGTGACATTTGGGAACCTTCCAAATTGTGGTTTCTCTATATCTTCAGTGGGTAGAAATTACTTCTGGAGTCAATTTCCATGATTAGTCTCAAATATATTTCTTTTCTCTATTAAGAAAGATTTTGATATTTCATGCCTGGTTTTATAATTTATATTTGCTTTTGTGGTTTAGATAAATGTGCTCTCAACTCAATTTAATAGTACTAACCAAATATAATGTCTTCTATTGGGTTAGAAATAGCCTGATGTATGACAAGTAGCAGGAAGTGTTAACTTTTTAACTGATGTCACAGTGTGATAGATTCTCAGTGTGTAAGATTTCCCATTAGCCACTCTGAAAACATTCCACTCAGCAAGATAACTACCTCAATTTTGCTATTTCTCAATTTCCATCTCCCATCAAATCTTATGTCAAACCCACAGGCTATACTAATATGGTTCCCTTCAGTTATTGAGATGTTTCTATTTTGAACAGTTATAAATGTAGGTGCCTTTATATTATTAGTTTTAGGAAATAAAATATCCAGTCTATTGGGGAAGATTTTTTAAATCAGCTTTTGTAGTGCTAAACCAATAAATTTATTGTCATTATTTCTTTCTGCATTTTAAGTGTTAAGCTTCATATTATCAATGCTGTTGTTATTACTGTTATTACAAATATTATTATTTATGATAGCAATGTTATCTCACTGTGCAATAGCTGAGCCTGAATTTCTCGATACAGAATACAGTCTTCTACTTAAGAGGACCATCCCGCTAAACCAAGTCGAAATAAGTACCTCTCCTATGTATTTTTCAACTTAGAAACATAAACTATTTAATCAAAAAAGCTTCTGGATCAAGTCAGTGAGGCAAATTTATCAAAGCAAGGGTACAAACATTTCAATTAATGATGCTTGACATCATACAAATTGCTTATTTTCTGAAATGTATATTAAAAAATCATCTTCAAAAAAACTACATAACACTTTTCTTTTATATATTTGGCAATTATAGCCCCCAGACGTATCTGTCAAAAACATCTTTGTTTTTTCCTTCATCAGAAGGCCACGGGCTTCTTCCCTCCGCAATGACTGGCATATGTGCCTTGAAGCTTTACACTCCGAAGTAGGGTCAGAGCATAGCTCTAAATATTCAATATTAGTGTAGCCTGTGGATTGTATTTCTTTGTTTTCCTCTCGTAGGCCTCTCAGAGAAGCAATGATTGCCGGTTAATACAAATACATAGTCTCAAATGATAGTTTATCATTTTACACGTTCGAGGCACAGGTCAATAACTGTCCGAAGTTTCAGGGAGCTATGCAGTAAAATATTCATTTTTTTTAATGAAAAAAATATTTTCATTGTCTAAGCCCACACCTCACTTGGCATTCTATAAGCCTAATTTTGTAGAAAACATTTTGGCAATTAGTCTTTATTCCACGTGCAGAATTTATAATGTATATTTACCTATGATACTATTTACAGAAATTTCACAATCTTGTCCTTACTAGTCATAGTTTTGCTAAACTGTGGTTTGCAGCATTTTTACTATAGCTATTTACTTCATCTCCTAAATGCCTGTGTTTAGTATACATTACTAGATAAATGGCACTGAATTACCTGAATTGATGAGACCTCTTGGTATCAATGTCCAGGCACAATGCATATTTGCCAAACTGTATGTATAAAATCAAGTCTCAAAAGTACTTTATTCTAGTATATTTTGAGCTAACATGCAATATTGTAAAATTGTTGCAAGTGGAAACCTTCCATGTTTGGTACTTTTGAAAGAACTATAAATATAAGCAATCCAATTTAGCAATGATAAATACTGCCTTCCAAATTCCAATCATATCTGTCCTTAGTTATAGCAATTTCCAATAAAAAAAAAACCTTTGGTGATGCTCAGACACATATCATTTTTAAGACCTAGAAATAAAGACCTGGACTAAGGCCAGTCACTTGAATTGTGGGGATATCCATTCCAAGAATATCTTTTATTGTTATCACCACTCACTTCCCGCTGTGATGTATTGGACAGCCCAAGCTTCCTTACCACTGGAAAAAAAAAACTTTTTTATTTTCCTTTATTTATCTTGTTCTTTTTGCATGTTTTCTGCCTCTCTGTAAGGTAGTATTCAGTATGCTCTTTAAAATAAATCCACAAGAACCTTGGTATCAAAATATCAAAATGATCATTTTGGTTTTGCTACCATCGTTTCCTTTGAATGAGAAGTAACTCTTTTAAAAGTAGTGTTCAAAGTTCTTTTATATGTTATGAAATAAATGGAATAGGAGAGGAAATTTTCAAACAAGTGAATGACCACTTTTCATTTAACAACTCACTCTTCATTGTTGTGTCTTTGCCATGCTAAGCTGACATTAGAGATGCATGCATCATAAACTCAATACCAGCTCTTAAGGAAAAAAACCTACCTCTACATTCATACATGCAATTAATTTGAACTAACTGAGGACAGCATATGTTCACTCATAGAGACACATATCCCTCACATTTTGAGTATCTTGGTGTGGTAGACACAGAGATGAACCGCCCACAAAGACTTACTGCCCAGGTATGGGGAGGGTGCTCAGTGGACAGCCTCCAACCGACAGCCCCTCTAGAATCTGCCTGAAATGCAGAGTCACTCAACCTGAAGTCACACCCTTCTCAGGCTGCAAGTATAAAGGACCAGCAATTCTGGCCCAGCCCGGGACTCTCTGGTAAGCAATACTCAGTTGGTTTGCACGCGTGGGGGTTCCTGGGTGACATCTGAAACTGGCGCGCATACATGGAGGGTAACAAGATACGGAAGAAAAAGGCAGACCAGATTGGTGGGAGCAAGTTTAATAAGCAAGGGAACTCACACACCCGGCTTGTCGCGAGTGGCTGCACCGTAAGTAGATCTCAGTGATGCCTATCAGAATCTTGAAAGTCCTTAGAGAGGACTCAGCTGAGTTCAGTCCCACATACCACCCAGAGGGTCTCAACCCCACATTGCTCTCTCAAGGCTGCATCCTTGAAAACGGCTCCCACTGTGGGAACAGTGGGTAAAACATACACCCCAAGGACAGGGGAGAGGGTGAGGGTCCATTCTGCAATCCATCACACTCTAATTAAGAATGTCCTTGTTCTTAGAAAATACACATTGAGGTGTGTAATGTTTGCAACGTACAAATAATCCAGGACAAAATGATAGGTGCCCGTGCGTAGAGAGAGAGAAAAGCAAATGTAGCAAAATGGTGACAACTACTAGGTCTGCATGATGGTATAAGTGGTACAAGAGAGTTCCTGTACTAGTCTTGCAACTCTTTTAAGTTTACAATGCTTTCATAATAAAAACGCTTTCTTAATCTCACTGAAGTACTGGATCACCTCGGTGTGACCCCAGGATTATAGGGTCTCTGTAATAGAAAGACAGTGCCTATAGGAACAATGTGGTGATGAGAAGTAGGTCCTTAAAGGACAGCCCTAGAGAGGCCACTAAAAGGGTTGTATTCTGGGTTTGGGGTGCTCTCCTTTTTACTTAAACTCATTTTTGCATCATTTTCCTTATATGAATTCTGTATCTCAGGAAGTTGATTTTTAATGTCTTTAAAACCTTTAAAACCATCTCTCTTTAATGTCACTTTAAAACCTTTAGTTGAGAGTCAGTCATTCTGTAACATCTTCCTTTGTTGACAGATAGTAACTGTACTAGTGGGGGAGAGGATTTAACAATAAGGGTAACTGTTGAAACACTCTGTTGTATACTTGAAACTAAATTAAGATTGTATATCAACAATACTTCAATTAAAAAAAAAACCTTAGATAGCTGCTGAGCACCTGAATGATAGCCCTTCATGCCCACTTTCAGGTCACACCAACCTCTCCCAGCTTTGTTTCCATTTCAGTTCTTCCTGGCCACAAAAATCATACCATTTCCACCTCACCTTATCCTGCCCAACCGTGGCACCAGAATAATGATTACAAATGCCATTGGGGTCCCTAAACATATATTTCTAATTATTAATACTAAAAGATATTAATTATTCAATTGAGTATTAGACAATAAAAGAAGTAATTAAAATAACTTATTTTGGTATGAACTATCTATAGCTCACTAGTCAGGAGCTTAAACATAAATTTAAAAATAAAAATTCTAAATGCAATGCAATAATAAAAGATAAAAATCTGATATAATCTCAGCGTGTTCCTGAAGTTGTCAGTTAATCTCATTTCACTAGGGCAGTAGAGCCTTCTGGGGAATCAGCTGTTAAACAAAAAAGAGATCTGCACCTTAATATGTTTGAAAAATGTTGGGTAAAACCACCATTGAACAGGTTCTGGTAATAAGCTAATTCACACCGTGCATCTGTAAGCAGCAGCTGGCCTCTGCAGCATCCAGTAAGTGTGCTTAACAATGGAATTCTTTTTCTCTGAAGCTTCTTGTGGGACTGATTATTAGGACACTGATGAAAACATTACCGTGAGTGGCCTTTGTATTATCTTGGGTTTGCTTCTACTCCATTTCGCTCTCTTTTCCTCTTCTGGTCTTGTAACCTCCTTTGGCCTATTCCCCCCTCCCCTCTTGTTTGCCACCCTCTCTCATGAATGGCAGTTCCTGTCATGTCGGTCATGCCCTTGACTCTAAACTAGAAGACAATATCGCCTGGTGCTGTGCTCCAGAGTCAGGCAGAGCAGAAGTCCGGCTCCAGCACCCCCCAGCTGTGTGACCTTCATGGGGTACATGCATGACCTGACCTCAGTTCCCCCACATTTAAGATGAGAAAATAAAGCACACACTGGAGCAGCAGCTGGAGGAAGATGTTCTCTCTCATCTACTGAGTGACCGTGATCGCCCTTGATCTTGATATCCGCAGCATCAAAGTGGACTTTCTGGGAAGCAGCCCTAGAAGACACGTGACCCAGCCTCCAACTCCATCTGAAAGGGCCATCTACCGACCTCTTAATCAGGTTCCCTTGTCGCCAGTTCTCCAATCTTGTATTTTCCAACCTCCTATCTTTCAGTGACACCCCTTCAGCAGACAGTCCACTTACACAGAACATGCCACATATCATGAGGAATCACTTATAAACAGAGTTAAATTTTTTCTGTCTCAGGTCATACAGAACTTCCCATGAGGGCTTGAGGGTGGGTTGAGGGAAGAATGGAGGGCAGAGAAAGGACTTGCACAAGCCATTTATTATACTTCCACTTGACAATAGAGTGCTGCTGGACATGCCCTAATTTGTGCCTTGACAAACTGGACACCACTCAGTTCATGAGAAGCAGCTCGGTTTGCATATGTTTCTGGGTCCTGTGGCCATATGTCCAGTCTCTGTTAGAAGCTAGTAGCACACCAAGAGCTGTTTCTCAAAAGAATATTTACTTGCCATAGAGAGTACGGCATGTGATGATTCTGCTAGTTGTTATATATATATATAATTCTATGCTCAGGAATTGGAAAAATAACCACAGTATATATACATGGACCGACCAAACACACTCTGACGGGAAAAATCCCATTTATCACTGGAACCGACAAGTCACCACTCTGACCAGTAGACCATAGTGGCCACTGGGTCCCCATGGATTAGTGTTATCTCAAAACTTGAAGTATCTGAGGTATCAATAATATCTAAATAGCTTAATATCACTAATAACTTATTATCAGTATCAATGATACCTTAAGGTTCTGGTACCTTCCTTTACCCCAACACCAGTACCCTGTCATCAGCAACGGGAGGAACACATACACTCGGTCCTTGCAAAGCTTTGTCAGTCTTTCTTCAAGGACACTGAGCCTCGGATGACATAATGGGAGCCCAGGATGAATGAAGTAAACATGCCAGAAACGTCCTGTTGTGATAAAGAAGGAGGAATCCAAAAACACAGGAAGAGTAAATGATTCCCCTTCCCTCCCGAGGTGCTGGGTCCAGGTACTGACAGGTCTGAGAGCTGGCATGGGGGCCATGGTTATCATGCTGCCATGGGTCAGGCCTCTCTTCACAGACCTTGATTTTTTAGTGGGATATCCATATATTTCATTCCCAGGGCTCCAAGATCAATAAGTCAACACTAAAAATGTCTGCCATCCAACAACTTCTGTCTATTGAGATAACTATGCTCAGCCTTTCTGACATGGTCGGTGCCACACTTGGCCTCTACGACATAAAATTTTATCATTCCCACTGACATTGGGATTCTGTCTGAATGGCAGCATGTTCTGTCCTCATGTTCAGCCTACGGGGGACAGCTGTGGCTGTCCCTCATCAATATATACCCGTGACTGGGTACTCTTGAGAGACACAGTAATGGGAAAGTTGAGTTGAGCATTCATGTTAAACCCATTCTAACATTCCTAATTCCCTAAGGTTGTAATTTCTTCTTTTTCATAAAACTAAGGCATTTATGGCAGCTCAGTTTCATTTAGCCTGAGCCCCCCATTAAGTCTAGGATTTGGTTAGTCATCAGACTGAACAGAAACGCTCACAGATGTACAAGCTATATATTAAATCCCAAGTCTCTGATAACTGTCCGTACCAATAAATTCAGTCCTATCATCAAAGCCTTGTTCTAGTATATTCCAAATCCACTTCCTACACATAATCCCCAGTTTTCTGCTGTAATAAACATGTTCTCAAAATCTTTTAACTCCTTTTGTTTGTAAGCCTTTTTCTTTAAAGCCTGATGTTGCACTTGCTCCCTAGGACGCGCAGGGATCTGATCTGACTCTAGGTGTGGACGCAGTAAGGGTGATAAAGGTGCTTCCGGAGGATCGTCATCCCTTTTTGCAAGAGACCTGCCTCGGAGAAGGCTCTTCACGCAAGATTGACATCATCTGGGACGATGGTCAAGGCAGCAGCTCTCTCAGTGGCAAGGGAGCCTGGGTGAGGTTCAGGGGTACAGAGCGCACAGCCCAAGTCCTTCTGAAGGACATTTCAACAATAGCGTTTAACTTTTTCTAAGGCAATGTTTTCAAATTTGTGAAAAATCACAGGCAAAGCTGTAAATTCAACCTACCATACAATTCAACAACCTGCAGCACCCAACTTCCCATAGGATTCCCATCTAAACTAGTTTTCAGGCTGCAAAAGATAAGGGATTAAGGACAGTTATAAAAAGTCCTCAATAACTAGAGTTCAGAATTTAAAATACTGAGCCTATTCCATTCCTTCTTTTAGCTCAATTTAGAAAAAAATCCCACCCCTAAGTCCTTTTCTTCCTCATGTTCCCCACAGTGGTCTGAAATAGAGGTCATTCCCCCTTCCAAACCTTTGCCTTCAATAGGCATATTATTTTAGATGACCCAAGGGGATAATTCAAGAAGTCTCTTACTCTGTGCCACAGTGGCCTTTAAACACAATCGAGTCCTATTGCTTAGAGGTTTCATTGCCCGTGACCACTTCTGGCGCTAATCAATTACTCAGGCCTCAGTTGCTCACAACAGAATCCCTTTTAACTGGTTTAAGCAGAAAGGACTTTATACAGGGAGTTATTTGCTTCCACAAATTTTGAGGAGCTGGAAGAGCAGGCTCCAGGCTGATCTCTTTGGACCAGTTCCCAGCTGTGAGGACCACTCTGCCTCTGCTGTGGCTGAGAAGATGATCATCTCAGAGCGGTAAGGCAGCAAGTCAAGAGTCCATATGTATTACTATGACGGCAAAGCCATAACTGACACGACAGGGAGCACTCCGCTGCTGGGCCGGGAGCAGCTGATTAGGAAACCATCTGCCACCTTAGATGTCACCGTTTCACATGTGGGCTACAGAACCTGTCACCTCTCCCGCAACCTGTGCTCCCACACTCTACTTCTCTTGCCTATGTTCATTTCTTAACAAAGTCTCAGGCAATGCTCTTGTATGTTTATTGCAGCATTATTTACAGTAGCCAAGTTATGGGAGCAACCTAAGTGTCCATCAGTAAACTAATGGGTAAAGAAGAGGCAGTACATATATACAATGGAATATTAGTTAACCATGAAAAAGAATGAAATCTTGCTATTTCCAACAATATGATGGACCTAGGGGGCATTATCCTAGGCGAAGTAACTGAGAAGGAGGACACCACCATATGATTTCACTTATATGTGAAATCCAAAACAAGCAAAGAGAAAAAGAAACAAAACAGAAAAAGACTCAGACTCATAAACACAGAGGATGGGCTGGTGGTTGCCATAGGGAGGGTGGTAAAGGGCTGAGCAAAATAGGTGAAAGGCATAAAGAGGTACAAACTTCCAATTATAAATAAAATATAGCCACAGGGAAGGAAATACAGCATAAGGAATATAGTCAATAATATTGTCACTTGTTTGTATGTTGCCAGAGACAGATGGTAACTACATTTATCATAGTAAGCAATTAGTAATATATGTAATTGCCAAATCCCTATTTTATGCATAAGAAACCAATACAATATTGTATATCAGCCACAAAAAAACAAGAACACACACACGCACAGTCTCAGGGAACAGCATCTAGTTGATGAAACATGGATCATATCTGAAATTCCGACTTCTAGAGATCTGGGAATATAGTTTTAGCTTTCCATTCTCAGCATCTGCGGAAGGACTTAGGGTGAGTGTTGAGTTAACCGTCATCACTTGTACTTCACCTTTTCACTGGGCATCAGAAACAATCAAAATCATGATGATAAGGCTAGAAAATCAATCACATCATGTCATATTTTTTCCTCTGCCTAATGAATGAGTGGAAAAACAGGTAAAATTTACTAAAAGCCATAGTTAGAATCAATGGTCCACAGCCACAAACTCTACTGTAAGGTAAACTATATTGACTGGTCTATGAAACCCCTGGTGCTTTTTTAACAGCCTTATCATAGCATAACTGATGTGCAATATAGTGTATATATTTAAAGTACAATATGAGTTTTGATATAGGTATACATCTGTGATAATTGACACATCAGGATTATGAATATATCCATCAACCTCAAAAGTTTCCCCAGATCCCTTTATGATCCATCCCTTTGGGAGTTCTTTCAAATTTACATTGCATCATATTAGCCAATTCATTCTCCTTTTTAATTTTTTTATTGAGGTATAATTAATATGTAATATTATATATTATATATGGTTTCAAGTATACAACATAGTGATTCATAGTTACATGCATTATTAAATCCTCACTTCAACGAGTGTAATTACTGTCAACATAGGAAGATGTTACAGAACTATTGATTATATTCTCTATTCTGCACTTTCTTCCCTGTGGCTGATCCATGTTATGACTGAGATGTGTGCCTCTTTATCTCCCGTCACCTGTTTTACCCTCCCACCCCAAACCCCTCCCCCGTGGTAACCACCAGTCACTTCTCAGAGTCTACTGCTATTTTGTCCATTTTGTTCTGTTTTGTTTGTATATTCAAACTAGCCAATTCATTCTTAAATAGGGGAGAAAATCAAAACCCCTCCCAGCAGAGAGGATATGTTCTCAAATCCAAAAAAAAATAATCTTCCAACACAGAAGTTCTGATTTTTCATAGATAATCAAGAAAAAAAGCTCAACATGTTGGGGCATAACCCTAGTTTTCTCCTTACTTAAAAAAAATCAATATAATTAGATATTCAATAGAGACCACTGGCTCTTAAATGTATATGAGAGAAGACTGATATATAGGTAATACCACAGATATATCTCCAAATTTGGATCAGTATGAAAAAATTGTATTTGTTACACCTGAGAACACATGCTATTGACAGCAATGCCTACCAGCCTCTGAAATGAGCAGGTCATACAGCAGAGGTGAATTTGCAACCAGTAAGACATAAAGGTGCACTAGATGAGAGATGAGGAGAACCAAAACAAGACTGTGCATTTCCTAAAACAAACCAAAACTTTATGGTAGTAAGTATATGAGAAAGAATGCCAGGGCAGTCACAGCTCTACTCACACGGCAATATAACACCGAACACTACCAAGGGAACGGTGCAATACATTTCAAATATATTGCCCCAAAGTTGTAGTATTTAGAAATGTGACATGCCATAAATAGGATGGGAACCATGGGGCCTGGGGGAGGGGAGGCGGGGAACAAATCTAAACCAGTGATTCTCAGACTGTAGGCTTCAGAGTCACTTGGACGATCTCTTAAAACACAGAATGCTGGGCCCTACTCCGGAGATTCTTATTCAAGAGATTTGGGGTGGGGGACTCAAGAATTTGCATTTCTAATAAATCCCCAAATGGTGCTGAAATGCTGCTGGTTTGTGGACCACACTAGGAGAGCCACTGACTGACCTAAATTTCCAGTTTAATGGCTAGAAGTATTCAACTGGGAGTCAGAGAGGCAGGGAGGGCAGTCAACAAATCTTGGCCAATAATATAAGCATGTAGCATAACCAGAGAGAATGTCCCCCAATTAAGGAATAAAAAGCTGAGTAAAAAGGAAAACACGGAATCTATGCAAAAATTCGGTCCCCCAATAAAAAATAAGTAAAAACATAGTACCAAAGTGATAGAAAAGAACACATTGGGAAGCAATTCAGGTAAAGAAAGAAATGTTTGAGAAAATGACTACTTTTGACCTCCAAAGGAAATTAGAGAAAACCAGAACTCTATAAAACAGGAGATGAAAGATAAGATGACATGACAAAAAAAGATGGAATGGGTACTGGCAAAACAAAGTGAAGAAATTAAGAGAAAGAAACACCACTGGAGAACTTAACATAACCTTCGAAGCAATGAGAAGCAGAAGAAAAGTAGATAAAACAAAACCCGTAACGTAGAGGACAGGCTTGAGAGAGGCACAGAGAAATGAAGAGGAACAGGACGATGAGAAAAAGAATTAAGAGAAAATGGTGGCTCTCAAGTAAAAGCCACAGAAATCCAATGCATAGCTAACAAGGATGCCTGAAGAAAACGACAAAATAATTGGAAAAATGAAACTTCTTTCAGTCAGCTATGCTGCAGTCAGATTTCTAATTTGACCTTGACTTTGGTTCAAAATAATTACACATTCTCCTGAAGAAATGAAAATTCAAGATTAAAGAATATAGGAGCTCCTAAGCGGAAAAACCGTGTCACCTCCGTGCACACGACCGAAGCCAGCCCTGGGGCTCGGCCTCAGCCCCGTCTCTCCCCTCCCAGCTGCAGTCACGCGAGTGGCTGGGTCATTCTCATCCTCCGGTTCAGGTCCGCAGTCGGACTCCCAGAACGCTTTCCTGACCTTCATCTCTCAAGCAGACCATTGAATTATTATCATTTCACCCTGATTATTTGCTTCTTCACAATTAAGGGTCTTCTTTTTTTTCAAAATGTATTATTCTGTTAATTATCTATAACTTCCCAAAAGAAATTAAGCTTCACAAAGAGAGAAATCAGGCCTGTCTTGTTCGTCGTTGTGTCCCTGGCATCTACTACAGTGACTGGCTCAGAGTATCTAGCCAATAAAATTGTTGAATGAATGAATGAATAATTATAAAGCCACTGCAATTAAAACCATGTTTTAGACTGTTGGGACTGTCACATGGAACAACTAACAAGTCTAGAATTAGATCCAAGCATATCTGAGAGTCCTAAATACCCTAAAATGGCTTCTAAGTTGGCGGAGTGGTGTTCAGTACCTGGCACGTCCACTGCTCATCTGGGAAAAGGAATAAAGTGCAATCCCATATGTGAATGGCTTTTGAGGAAATCAAGGAATGGAGAATAAGTTGGCATAGAACCAAAAGAAGAAAACAGACTCAGAAAACGAGCTGTGCATGAAGTCAAAAGTCTAGTGAGGCAGGAACGCAGAAAACACTATGACATATAAGCCATCATGAATTTGCAGATGTTTTAGGAAAGGCTTCCCATGGGACATAGAATAGAGGATTATACAAATCTTATTTAATTCTGAAAGGAAAGCTGACATCTGGATTACATAAACATAACACTGAAGCAAGAACTTAAAAAGGAAAAGATGGATAGTTTTCGACTCTATGCAAATTTAAAACTCTTAACAGTACCAAAGTAATGCTCACCACAAATAAAACTGAATAATAAATGACAACCCAAATGAAAAGTTGCAACATATTTGGTAAATGATTACTGTTTCTGATGTGTTTTCCTGTTCAAACTTTCCAATCTCTTTTCACTACGTTTAAAAGAAAAACCAAAATCCTCTCCATGGCCTTCAAGACCCCTAGCTCCCTCTCTGAGTTCGTCTTCCAGCACTGTCCTCACACTCCATGCACTGAGTCTAGCCACTCGGTTCTCCTGAATTGTTTAGGCCTATCAACCAGATCACTGGACTCCCTCATCCCTCTGTTCAGAACAGTCATTCCCCAGATATCGGCTGGGCTCACTTTTCATTTCTTGTAGGTGTCTGCTAACTGTCATCTCTTCTAAAAGTATTTCCAGACTACCCAGGTAAAATAGCATGTGCACACACATGCACACACACACATACACCACTATTGTGCTTTAATTTTCATAGACATTGCTATCTGACATTATATTATATGAAGCTACAATGGCAGCTTGAAAAAGGCAGGGACTTCCTGTTTGGGACATTACTGAGTCCATGAATCCCCTATATTCTAGGGCCTAGAGCTTGGTTCACATGAGACAATTACTCCATAAATATTTGATGATGGATAGACTGATAAATGAATGGTTCTCTTGTTCCTTCGCCTAAAATCAGTACCCCCACCACACTTAAATTCCTCAAACAGCATTTACAGCTTTAAAAAAAAAATCTACTCAATAATAAAATCTAACTCCTAATTGCCCATGAGACCCTAAAGGATCAGTGTCTGCCCACTTCTCCATCCTTATTTTCCTCCTCTTTCTCTCTCGGCAGCTCACTGAGCTTGGAGGCACACCAGCCACAGGTCTACACTTCAGACACTCAAAGTCATCCCAATCAGGGCTGGGACACTTGCCTGGAAAATTCTCTGGTTTGGCTTGGGTTAGTGTTTCTGATAAAATTGCATTTCCTTAAAAAACTCTTCTTAACTACACTAGCTGAAGTGCCCTCTCTCTTATTCAGGTACTATCATATTTACCTGTTTTGTTTTCCTCATGCACATATCACTATCTGTAATTATCTTGATTACTTATTTGACCTCCTCTCAAGAATGTTAGTTCCATAAATTCAGTGGTCTTAAATGTCTTATTTGATACTAATTTACCAATGCTTAGAATAATGTCTGGCACATAGAAAACACCCAATAAAAATGTATTGTGTGAATTATACAATGATATACATATATATATTTGTGTCTTTGAACTAATGTTATTTATAAAGGCTCAAAACCGAAAATAATTTAAAATCCATCAGTGGGGAATTAGAGTATTTGTGTAGTACTCATATACTAGAACACTCCGCAACAATTAAAAATGATAATACAAATGTAAATTTCTTGATATGGAGTAATGACCCCAATACATTAATGAATGAAAAAAAGATTGCATGTTTTGTTTGACCCCATTTTAGTACACATACTTGTATTTGTCACCATATAGTCATATGTGTGATAAGATAATCGCCAAACTATTAGCAATTGTTGCCTTTGAGTGATAGGACTTCACATACTATTTACCTTCTTTCTATATATATGCAGTTCAGGTTTGTTTGTTTACAATGAGCAGGTGTTATTTATAATCAGCTTTTATTCTGAAAGAGGGAAAAGTACATGTATTCTTCCCTGTGAATATACAACACAACTCTAATCTTCTTGCTTTATAACAACATACAAATGCCAAGCTGAGTGACTTTGATTTTTAGAAATAGAGAAACAGCAGTAAATTTTTTTAATATATACCACTTTCTATTTGAAACTATATTTGCTTCAAAATTAGACACTCACTGGATGGCTCATATACACTGCCTTCTTCTTAATCTACAGTGACTAAAGAGTTGAATGGAACATTTCATAGTAATATCTTTTTTGTCTCAATCTTACTTCTATGAAAGTATGGACTATGAGGGCTTTTTCACCAGCTTTGAGTTTTCTTAGAACACATCCCACATCCTACTTCATGCAGTGGACCTACTACACTCCAAATCACATGTCAGAGAAAATATTTTGGTCCCTGGACTTTTTTCAGCAAGGTCTGTAGTTCAGTGAAAGTCAGAGAGGTTTTTTTCAGGTTTGTTTATTTATATATTTGTTTGTTTGTTTATCTATTCATTCATTCGTCCATTCATTTCTTTATTGTAATTGTCAAGCCACGAAATGCCAGAATTCACCAAAAAGAAGGCGCGAAGCAATCAGACCTCTTCTACCCACACATTCAATAATAACCGTGTAATAATGGAAGCATTAAAAAAAATCTCAGGAAATTTGAGTAAAACCATTTTTGTAAAAAGGCATTTGTGCACATACACTGTCATACGTGGAGGCGTCTGCTCGTCATAGCAGAGTCACGGCAATTCCTATAAATCATCCCGACACACTTTGTTCTGGTCCGGCTGCAAGAGAGCTGCTTTCTCGACATCCCAAAATCACAAAACGAGTAGCAGGATGTAGTCAAAATGCTTTCCTGACAAACAAAACAGAACAAAGAAAACTTGCAAGGATGAATTCATGAGATTGAAACGTGCTTAGAAGACCAAGAACAGAGGGGCCCCTGCGATTCCTGTGGCGCCATGGTATGCCAAGACTGTTTTATGACACTTAGCCGTAATGGCAGCTAACCACACTGTTGGGGCTCTTTTCTTGGCAGGAGCAGAGCCTATGAATATGCGAGTGTATTTGTGTGTGTGTATAAATTAATTTCCTTGTGAAGATGTGATGGCCCCACCTGTTATAGTCTGTCTACATCTTAAATTTTCATCAAGTGTTGCCAATTAGTTCACAAAACAGAACTGAAGAGTGAAAACTGA
This sequence comes from Phataginus tricuspis, assembly GCA_029783875.1. Taxonomy (NCBI): domain Eukaryota; kingdom Metazoa; phylum Chordata; class Mammalia; order Pholidota; family Manidae; genus Phataginus; species Phataginus tricuspis. The sequence goes on along the minus strand of JAQQAC010008719.1, from coordinate 2,111,629 downwards.
GGCACAAAATGTCTGATTTATGGATGACATTGGTTATGCCCAGTGATTTTTGTGGCTGCTTTAAATATTCTGTTATTAAATCGATTAAATAATTAAAGTTGCTGCAAATATATCAGATGGAATTTCACATCAAATGTCAACTGCTGCCTTGGAAATGTTTCTAAAGCTGTGGGATTCTTTACATTTCTGGAAAGTCACTGGAGGCTTTCGCCATCATAGACATTGAACCAGGATGAAAGTCACCTCCGAGGAATCAGAAGTGCTGGGTTTTGTAATTTATAAGCACCGTGACCCTGAACAAGTAACTCACCTCTCTGACATCTTTTTGTCACATCTAAGAGATGGAAATAAGATTTGTTCTGCCCGTATCATAGGATTCTTTAAAGATTAAATAAAGTAAGCCGTGTCATTTGAAATGCAGTTCGAAAACTGTGAAGTAGGAAATAAATTCAATAACGTTATTGTTTAAGAGAAGTCACCGTTAACAGGAGCTAGTTTGAAGTAATCACGAAAGAGCTATTCAGCATAACTGATATCACTTGATGTCTATCGAACAACCACTCTTTGGAAAGCGCTTCAGCTGTCCTAAGATGCCTAAAACTCTGTCTTCCTTCAACAGCTTCACATTCTAATGAAGATCATATAACACAACACGACAATAAATAAGTGCCAAGTGATGGGTACCCATGGACAGTGTCGGGAGGTGGAAAGTGAAAGATTTCACCACGACCATCCATGGTGAGAAAAGGGTTCAGCCTTGCTGTACAGAAGTTTCATTTTTTCCTTTTTTTTAAAATAACTTTTTGGGTTTGGATGCTGATATTTTAGACTGATATATAATCATATTCTTTTCCTACTCCAAGTGCAAAGCCAAATGATAGGTCAGTGCTGCTATCAGAGTTTATTTTTTAAAATTATTTTGATATCTTTAATGTACAATCACTTGAACATTATAGTTATTAGACCCCCTATAATCAAGTCCCCCCCACACACCCCATTACAGTCACTGTCCGTCAGTGTAGTAAGATGCTATAGAGACACTACTTGTCTTCTCTGTAAATACTGCCTTTCCCATGTCCCCCCCTCCTGCTACATTGCGTGTGCTAATGGTAATGCCCCCTTTTCCCCTTATCCCTCCCTTCCCACCCATCCTCCCCAGTCCCTTTCCCTTTGTAACTGTTAGTCCATTTTGGGTTCTGTGAATCTGCTGCTGTTTTGTTCCTTCAGTTTTTTTCTTTGTTCTTATACTCCACATATGAGTGAAATCATTTGATATTTGTCTTTTTCAGCTTGGCTTATTTCACTGAGCATAATACCCTCTAGCTCCATCCATGTTGTTGCAAATGGTAGGATTTATTTTCTTCTTATGGCTGAATAGTATTCCATTGTGTATATGTACCACCTCTTCTTTATCCATTCATCTTCTGATGGACACTTAGGTTGCTTCCATTTCTTGGCTATTGTAAGTAGTGCTGTGATAAACATAGGGGTGCATATGTCTTTTTTCATTTTGGGCTGCTGCATTCTTAGGGTAAATTCCTAGGAGTGGAATTCCTGGGTCAAATGGTATTTCTATTTTGAGTTTTTTGAGGAACCTCCATACTGCTTTCCACAGTGCTTGAACTCATTTACATTCCCACTAGCAGTGTAGGAGGGTTCCCCTTTCTCCACATCCTCGCCAACATTTGTTGTTGTTTGTGTTTTGGATGTTGGCCATCCTTACTGGTGTGAGGTGATATCTCATTGTGGTTTTAATTTGCATTTCTCTGATGATTAGTGATGTGGAGCATCTTTTCATGTGCCTGTTGGCCATCTGAATTTCTTCTTTGGAGAACTGTCTGTTCATATCCTATGCCCATTTTTTAATTGGCTTATTTGCTTTTTGTTTGTTGAGGTGTGTGAACTCTTTATATATTTTGGATGTCAACCCCTTATCAGATATATCATTTATTAATATATTCTCCCATACTGTAGGATGTCTTTTTGTTCTACTGATGGTGTCCTTTGCTGTACAGAAGCATTTTAGTTTGATATAGTCCCACTTGTTCATTTTTGCTTTTGTTTCCCTTGCCCAGGGGGATATGTTCATGAAGAAGTAGCTTATGTTTATGTCCAAGAGATTTTTGCCTATGTTTTTTCTAAAAGTTTTATGATTTCATGACTTACATTCAGATCTTTGATACATTTTGAGTTTACTTTTGTGTATGGGGTTAGACAGTAATCCAGTTTTATTCTCTTACATGTAGCTGTCCAGTTTTGCCAACACCAGCTGTTGAAGAGGCTGTCATTTCCCCATTGTATATTCATGGCTCCTTTATAATATATTAATTGACCATATATCCTTGGGTTTATATCAGGGCTCTCTAGTCTGTTCCATTGGTCTATGGGTCTGTTCTTGTGCCAGTGCCAAATGGTCTTGATTACTATGGCTTTGTAGTAGAGCTTGAAGTTGGGGAGCATAATCCCCCCAGCTTTCTTCTTCCTTCTCAGGATTGCTTTGGCTATTCGGGGTCTTTTGTGGTTCCATATGAATTTTAGAACTATTTGCTCTAGTTCATTGAAGATTGTTGTAGGTATTTTGATAGGGATTGCATTGAATCTGTAGATTGCTTTAGGCAGGATGGCCATTTTGACAATATTAATTCTTCCTAGCCAAGAGCATGGGATGAATTTCCATTTATTAGTGTCCTCTTTAATTTCTCTTAAGAATATCTTGTAGTTTTCAGGGTATAGGTCTTTCACTTCCTTGGTTAGGTTTATTCTTAGGTATTTTATTCATTTGGATGCTATTGTGAATGGAATTGTTTTCCTGATTTCTCTTTATGCTAGTTCACCATTAGTGTATAGGAATGCAACAGATTTCTGTGTATTAATTTTGTATCCCACAACTTTTCTGAATTCAGATATTAGATCTAGTAGTTTTGGAGTGGATTCTTTAGGGTTTTTTATGTACAATATCATGTTATCGGCAAACAGGGACAGTTTGACTTCTTAGTATATTTTTTTTAATCGGCTCTATTGCAGATAATGTAAAGTCATAAAATGCAGTTTACCCCATTGCCAACATGTATTTCCTTACATAAACTTAGCATCCAGCTCAGGCAGATTTGGACAACTGGGGCCTCCCTAGCAGTAGCAAGGCAGAATAGAACTTGTACATCCTGAGGAAAGACCACTCCACACATGACAGGGGCCCTGAAGGAGCTGAACTGAGCCTGACCCTGCTTATCTCCTTCCCACAATTTCTCCACCAGGCAAACCTCACTTTCTTCCAGAAGAGTTTCTGTGAAGGAGTTGGAAACATTAAACTTGGAGCAGTACGTGAAGCATAACATGACAGAGTAAGTAATGCTTCCCTATAAATACTGAAAGTTTTTGAATAAGGTACCAATGTGACTAAAAGGGTATATGTAAAGATTGTTGCTGTATTCTTTCTCAATAATTTAGAAATGAAAAATAGAGAAGGTTGCTTATTAAAATAGTATAAGGTAAGAAAATAAGGGCAGGGGTGATGCTGAACGTATTTCCTTGAATGTTATACAAGACAAGATCTGGTTTCTCAGTGTAGTCTAGCCAATTACAAAGCTAAGGTATAAATACACCTCACTCCTAAATACCTTTAACAGCACACAGTCCCTACTGCAAAGTGTCTCCTTATTGTGGCACACTTCTAACAGTGAGAAGTACCAATGAAGAGGGAAAGAACTTAAAAATACAACTAGTACCAGGAATGTCCTTAGAGGGAACTTCAAAGTAGGAAAAGTTTACTTTTAGGAGTCCCCACTTCACCTCCAAAAACCCATAAAGAAACCATGCTTACTTTGGGTGGAAATCATATATTACTACATTTTTTGTTTAAGACATTTGCGTATTCCTTGACTGGGGGAACAGATGATGAAAGAGATCCTCAAAGAGAAATCCTAGAACTGGGATGAATTAGTTCTAAGAACTAGAAAACTTCCGACTTGCTGACTTCTGTCAACCAAAGGAAGACAAAGCTGTAAAACAATCAGTTGTGTTTATCTGGGGCCTTAGGGATTGTAACAGAGGAGACATAGATTTAGGGAGCGACCCAAACTGTGCTCCAAAGTGCTGACAAAGTTTAAGATTTGTAAAGGTAAACAGCAGGAAGTTAATTCATTTACGTAAGTGGTTTTGAATGTTTTGTGACTGGAGCCAGCAGAGAAGTCTGTACATGGTTCAGTTTCAAATTAGTTGCTAGGGCTAGAGTCAGGCAAGGGTCCACCAAAGTCCCTAACAAATGCTGGTCTCAGAAATACTGTTTGGTCGCAAGCTATGTCTGGCATTCTTCTGAGATACGAGACTGGAGATGTGTGCAGACCATGTCTCCTTAATGCCCTCCTGGCTTCATCTTAGTTGTGTCCCTTAGCCAGGCTGACTCCGTTTTGATTTTAGTCTGTCACATTTCACACTTTAAAACTCACCTCTACTCCCCAAACGAGCTGAGGACCGAAAGAAGCTTTCTTTTTTTTTTTTTTTTTAATGGTATAAACTTAAATTTATTATGTTACTTGAAGTGGCTATTATTTCTTCATTATGCTCTTTTTTTTTTTACAATTTATTTTATTTTAGTATCATTAATGTACAATTACATGAGCAATATTGTGATGATTAAACTACCCCCTTCATCAGGTTCCCACCCGACCAACAAGGAAACAGAAGGAAATGGATCCTATGGAAGGGACGGGGTCTTTGCAACAGGAGGAACCACGGAGTCTTCTTTTGTCTTTTGTGTAAAATTGATGCTGTGAGAAAACAGAAGTTATGAAAAAAATGGTATTTCCCATCAAGCTCTTGGGGACTATTAGTGAGAATCCAGAAAGGTACAAGCTTCCAAATAGATCTATGGAACCTCAAGGGGCTGATCCTCGGTCAGTAGTTCCAGATTATACGAAGGTGAAGCTGCACCGACGACCACTTTAGTATTTTTATAAGTGTTGGAATTAAATGCCCAAACAAAAAGAGAGGTTGAGTAAACTATGGTTCCTCCTTAAAATGAAATCCAAGACATTTTTTTTACATGATGTAAAAGAGAAACATTCTTGAATGGTGGTATTAGCATCTCTGTGGACCTTCTTCCCAGCAAAACAGCCATAACTGGAAAAAATCATATTTAAAAACAACAGTTTAAAGTCTGTGGAAATTGTCCTAAAGGCATATAGCTAATGGAGAAACATTTATTCAAGATATCTACTAAACCTTAGTGAGAACAGCTCTGTGTGATTGGAGCTCTACTCCAGGAAGGTGGGGCCAAGAAGACTGGGCTCTCCCCCCACCACCTCCCAGCTGTTGCTGGTGGAACACATTGTTTCCCCGATTCTTGTCTTCTCAGAGGGTTGAGAGACCAGACAGCAAGAAAAAGCAGCAAGGAATGTATTGGGTTAAAGTGAAAAGTACACTCTTCAGACGGGAGAGTGGGCTGTCTGGAAAGCAGAAGCAACCTGGCTATTAGGGTTAAGTTGACTTTTATTTTTTCTTAAGATGCAGGAAGTCCTGCCCTGCATCTTATGCCCCTCGATTGGCAGATTGATTGACAGATCTAGTTGTGTGACCTTTTACTCCATGCACAGGCACCTTACCCATAAGGCCCTAAGTGAAACCCATCGGGTGGCCAAATCCACAGGGCTAATTAGATTTAGATGTTATTTTAATGAGATGGGGTTACTTTTGGACAAGGCCTCCAGACCCTGCAATCAGGGAAGCCGCTGTGGTCCTGGGCCTCTTGACAATCTAGACGCCCTTGGCCGCAGAGCTAGGAACTCAGGAGGCCTGACAGGCTGTCAGGGAGGCGTCTTCCTTGGTGGAGGGCCGGCCCCTGCCTCCTGCACGGGGCTAGCTAGCTGCCTGCTCTAACAAGGCCAGAGTGCTGGCTTTCCCTGGGAGAGGTAGTTTGTCAGCATTCATCACACGTACCCGTCCCATCCGCTGATCTGAACTGCAGGAACTCTATTCCGAGCAAGAGAAGCAGAGAGCTCTGAAGCACCCTTCCTCCACCAGTGCCCACCAGCGCCCACTAGCAGGGCAGAAGCCCCACCACAAGCAGGCAGGCAGGGAGTGCTGGGCCCCAGGCACCTGCCATCTGCTCTCTCATGAGGGGAACATGCTACAGCCACTGGTAGAACAGGACTGTCCCCCTGAGAGAAGTGAGCCGCTGCTCCTGGCCCCAGCTCCAGAACAGCTGTATAGGCATTATTCCCAGAGAGAAGGGCAGGCCATTAGAACAGAGAGCTCTGTAGTTCTCTCTAAGGGGACTGACTTTACTTGCAACAGAATGAGGTGAGTTCAAGTCTAGGGGCATTTTTGAAAAGAATAGAAATCTTGGTGGTAAGCAATTAAGAGGAAACTGGTGGCCTCCTTGGCAGCCAGGTGAAACCCTAGACTAGCTAGAAGTTTAACAGAGAGAACCAGGGAAAGAAAAGGGTAAGTAGAGCTCTCCTGGATCAGACTAGGAAGCAAGTTGTGCTCCAAGGCTCTGTCCAAAAACATAGCACAATCAGCTAGCAATTAACTGAAGCTAATAGCTGGATGTGATACCAGTAGAGACAGAGCAGCCAGAACCTTAACAGGGAGACAGAGAAAGAGGGAGTCAGAGAGTGTCAAAGACAGCCTTGCAAAAACCACTGTCATCCCACTGCATCTTGCCATGGCCCTCTAGAAATTCAAGCTCCCCCACTTTATACGTCTTCCCTGGAAGCAATGCATGCTGCCTGTCCCCACTATGTCTTACCAGGATGCTCCAGAAACTCTGCTTTGAGGTCTGACAAAAATGCCACAGGTCAAAACTTTGAAAGAAAACGGAAAACTTGAACTGCCCAGGACTGGGTCTAGGAAACTGGCCAGAGACTGTTCCTTAAAAAGTGTTTATCTGTCCACTCTCTTCTTCCAAAAGTAGGTGATCAATTTAAGTCTCAGTAAATTCATCAGCAGTAGCAATGAATCTGGTGATTGAACACACAGCAGCAGTGAGCCAGAGAAGACACTTGAAAGGCATTTGGGACACTTGTCCTGACTATTCAAGAATTCTTTCTCAGATCAGAGTCAAGAACTCTCCCCCATCCAGGCTGAGGTTTCACCTGGTGCACAGGGAGAGACCCCCCGCCCCCATGCAGCTGCCTGACAAATTCAGCACAGGAATGACGGGTAAAGAATTATCGGCACAACAAAGCTATATCCTCATGACTATCCCCTGCGAGTCCAACACTACCTCTCAACATCCTGTACCCCAAACCTAATAGACACCCTAGATCTCAGCATAACCCACAACTTGTATTTCTCTGAACACATGGTATTCTCTCCCCTTTGTTTTCCTGCATGTGCTAATCCTTGCTTAGAAGGTCATGACCTCCTTTTTCCACTACCCTCACCTGGCCAATTTCTAATCATTTGAACTCTGTTGAAACATTAGCCTCTCCAAAAACCTTCCCTAATACTCCAACCTGGTTTGGGGGTTCATCTCACATATTCCCATGGCATCCTGACTTCTAGTGTAGTCTCTGTATTATAGCAGTTTTCCATTATTGATGTTTTTGACTGTAAATTCACTAAAGACTAGGACTATTATTCATTAGTCCCCCTTATCCATAATACTTAGCAGACTGTCAGTCATAGAAGGTGTGGACAGTATAGCGACTTCAGGGGCACAAAACTGCTAAAAAGAAGCCAAGACACCTTTAAAGACCATGACCACAAAAATAATTCCAGAACTCCCACTGGTCACTCTAAGCCTTCAAATATATTGTCTACCTTCATCAGAACTAATTAACAAATGGACAGAGCTAAGCCTACGGGTCACAAGAGAGCTATGGAAAGCCGTAGAATAGAGGGGACTCACAACATGAGTCCCTAGGAAACTAAGTTAAAATGACGTGCTAATGTGACACATTTGCATTTAAACAAAGACACCTTGGATATTATGCCTTAATTCATAAAAATAGTTTAACAGTGGAATTTCAGGTACAAGAGCAGCCAGTGGAAGAAGATAATATTTTATACATAAAAACCTTCCTTGAGAACCTGCTTGGGTCTCACTTCACAGATGACTTTAGGGTCACCAGATAAAATACACGGTGCCCTAAATTTTAGTATAAATATACCCCAAATATATAAATATATATCCCAAATATTGCATGGGATATATTTATACCTTTTAAAAAATTATTGTGTATCTGAAATTCAAACTTAAGTGGGCAGCCTATATATTCATCTGGTGAAAAAAATTTTTTTTGAAAAGGCATACTATTTCATTATAGTTTTCTGACCAAGCTCAGTCTGCTCCATCAATACCCCTTTCTCATCCTCCTCCCCAGCTCAATTAAAAGTTTAAAAACATTTTATATTCTACACCCTCTTCACTGACTGCTTCTGCCAAAACTCTGCGCTATCCATTGAAATGACTGTCCTAGCGTGTTGTTGAGAAAACTAAAGTTTGTGGAGAGTGGGCAGCCGAATCTCCCAGCCTCATCACCAAGCCAGCCGGCTCCTTACCACACTCTGTCACTCGCATCACGGTTGTTACTAGCCACAATAAAAATAATTATATTCCCATTAAATAAGACTATTTCTCTTAATAGCCTCATTTGCTCTCCAGGAAGGACCTGGTCCAACAGTGCTTTGGAAAACACAGGGCTGTGGGTTTCAGTCACAGCGTACTCGGCACGAGGCACGGAGAATCACGTCTTCCTGTTCGGCATTGCCGCCACCTGTGACGTTCCTAAGCCTCCTTCTTCATAAACATAAAATCTGCTCTGGCTGAAAACATTCCTACTCATAATAGTTACATGGGCACCCTGAAGAGGATCCAATAATCCCCGGGTTCCCTTGGTGAGGTTTTCTGTGGCTTTCTTTAGATGTATTTTGTACCTCTTGATATTTTTATCACCCTATTAAGACTAATGTCATGCCAGAATAATTATTATCATCTTTATGAACTTTTTATCACCATAAATTTTTCAAAAACCTAAATGTTGTCTGCAAAAAACAAAAATGTCTTTTGAATTTACCCTTAAAAGCCATTTCACCACATTAAAAATAAGAATCTGTTCTGCCACTGAAAATTCAGTGGTGGAAGTGGAAACATTGCCAGTGTCTTCATTTGTCTTTCTTCCTTTCGCAGTCAGTTCTGCTAGTTATAATTTTAAATATTCTTTTAAAAAACCTCAATTCCACCCAGCTAGAGAGCCAAACCCTAACATAGGTCCAGGTGCAATAAGCATTGTTTCAAAGTCACCATGGTAACCCCTAATTAGGAGAAAGAAACGCAAGTCAAAGGCTGTACTCACACAATTCACTTTCTAACGTAAACCTAGTGCCCATCGTTTGATTTTACTGATACGTTCTTCAGAAAACAAGAGTGAGTTTCAACTTGGTCGGGCCCTGCCACCTCCACGTTCAGGCGCTGCCCTTTGCATAAACCTCACCTTGCCTCCAGGTTAACTTCCTTCTGTTTCAGGGCCAGTGAAAATGGGAACGTCCGCCAGGGAAGCCTGGATAGGACCCAGCAATGTCTGGGTGCAGGCGGGTGCCGCTCCCACTGTCGAGCTGAGAGTGGTCTCCACACACTGCGCTCTGGACAGTCCTCCGCGGAGAGAGAGGAATACAGCCAGTGTGACCCCACGGAGAGTCACACCCTCCAGGGGCATTACCAGCGGCCTGTGGGTGTCGCCTTGACTCCACACAACTACCTGATGTTAGCAGTACACACTCTTGGGCAGTTTTTAATTGATCCCCTTTACGGGGTCTGCCCAGACCCTGTCTCCTGATCTCACAATGCCTCTGAACACACATATTATCGCCTCCCAGATCAAAGCAGTCTTGGTATTCCCAGTTTTATTTCTTCTCAACCCTGGCAGAAAATCCAGAGAGTTTTGTTTATTTATTTGGTTTGTTTCATTTTGTTTGACTACCAATGCCCAGTGGCCACCTGAGAGATGCCAACTTCCGCAGATGATTCTAACGTTCAGCCAGGGCTCAGGTCACTGCTTTTTCCCTTTCTCATCTACTGTTTTGGCACAAACTATATCCCCTTGCTCTCCCCACAAGCCTCCTTTTCACCCCAAAATGACAAAATCTTTAATTCCACTGCTTTGTTCCCAATCATGCAACAGATAATCACATAACAGCTTGAAGTTACTGTTTTCCCAAGACCCAGACCAGTAAGTCTTAGCAATTGTCACCTTATTATATGTCACACAAATGGTAGAATAGAACATAGATGAAAAATACTGATTTAGGTCAACTCTGTTAATGTATAGATGGAGAAATTGAAGCCCTAGGGAGTCTGTAAGAGTGCATGCAAATTCAGTACATTAAACTGGTCCTTTCTCACCCAAAAACATTAGCTGCCTGTCTGTGAGAAAACTCCCCTTTGACTGCATATTCAATTGCATATTCCCTCACTGTGGAATTCATCTGTGTCTACGAAATGACTTAATGCTCTAAGCACATTGCATTGCAGTACAGAGAATATTCACCATTAAAAACTTTACAGAAACCCAAATATGGTCAACAAATATTCGTACCATTACCAACCATATACTGGCCAGTCAATCCACTAAGTCCATTTTCTTTCATCCCTATTTTTTTCTTTTTTTTACCCTTCTATAGGTTAATGGGCAGGTAATAATAGCCTTAATTTAAATTCCCTGTTACTTTGGACATACATGCCTCGACTTCATATATTCCAGCATAGCTGTTTAATTGTAAATTATGAGTCCTATGAAGAGAACTCTATAGCACCTCCCATTTACACTTTCCTATCAATATTTTCCCACCGATATGCAATTTGGAGGCTGTTACGTTGACACTAATGCTAATGGGTTATAGCTTCTGTTTCACTACAGTGCACGTTTTTTAAAAAACATAAAGAGCCCATTTTGCAGATGTTCATATAGCCTCACAGCACAGACTTGCTTATTTTCTGCATGGAAAATAAGCCTAGACATCCTCCCTCTGTCAACCAGCTGCAATTCAGAAATTTCGGAAATAACAGAACAAACTGAGTCCTGACTCATTCACGACATACTCATGGTCCGAACGAAGGACAGGTGTTGGTAACCCTGTCCACGCAAGCGGATGGCACGCTTACAGCGACATCAAACCAAGCAGAGGAGATGTCTCCAGAAAGAACAAGCCCCCGGTTCCCCACTACCGATACCGAACCGTCCGGTGCCTCAGTGTCAGTGCCGATCACAAAACAAAAGGAATCATAATGAGTCAAAGCCACAGGGGCTGCTATCAGTCCCAGCAGAAGATCTCAGCCAGAGACGGGATGTAAGCACAAAGCTCCTATGGGGAGACGGTGCTCAGCGAAGGCAGAACAAGCCTCATCTCCCCGGGATGCAGCGGGAAGTCCACAGAACACTTCGTACGGATCTCACCCCACAACAAGGCACTTGTATCCTATCACCAGTAAATAACCCTTGTGAGTCTTTTCAGGAACTTGAGGCAGCTAAGATAACACATTTTTCCCCGGTCCTTCTATTGAAAAATAACTTGTAGTTTAAAAATCATACACATACCAGAGAAAAACTGTGACAGCAGGATGTCCTAGCAGGTACAGGGCAGGCAGGCCCACCCACCGGCTGAGCTTTCTCCAGGGTGTGGATAGACTGTGAGACCGAAGGGGAGCTTCTACACCCGCCCTGTCTCCAGGGCGCCCAGAGAGGAGCCGGGCTGGCAGAGCTGCCAGCCTTCCTCACGCGGGTTCTGCCGAACTCATAATGAACAGAAATGTGCCTTAAACGAGAAGATAGTGTGGAAATGCTTGGAAACAACATGATGAATTAATAATAAGCAGAAGAGAATTGACAGTGCTGAAAAGGCTATGGAGACGTGGTCACTCCAACTGGAAAATGACCCTTTAGTGCCCATTCTGAGTGACTGAGCCGGAGTCCAGCCCCTCCCAGCTTCAGTGAGGCCTGTGGCCGGGTCTCATTTCCTTCTGGGCTGGAGCTCAATGCATTTGTACATTCACACTCCCAGCCTTGTCTTTCTTTTTCTCCCTTTTCCTTTTTTTTTTTAACAGCACTGTGCATGTTGTGGTGACTAATTTTAAAGCTCACACAGGTATCCAAGCATAAAGGAGTCTGGCATCAAATGACATATTACCATTTTGTCGGCTTGAAATAATTAAAGCAGTATCACAGTAACTATTAGTCACAGCTTCCACCATGTGCTCACCTAGAATCACGCAATGACAGAGGCAAACCAGCCGGCTGAAGAATCTGTGTCCCGCTCCGTCCTCTACACCCGACCCCCAGACATCCCTGCTCTGAAAATAGCTGCATTTAGGACTGCAGGATAATAGCGAACCAGATAAAGCTAACATGTAGTAGAGAAGGAGCACAGAGAACTCTTACATATTGGGATTTTTTTCTTTCTCTCCTTTTTCCAGGGCTATAAATTAAGAGTAGATCCAGGTTCTACAGAACCTATAAATTATGCAGTTTGGGGGCCCTCTTTGAGAATGAGAATGCAGAGTTTGAAAATATATATATATCCATGTCAACACATGGCTAGAGCCTCTCCCAGACCCTTGAGAGGAGCCCACATAAGGGAAGAGTCCTGAAGCCTGAAATGAATCTGCCTCTAGCCCTGTGCAACAGGCCGGCAGGGATTCCCAGGCCCCTTCACTCGCCCTCGTTGCCTGTGAGCCTGCTTACTGTGGTCCACTGCCACTTTTATCCCATGATCCTGCCCCCTTTACTCTGTTTTTTTCCGGAGCCTGGGGATAGATGAATTCTGCAGGTATGTCAGAGCACACCCTATTTGTGGGATGAAACCTATTAGGGACCAGCCCTCTTTCCAGAAACTTCCAAGAAATAACCTTGAAGTAAAAAAAGGACCAAGAACAATGAAATTATTTCCTTGATTTGAATTTTCAAAACTAGGCTTACTTTTCTGACCCAAATCCTAGAGGGAAGAAAATCAGAGATCAGCCTGTGCCAGTGACAATTAAAGAAACCTGTCAGCTCCATCACAAGCGAGGCGTGTTTATTCTGACAAAGAATTTGACCAAGGACCTGGCAAATTCTAATTTTAATTAGAGTGAGGAATGAATTAACAACTTCAGCTGCCAGCACACACAAAAGCCTGGAGAAGCCAGTCTGCTCCCCTTGCAGTCAGCAACGTCACCTGTCACTAGCGCTTGCTGTCTCTCCGCATAGAGAACAGCCACCCAGGGACAAACTGAGGAGGAGGTGAAAGGAGGTGCAAGCTGTCGGCAGGACAAAGGCCACTGCAGCTTCTGCAGTCCCAGCAGCGTACCTAGGCCAGGACCAACCAGGACAGTAAGTCACCTGAACACTGACGGAGAGCCCAGCACCCTCGTTCCAGCACAGGTCACAGACGGGCAGCCTTTTGGGTGCGACCAGGCACACCTGATGATGCAGCTCTGGCCTCTGAATCAGCACCCACACAAGCTCAGCATCCATGCTCTGACGTCAGTATGATTTTAGTCCACCTTGAAATTCCGCCGACAGACGGCAAAATACTCTAAGAGGTTGGAAAACTGTTGGAGTGCCTAGTAGCCCAGCCTGGGCATCCTACAATAGGGCTTCTTCTGGGATAATGAGACCATCTTCCCCGGGCATCCCCCGTCTGCAGAGCCTGCCCTGCCTGTGATCTCTCTCCGTCCTACCTAAGGCGGCAGCCTCGGTCACTGCTGCTTCCTCCCTCTCCTACTCGACACGTCCAAATGGTGTCACCCTGCCAGCCGGTCCCTGATCTACCCCACGAATCTGGTTCGTCCTTTCTATTCTCACCGCTTCTGCTCTCATTAGGACCCACACTACTTTTCCTCTCGATTGTGGCATTAGCTTCCTACTGGTTTCCCATTTTTCATTCTTACTTCTCTAATTTGTCTACAAATTGTCAATAGCTATTTTCTGAGGCTCAGATCTATGTGCTTGGCTCTGTGTGTATATTTACAGAAAGTTCCGTGGCTCCGCATTGTCTAAAAATAAAAATCCACTGTTGGTCTTGACTGCAGTCCACCTCTGCAGATTCCCCTTATACCACTCGCCACCACACTCTCTCTGCTCTGCCCAGATGATGCTCTTTCTGGTTTTTCTTCTTTTCATTTCCGGGCCTTTTCTGTCTCTCTGCTTAGAAAATCTCTCTTCTTTATCAAGATCTATTTATAAATGTAGCTTTTTCTGGGAGACTCACCCAGCCCACCCTTCCACTAGCCAAGTTAATATGTCTTGCCTCTGGTCTCTCTTATGGTATCTGTCCATCTACCTTAAAAGATAATTATCTGTGCTCATGTCCATGAGGGCAGGTTCCATCCATCTCTGGGTCCCCATCATCCAGCACAGAGCGGGCAAGCACTCCATAGCTCCTTACGAAAATAATCTCCCCTAACACCAGGGACTGGTGTGTAGAGCTGATTTACAGCTGAGGACTGTCTCGTTTTTTGGTCACACTGCTTTCGGAGTGCTGGAGTGGGTGGGCAGGGGTGCTGGGAGGCGGTCAGAGTCACTCACATCCAAAGAACTTTCCTCAGAAAACGTTGGCGGACCGACAACAGGAGCTGCTTGCAGCTGGAGGCATGCTCCTTTTCTTGTTTTTGTTTCTGTTTCTTTTTTAAAATCCTGTACCCCCAGCATGTCTGACCTGACTTTCCCATCTGGTTCCTGTTGGGCACCAAAGTTCTCTCCAAGCAGTGCCCCCTGGAAGACTGAGAATGCCATCATCTCTCACAATTGATGTATGCTTTAAGACCTCAAAGGCCTTCTCGGCTATGAAACCCCAGCTCCTTTGTTCAGAGGTTGTCACTTGCCAGGACGACGGCAGTCCGCCAGCTGGCTCACGGGTCTCCAGCACAAACACGGCAGGCTTACCACCGATCCTGCTTCAACTAAACAGCCCAAGGTAGCTTCAGGCTGCCAACTCCAAACACTACAGCAGGATACTTTTCCAGGGATAATTCTTACTGTTCAAATATTCTTGCCCAAGTCATTCCTATTCCATTATTACATCCATGCAAGGTATAAAATGACTTAAATTTTTTTAATTGATATCTGTGAATAAGCTCTGTATTAGGGTATACTTTTGTTCCCTATCATTCATTACTCCATTCCTGCTGATAGGATCACCCAGCCCCACCCACTGTCGCATGACTTCCTGGGGATCCCTTTAGGGGAAGCGGTATTTCCCCACTTTGCTTTGGCTAATGATACAGGAGTACACAGGCCAGATGCCAGTCCAGAGCAGAAGCATGAGGAGCCAGTATATATCTCCACCAGTTCTCTTGATTTTTACCCTCCACTGCAAAAAAAAAAGGCCCGTCCCAGAGTGGGGCTGCCCCCTGACCTGGGGTCCTAGAATGATGGGCACTTGTGGGGCAGAGCCTGGCAGATCCCAGAAGAGCCGTCACCAACAGCAGCCAATGTATAGCTGATATTTGGGGGTATTTGTAACTCTACACAGTTGACAGATACAACAGGTCAAAATATTTTGATGCAAAGACATCAAAATAAAAATGCTTTCTACATGAAATCTCACAGGAACCAATAAGAAAACACCAAGTTCCCAAAAAAATAAATGGATGAAGGAGAAATCTATTAACAGATTGTAAAATATTCAGCTTTGCTATTAATTTAAAAATTAAAGGAAAGTAACACTATGATTTTTTAATAACTTAAATACATAGATATACATTGCACTGTTTATTACCCCTACCTTTGCTCATTTTTCTATTGCATTTCTTCAGCTTTTCCTGATACTTTACAAATATTTTTCTGTTACCCCATTGTTAACTTTGTAGCATTCTTTGGTGGACAGAAATCTTACATTTTCATGTAGATAAATGTCACCCCTCCTGGTTTTGTTTGTTTTGTCTCATATAGCAAATCCTTCCGCATCCCAAGGCCACAGAGATACATTCTCTGACATGTTCTGTTCGGTTTTTTCATCTGTTTGGAGACTTTTTTCTGAATAATCTACCCTCTTCCCTCTTATACTCTAACATATACCAAGTTCATTCATCTTTTCCTCAGCAATGTCTCATCTGCTGTTAACGTCATACAGTGAATTTTCATCTTACACATTTTTGTTTTAATCTCTAAACGTTCAATTTAGTTATCATCTATGTCTCAACTTCACTTTTTGAACACATGGTATTGTTTTAATAACTGCTTTGATGTCCTTGCCTAGAATTTTTAATAACTGTCGGTTCTTGTTCAGCTGCAACTGATTGATTATGGGTCGCATGGTCCTGCTTCCTTTGCATGCCTGGTAATTTTGATTGGATGTCAGGTATCCAATTCTATCTTACTGCATATTGGATGCATTTATATTCCTATAATTGTTGCTGAGGTTTGTTCTGGAATGCAGTTATTTATAAACACTTTGATTACTTCAGGTATTGCTTTTAAGATTGTTAGGCAGGGCAGGGCAGGGCAGGGCAGGGCAGTGATCGTCCTACGACTAATCATTCCTCACCACGGAGGCAAGACCTTTCTGAGTACTCTACCCAATACCCCAGGAACTACGAGGTCCTCAGACCAGATGGTGGGAACACCGTTCCTGGCCCCTGTAAATCTTTCTGTTGGTCCTTCCCCTGGCCTCACACCCATGCACTGATCTAGGTGCGTCCTCTGCAGATCTCCAGGGCTCCGTTTCTGTGCAGCCCACTCCTCGTCCTGCAGATTAAGCCACCTTGGTCTCCCAGATTCTCAGCTCCATCTGTCCGGCTCACGGAGTCTTCCAGGAGCCACCTGGGTCCCCCCACCCCTGCACCATGGCCCAGTCACCTCATTTGTTTTCCCATCTCTCAGGATTATTTTGCTTGTTGTCTGATGTACAGTGTCTTGAAAACCATTAGCTAAAATATTTGTCTGTTTGGAGTTTTTTTTTAACTGTTGTTGTTAAAGGATGTTACTCTTGTTACTCCATCTTGGCCAGAAATTATTTGTGAAATTTAAAAGCATAAAAAGTATATACATACATATATATATATATATATACTTTTCTAAAATAAAAATATATAAATGCCTGAACAGTGAAGGGAAGGGCATATGTTAAGGACCTAGGCGTGGATGTTGGAGCGACAGGGAGGTCAGAGCCGGGCGGTGAAGGGAGGAGCAGAACAAGCCGATGAGAGCCCGTCTTGCCTGCGGAGGGGCACCGGCCCTGACCCCAGGAACACAGTCGGCCCTAGGAGGATGGGCACCCGAGGTCCAGCTTTTTCATGAGGTGAGACTTCAGCACAAGTAACTAGAGAAACAGAAACAACTGTAAGAAAGTACAAGTGAAAGAAAAATTAAAGATAGATATAAACAATCTGAAAGGAATTTCTCCTACCTTCCTTCAGGATTTAAGACAGAGGACTAACAGGTGAGCTCTATCACACTTTCAGAGGAACAAAACTCTCTCCACAAAACTATTCCCAAGAATAGAAAAACAAAGGGGAAGCCACCCATTTTACGATGACAGATTAACCATAATACCAATGCTGAAACAAAATAGCACAGGAAACTGAATTATAGGTCAATTGATTTTTTTTTAGTAAATGTAAAATCTTAGATTAAAATATAACAAATTGAATATAACATTGTTTTTAGGGAATAATATCACATCCAAGAAAGATTTAACCTCAGGTATACAATAATGGTTCAACTCTTAAAAATCTAAAATAGTACAAGGAAGAAAAAATGTTTATGTCTTTGTTCACTTTTTCAAAATAAGTAAACAATACACAGGTCGAAAGCTTTATCTACAGTGATCCTCAAAGTGACATTACATATAGCAGTAAAATTTAGAACTAATCTAAATTTCAACTATAGCTCTAATTAACTGAACTATGGTATAACCACTCAACCGAATAGTATATAGCCATATAATATTTGCAGAGAATTATATAGGAAATGCTATGATAAATAGATCCTTGATACTGTCAGATTTTAAAACTCAGACCTCACTGAGGCTTCCTCTGGTCACTCTACTTAATCTCACAACACACTCCTTGTTCTCCCAATCCGCCTTACCCAGCTCTTATTTATGTAAAGCTCACCAACTTCTAACAAACTGGATGATTTACATTTTTACATTTACTATTTATTAGAAATGCAATCTTCTGTCATCTCCTGTTGCAATATGATCTCAACAAGGAAAAGTCCTTTGGTTTGCTGATGTATCTCAAGTACCTAGATGTGCCTATGGAATTTGCATATCTCAAATGATTAAATGAATGAATGAATGAATTTAACATTCGGGGTTTTATTATTTGTAAGTGACCTCAAATTCTGTGACTTATGGAAGTACATACTTATGTTGAATTTAATTCACAGGCACTATGAATCAAGTATAGGAGGTGTCTGGCATCTGAATCTCAGTGTGGTTTTGTTGTTATCTGCACGTTTTATGGAGAAAATTACATGCTATAAACAGCATACCACTCAGTAATAGAAAGGAGCAAATTACTGATACATGTAACAACATGGGTGAGTCTCAAATGCATTAGGCTGAAAGAAGCCAGACAAAAAATAGTATATACTGTAGAATTCCTTTCATGTAAAATTCTAAAAAGTGCACACAATAGTAGAAAATAGATCAGTGGTTGCCTGGGGAGGGTGATTATAATAGGGCACAGTAAAATCTTTGGGGGTGATGGAAATGTTCAATATCTTGATTATGATGGTAGTTTCATGTGTGTATATATGTCTGTTTAAGCTAATAAAATTATCTACTTACATATGATAAATTTATTTTACAAAATTATACCTTAACAAATTTGTGACAAACGAAGGCACAAATATATGCTAGAATGATATTAATGAATTTAAACATTATCAAAGGTTTCCATATGAATCTGATACATTTCAAAGGTATTGGACAATGTTAAATTTTTAAAAATCAGGGTAAAAAATCATATACATATCATCATTACAACTATGTAACCGTAAACAGGAAAACGATTAAAAGAGGTATGCCAAAATACTAGCATTGTCTGAGCTTCTGTGATGATGACTTATGGCATTTCATTTCCTTCTTTTAATTTATGTGAGTTTTTCAAATCTCCTCTAATGAGAATGTATTACCTTTTCAATAGAAAAAAAGTATTTTAAACTCTATTTAATTACTCTTGTACTCAAGCATAATTTCAGACCTATCTTTCATGTCTCTACAGGATTAATCATCCTGAAAAATTGCTTTTGCTTCCCTGCTCAGGAACCTACAATGTTGATAAGTGTATAGATCTTAAATGTTTTCACCACAGAAAAAAAAAAGATAATTATGTGAGATGATGGAGATGTTGATTAACCTTATTCTGTCAATCCCTTCACAACATATATGTGATTCAAATCACTACATCGAACACCTTAAACTTATACAAGGTTGTACATCAACTATATCTCAATAAAGCTGGGGGATAAGAGAAACTACAGTGGCTTTCCATCACCCAGCATATTCAATCCAGTTCACTCTGGTGTACACAGACCTGTGTTAACTTGTTTCCAGTAAATTGGCTAAGTGTCAAATTTTGAAATTAATGGGACCCTATAGTATTTGTATACTATAAAATAAACTTAATTTTTTTTTTTTAATTTTAAGCCTGAGACACGTGTTGGACAAATGTTGGATTGTCCACCAGCATAACAGTTGCAACGAGACATTAGAACTGAATATTTTCCTTTTTTAAAATGTATAATTCCAGACAGTATTACCTTTTTGCTAGCTTTCACTTTCTTCCTCCACCGTATTCTTTAAGGTAAGAAGTATTTGTGGTTATATTTTTAAAGGTTGTTCATGATCTTCTTAAATATATTTTTAAACAATATTGCAGTTTGAAATTCCTTGTGAAAAAAATGGAAAAAGCTAAGTTTAGGGTCAGAAATTTCCACATACAAAAGACTGATTTTAGGAGTAGATAGTGAATATCATTACCACCACAGTAATGGGTACATTAGACCTTTCACATATCCAAAGAAGTGACTTCCTTTCAAATGTCACCATATGATGCTTTAAGTATTCTGAGTTTGGCTAACAGTGAAAAGTCACATTCTTTAATAAAGCAATTAAAATATAAACATTATAATGGAAATACATCCCATGCTCATGGTTAGGAAGAATTAATATTGTCAAAATGGCCATCCTGCCTAAAGCAATCTACAGATTCAATGCAATCCTTATCAAAATACCAACAGCATTATTCAACCAACTAGAACAAATCATTCTAAAATTCATATGGAACCACAAAAGACCTGAAATAGCCAAAGCAATCCTGAGAAGGAAGAATAAAGTGGGGGGATTACACTCCCCAACTTCAAGCTCTACTACAAAGCCACAGTAATCAAGACAATTTGGTAATGGCACAAAAACAGACCCACAAATCAATGGAATAGAATAGAGAATCCAGATAGATACCCACACATATATGGCCAATTAATATAAGATAAAGGAGCAATGGACATAAAATGGAGAAATGACAGCCTCTTCAACAACTGGTGTTGGCAAAACTGGACAGCTACATGTAAGGGAATGAAACTGGATTATTACCTAACTCCATACACAAAAGTAAACTCAAAATGGATCAAAGACCTGAATGTAAGTCATGAAACCATAAAACTCTTAGAAGAAAACATAGGCAAAACTCTCTTGAATATAAACATGAGCAAATTTTCCATGAACATATCTCTTCAGGCAAGGGAAACAAAAGCAAAAATGAACAAGTGGGACTACACCAAACTAAAAAGCTTCTGTACAGCAAAGGACACCATCAGCAAAACAAAAAAGACATCCTACAGTATGGGAGAATATATTCATAAATGACGTATCTGATAAGGGGTTAACATCCAAAATATACAAAGAGCTCACACGCCTCAACACCCAAAAAGCAAATAACCCAATTAAAAAAAATGGGCAGAGGATATGAAGAGACAGTTCTCCAAAGAAGAAATTCAGATGGCCAACAGGCACATGAAAAGATGCTCCACATCACTAATCATCAGGGAAATGCAAATTAAAACCACAATGAGATATCACCTCATACCAGTTAGGATGAACAACACCCAAAAGACAAGCAACAACAAATGTTGGAGAAGATGTGGAGAAAGGGGAACCGTCCTACACTGCTGGTGGGAATGTAAATTAATTCAACCTCGTGGAAAGCAATATGGAGGTTCCTCAAAAAACTCAAAATAGAAATACCATTTGACCCAGGAATTCCACTCCTAGGAATTTACCCTAAGAATCCAGGAGCCCAGTTTGAAAAAGACATATGCACCCCTATGTTTATCACAGCACTATTTACAATAGCCAAGAAATGGAAGCAACCTAAGTGTCCATCAGTAAATGAATGGATAAAGAAGAGGTGGTACATATACACAATGGAATATTATTCAGCCATAAGAAGAAAACAAACCCTACCATTTGCAACAACGTGGATGGAGCTGGAGGGTATTATGTTCAGTGAAATAAACCAGGCAGAGAAAGACAAGTACCAAATGATTTCACTCATCTGTGGAGCATAAGGACAAAGCAAAAACTGAAGGAACAAAACAGCAGCAGATCACAGAACCCAAGAACGGACTAACAGTTACCAAAGGGAAAGGGCCTGGGGAGGATGGGTGGGAAGGAAGGGACAAGGGGGAAAAGGGGGCATTATGATTAGCACACATAATATGGGGGGTGGCACGGGGAAGGAAGAATAGCACAGAGAAGCTCACTACGCTGATGGACAGTGACTGTAATGGGGTGTGTGGTGGGGACTTGATAATAGGGGGAATGTAGTATCCACAATGTTGCTCATGTGAAACCTGAGCATAAGACTGTATATCAATGATACCTTTAAAAAAGAAAACATTATCATTCTTGAGAAAGAGCTCCCTGGAAAGTCTTTTTCACAAAAGTCACTTTCTTGGACATGACGTTCTACTACAGAAAACTTTTTTTTTTTCTGCAAAGAAATTGCTGCTTCCGATTTGTTCAGACTGCCCAGTCTGTTTATCCATGTCTAGAATTCCTGTACTGAGCAAAAGGTTAATGTCATAACCAGTCAATGAATCAATTAAGCCAATAGATGAGTGCCAATAATAAGAAGCTGTATCAGGGTTCATCTGGAGGAGCAGAAGCCACAGTGAATAACACGGAATAAGGAAGGGATTGTAGAGATCAAAGCCCATGCACTTGTGTGAGCTGTCACTTCTGCCTTTGGCGTTCGGCCTGAAGTCAGTAGGGCGGGTCGTACAGAAGAAAATGTGGGTGTGGAGTGGGGAGAGCAAATGCAAGCCAGAAGCTGCGAGGACAAAACGGTCTAACAACAAACTGGAACCTTCTCGGCTCTCAGCCCCTCCATCCTTGATGGTGTGAGTGACGTGCGGCATGATGGGTGGCCTTCACCACAGAGCCCAGGCTAGGATTCCGAGAATCCGAAGGAGGGCAGGGCACGGAAAACGAGAGAGGAAGCAGTTGACCTTGCTACTGGCCACCCAAAAGAATCTGGCCCTACAGGGACATCTAGCTATCGCGGCGATCCCCACCCCCTTCCAAATCTCAGATTTCTCAGGGGAATAACCTTAACCTTGCCGTAACCATACCAGGAAAAGAATTTTGGGGAATGTAGTTCCAGCCTATTTAGGTTGCCAGGGAACGGGCCACCACAGAAGCAAAGTCCTTAGCCTGTTTTCTCCACCCTCATCCCTACATTCTTTACTCTCTCCCCATCCTGCGCTACTTAATGGGTGTCCAAGCTGGATCTACAAGCCATCTTCACTCTCACCTCTGAACCACTGCACATATTTTGGCATGCTCATCAGGTGTCTGTGAAATACTCAGAGGAACGTTTGACAGAGAGTTTGATACTGGAGTCTAGACCTGGAGAAAAACGTTGGAGGTGAAGATTTTGGAGTCAGTCAGCATAGAAGCACAGCTGCTAGGCCCGTCCAGGAAGAATGTGGGCCCAAGGGAAGAACGATGCTGACGGTTTAGGAACAGCAGCACCAGAGCGGACAGGGGGACAGGAAAGGGGAAACAGTGCTGTCATGTAGGGTGACCTGGTACACCCATACTTGGGAGCTCAGTAAATTCTGGCAAATGTGTTCTAACATTTGACCCTCACAACAGCTCTGTGAGGTGGATAAAAGCTATTCCCCACATTTGACAACCATGACTCCAAGAAGTTAAGTAGCCGGCGGCTCCTGACAACTTTCTTTGGCTAAAACAGCACCGTCGCTGTAAGGCTCCTGGAGAGACGGGAAGGGACACGCTGAGCCCACAGAAAGTGAGCTCCCCACCACCCTCTCCTCCCCTTTATCCCCCACGGTGGGAGCTCCAGGAATCCTTAGCATGCACCGAAGCCTCTTAGAAGCCAGAGGGTATCACTTTTGGCCCCTAATTTCCCCAAACTCATGACTTTCCAGCCACATCTGGTCTGGTACCTCAACCACATGGAGATGGGAAGAGCCAGTGAAGATCCGTTCCAAGAACTCTACGGTAAGGCCTAGCGGACAGCTATCCACTCGGAATGTAAGCCGCTGGAGGGCAAGGACCCTGCTGTAAACCGCACGCTGACAGCACCCCCGCGCTGTGGTGGGTAGGGGAAGGGGGCCCGCGTCACAGATCCCTGACACCATCTACAAGGCAATCGCTTACCTCCTCCCCCCAAAGCCAGGACATCATTTACTGCGACATCACACCCGGGAGAGAAGGTCAGACCCATCCTCCTCTTTCTCATGAGTCACTATTTTCATTGGCAAATATGTGTCATCCCAACATCTCTTTTGCCTCTTTTCATTGCAAGGAACAAGAAGCCATTAAGTGACATCATGAAATTAAAGGGTGCATTATAAAAATGCACACAGGTGAGAGAGGAAGTCATCACAGTTCTCTCTCTCTTTCTCAGAGACCTTATGATCTCCTCGGCCGTGTGTGACGTCTCGGATTCTCTGTGGACCGTGTTCCCTTCTCTTCACGACCAAGCAGCCCTCCCACTCGGCTCTGCCAAGGTCAACGCGTGGCTCTGGCTTGCGACCGCCAGCTCTTCCTGAACTCATGCCCTCATTTCCTTTTCAGCTTCCCTGGTAGTTAGAAACTTTTTCCCATGTTTCTGATCTCAGATTCTTAAGAGAAAACCCACTTCACCGAACTCTTCTTTGGAAACAGAGACACAGGTCAGACATCCCTGGCCAGCCTTTGCAGTGGCTGCCCTTCGGTGAGGGACCTGCTCCCAAGCCCCAGGAAGCTGACTTGAGAGGCAACGAAGTGGAAAAGGATCAAACGATTTAAAACATGGCTTGACAGGCAGCAAGGCCTCTGAACCAGACAGTTGCCCACAGCCTCGGGCGTGAGCAGGGCAGACTTTGGAAATTTTATCCATCTAGGAGCACTAGTAATGGCTTGCCAAACAGAGATGGAAATGATCTTTTTATGATGAATTTCTCACATTACATTCTTCTGCCACCAACAATATCAAATTAAGTCCATGATAATATCCATGAAATCAAAAAAGTTGGTATCTATGAAAATACATTAAAAAGTACTCATCACCACATAAATGTGAAGGCTGTTATCAGAGTACAAAGCTTTCATTCATTCATTTAATAGATAACGCCTACTGTGTGCCAGGCATGGCTGCATTGGCTGGAGAAAATCAGTCATCACTTTTCAAATTCCAATTACACCACTGCTGGGAATGTACCTGCTTTTCTCAGCAATTAAATGATTTTATTTCTTTTCAGATGAAATTTGAATGGCTAATCACAGTCACTTATCAGCTCCTAAAACCTAAACAGCAGGCATGGCCAGTCCTTGAGTGAGCTCTGAAAGGAAAATACAGCGTGCTACAGGAAGCATATTGCTAACTCAGTGAAGTGGCATACGTTGCTTTGCGTCAGTGCCAATCGGATGCCCCAGTCCAGCATCAGGAAACCCTGCTGCTGACAATGCCATCTCAAAGGTACTTTAAAACCAACTTCACAATCCCCTCCTGGTACCCAGATATTCCATGGCTCATATATTAGAAGGATAGGTATATGCTGAGCAAATCCTTCTGCATATATACACATTTCTGCCTTCCAGATTCTTCCTAGAGTATTAGCATTGGGTTTTAACTTTAGGGGTTTTTCTTTTCTTTCTTTTATTTTACACCCTCAAATGCTGTGTAGCTTTGCTGAATAATACTGAACAGCTGCAATGTACTACCCAGTGGAATTGCTGAAATTTTTGGCAATTGTTGAAATGACTCTGTACAGACACATATTCACACATGTGGAGTTAGAAAAATTGTTTAAGAACCAGGGGACCCATCAGAATGAAAGATGCTAGTTAAGTGCT
This sequence comes from Phataginus tricuspis, assembly GCA_029783875.1. Classification (NCBI taxonomy): domain Eukaryota; kingdom Metazoa; phylum Chordata; class Mammalia; order Pholidota; family Manidae; genus Phataginus; species Phataginus tricuspis. Next base: position 2,086,336 of record JAQQAC010008719.1, on the reverse strand, counting down.
AAACATTATTATTTCATCTGAAAGAAGAATGAGGCAGAGAGAAAAGAATTTCTGATAAGGCTAAAAATGCCTCAGAAGTATGATGTTAATTATTATCACAAAAGTTCAGGGGCCTCCAAGCCCAGCAAACTTGGTCAGAAACCCAGTTCCCAGCTGACAGTTCCTCAGCCTGTACTACCACTCTTGCTTCTAATTACTTCAATTAAAAGTACTTTATAATAAAATGTTGTCATTTCTCTTCGTCAGACCTTAGAACTTAGGGGGATAATTGTCAAAATGTTCCTTCACACCCCTAAATGAGATTTTCTTCCCAGCACAAGGAACTGTCTCGTCCCACTTCCTACTTATGAAGACTCAGGAAAATAAGTAGCCTTTCTTAATTACTGAGGGAAGGTTTATATTTTTGTATATTTATTCTTAAATAGTGTGAGAAACAGAGCGGAAACAGTCAATATGCAGATAGATTTCTCCTTTTATCGCCAGGGGCTGTCAAACACACTCAAACTCAGTATCTAGCATAAGCCATCAGGATGCAGAAATCAGGTCAACAGAACCAGTCTTCCGGCTCCCTGAGATGGACTACTTCGTTGTTTCAATCACATCTGTAACGTGAGTTAATGTTCAGCACCAAGAAGACATTATTCAGCACCAAGAAGACATTATTCAGCACCAAGAAGACACAATAACTGAACTGTGCCACAGAGTCCTTGCAGAGGGCGTGGACTAGCTGGTAATGACAAGCCCCGACTGCGACGAAGTTGACTTGGTCAATTAACCTCTGAGGAACGGAATCTATACAACGCACCTCACAGACATTGCATGGGAGTGACAGGAAGCTAGACACACTTGCACTTGCCAACTTAATAGGATATAGCTCTCATTTGAGCAAATTGGAATTTCACCCTATTTTCCACCATCTCCTCCCATTAAAACAATAACACTAGCCATTTAGATCCATTTGCAAAACAACAGTTCCACTGCAATTATAGATTGCTATTTCTTCCCTCTTTCTATATTGAAAGAGCTCTCCTCATCATAAAATCTCCTACCCATGTTCATAGGAAATAAATCATTGAAAGATAGCAATGATGGCATTGCCTAGAGTCAGAATATTAATTTCTGTATCTTATCAAAAGAATCTATTCTGATTTCACCTCAGATATGTGATAGGTGAAGTTTTAAATTTTTCTCCCTTGTGTTTGTGATCTTGCTGCACGAGGGAGGTGTGTTATACAGAAGTCAGCATTGAACAGGATTCACAACAGACAGAAAAACCTAGTACATCACAACCTCAGATTCAAATGACTTTACTTATATGCTGGGCTTTGAGAGGAAATAGGGTGCAGTGGGGGAGAAAAGTGGACTTTGGCTGGCATCAGGCCTGGATGGGCTAGAAGCCCTACCTGTTCTTTAACCTCTCTGTACCTTATCTTCCTCATTTGTAAAGACAGTCACATCCTGAATGTTACAGGAATTAAATGCCCGCAAGATATAGTGCTCTACAGATAACAGATGTCCAATAAATAGGACTTCTTTTGGACAAGGTGATCAAATTATACATAGAAGGTTGGTAACATTATTATATAAGGAAAAATGTATCCTCAGTACTATCAAATTTCCACATGGTTTTCCCATTTTTCAATACTAACCTCATCTCAAATTTGTTGACTCCCTGTGACTGCATGGTGTCCCACCCTCTCCTACTAGTGTATCCAACAGACTGAAGCATTAGGGATTGGATTCAGTACCATTCCAAGAAGTATTTGCATTTTTCTAGAAAAATACTCGAAAGGTTATTTGACCCAGATGGAACGACTAGAAGTGTACTTGTACAGGATAAGAATCTGCACACTTTCCCATCATCTCTGAAGACACAGAGTTGCCTGTACAATCAAAACCACTTCCCTCTTCCTCACTTACTGAAGTCTGAGTTTGATGGAGTGGGGATGCACCTCGCCACAGAAAATGAGTAACGATTTGTCTAAGCCAATACTATTCCCACTTGGTAATTAAAGTTCTAAGCGTAGGCATGTGACCCAGTGTCTTGCCAATAAGTTTCAGCCCCGGGGAAGTTCACTATGGATTCAATGTGACCAAAGAAAATGACAGTAGAACATTCTTGGGGTGAAAGGGTTATACCCAACTTTATTCCCACGGTGGCAGGTCAGTCACTCAGAAAGAGTCTGCATGCAGCAAGCCGGTCTCTGCCTCTGGGCACCTCTGTCTGCACAGCCAACCTCTGGGCCTCTCTGTCTGCTCAGTCATTCTGCACAGCCGTCCTCTGGGCCTCTGTCCTTGGCGCTGCCACCACTCCAGCCCCTGCTCTGCTATCCTGCAACCTTGCAGCCGTGCCACCATGTTGCCCAGAGCACTGGGCAGAGCTCCTTATATAGAGACAGTAATGACGTATTGCCCACACATGTGCAGTGAGCTAGTCCACCAGGGCCAGGTGAGAATCCTGGCCACAGGAACTCATTTTATCCACACCCAGTGAGTCTCCTGATGGTTTCTGGTGAAAAAGTTCTCCCCTCAGAATGATTTTTCCCCTAAAAGGGAAAAGTGTTTTTGTTACATCCCCCTTTCTTCTTGCTTGGAACATTATTATATAAAGACATTAGCTTATAGCTCTGGTAACCATTTTGTTACCATTAGGGAGATATGGTCAACACAGAGACAACAGTGTGTCAGAAAGAACAGATGCCTGGACTGTGGGTGATTCTGGGGACCGACTACACTAATTCTGGAATTTCCTACTTATTATGTGAGATTCATAAACCACACATATATATACTTTCAGTCAGGTATTTGGTTATTTGCAACCAATCATATTCTAATGTGGATAAAATGAGAGTTCCTGTGGCCAGGATTCTTACCTGGCCCTGGTGGGCTAGCTCACTGCACACGGGTGGGCAATATGCTGTTACTGACTCTATATAAAGAGCTCCACCCAGTGCTCTGGGTGACATGGTGGCACTGCTGCAAGGCTGAAGGAGAGCAGAGCAGAGGCTGGAGTGGTGGCAGCGCCAAGGACAGAGGTCCAGAGAACAGCTGTGTGGGACGACTGTGCAGGCAGAGAGGCCCAGAGGATGGCTGTGCGGGACGACTGTGCAGAGAGGCCCAGAAGCAGAGACCGGCTTGCTGCATGCAGACTCGCTCTGAGTGGACGGGATTCTAGTGACTGACCTGCCACCGTGAAAATAAAGTTGGGTATAACCCTTTCACCCCAAGAATGTTCTACTGTTATTTCTTCGGTCACACCGAATCCATAGTGAACTTGCCAAAACCCATTGGCAAGACACCTAATTTATAGGCACTCTGCTATCTTACTATCCTTAGAGACCTCAGGAGAAACCACTGGGGCAGAAACATAATCTAAGGGATTAAGAGCTGAAAGAGCCTTTTTAACTGTCCCAGGATGAAGGAGGCCAGGAACATAGCTCTGGCTCTACCAGAGCGCTCTCCTGCCTTGAAGGAGGAGTCAGATAAGTCTGTTTTGCACTTGAGTGGAAACTCTGTGAGGGCAGGACCCTCGCCTTATCTATATCGTTAGCCCCGAGCACGGTGCCCGGCACACAGTAGGCAATCAGTCAACATTTTGTTGCATAGACTGCATGAACCTTACAGAGTGATTCATTTCATGTGTCGCGGCTTTCGAATGCTTTGGAGGGTGGGGGCCTTTGCGGCTCTGCAACAATTTGACTTGGAAATGAAGCCAGAAAACGAGAATGGCTCTCTGTGCCGCATCTTGCTGTCGCAGACGGCTCTGGGTTGCAGACCTGCAACAGAAGTGCTTCGCCTCCTTGGTGCCCCGAACAAAGCTGTGATTTTCTTCTGAGGCCCTATTTTTAAAAAGTCTGAGCCCATCAGTGTGTTTGTGTTTCTTTGTGTTGACTGTGGGTTTTCATGTTGTTGCCAGTCTCCTTCTCACTCTGTCAGATTTTGTTTTATGTACCTTTATTCTTTCAGCCATTTCAGGGGGAAAATGCTAATTACCATGGGCTTAATAGCAGTTCTGAACTGCACCAGAACACTGGGGTCTCACAAATACCTGTCACCGCAGAAGTTTTCAATTACCATAATTCCATTCCTAATTCAAATTACCATAATTGCCCTCCATTAATGCAACTTTCTTAAAGCTGAAACATCAAAGAAGCCGGCGCTCACATTAGCTGAGTTGACTACTGCAGAAATAAACAGCGTCAGTCCATTTTGCAAATAGGATGGTGTTAGCCTGAAAAAAATGTATGAACCAGAGCTGTGAGTTCATAAGACCTGTCATATCATACTTTGACTATTCTGTTTGTAAAATCTGAAAGCCATTCTAGCTTCCTTCCTCTTTCTACTCTGCTCTTCTGATTGTTTCGGCGTTTACCACAAGAAAATTCAGCCTGTAAGCTCCTTAACTAACTTTGCTCTTATAAATCCATCTATCTGGATAAAACGCAGTTTTACTACCCTACAATCATCAGTTCCACTGTTAATGATCCTTGTTTTCCTGAATAAGTCATGCTTGTTTTTTCACTTACTGGTATGGGAAGAAACCACTTGCCAGCACCAGCGGGACTGAATATCAGTGCTATACCATCACTGGACGGTCCCTGGCATTGTACCAGGAAGCCGTAATTTTGTCATTTGAAATACAGACAATTCTTTGTACTTGAACACCAAGAAACAACCAGAAGAAAGCAGGCAGAACAAAAGGTCATATTATTCCCTGGACTGTTAAGAGTTCCTGGTTCCAAGGAAGCAGGTATAGCCCTTTAAGGCAACAAGTGAACCCGTGAAGCCTTCTTCCATACATTCACATCAGGTGACATGTCAAGAAAATGTCTAAACAAGCAGTATACGTTCCTTTTAAATTTCCAGCAAATGATCAAAGCCACTGATAATTCTCAGTCCTGTGGAGTCTCTCTTTGGTATACAGCAGTTTAGTTAGACATTCAAGAGCCACCGTAGCTTTGAAGGTTGAAAATTCTATATCTCCAAATGTCACAGGCACCTGCAGGCCTTAGCTCCAAGCTGCATCCATGTAGAACTCTGGGATGAGAATCGGAAAGAGAGGTCTACTGGTGACTGAAGGGTACAGAAGGTGAGTTCCCCTGATTACCTACATCCGGCCGACAAGAGGGTCCAGTGACAGAGTCACAGGGTCTCAGCTATGCCTTGTGGGCTTCTGTGCTCCCAAGTAGTTTAACATATATTTCTATCATTGCTGCATTTTGATCCTCAAAGCTGAGTCGAAAATAAACTTTGGTACCCGAAGTACTTTGGTACCAAAGAATTCATAATACCTGCTAGATTTATATCAACAAGAAGTCTTGGGGTATTTGGAAATGATTTGCAGACAAGAAAAAAAAAGCATGCTCCAAGGAAATTTGTGAGGCTAGAACACTGTTAGACCATCATACCTATGAAGGATGAAAGCAAAACTTACGGTGCCCTCGCTTATATTTCGCGATTTTTTCTGGCTGAAAAGTGACTTGGTTCATGGATGCTTTGGACCATGACAGAACGAATTATAATAAATATGGCATTACTATCCTTTCAGCCAAACCTTAGAATGTGAACAGGGAATATGCCGATCAGAGATCAGTTCCAGAATCCGGCTTGATTCTCGGTGGCATCAGAGTGATATTACACAGATCAGATGTTTAGAAGGTCAAGCCCCGATTTCTAGGCCTGAATCTCAGATTCCTCATCTGTCAATACGCTTTGGGTCGCTTTTAACACATCAGGAAGTATTTTATATAGGGCTGGGCTATATACCTGAAGTTGAGGGCCAGGACTACTTAGGACAGTATATGGCAAATGAGAGGTGTTTGTTGATGAGAGAATAAATGCATCAGCAAATGAATGGCGTGAATACATTATCAATGCTTTTATAATGCGGAAGTGTCCATTATATTGGATCCTTCAGCCTGTAGTTAAGAGTAGGATTTATAAATACTCAAGGATTTGAACAAGATCTCTGAGGAATCAATATTATAAAAGTTATTTACTTTGAACTTTATAGGACAAAATACATCTAAAAATGTGCCGAGCTCCTTTGACTATGTATCAGGGTGCCAGAGTCTGTGCTGGCTTCTTTCAGGTTTATAATCTCAGGCATCCTGGCTTCTTTTCCCATGTCCTTCCCTCTGTTATTCTCTCAAAGTGTATTTCCTTTTGACTCACCTCTTCTTTTTTCCACTTTTCTTCTTTTGTTTGCCTTTTTAAATAAAACTAATGTACGACATGATAACTAGAGCCAACACTGCTGTGTGGTATATGGGAAAGTTGTTAAGGGGGTGAATCCTGAGTTCTCATCACAAGGAGAAGGGTTTTCTTTCCTTTTTTCTTTCTTTCCTTTTTACTGCATCTATTAGGAGATGGATGTTAGGTGATGGTTTGGTGGTAATCATTTAACCACCTACATAAATCAAACCATCATGCTGTGTGCCTTAAATTTATACAGGGACGTATGTGAATTATTTCTCAATAAACCTGGAAAAAAATATCTCTAACTGAAAAGTATTTTGTAGTTATTTTCATACTTATTTAATTAAATCTTAGATTTTCAATGTTCAGGTTTTTTAAAGTAGGCAATTTCAATATTTTAAATGATTTTTCCTCAGTAAAAATCTGCATATGATTAGTTTTGCTTTTTCAGAAAATCATAAGACATTGAGTTTAATTTTTTTCATAATTTTTAAAATTGAAGTATAAACATTGAGTATAATTTCTTCAATTACAAAATTCCCTCCTTCTGATTTGGAAAGTAAACAGAATTTCTATGACTCAGCCTCTTACCACCTCTCCCTTAGGTGTCCCCAGCATCATACTGGGGTCCTCCCCCAGCCTGCAACCCAATGTGATCTCCCAGCAATGCATTAATGTTTAGGCGATGAGGCAAAAACGCCTTCCAGAAAGAGGAACTTTGTCCTCTCGTATGAGTCCAACCACTTTCCAGCCATGTGAATTCTGAGAAATCCCTTGGGATGACTGAGATGTATTTTAGTCGCATCAAAAATAAAATGGAGAGGGAAATAAATACCTGTCTGGCTGAACTGATTTTTGTGAAACTCAAATGGATTTATATGAGTAAATGTGCTTTGTATTGTGTCAAACACTGTACAAATACCAGGTGTTATTCAGCATTAAGCTCAACATATTTTACCTTTAAATGGTATGACACAGCAGTGAGAGCCAGACTGTCACTCATCAGCTATAGGACCTTGACCATATAAGGCCTGTGCCTGCGTCCTCCTCTGCAAAAGAGACTAATTGCACTTACAGGGTTATTGTGAAGACTGACTAACTTAGTATTACACAAAGCACCTAAAATAGTCTCCATGAGTAAGTGCTATATATGGTATACAAGTATTTGCTATTATTACCATCATATTATCAAAATTCTATCATGATCTTCCTGCCTAGCATTCATAGCTGTCCATAATCTCTCTTCTACATTTTCCCTTCTACTCCCAAGAGCTGAGAAACTCTGCTCTGGCCAGAGCCATCTCCCTAATACCCTGCATTCAATCCTGAACTCTGCCCTTTTCATTTAGCATCCCTTATCTAAAATGCCCTTTTCTCTCCTATCTACCATTAATCAAAGGCCAGTCCAAGTCCCACCTCCCCAGCCCTGTGAACCGTCCTCTCCCCTTCTCTGAGTCACAACGGCAGTTCCCATCCAGACTGTTCCCCTGGATTTTCAATCATGCACTTCCTTGTACTGCCACTTAACCATCTATTGTCTTGGTCGCCCACAAGGGCACCTCTCCCTTCTGAGGAGAAGCTCTAAAGACCGGGATCCGCTTTCCTGGCCACATGACTATCATGGCCACTCCGTTCTTTCTCGAAGCACTTCAAACTTGAATGGAGAAGCTCTCTCCTTCCTATCACGGGGCTGTTGTGAGTCTCAGCCACCACGCGCCAAGGCCCCACACCCACAGTTGTGTGAGAGTGTAAGAGAACGAAGGACACACAGAGAGAGGCAGAGGTGAGCGACGGAGAGTGGGACTCCGATGGTGTCTCCTCCCGGCTCCAAACGTCCCTGACGCTGGCTCCGCCTATCCTGCTGCACCCTGGTTATTGGGTTATATGTGTCAATGAGGTTCCTTCTTATGCTTTTAACTAGTTTGACTATTAACAGCCTGGTATGGATACTGGCAAATACAATACCTTTTTCCAATTAATGGGCCGCTGTCCCACAGCCGGGCTATTTTCAGCTTTAATTATATGACTTGTCCTTGTTCATTATCTATATACCATTAAAGAGCAACAAAAGTAAGTGATTCATTGCTGACACATGGCATTTCTCGAGAAGCCATTAATTAACAAAATAGCACTTGAACGTAAATTGTTAAGGAGTGTCAGCAAATAAAACTGTAATCAGAATTTTTTCTCCCTTCCTGTGTATACACCTTGGTGAATTGCACTGAGGAGTTTCCAGCTTTAATTTAAAGCTTATCAGGGACACCGAGTACCGCATTAATCTTTAAGGACTGAGTCTAAGCGTGCCCGGCCTTCTCCATTCTCTCTTCCAGAAACAAGAGATGACCTGGGCCACAGCACATCCGTCTTCTCCAGCCTCCCAGGAGTCTCGGCCCCTGGCACGCGAGGACCACCGAGCCGAGCTTGGTCTCATCTTGAAGGAATTCCAACACCAATGACTGAGCACACACTATGTACCAGGCACCGATGGGCAGGTCAGGGAAGATAGAAGAAGGAATAACATAATCCATGCCTGAGCAGCTATGGCCGGCTTCTCCCCCCGCACCCATATATTTTGGACCTCACCAATTCTACGTGCTCCGACTTCCATCTGCTACTGTCTACATCTTGAGCCTGAGGAATTCTTCCAGAGCACCGAAGGCCAGAAGGCCCAGGGAATTAACACCTCCCTATGCCACCTCCACTTTCCGACCTTCAACCAGTGAGTGACAGAAAGATGTATATAAATACTCCAGTTCCCTTGACACTTGGGGGCAAATGCTGAGACACATAAGTGGCCCATGATAACCAACTTAATAATGAAAGAATGGGCATTTTATTAGCCTCTTTTCCCTTGCTCTATTACTTTTCCACTTCCTGTCAGTGTTCCCTGTATCTCCCCTGGGGTGCGGGTGGGGGTGAGGGGGTGCTGCTTGCATTCAATTCTTTGTTTCCTGCTCTGCTTCCAAGTCACCAAACTGAGACAACACCCTTAAAGAACATACAGTGTCATGGGAAAGGCCAGCCTGCAAATAATATTTCTTCAGCAGAGGAGTAAAGATGTGAAGACAGAAAAATAGGTGCTTCTATTTCTCATGACTCTAAGTGCTGCTTCTCCAGGCCCCAGAGTCACAGTAAATGGAAATCACCTCACAGGGCTTTAGGCAGGGAATGCTGTTTGCTGTGTCTCTTATTGCTAGTTATTAATGCCTAACTCCCTTCTGCCCACGTCTCTTTTCCTTGTAATCTGGCTGGAGCCTTATCAACTTCACCTCCTACAAGTAGGATTCCTTTTTGCGGTAGACCTTGCCATGAACTCACCGAAAAAGATAATTATTTAATCAAATTCTAATACGATACCTTCCTGAGATAAGATTAGGCTGAGACATAGAATCCGATGACCCAGAAGGCTCAGGTCCAAGAATCAAGTTTGGTTAATTGAAGACAGTCAAGTCATTTGAGTATTCAATGGACTCATCAAATTAAGGGCATGCCTCTGGCATTGGGGAAGTCCCTGCACGGCTGAACCAGCCTGCTAGAGAAAGCATCTTTGAGGTGAGTGACTGTGAGCTTGAGAATGTCCCTCTACCCCCCTCCTAATGGCTTACTCAAAGCCCTTATCCAGGGAGGAAGGTGGTCTCAGACTGCCTAGCACCTGGCATGTGGGTTAAGCAGGTCCAGACACCTGAATACACCTGAGGCCCATGCAAAGCTTAATTTGTACCAAGTTTCCTCATTCCCCCTTGGGCTCATTTTGCTCGATTACTGCTTTATAAAGATTCCCTCTGTGGCATCATGGAGGTCCTTGCTTTAGGCAAAGATTCACACAGGAGAAGAGATGAAAAGAAAGAATCCGTGCATTTAACAACACATTTTGAAATTTAAAATGATCTAAACAAAATAGGCTGTCGTTATAACTAATTATGTTTTTAGTTTGGAAATGAACTTTGCCTCTAAATTCAAAGTAAAAAATTGCATACACATTTATCATTTTCTAGGGTATGCACCCTGTGCCATTTCAAATTCCACATTTTTTTGTCTGTTCTCTCTTCACCAAAACAGTCAGACAAAAGAAACATAAAGTTAATAGCACAATAACAAAAGGACATAAATAATTGGAATGTCTCTCTAGTCAGAAGTATTCTAGTTTCTACTAAAGGATTTCACTATGATGAATATTACTACCCTCAAGATCAATGGAATGAAGGCTCTGCCAAATCTAACTCAATGCCAGGAAAATCTATATCGCATTTACAGATTTCAGATGGAAAGATCCAGCATTTATAGCACAAAGCATTTGTATTCTCTTTTTTCCATTCTCCTCTAGGTTTCCTTCCAGAACCAAAACTATTTGCAAGACTTAATGGCAAATGGCTCCTGTTCGTAAGGACAATACTGTAATCACCAAGCAGAACACCCTGACAATGGTGCATCAACCATCCTTAAAACCTGGACCCAAAACAACTGATCACCCTGCGTCTGTTGCTTCATTCCCTTCATGCCATTCTCCCTAAAAGAACTAAGTTGTTACTGAAATATAATCACTCCACCTATATAGTGAGCAGGCCAACTGAGTAGATCAAATGGATTTGTAAGCATTTATTGGTTGTTTCAGTAAAGCTGTGCAATGTAATTATGGACACTGAACTCTGCCTTCATTAGCCGTGCAAAATTCCCCAAGTCAGTATTTACATTTTAGCAGCTTATTAAGCGTCTAGATGCTGTGATTCAATCAGCTTCACAGAATCCTCTCTGGTGTGCCTACACTGACCCAGAAATGATGGAGGGCAAATAGATTCAAATTCGTCAAGAGCAGTCGCACTGGCACAGCACTTCACCCTTGATTTACTTCTGAATCTGGATACATCCCGTGCAGCTTTATTGCATCCAGAAGAACCAGATTGTATGTATTCTGCAATGAATTTCACAGCCAAATGAATCATGGCTACTCACAGGAAAGAATGAGGAATCTTGCTAAGAACTGAGCTGTCATCAATTCCCAGACTGATACAACCCTAACATGTATGTGAGGGGGTCAGTGACACAGCCAATGATTCAGTAAGTGGGGAAACAAGCCTCACACTTTGGTGGAATGACGGGATCATGATCACAATATGTCTTGGAGAGGTAAGTACAGCCAGGAGAAAGAGAGGTCATTTCCATTTCAAAGGGACCAGGAGGCAGCGATTTTCAGACATGTGCCTTTCTGTATCTGTTCCCTCAGAGGAGATGGAAGGGATATGCAGGGAAGATAAATAACTATGGCCAGGACATACCTGGTGACGCATCTGCACCCATGGGGCTTCTCTCATGCTACACACCAAGGACGTCATAAATATCCATTAACTGTAATAAGCAAAAGCTTGAACCAGACAAGTCGTTAGCTTTGTGCTAAAAGTTCACAGTCCGAGCATTATGAGAAGAAGCTAGGAAGAGTTTGTTAGTGGTCAACCATGGAGAGAATACCGAATGGTAATGGTAGCCGTCAGAGGAGAAGAAGTAGGAGGGGACATAGTATTAAGTAACATGTGAGTGATTACTGTGTGGTGGGGATTGTGCATTTTCCCACGCAATCCCCATAACAGACCTGAGATAAGTATTACCATTACTACTTTACAGATGTAGGAACTGAGGCACAAGGAGACTAAGTGACCTGCCTAAGACCCTGTAGTCTATAAGTGATATAAATAGATTCAAAACCTGGGAGTCTAACTGCAAAGACTGATATCTTAACAACTAGGCAAAGAGAGATCTATTCACTGGTTTATTTGATAATCTTTAATATATCTAAGAAAGAAATGTTGTAAAGAACTGGTAAATATAAATTTCTTTCACTATCTATAGAAACCTCTCCATGTCCAGATACTTTATTGAGATTTCTGAAATAAGGTATCCTTTCAGACCATAGCCAGTTAAAGATTTATCATTGCTATTAACATTAGGACCAACACAAAAATAAAAGGAATAGGAGTTGAATGTTTCTCAGAAAACAGAGAGAGTCTTTAAACTGTCTTCTTGAGCCTGAACAGTGGATTTCAATATTTATCTTACAATATGGTAATATGGATTTTTCTACTGAAACGTATTTGGCTAGATTTGAGTCTACATAAATATTAACCTAGGAAACCAGGCTTGGGTCTATATCTACATGAAACCATTAAATTTCTCTGTCAGATACCATTAAAGATTCTACATGCTAATAAAAGAGAGAGAGATGAAGTAATGCTGGTATTAATCAGATTTTCTTGATATGTAACTGAGCAGAAACAAGGTGACAAAATGAAAGCACTTACAGGTGATGTATTGAAGGGAAAAACATCAGACTACACATAACTGGTCCTCACCTGCCACCTAGCATACCATAATCCAAGAGCAAGACTGAGCCTTCACCTCCAAAGATACTTAATGTAAGATGCTGGTATCCCAGTTACTCTCTTCCAAATATTCCAAACATTAAAGCAACACTGATTTATTATTTCTCACAAGCCTATGGGTTTTGACTGGGCAGGTCTTCCACTTGTTTCAACTGGGTCTAATCATACATTTAGCAGGAGAGTCGGCTGGCCTGGCAGGTCCAAGACGGCCTCACTTGCACGTCTGGCAGTTGGATCTAGCTGTGCTGGGGGCCTCAGCTGGCCTCCTCGTGGACGCTCTCTTCCAACAGTCTAGGCCATCTTCTGCGCTTGGGGTCTCGGGAAAATGTCTCAAGAGAGAGGAGGTAAAATATGCAAGGCTTTTGAAGCCAAGGCTCTAGGACTCACACAACATAACTTCTGTCACATTCTATGGGTCAAAGCAAAATTAGTCTGGCCCAAATCCAAGGAGATCAAACAAGAAAATTTATCTCTGTGATTATACGAACAGCAAAGCCACATTGCAAAAGAGCATGTACAGTGAATGGGAACAATTTGTGGCTAAACAATTTCTCTCTTTCTCTCTCTCTCTCTCTCTCTCTCTCTCACACACACACACACAGAGTCAGCCATCTTAACTGCATCAGTGTCAACATCTCAGTATCCTAGTTTTGCAAGATGTTACCATTGTAAGAACCAAGATAAAGATCACATGAGATATTCAGCAAAAGGACTAACCTCCTTTCCTCATGGGGCATACTTCCCAGGATCTCATTCTGAATCTTCTGCAAACCACAGGGAAAAATGAAAGAGAAGGCCCAGGAGCTGATAATAGAGTAATCAATCAGAAAATGACACAAGGTGAGGAGAGACTAAATATTATTCAAAATCTCCATTCTAGAACTTTAAAACCTCTCAGGAAATGTAACTTGCTTCTAAAACATTGAGAATGTCTTCTCTCACCATTTCCAGGTCTCGATTATCCAGAACTACAGAATATTTCACAAGCACTTGCATATGCACGTCAAATGCATATACATGTGTATATGATGTATATATATATCAAACCATCCCAAGTATGCTTTAAATGTATTTCAATTTTATATGTCAATTATGCCTCAGCAAAACTTAAAAGAAATACAAATCTTAAAGATTAATAAAAGACTCGAACTATTCAAGACTGAGCTCCGTGGACGGCTTCTCACCCGCCTGCCAGACACAGTCTCACCACCCAACTTGCCAAAGATGCTGCAGTGTATTCTATTACTTTTATTTACATGGTATCCACCCCCCTTTCTTTTTAAGAAAACTGCCTCTTCCTTGCTTTTTCCACGTGGGTTGATTGAGGCCAGCCCTGACTCAAGTATGAAGACAGGCAACGGTCTCAGGGTAAGGTAATCAGCATATGCAGGGACAGACATGAGATCTGTATTAGCCAACAGTCAGGTGACCTAGTTAGCCAATGACAGGCAGGTCCGAGACTTGTGTTAGAACCCTTGGAACACACTCCTTTTCTCCTGTGGTGTTAAGTGAACAGGCTGTGAGCTCAGAACTCCTGAGTGTATTTTGCCAATACTAAGTGTGAGCCAGCCTGAAAATGGCACCAACACATAGGAAAGCCAAGCAGAGAGACAGGGAGAGAATGGGTCTTGAGGACAACATTTGAGGGTCTGGCTTCACCTACCCTAGATCTCCCCTCAGACTTTTTTGTTACATAAACAAATAAAATTCTCTTTTGGCTTAAGCTAGCCTAAGTTGGATTACTGTCACTCATGACCAAAAGTGTTCTACCCAACACAAATAAAGAGGATGAAGAGGTTCTGGGAGTGTCTTGGGAGAGCAGAAGAGAGGGCTATACAGGAGAATAACTACCAATTTTTCAGAGAAAGAATGGAAGCTGAGCTGCTGTGTGCTTGCTTCCTGGCCTTTTCTGGCACCTGAGCCAAAAACCTGCCTCACCCTGCAACAGGGAGAGCCGGCCGCAGTGGTCTCAGAACTAGATGAGGACATACAGGAATTCTTATGAAATGGTCTTTGTTATCAAGAAAGAAATAAGAGCATAATTTTTAAAGGTTTTCTCTAGTATTAAAACAAAATAGAAGAATCTTTGTGTTTTCAGAACATGAAAAATAAAGACAATAGCACATGATGACCCAAAACATAAAACAAGATGCTCTGGGTACAAATATTTGAGGTCCAAATGCTGAATTAGAGAAACAATGTTCCACCAAATATATTAGAGTTCTCCGAAGTAACAGAACCAATAGAATAAACACACACACACACACATACATATATATATACATGTACATATATATATATATATGGAGAGAGGCTGACTGATAGATTTTAAGGAATTGGTGCATTCAGTTACGGAGACTGGAAAGTTCAAAATCTACAGGGTGAGCCATCACTTCAGACCATTTAAGGGGCCATAGAGACCCATTAGGAGTCAGTATTGCAGTTCAAGTCCAAAGCCCATCTGCTGGCAGAATTCCCTCTTACTTGGAGGCAGGGTGGGGCAGAGGGAGGGTTTCCGTCTTTTGTTCTATGTGGGCCTTCAACTGATTGGATGAGGCCCACCCACATTATGGAGGGGAATCTGCTTTTCTCAAAGTTCACCAATTTAAATGTTAATCTCACCTGAAACACCCTCACAGAGTCATCCAAAATAATTTTGACCACATATCTGGCACCATACCCAGCCAAGCTGTCATAAAATTAACTATCACACTAAGCATAGGAACAAGTCTTAGCAAATTCCTCAGTGTCATCAACTACATTTTTTCTAGCTTACAAAATCCAGACCTATCGAAAAATGCCTTCATAGCATGTTCTCATTAACTTCCAAGTCTGAAATACACAGGAAGCATGGTTGGATATGATAGGAAAAACACTGACCAAAGAGTGAGAATGACCGAGTTCTAATTACATGTCTGGTGCTAGTTTAACCATTTCCCAAACTGGATTTCAGTTTCCTTATTTCAGAGGTGAGGGGACTAGGGCACGTGATCTCCAAGTACCTTCTAACATTTAGTTATGCCACGGTTCTAATCTCTCTCATCAAGAGCCATCAACCTCACTCCTTCCTAGAATCTCTACAGTCTAGATTTATAATATCTATTTCAAATGCCACATTTGATATTGTTCTTTTTCCCAGCTCCAACTTTTATGCTATTTAAACAAAAGTGGGGCATGTGCTACTGAGAATAGCGGTGACGGGCTTGTGGGCATTGGCAACAGCCCAGCCAAGGTGACGCTAAGTTGTTAAAGGCAGCCCACACTAAAAGGTTTTCTCAGCTCTAGCAGGTGAAAGTTTTGCTTTTCCAATGGAAAACAAGCTGGATCCAAAAGACAGAGATGGTGACAAAAACATCTAGTCCTTCCCTTGAGGCTGGTGTATTCGTGAGACATTTCTGCTCAGATTGAAAAGGTATTTCAAGATGATCAAGAAAGGTTTGAAAGCACACCTGAGGAAAGGGTCTGGGTTAATGACAAAGAGGAACCCACTTCAAACAGGATTTTCACTATTTCTGGCAACCAAGAAATGCTATTTTATTCTCTGTAATTTCTATAATAACACATTTATGTTTAGCACCTAGGATGTGATAAAAATAAAATAATAAGAGAGTTACACTGTTGATGGGAATGCAAGATGGCACAGCTGCTATGGGGATCACTCAAAATATTAAAAGTAGAACCACCATTTGATTCAATAAGCCCCCTTCTGGGTATTTATACAAAATAATTGAAATCTAGGATCTCAAAGAGATTTTAGTACTCCAATGTTCATTGCAGCACTGTTCACAACATCAAGATATGGAAACAACCTACATGTCCATCAATATAATGAAAGTGCTGTATATACACACAACTGAATATTATTCAGCCTTTAAAAAGAAGAAAATCCTGCAATATGCAATAATATGGATGAACCTTTAAGACACTATACTAAGCAAAATAAGCTAGTCACAGTACAAATACTGCATTAGTCCTCTTATATGAGGTATCTAGAATAATCAAACTCATATAATCAGAGAATAGAAGGGTGATTACCAAGGACTAGGGACAGGGGGAAATAGGAAATTGCTAATCAATGACACAAAGTTTCAAATATGCAAGATGAATATGTTCTAGATAGCTGCTGTAAAATATTTGCCTACAGCTAACAATGTTATATAGTATACTTAAAAATTATTAAGAGGATAGATCTCAGGTTAAGTGTTCTTGTCACAAAGAACATTTTTTTTTTAATTAGAGAGTTTCAAGAGACATACATCTAATGAACATGCATCCTAAGGGGGATAAAATAACATGTAAAAAGTGACAAGTATTACAGAAAAGATATAACAATAGATTACGAAGAAGGAAGTGTGAATTATGATAGACTACTCTGAATTATAATTATTTTTATGGCTGTTTCAGGGATCTTAACTACAAGTCCCCAAGGAAAAGGATTACATCCTTTGTGTTGGTCACTTCCCTCAGTACATTGCTTCACCCACGATAGATATTTGACCTGCTTGTTGGAGAAATGATGAAATGAATGAATGCCACTCCAAGTCACAGCTGTCACTTTCACTTAAAATTTTTGTCAGCCAATATAAAGTCTTTCTAATATTCAAATAAAGCCTTTTGGAAATCTAGTAGTGAATTATTTACTAGTAGTAGTAGAAAGGTTTTAAGTATATAATCCTCCAACTGTTGATAGACATCTTTGAATGAAATACTGAGAGACATATAATGCAGAGAGAATAAAATATTCAAAACATTTTATTGTCATAGTTTGTTTCATTATACTGTTATGCCCTTGCTTTTATCTGCAATATGAAATAAATGCACCAAAAAAATTATAACATAGGAATGGTTTCTAGTTTTCAACAAAGTAGCAGAAAGTTCAGGACAAGAAGGTACTCCACTCCCAAAACCTAATCCTCTCACAGGAGAAATAGGGAGGTTAACACATCTCAGAGCCATGCTTATACATAAACAGCAAGAAAGCTCTGGGGAGTCAGACAGTGGTTAGGTCCCATGGTAAGAAGAGGAGTGTGCTAGAGAGGGAGAGTCCTGAAGCCACAGATCAAAATAGGTTAGGAGAGCTTTCTATCAATTCTTTTTCTCTCCTCCACATTGCCTTGGGAGAATACTCACTACAATAGTGCAGATACAGATGTTAAAGAAATAATATGGTAGCATTGGAATACAGCTACAATAAAGGGCCTAGAGCAATGAGACCTAGCAGAAAAGCTGGCCACTGAATCTTCCCTCTTCTGCTTCCCCTCCCTACTCCTTAGGCTAGGAAATTACATAAAAAGGTGCTGATCCCCAGATGGAACAATATATGGTGACACCTGTAGCAGAGGAAACTGAAATGGACAGAACCCAGATTATACCAGGGCCTCTCCCCAAGCACTGAAATCTTAAATTACCTAAAGGAGTGCAAACTGGGACCTGGTCTTATGCCCATTCCCTCATGTCAACATTACAAGACAAAGAATCTGCTATCCATAGAGGAATAAAAGATATATC
Organism: Phataginus tricuspis; assembly: GCA_029783875.1. Classification (NCBI taxonomy): domain Eukaryota; kingdom Metazoa; phylum Chordata; class Mammalia; order Pholidota; family Manidae; genus Phataginus; species Phataginus tricuspis. The sequence continues at coordinate 2,068,259 of JAQQAC010008719.1, read as the reverse complement.
CAGAAAAATATTAAAACAAATCTGAAGAAAATACACATTCTGCAATAAAAATAACAAATGAAACACCCTATACTAAAACTGTGTTAAACCTAAACTATTTTTTTAAAAGAAAAAATAATGAAACTGACCAGAAAAGTATCAGATAAGTTTTTCTAAAAATCCATATCTAGTGAAGTTATACTGAAAATGTTTTAAAATTTTGAAATCTTTTAAAGTGGAAAGGTAGATAATTTACAATGTAAAAAAATCAAATGGACATAAAAAATTTATCAACATCATTGGTACATTAAGATATTATAATAAATATTTCAGAATGTTGAAGAAAAAATTTTGAATCTGGGGTTTTATATCCAGCTAAAGTATCATCTAAATGTAATGATGAGATGAAGATATTCACAGGCTTATTGAGGTGATAAAAATTTATTACACAAAGACTGTCTTTGAAAGAACTGTTGAAAAATATACCCTAACATGATAAAGAATGGATCCAGGAGAAAAGAAAAGGGGTGTGGGAACTAAGAATGAGACAAAACTTTATTGTTATCTAATAAGCAATAACCAGAAAAGTATATGCATAAATACCTAAAACTAAAATTCTTAACAATAATAATATGACAATGAAGTTTGAAGGAGGATACCAGAGGGAAGCAAGAAAAGTTAAAATGTACTAAGGTTCTTGTCTTAGTCAGTGAAAAAAATAGATATTGATAAGTTTTCTAACTCCTTGATGGTAAAAATAAGGACAACTATAAATCTTAGTAGATTGGGAGAAAACACCATAAGAATAAACATAATTATATACAGCTTTCAAAAGAGAAAAATTTTTTCCATATATCTAATGGAGTATATAAAGGGAGGAAGGGTAAATAGAAAACAAAGAATAGATGACAGAAACAAGTCTTAAAAATAATTACAGTGAACATAAGCAGATCAAACTTAGCGATCAAAAGGCAAAATCCCAGAGTGACTATTAAACGGGGGAAAAAGCAAAAAACGTATACAAAAATGTTAATAATAGGAATGGAGAATATATACCAGAAAAATAAGAAATAAAAGAAAGCCAGTTACAGAACCCACCATGAAAAATGTCTTGAGGGAAAAGGGGAACATCATATATTGGTAAAAGAAACACTATATTAGGAAAATATAACAATCATTATGTATATATATACACATATATATATAGCCTTGAAATGTATGTACTTTTTAAAATATATATGATTCCTATATATGATTTAAAATATATGTACTTTTTAAAATCACTGAAAAATTAGGAGAGATAAAGAGCTGAATCAACAAGTGTAGGTGAAAATTTTAACACATCTCAGAAACTGCTAGATCAACATGCAAAATAAGCCAAATGGAAATGCATAAATCCCACAACAAATAAGCTTGATCACAGAGAATATTATAACGAGTAACACAGATTGCATGTAATTTGAACCCACAGGAACACTCACAAGAATTCATATTTTAGTACATTTCTTTCAAAACAATACTTTATGAGGATGGTTCTTTATCTATGTTGCAGACACTTTGACAATTTCATAATCTCCTTTTGAAAGATGGCTTTTAAGAATGCAGGCTAAAAGTCAACACTTGCTTCGACATAAAGAATTTGTCTTACTGCTTATTCCTTCTGTTTTACTTAAATTAGGAGATAACTCCTCTGAGTAAACTGTATTTTCCCAGTTATGATTTCTGCCTTCCTTGGAACAGATATTACAATTTGAAACACATTCCTTTTTAAATAGCTCTGATGGTGTAAATTATCTTTATTGTTACCAAAAGTTACTTAGTGTCATGTCTGGTGAAGAAGGTGAGTGTTTTGAGTCACAAAGAAGTTGTGACCTTAGAAGTATCACACCAGCTGCAGAATTGTCAGTATCCCTTCCCCCTTCTCCCAACAATAGCCACCCACTGGGACACTTAACCTCCTCCCTACTCTTAGTCCATGCATACTGGGTGGACCTGAGACTCCATGGGAAAGCACGTGTCCCAGAGCTAAACCAGAAACCGCACTGCATTCCCCTGGCCTCAGAGATAGTCTCAGGCTGGGCGTGCAGTCTCAGTCTCGTGATTCCTCTAGAAGCTATCAGAACTGCTGCTCTCTGCCTCCAATGGACTTCAGCTTGAAAGGCTGCTTTAATCACTTTTGCCACCACACAGGAAAAACCTGTCTGAGGCAGACAAACAAGACCCTGATGACACTGTTTTGACTTTCTCCGTCCACTGCATTTGAAAACAGAGCTCTCCCTTAAACTTTTCCAGTTACATGGACCAGAAGATTCCCTTTTGGCTCTGGTCATTTGGGTGGAGTTTTCTGTAATTTTAACAAAAGTTCTATAATGTGACTTGCCTATACAGCTCATGTATTTGCTTTAAAGGCAATTCCAAAAGAGAAACAAAAAATATTTTGAACTACCACAATATAATTGAAATGCAATCTCCCAAAGTGATTAGAGTGGAAAAGAAACATTCAAATGCATTGATTATTACATACTTGGTAAAATGTCAGTGTCCATTTAACATTAAGTCATACTTTAGCTATTCTAAGGTCAGATATCCTTCTCGCTGCAACATAGGTCATGTGCCCATTCTTGTAACAAGGTGACTGGGCAGTGTTACTAGAAGAGAAGGATACAATGGTGGTAGGCAGATAGAAGCAACAGACATTCATTATTATCAAAGTTACCTTTGAATAAGCATGAGCATTATAGGAAAGCATTTAAAATTTTCAACATTTATTACATTTTTAAAATCTTTTAAAGGAGGTTGTGCTTTATATCAAGGATTTTAAGCTAAAATCCATAGACTATTACTATCATAGGATTCAGATTGACCATAAAATCCCTGGTAATATGTAAAATTTGTGTTGCATGACCATATGGAGATTTGGGGGAAGGGAATCTATAGCTTATTAGGTTCTGAGCAGAATCCTAACACAAGTAAGGGTTAGGAATCACTGCCATGCAGATAATAAGGTGGTTTTGCTGCTTACGAGATAAATTCCAATAGAAATATAGCCAACTTTTGAAATGACTCAAGATAGAACATGCACAATATACCAATAAACTAACAGGGTTATTATCTCTGGTGATGGAATGAGGGTAATTTTTCTTCTTTGAGGATTTCTGCATTTCCAACATTGTCTATAAAGAGTATGAATTAGATCAGTAATATAAAACATTAGTTTAAGAAAGAAAAATGCCTGCCTATATCCCTGGGTCTATCATAAAGTTCCCAGGTCCACCAGAGCAATTAAACCACTTCAATATTTAAATCAATGGGAAGTACAAGAATGAAGCATCAAAATTCAAAAGGCGTAGAAATTCAAAGTAATCAGAAAATCCCATGTTCTCCGAACTAAACTTCTGCAATTCACTCTTAAATTCACTAATTGCCCAAATATTCAAGATCTAAAAAAAAAAGGAAAATGTGAACCACCACTTCTAAATCAATCCTGCTATCAAATCCCATTCTCATTCAAATGCTCCCCCAAGAGCTTTAAAACTCCAGTGGTGAATGGTGTCTTCCAATAAAGTGCACCACTGCGTTCAGTGCCAAAAGATTAATAAAACTTTACCAAGATAATTACTTAAAAGTAGTCTCCATTGGGCACATAAGGTGAGAAAAGGCTCATTCCCGCTAGTAATAATTATCACTGGGTAAATTATTTCCTAACTATGCTCTCCCAGTGGTGCCTTCTTCCAAGGAGTCCTTACAGAGACGCCGATAGCCTTCTGGGGTGTAGTGTAAGGTCATGACCCACTTGCCAGTCTACGTCACCCTGACATCTTCCTTTTTATCCTTCTGCATTCTTTCCAGACCTTTCCAGAATGTGTTCTTCATTCCTCTTCCCCAACTAAAGATTTATGACAATAACGGTAGAACTATTGGAGTGCTTAGTATAATGTCCCGCATATAGAAAGGGCGTGGGTGTCATCCACTCCTTTACTCGTTGTTTTATTCATTCAGGAAGTACTCATTGAGTGCCCACCACTTGCCAAGCACCCAACTAGGTTCTCAGTCCTGGTGATGGAAGCAGATAAAGACACTGCTCATATGACATTTCATTCCATGGGGAGATGGGCAATAAAGAACAGACATAACAAGTAAAGTGGGTAGTAGGTAAGGAGGCGATAAAAAGTAAAGCAGGGTTAGGGGATCGGGAGTGCCACGTGGGGGGCTGGTACATGGTGCATTGTGAAAGGTGAGGGGTCAGCAGTCTTCACTTGAGAAGGGAAGATCTGAACCAAGATTTGAAGGGAAGGAAGTTAACCAGGGAAACACTTGAAAGAAGAACATTCGAGGAACATGGAAGCCGCACAGACTGTGGCAGGACGTGAGCAATGGGTGATGAGGCCACAGAGACACGGAGACTGCACACTACATGCACATCCTTGCAGGCCTTTGTAAGGACTTCAGTTTCCACGAGAAGTGGAATCCACTGGACAGTATTAGAAGAGTGATATGACCAGACTTACATTTCAAGGATCTCTCAAGCAAACGCAGGCGACTCTGAGACCACAGACTGGGGCAGGCAATGCTGAAAACAGTGCAGGGCGGAACTCAGATTGGGACACCGACAGCAGCAGTGGAGAGAAGTGGCTGGGTTCAGGATATTCCTTACAGACACAGACGAGTGGAGGCGGGTTCTGAGAGAGAGAAACAAGGATGATTTCAAAGGTTTTGCCGCCGGGAACTGGAGAGAGTTGCCATCGGTGAGATGGAGAAGGCTGTGGGTAAAGCAGGTTTGAGGAGGAAGTTGAGGATTTCAGTCTTGAACATGTTGAGTTGGAGATGCAAATCAGCCTTTCAGATGGAGTTGTCGGGTGACTCCAGGTGAATATGTGACTCTGGGAGAAAGGTCTGAATTAGAGATAATCATTTAAGAGTCATTAGCGTATGGATGGCATTTAAAACCGCTAGGGTGGCTGGGGAGGGGAGGGGAAGGAACAGAAGACAATGCACAGCAAGGTCTGAGCCCTGAGACACTCCAACAGTAAAAGCCTAGAGAGACAAGAAAAAAAGTAATCAAGTAGCTGAGGATGAGAGATCTGTGAAGTAGGAGGAAAACATCACAGCATTTAACCCATATAGTAACCAGGTACTATTATTATTTCCCTTTTTCAGATGAGAAAGCCAAGGCATAGTAAAGTCATGCTGCCCCAGGACGTACTGCTCCATGGCCTGGATTTGACTCAGGTTTATCTGATTCTGAAATCCATACTCTAATCCATCACGTTAAACTGCTACCTACCTGATCTTCAGGCATGTCTGTCTCCTAAAAATATAGTACTTTCTTACATATCTCTCAGAAAATCTCCTACAGCACATGTACTCTAGGCTAAAATATTTGACTAGCACTCTTCATTCTTCCACTGCTTCTTGCAGATGTTTGCTCTTTCCACCCCCACCTTTAAAAAACGTTCCTTGGCTTCTTCAAGGTACATTTGATTCCTCTAAAACTCTTTGCAGCTTTCTCATTATTACAATCTATTGACCTCCAGATCACTTCTCACGGTCCAGTGAGGACTTTCGAAGTTGAGTTAATTCAGTATCAATGTGGGTGACTACCAGCAGCTCCTGCTGAGACCTGTGAGTCAGCTCACGGCTAAGACCTCACTCAGCCTACGCACCCAGGATTCTGACACTCTTCTCTGCAAAAACAGCCTCTGGGACTTCTCCCTCTTTCCCACCAAATTTAGTGATCAACTTCTTCAAGCCTTCTGATTCCTGACCCCTCAATTTCCTTCTTCTCTTTGGACACCGTTTGACTTTTTCTTCCCTATAGAGCTGCAGCTTGCAAGACAACTCAACGTTTGTAGCAACCCTGCAGTCTTACCTCTCTTCTGCTCGTACACCTCATCTGCTAAGGGCTGCAGAGGGAATCACCTGAAAATTAATTCAATGGCAGCTGTACCAGTCCTCCTCTACATGCCTCAGAGGAATACATGTCATTTTTCTTATCTAAGATTAACTCCTCTGACTGCCTGTGCTCCGAATCCCATCACCTCTTACCTCTTCCCAAGCTGTACTCTATTATTGGTCCCCTCTGTCTCCTATGTCTTCAGCCTTTTTCTCTCCCCTGGCTCCTACCTGTAGCTAACAAACATGCTCTAAGTATAATAAGACCAGCTAGTGTACATGGACTTTTTTTCTGACACTCTGTGAATCTCGAATGATTCTCTTGTATCTCTCCACTGGAATCTATTTTTTACAAGCTTGGCTCAAAGGATTCTCACCTGGCCCTGGTTGGCTAGCTCACTGCACACACATGGGCAATACATTGTTATTGACTCTATATGAAGAGTTCTGCCCAGTGCTCTGGGCGACACGGGGGCACAGCTGCTGCACGGCTGCAGGAGAGCAGAGGCTAGAGTGGTGGCAGCACCGAGGATGGAGTCTGAGACGGCTGCGGGGATAGAGAGGCCCAGAGGCAGAGACCGGCTTGCTGCCTGCAGACTCGCTCTGAGTGGACAGGAGGGATTCTAGCGATTGACCTGCCACTGTGGGAATAAAGTTGGGTATAAATCCTTTCCCAAGATGTTCCACTGTCATTTCTTTGGTCTCATTGAATCCATAGTGAACTTCTCCGGGGCTGAAACCCATTGGCAAGACAATAGCAATGCCAAAAATGCCATATCCTGCCTTGTTGTATAAAGTGAAGACACATCTGACATGGCTTTTTAGTTATAATGGAAAAAAATGATATATAGTTAGATTTACCTTTGAAAATGTCTCAGAAAGGTCATGTGTTTAAGTCCTTCTTCATGTTATCTTTCAGTAAATTGAGAAAACCCAGTGTTCCCTCTCCTGTTGCAAGAGATCTGTTTACCCTCTTGAAGGCCAAATGAGGTCACTGGCTTTTATCTTGTAAGACAGTGACGTAGCTTTAAGTCCTGGAATTACTTTCAGCTGGTGAGATGCTCACACAATGAGAGGCAGGTGGAAATTGAAAACTGAAATCACCCACAATACTAGATTCCCGTTTCCTAACCCACAATCACTCAGAGCACATGCTCGTCAAGTGTAATGCAGGCAAACTCGCCCAAATTTCTGATGCTACCAGATCTCACCAAATCTGAACACATTTGCTGTTAAGACACAAATTTATTTACCATTAATAAATTACAAATACTGCCAATTAAACTATTCCATGCCATTAACTATAAAAAAGAATCCCAATTTTAAAAGTGTAAAAATGTATATCTTAGATCAGTAAGTACACTATTAACATCTTTAAACCAAACTGTAAGATCCTCGAGGGCAAGGAAATTCACTTTGTATACCCTATAGAATCTTGTATATAGTAGACAATAATCGTTTGTTGAATTTAATCAAATATACATAACAGCCAGTTAAAAGTTTTCCGGTAGGTTTTAGGCACCTTCTCTCACTCTATGAAGGGTCTTAATCAGTATCTTATAAAGTCAGTGGAATAAAGTAAGTTAGGAGGAAATTTCAATCAAGCACATATAAAGATTTCTCTTAAAAATATAAAACACAAAGCATAAAGCATTTTAATTACCAATACCCAGTTGTAAGCAAGTGTGATCTCATTAACATAAACAAACCCTAAAAACAGTCTGGAAAAGTAGGCAACAGGTTCCCTGAGAGTTGTAGGCAGAACCGAGATGGTGAGTAACTGACCAAATCCATCAAGTTCACCACGTATGAAACCTCCGGGGTTCGGGGCCATCTCTGCCTCCAGCCCAGCTTTCCTGCTCTGCCCACAGGGCTAACTTCTGCCGGTGCCTCCACCACTGCCCACTCCTTTACTAACAAAATCCCACCTCCCCACACCAGTCCCCTGGGCCCAACTAAGGGATAAAATGCTACCAGAGATGGTCAGAGCCTGATAAATGATAAATGATGGCAAATGATGAGATTCCAGTCACAGAACTCCACCCAAAGCTCAGAGGGATCCTCCTCTCTCCGCGCCCAGGATCGCCGCTACTGCTCCACCATTACCATGCAGTTCTAAGTCTGGGTCCACACCCGCATCTAGTCCCCGGCCCATATCCCCTCCCCTCACACCCAATCGTGCAAGGGAACAATGGGACCAATACCCTGGCCTTGTTACCACGTGCGAACAGCCTTGACCTTCGCACACAGAAAAGAAATGAAGCCTTATTACATCTCGTGCAACTAAGCCATTTAATGACCTGTTTTGCCAATGGGTTTCAGCCCTGGGCAAGTTCCCTATGGATTCAATGAGACTTAAAAACGACAATGGAACGTTCTTGGGGTGAAAGGATTTATACGCAACTTCATTTCCACGGCGGCAGGTCAAGTACTAGAATCCCATCCACTCAGAGCAAGTCTGCAGGCAGCAGGCCAGTCTCTGCCTCTGGGCCTCTGTCCCCACAGCCGTCCCAGTCTCTGCCCCCCACGCTGCCCCCACTCCAGCCTCTGCTCTCCTGCAGCCTTGCAGCCGTGCCCCTGTGTTGCACAGAGCACTGGGTGGAGCTCTTCATAGTCAGTAATGACGTATTGCCCATGCGTGTGTAGTGAACACCAGGGCCAGGTGAGAGTCTTGGCCATAAAGAACCTTCACTTTATCCATATGACCTCAAAAGAAACTTCATGGATGGATAGAGAAATATAAAGATAGATACAAATTTGTGATGTAACATGGAATATGATAAGGAAAAAAAACAGAAAAATTAGGGAAACTATATTCATACTATCCAGAAAGCATGTCCTTACAATCAGTGGGTGAAGATTTACGTTATTGTTCTTAGATTTTCTTGGCAATTTTCCTATATATCATTAACTCTATGTCATCTGCTCAGATAAAAGTTAAATAGAGAATGTTATACCACTTCATAGAGACATATACAGGATTTCACTTTCCTAGGATCCTGGACTTCTAGAGACAGAAAGAACATTAGTGATCGTTAAATTCCCTCCAAACACCTTACAGACGGAGTAACATCAAGGGATTATCTGTGATTTACCTACCGCATCATTTAGTCACTGATTGAGAACCACTGCATTAGGAAAAGATGCTTTTACTAAAGATCCCCAGCCACACAGCCCTGAACAGAGGTAAGGAATAGAATGAGAAAGATTTTTTTACTCTTTCATTATTTGTGTGCAAGGAGTGTGCACTGGGAGAGGATGAAAAGAAGCACAGAATACAGACAAATGAATGTTAGCAGGGACACTTGAAATACTGCCCGAAGAAACATTCAAGGGGCCTGGGAGGCCCACATACTTATTGTTTAATAAAACCAGCTTGATATTTCAGTATAAAAGCAAGAATGGCTGAAAAGCGAGCAAGCATCTCATTAAAAACCACTCTTAAATGTCATTTTTCAGGCCTCATCAGAATATCAAAAGAAACAGCACAGTTTTTTAATCTCTCAACTCTCAGATACTCTTCTGCAGTCATCCTTGACTAATTCTGAAGGCCCCTAAGGGTTCTTAGGCCAACTTTATCAGGGATGTGTCTGTATTCTGAATCTTTACATGCATATATTCAAATATCTATCTAAATATACAAACTATTATTGCAATTTGGTGTTTCAGATACTGAGTAACTAGGGCAGTAACACGAACTTCTGTGCTTTTTTTAAAAGGCTTGCATGGACAGCTACACAAATAACATAGGCTTGTCTTTCTGGAAAAAAAAAAATAATCCCCCAGGTATATTCCTCTTAACAGAATCAACTTAATTTCATTTGACATTGTCCTTTCCAGAACTGCAAATTCAATGAGTGCAGCAGGTCCTGATCTTGGTTTTTAACAGATGGCCTCAACAATATGACAGTAATAGCATCTGACATGTGTTGTTGCAATGATCTCTTTCACTGTTGCGAAAGTATGGAAGCATTAGATCCCGTGTGTTCCTTCAGATTGTTATTTCTGGCATGCTCTTCTTGGCATATGTTGTGATGAACCATTCATAACAGATTAAATTTTCATTAAGGTAAAAAAAAAAAACCAGCTTTATAATCCATAAACCCACCATTTCTCTCAGTTCCCAAGGTAACGTTCTTTGCAAAGGGGTCAGTTCTACAAATAATTGTGTGGGGGCTGGTTTAAAATTATTTTTTAAGAATTAATTGTTTTGCTAAATGCGGAGGGAGAAGGAAAGAGGATGGGTGGGGAAAGCCAGGAATCCCAGGAATGGAAAAGGAAGTTGATGTCTGAAAGATCTGTGGCCATGCTTGCAAAGCATTTTGCAGGGATGCAAAAATCATAGGATCTGAGAAAACACATCAGAAGAGGCTCAACCACATGATACCATTTGAATGGCACCCATGGGCTGGATATAAAGTAAAGACCAGCTGGAGCAGGCAGAATTCCTATACCTTTAAGGTAGACCTCTTGAGCTGACTGTAGCTGTAATTAACAGTTTCCTCTAACTGTGCAATGGAATTTTCCTGAAGGACTCAGTGGTTTTAGTTACTGGAGGGTTTAGTAAAATGGGATTTTGGGCAGCGCCATGCTCTCAACTCCAAATAGCTAAATCTAGTTAAAGCAGAAACATCAATGATTTTCAGTCAGTACGCATCATAGAAATGTCTGAGCATCATAAACTACCGCTGATTGCTTCTTTCAGAAGCAAGCTGCCACATAATGGGGACCAGAGAAGGCGAGAAAGCCAGCCTAGCCCTCTCTCTTCCTGAGCTGGTTCTTAAACCCCGTATAATATTTTTCCTATCATGACATATTCAGACCTACTTAGGAACTGGTCAACTACTTTATTTTCAATGTACACTAGAAATATTGGCTACCACTTGGGAAAATTTTTGAATTTAATTCTTTACCTTGCCTCTCCTTTAGCACAACCTTCATCTTGATGATATTTCAGGGGCTGCAAAAAGAGGAAAATCTCTCCCTACATGAGCTTTTGGCTAACAACCTTCATTAGACTCTTTCAATACTTCATCTCTACTGAAAATTGAGATCAACTATGCACAAAATAGATATAAAAGTGGGTAAATTGAAGTCAAAAATAGTGTAGAAGAAACAAACAGGTTGACTCTTGAATATCTTATTACAGTGAGTACAAAAATATTACCTATGCTTGCAAAATAAATACTTTACACTTTGTCTAGTAGCTCAGGTAGGGACTAAGGAGAGAAGAAAACCAAAAAAGAAATTAGGTGAATACAATGAGAAGAGTTTGGCAAGAGTTTTCTCTGCTTGACCACTTACTAAGAAGAGAAGATGCTAAAAGCCCATATGAAGTGGCAGTGACTAGACTTTCACTCTATTGTAGAGCAGCTGCAAAATATTTTGCTAGAGAAGGAAGCTGCAAGCAATGTACGTGCATGAGATTCAGTACTTCATAGATGCTATCAAAGAACTCACAGAAATGAGGGCTTGTGAAAGAAAGAGATGAGAACATCTAAGGGAATCAAAGCACACAGCTGAGAAGGAATCATCTGTGAGAGAAAGAGCAGCCCGTCCCCGGATCCAGCAGGTTGTGCAGGGGCTCAGAAGAGGGTTATGTTATGAGAATGTCCCGTATCCTGTCGGTAACCCTCCAAGCTTCAGCTGCCATTTAACGCCCTTGGAAAAGGTCAAACTTCTTTGGACAAGGTCCAAAATGAAATCGCCTTTGGTCAAAGTTGGATCTAAAGCAAATGGTTCTATAGCAAATGATCACTGTATTCTCTTGAAAACTCACAAGTGAAAAATAGTATGACATTACCTTCTCATGAGATTAATTTTGCATTAGGTATTTTCACTGGCAGAGCAAATCAACCATTAATTCTATAAGAACAATAACTCTTTCTTGAAGTAGAACTAGATAAGAAACTCTGGCCTTTTGAGATGTTAAAGCCTTGGTAAAATGAAATTGAGATAAAATGGGTGCTTTTGGAAAAAGCAGCCATTTCGTACTAGATACAAAGAAAGTCTCAATTAATTTACAAAAGCAGAATTTGGACAGAGTCCATTCTAACCACAATGCAACAAAAGAAGTCAGTAACAAAGCCAGCACCACTCAGACATTCTGAAATATTCTCTTAAACAAAGGTGGATCAAAAAGGAAATGGAAAAATGTAATAGTCTATTGAAGGGAAACCACCAAAAAATAAAAATTGATTTGACAATCTTGATAGGGTCAAACAGAAATGCCACCAATTTTAAGAGAAATATTAAGTGAAGTAAGCACTCGATGTAAGACACTGAAGAAAGAACTTACCTAAACTTACGTTCTGATTCTACCCAGAACTTAGTCCTTTTCCCTCTTCATCATCCCCATAGATGGCACCGCCGTCCACCCAACTGTTTCAGCCCCAGATCGGTGAGACACCCTTGATTCTGCCCTTTCCTTGCTGACTGTGACTCAAATTCTTCAACTTCCATTACCAGCTGTGCACACCCAGGCCCATCAGCTCTTACCTGGACCTCGGCCATGACGCTTGCCCACCTGGAAGCCACCCCCAGAGCATGACCAGGAGGTTCTCTTGGAAATGTAACTTAGATTATATCACTGCTATTAAATCTATTCAACGATTTCCCATTGCATGTCCATTAAAATCTAAATTTCTCACCAAGATCTTACCTCAAAGACTGTAGACTGGGACCTGTGAACAGAATTTGAGCCATAGATGTGTTTTGTTTGCCCTAAGGAGTATTTCAAAAGATTGTTAATTCATTGCCAATATTTGGGAGAGGGGGGAAGGATACTGCATATTAAAACTGGAAATTTGAAAAATATATCTAAACTAGAACCATGTTTCCATATGGTGAGTAGTGACTACAGCTCCTACCAGCCCCTCTTGTCTCCAGACCCCAGTCTGGGTATCACTAGTTCTTTATCATTAAGCACACACAGTCTCTTTTTCATGTCACGGTCATGAATATTTTTCTACATGTAAGTATCTTTTACTAAATGAGAAAATGAAATCTGGACTGAGCGCACCACATGGTTCTTACCCTTGGGGACTTTGTTTATGATACCTGTTCCAAAACTGGATCGAAATGGAGTGTCTGCATGTTTTTCAATAATACACCAAACAGACTCTTCCAAATCTCCAGATGCTTAAGACTATTTAGATATTTGGCATCACATAAAAAAGGAAAACTTCTATAATAAAAAATTTCACTTTTCGTCTCAGTCAATGTATGCCTAAAAGGAAGGAAGGAGGGGATGATAGACAGAAAGGGGGAAAGGGGCAAAGTATGCGGCGTGCTACAGAGAGAGCCCAGGAGAACTTGAATGACAAATGCAAAGGTGCTCAACACAATGTGAGAATACAGTGGGGTCTCCAGATAGGATGTGCGCATTAACATGCATCATTTGCATTTCTACATGCAGGTGCCGGGGGAGAAAATGGTCTGCATTCCTCAGGTTTCAGCCCCTTAGACAATGGGCACTACATTGTCCCTGATCTGTCTAATCCATCTGTAGCATCTTCCAAAATCTCCCTAGACACAAAGCAGAAAGAAATGATAGTACATTGTCTTTAGATAGGACTCCTTGTGAAATAGTTAAAAGAATCTTACAACAAAAATTACATGTATAAAAAGCTTTTATCTGCATGCAGACAGGATGAATAGAAGTGTTAAGTGACTTGTCCATGCTATGTTTCTGGCTAAATTTCAGGTGACTCTATCATTATTTCGCTTCTCAGGTGGCCTTGGAGATTCCTCCTCTGTCCCAGCAGTGTTGCCGTCGTGTTGCGCACCCCTGCCGCGGGCCTGGCGGGTCTGTGATAGCAGGCTGCAAGGGTCTCATTCGCCGCTCCCCAGTCCTTCAGCTCATCTCTCATCCAAAAGAGCTTCAGAAAAGTTAGCTAGGGGTTTCCTATTGGGTTTTTCCCCCTGTTTTTTTTTTTTTTACTTCATATGCTTTGGTTTTCCTGAATTAAGGCTCCACGTAGGAAAATTCACCTGGGACCCAAAGATACAATTTTATTCATTCAAGCATCCTTCTGTAGTTGAGCGCATTTCGGGCACAGATCAGATTTTCAACAACCCTCAACTACAAGAAAAAAAAGCTCCCATTGTCAATTATCAGTCAACCCATGTTTTCAGCTCAAGTGAAACAGGAGAGTACTGAAATTTTAGATCCTCTCTTTTTCAGTCAACCCATGTAAATAAAATTACAGTCATTTCTGTCATACTGACAATAAAATAACCTAGAAGTCAAGAAGACAATTTCAGACCCGACTCTGCCGTAACTGCTATTTGTTGAAGTGTCAGTCGTGCCGGCAGTGCCGCCTGCCTCAGAGGGGGTCACTTAACTGCCCTGACCCATCTGTGAAATAGATTATACTATTTAATTCACAGGCTGTTTATAAGGATCAGAGGGATTCACTTACAAAAAGCAATTAACAGGTGGTTTTCCATAATAAAATCTTCTTTCCTGCAAAATGAATGAATTGAATCAGTTGAGCTTAAAGGTCCCTTCTGATGCTAACATTTTATGTTCCTATTATTTTTTTCTAGGAACCATAAGCTGCAAAAAAAACTCCCACCTATAGACTCAAATTAGCTCCAGACTCTGAGATGCTTATGACCGAACCTTTGCACTGTACCCCACTGGTATGAATCGAGGTGCTGATTTCCTGTCTTGCATCCTATTCCTCTAGGATTTGAATCCCAGCTTTCTCCTCCCACTGCCCTTGTGACAGGCCAGTCCCTGAGTCCTATTTGCATGGCATGGTCAGAACTACCTGCTGAAAGTCCTCCACGCACCAACCACCTGCTTTGGACGCTGCCTGCCTGCCTGCTGCCAGCGTGAGAGCCCTAACCCACCAGCCAGGACATCTGTCTGCAGACCACTGCCAGGCCTCCTGGATCCCGGCTCCCCGCCTGCCACCCACCGCGCAGGGCTCACGGTGTGAAAGCCAGCCCTGTTCTCTCCTGCCCAGCAGGGCCAGCCCACGTGTGTGTCCTGCATCACCAGCCAATTCTCACCTAACACGGACCCAGACACTGGCATTCGTGCATGAGTATAATACTGCTTCTCTCTAAAGAAATTGCATGCTCCTTATACATTTGAAATGAACTATCTTAATTTCTACATTTAGTCTGTGTGGTAACCTACTTCTTATTATCTAATTTGTTCTCTTCATTAATTTGCATTCCTAGGGAGGTAAAACACACATTCAGGAAAGTGCACAAAACAGAAGTGCACAGCACAATGTATGATCACAGAGCAAACATATCCACGTAACCAACGACCGGGTCAAAAAACAAGACACCAGCACCGCGAAGACACCCTCGTGGCTTCTCCGGGTCACTCCTCCGCCAAGACAGCTCCTATCCTGACTGCCAAACCCACAGCTCAGTTCTGCCCATTTTTCAACTTTACGTATGTGGAAGAAGACATCATATATTTTCTTTAGTCTGCCTTCTTTTGCTCGACTTTGTACAGATGAGATTAATCCGTGTTTATTGTGCGGCTGTATTTCACTCATTTTCATTATCATAAAAAATCCCATCCTATGAACCTACCATAATTCATACACTCATTCTATCCCTGATGGTTATTTGGGCTTTTTTCTTGGTTTGGGCTATCACTACTAATACTGCTGTGAACGTTCTCAGGCATGTCACTGAGAGCACTTGTACTGGTTTTCTGTTGGGAAAACATTAAGTTTTAGAGTATCCATTTCTTCAACTTCAGAAGACATACCAAACTGTTTTTCAGTTGTTGAACTCACTTACATGACTACAGCACAATGTAAGAATCCCTGTCGCCCCACATCATCACCAGCCCACTGAATCTTTTACGTTTTTTAATTTTAATATTCTGATAAGAGAATATTATCTCGTGGTTTCAATTTGCATTTTTCTGATCACTAATCATGTCGAGCACCTTTCCATATGTTCCCTGGCTGCGTATATGTCCTCCATTTAAAGGGCCTGTGCAAATCTTGCAACTTTTACTAGTGTCTCTGTTTTTCTTATGTTCCTGTTCTTTATAGGACTTCTTTATACATGCTGAACCAGACTGTGGATTTTCTGTACTGAAAGTACCTTCTCCCGCTCTGTGCTTGTCTTTTCATCCTCCTAGTGGTATCTTTTGATTAACAAAAATTACTAATCTTAATGTAGTCCAGTTTTTATATTTTCCTTGTTAGTTGCTAATTTTGCTGCCTTGTTTAACAAATCTTTCCTTGTCTCAAAGTTATAAAGTCTCCAATAATACAGAACCGCACTGTGCATTCCTGTAGCCACTAGCTATGTGCAGCTAGTTAAATTTAAATTTATATCAACAGAAATTTTTAAGAAATGCAAAAATTCAATTTCTTATTCACACTAACACCATTTCGAGGGCTCATTAGACTTATGTCTCTAGTGGCCCCTGTGGAGGGCAGCACGGTTACAGAATATTTCTCTCATCACAGTTTTCTATCGAATAGCCCTCTTCTAGATGCTTTATTGTTTATTGTTTTGCTTTTTCATATTTACACCTGTACTTCATTTGGAATGAATTTTTGTGAGATATAGGATATTGTTTTCCATATGATTTCCGATTGATTCAACTCATTGAGAAGACTTCCCTACTTCACTGTAATGAAGTTATTGCCTTAAATAAAAACATGTATGTATATATACACATTTTAAGTATTTTGTGTATTTTGTATATAAATAGAAATATATATTTATTTTTATTTATAGCAACTATCAAATAAAATTAATCTTCCTATCTTGTTCTTCAAAGGCATCTTAGCTATTTCTGGTCCTTTGCATTTCCATATGAATTTTAAAATTAGCTTGACAGTTTCCACTAAAAAAAAAAATTAGATTTTAATTGATATTTCACAGAATCTACTTGAAAGTTTTTGTGTTTATTGTATTGAATCTTCTAATCCATGAATATGGCACATCCATCAAAATATTCAGGTCTCTTCTTCAATTTCTGTCAATAATATTTTATATTTTTCTGTGAAGAGTTTTTACATGCTTATCAGATTTACTCTAGGGTACTGAATACTATTGATGCTGTATTTTCCTGCACGCTGTTGCTGTTACATATAAACATGGTCACTTTGAAAAATTTTGTTGATGTACCTACCAACTAATGTGGCTGAACTGATTTTTCAGTTGCCCGTGCATGAACATGTCATGTGCAAATAATTTTTACACATTTTGTTACTTTGTTGTGACTTATCAGATTGGTTAATACCTACAGGGCCTAAGTCTGCTGGGGGTCCTCAAGAGCACCCCCAGGTTCTCTAGTCCTGCATCACCGAGACTCACAGAACTCAGCTGTCAGTCATACTGAATTAGTGCAGCAAAAAGATAGAAAGCAAGTCAGCAAAGGGAAGAGGAGTGAATGTGGAAGAAACCAGGAGCAAGTGTCCGTGTTCTGTCCCAGGACAGTCGGACAGGACGTGCTCAGTCCCTCCAGCACTGTGCTGTGTCACCCTCAAGCCGTTGCCAGGGAAGCTCATTAGACACTCAGGGTTTTCACTGGGGCTGGTCACGTCGCTGCTTAGCACATACTAAAATTCCAGATTCCTGGAAGGAGAGTAGTGTTCAGCATAAACCACGGTGTTTGTACAAACAGTGCAGGCCCCGTGAGTCACTCTTATCAGTTGGAAATGATGGGAGTACCCCCGAAACCCGAGTTTCCAGAGGCCAGCTAAGAACCAACTTTGCAAGCCAGCCTTTGGAAGGACAGTGGGCCCAGGCCTGCTATGTTAACTCCTCTGCACAATGTCTGAGACTGACTAGTAACATCTTTTTTTTTTTTTTGGTAATATTCTTGTCAGGATTTGTTATTGTTATGTTAGCATAAAACAAATGGAAAGTATTCTCTCCTTTTCTTTGATCCAAAGGAGTCTGTGTAAAAAATGAGTTTATTTCTTATTGTTTTCTGGAAGTCGTCTGAGCTGGAGTTGTTTTCTAGGAAAGTTCTAAGTTATGGATTCAATTTATTTAATATTGCAGGACTATTCAGATTTATATTTCTTATGTCGGTTTTACTAAGATTGGTTCTAGGATTTGGGGCATAATCTTCATCATGTCATTTATAAGATAAAATGAGGCAAATAATTTGCCCAAAATTACATAGCTAATAAGAAGTTTTACTGGGATTTCAGTCTATAAGTTCTATGTCCAGAGGCCATGTACAAAACCATTCTATTATACAGCTTCTTAAAAGCATGTTGAATATAGAGAAGCTTCATAGAAAGCCCATAAACTCTAAGTTTAAGCCATCAGAACCTCCTAGGGCCTACTGTTCTCAATATAAGAGTCTGATGTATTTGAACCCATTTTATGAATCATTTTAGGTCACTAAGGAATATTCTAAAACCAATACATCCCAAACTTGGCAGAACATTTGAGGTATTTTGTCAAAAGTGCATATTATAGGGCTCCATCCCTGAACTACTGAATCAAAATCTCTGGAAACAGAGTCCAAGAATCTATCACTTGTGACAGTCTCCCAGTCATTATTACATGAAGCCAGACTTGCAACACATTGTCCCAGAACTAATGAACCTAAAGTCATGACGGCTTCTTTCATGTGCGCAGAGTATTAGCTAAAATAGACAAAGCTCCTGCTTCGTGTCCATGGACAGTATCTCTGGCCAGTGTGTCTCCCCACATCTTGCTCCTCGTCACATAGGAAACCAGTGGAGAATAGAGATTTCCCGTCCAAACTCATCACCAATAAGGCCTGCGTCTCTTCCTTTCCTACTCTTCTGGGGGCACCAGCCCTATCAGATCAGAACTTGATCCTTGTGACCTCATTTAACGTGAATTACCTAAAGGCTTTGACTCCGAATAGAGTCACACTGGGGGTTCAAGCTTCAACATCTGAGTTTTGTGGAGACACAATTCAGCCCAAAACAGCTATAAAAAAAACAACCTGAATTACAGAAAAGTAATAATAGTTCACTCTACTATGTGGTTATATATGCCAGGGCCAAGAGCTTTCTTTGCAATATCTCACTTCATCTTGGCATCCTATCAGGTAACTACCATTATTGTCCATGTTTACATGTAGGAAACAGATCCCCAAAAAGATTAAATAACAAAAGCAGAATATGTCTTTCTCCCAATTAAACTTTCCCAGTGGTTCCCTATTATTCTTAAAATTGTACCCAAACTCTTTGCCATGGTGCACAAGGCCGTCAGCTGGCCCCTGCCACCCTCCCTCTGCTCACTGTGCCCCAGGACACAAGGCCGTCAGCTGGCCCTGCCTGTCCCTCAGCCACACCAGCGAGGCGTGTGTGCAGACTCACCAGGAAGCTGTTCTCCTTAAGGCTTGGGCACTTACAGTTCTATCGAGAACACTCTTCTCAAAGATTCTCGCATGTTTCACTTTGTGATTTAAGTCTTAAAACTGAAATCCGTCTTCTCAGACCTGGACACCCTATCTAGTGCTGCTGCTCCCAGTTACCCCCCAGCACAATGGCCTGTTAGTACTTTCTTTATAACACCATTTCAAATTATTTTATTATTTTGTTATATATTTTGTTATATTTTTGGTTGTCTAATATATCTTATCAGAAGGTAAGTATCATCCGGATAAAGGCCTTGTCTGTCTTACTCACTTTTTTATCCCCAGTGCCTAGAACCTGGCCCATAATGGCACAAAATTACACTGAAAAAATGGGTAAGTAGACAAATGCGTGCATGAGTGAATGACTTGTCCGTGACCATACAGTTAAGTAAAAGGCAGAATTTAGATGCCAAACTATTCATTCTCATTTCAAACCCTACAAAGTAGTGCCTGAAAGAATTTATTGGAAAATTATACATCAAACTTAAAAACAAGGAATAAATTAATTACTAGAAAAAAATGGATTCAAAAATAATTTTAACTACCATTTACTAAGGGCCTACCCAAGTCCATGCCTTCTGCTTAGTGCTTTCCAAACACTGCATAGTTCATCATAAAAAGCATTCTATGAAGTTGTTGTTATTATCACTTTACATTGAGGAAACTGAGGCTCACGGAGGTGAAGTAATTCACCCAAGTCGCCCCTCATAGGTGACTGAGCTGAAATGGAGCCCAGGTCCATCTGTCTCTAGAATTTGAACTGTCACACAATTTTAAAACTTGAGTTGTTTAAAAATAATGCATCACATGGTATCTATCTATTTCCTGGTCTAAATATGTTATTTGCTTGATAACAATAAATTTAAAACAATTTGTGTCAAAAAACCACATGCAAATTTTATCATCACCCCTGACAGTGTTCTAATCTCCAACTCCTTCCCCTACTAAAGAAACAAGATGTTAGTTGACGACATTTTCCCAGCGCTAAATCTAATATGCTATACAGAAGGGCAGTTCCACTAGGTAGAAATTAGAGATGGCAGATGTCCAGGGCTAATTCGTTGACTATTAAATGAAATAGCAAGAATGTCTTTGAAGAGACATTTATACCACCTAATAAGCAATCTTCCGAAGTGCAGTGTATTCATGATTATTAACCAGCAAAAACTGCTGAGGTTAATGAATAATGCTAATCTGAATCCATCTGTATAAACTCCTTCCCCTCAGGATTTTTTTCCCTGATTTTCTCATGAGATGGCTACTTACCAACTAAAGTAGGAATTAGAGACTTGCAAAGAATTATCAGATACCTACATTTATTAAAATATCTCTGGATGCAGAATGCTGACCTAAACCTGGAAATAACAGGTCGTCGAGAGTCTCTTGACTCTTTCTTACCCAAGAGCCTGTCTCTAGCAGACCTGGTAAGCCAGCTTTCAACAGAAGCACGAGAGTTACAGTCTCCTAGATAAACGATTCCACAGAGGAAGGAAACCTTAAAAGCTTAACTAAAACTACCTGCCTAAGTGACTCAGCAATGGTGACCAGTCGGTGTGAATTGCTAAACTGGACAGGTGAATAAAGCAAAGGCTTGATTATTATCGTTAAAAAAGAAGTGGAAGTTTTAAGAGCTCCCCCCAGCAGCCTAGAAGGGAACGCCGTCGCACAGTCTGCACATGAATCTACTGCCCCGGATTTGGAGAACATCAGAACATTGAGTGATACCATCGGTATGGAGTCTTCTTTACATAGTTAAATTTTTCTAAACAAAAACTACTGTTTATCATTCTTCCCAGAACTTTCACTTTCCTCGGTTAAACAGCTGGTGACAAAAGATCAAATTCAGTAAAACAAAAGTCCTTCAGGTTCTCCAGGGAAAATCTACAGCTAAGATCCAAATACCTCTTTTTTATTCTTCTTTAATGAGCAAGAAACATAAAAATCCACCTTTACCAATTTGGCAATTTCCTACCTCTTCAAATATGTGTTTGGGAGGCCGAACCATGTTCCAGTCACACAGTTATACTCAATTCCCCAAATGAACCCTAGAGCTGCATATTTTGAGGCCAACATCTCTCAAACACACGTGCTCCGGTGCGCTTCCAAGGAAGAGTTCAGGAAACAGTGCTCTGGTACTGGCGCAGGCAGGTCCCTCAGCCTGCAACGTTCCCTTTCCTCCGAACCTCCAAAGTCCATCCCAGCTTCTATGAAGGTCCATGTCAAAGTCTATCCGCCCAGAAAACAAGTGAATCTCTCTTTCCCCAACCTTTGCAGAGAATATGGGAACTCTCTTCTATCACTCTAAAAATGAGTATCTATTCAGTGCTTTATGGTTTACAAAAAGCGTTCTTACATATTATCTCTTTACATTTTCACAGAATTCCTTTGTTTTCAGCACTCTTTTGGAGGGGGAAAGAGGAGAGATTTTCAGAATCTCAGAAAAGTCACTTCTGTCTGAACCTCATTTTTATCTGTAAAGTAATAACAACATAATTAAGGAAACAAGGTACTTACTCCCAAGGACCTTGCACAGTTCTCACACAGAGAATACAAACTGACGGACTGTAAACAAACATGACTGCCATACATACTGAGTATGGTCTGCACAATATTGTTTTAGTTGAGCTCACATTTAAAGATTATGCACATAAAATCCAGATCAACAATCCAGCTTCTCTCCCTCTCCTAAGAAGAAGAAGGAGGAGGCAGAGAAGGAGGGGAGAAGATTTAACATTCTGATGCCCTGGAACTGCCCTGGAATTGGGTCACTGGTGTTTCCTTGGAAGAGGGAATTCATCTCCAGTGTGTCACAGTCCCCATTAGTCCCTATTACCTCCCTGATAGTAAAGCCAGCTGTTAGTCCCTGCTTATCATCATACACGGTTGTTTTTCTCACAGGAGAGAAATTTATCTCACATGTATCTCCAGCCAATTGGAAAAGTAAAGGGTAATCCAAGAAAACCAGGAAAGAGTACAAGCTCTGGAAGTGGAAACTATTTTCACACAACTAGGAGGCAAAACAAACGCGTGTGCATCTCACACCTGGTGCTACGGCCCAGAAAACTTGCCCGCCCTTTCTGCCATATGGAGTCATGGCTGCCAGCGGAGAAGCTGGCTCTCCAGACGCCAGATCTGCCGCTGCCGTGATCTGGGACTTCCCGGCCCCCAGAACTGTGAGAAATAAATGTCTGTTGTTTATAAGCCACCCAGCCTATGATTGGTTATAGCAGCCCAAACACAGCAGGACACCTGGGCTGCTTGACTCCTCTGGGTTACCAGCCGTGTCCCCGCAGACATTTGGACTTGCGACCCCAGATCTAGACTGTGAACTCCATGGAGAGACAGAGAGAGAGAATGCTTTATTGTGCTTATTTATTGCCTTATCTTCCATGACTACAACAATGTCTGGCACAAAGTAGATCCTCATTAAGTGTTAAATGAACATAGTTTAACGCAACAGAAACAGCTATTTAAAAATAATACCTGCAATTGCATAGTGACAAGTGCTATAAAAAACTATATATAGGATGCGATGGAAACACAACAGGCTTTGCTTTTTCATCCAGCATGACATATAAAAAAGGTGAGCAAGAGGCACCCATGTCTCCTGACCGCTGCTCCTCACGCCTTTCTCCACACTCAGTGTGAGCTTCAGTAGCCGGGCTCAGTGAACATTTTCTGCCAAGTGCCAGGCAGTAAATATGTTAGGCTTTTTTGACCATAGACTCTGTGTCACAACTATTGAACCGTGCCGCTGTAGCACAAAAGAAGTCATAGCAAATATGGAAACAAAGGAGCGTGGTGGTGTCAACGTAAAGCTTTACCTATGGGCAGTAAGCCATATTTGGCCCAAAGGCTATTTTTTTTTATTAAGTTATTATTGATATACACTCTTATGAAGGTTTCACATGAAAAAACAATGTGGTCACTCCATTTACCCATATTATCAAGTCCCACCCATACCCCAATGCAGTCACTGTCCATCAGTGTAGTAAGATGCCACAGACTCACTGTTCACCTTCTCTGTGCTACACTGTTTTCCCCGTGACCCCCCACACCATGTGTACTAAACATAATACCCTCAATCCCCTTCTCCCTCCTACTCCACCCGCCCTACCACACCCCTCCCCTTTGGTAACTGTTAGTCCATTCTTGGGTTCTCTGAGTCTGCTGTTATTTTGTTCCTTCAGTTTTGCTTCGTTGTTATACTCCACAAATGAGGGAAATCATTTGGTACTTGTCTTTCTCTGCCTGGTTTATTTCACTGAGCATAATATCCTCCAGCTCCATCCATGTTGTTGCAAATAGTAGGATTTATTTCTTTCTTATGGCTGAATAGTATTCCATTGTGTATATGTACCACTTCTTCTTTATCCATTCATCTACTGATGGACACTTAGGTTGCTTTAATATCTTGGCTATTGTAAATAGGGCTGTAGTAAATATAGGGGTGCCTATGTCTTTTAGAGTCTGAGAAGTTGTATTCTTTGGGTAAATTCCAAGGAATGGGATTCCTAGGTCAAATGGTGTTTCTATTTTTAGTTTTTTAAGGAACCTCCATATTGCTTTCCACAATGGTTGAACTAGCTTACATTCCCACCAGCACTGTAGGAGGGCTCCCCTTTCTCCACATCCTCACCAGCATTTGTTGTTCTTAGTCTTTTCGATGTTGGCCATCCTTACATGTGTGAGGTGATATCTCATTGTGTTTTTAATTTGCATTTCCCTGATGATTAGTGATGTGGAGCATCTTTTCATGTGTCTGTTGGCCATCTGAATTTCTTCTTTGGAGAACTGTCTCTTCATATCCTCTGCCCATTTTTTAATCGGGTTATTTGCTTTTGGGTGTTGAGGCATGTGAGCTCTTTATATATTTTGGATGTTAACCCCTTGTTGGATATGTCATTTATAAATATATTCTCCCATTCTGTAGGATGCCTTTTTGTTCTATTGATGGTGTCCTTTGCTGTACAGAAAGTTTTTAGTTTGATGTAGTCCCATGTGTTTATTTTTGCTTTTGTTCCCTTGCTCGAGGAGAGGCGTTCAGGAAGAAATTGCTCATGCTTATACTCAGGAGATTTTTACCTGTGTTGTCTTCTAAGAGTTTTATGGTTTCATAACTTACATTCAGGTCTTTGATCCATTTCAGGTTTACTTTTGTGTATGAGCTTAAACAATAATCCAGTTTCATTCTCTTGCATGTAGCTGTCCAGTTTTGCCAACACAAATTGTTGAAGAGGCTGTCATTTCCCCATTGTATGTCCATGGCTCCTTTATCATATATTATTAATTGACCATCTATGCCTGGGTTTATATCTGGGCTCTCTAGTCTGTTCCATTGGTCTATGGGTCTGTTCTTGTGCCAGTACCAAATTGAAGTTGGGGAGCATAATCCCCACACTTTATTCCTCCTTCTCAGGAATGCTTTGGCTATTTGGGGTCTTTTGTGGTTCCATATGAATTTTAGAATGATTTGCTCTAGTTCATTGAAGAATGCTGTTGGTATTTTGATAGGAATTGCATTGAATCTGTAGATTGCTTTAGGCAGGATGGTCTTTATTAATTCTTCCTATCCATGAGCATGGAATGTCTTTCCATTATTGGTATCTTCTTTAATTTCTCTCATGAGCATCTTGCAGTTTTCAGAGTATAGGTCTTTTACTTCCTTGGTTAGGTTTATTGCTAGGTATTTTTTCCTCCTTTTTCTACCTCCTCCATTCCTTATATATTAGGTATCATATTCTGTACTCTTTGTCTATCCCTTGATTGACTTTGGGGATAGTTGATTTAATTTCGCATTTGCTTAGTACTTAACTGTTCTACTTTCTTTACTGTGCTTTTATAACCTCTTGTGATGGCTATTAAACCTTAGGAACACTTCCATCTATTGCAGTCCCTCCAAAATACACTGTAGAGATAGTTTGTGGGAGGTAAATTCTCTCCGCTTTTGCTTATCTGGGAATTGTTTAATCCCTCCTTCAAATTTAAATGATAATCTTGCCAGATAAACTATTCTTGGTTGAGGCCCATCTGCTTTATTGCGTTAAATACATCATGCCACTCCCTTCTGGCCTGTAAGGTTTCTGCTGAGAAGTCTGATGATAGCCTGATGAACTTTCCTTTGTATGTGATCTTATTTCTCTCTCTGGCTGCTTTTAATAGTCTATCCTTATCCTTGATTTTTGCCATTCTAATTACTATATGTCTTGGTGTTGTCTTCCTTGGGCCTCTTGTGTTGGGATATCTGTGCACCTCCATGTTCTGAGAGACTGTCTCCTTCCCAGATTGGGGAAGTTTTCAGCAGTCACCTCCTCAAAGTCACTTTCTATTCCTTTCTCTCTCTTGTTCTTCTTCTGGTACCCCTATAATGTGAATATTGTTCTGTTTGGATTGGTCATACAGTTCTCTCAATATTCTTTCATTCTTAGAGATCCTTTATTCTCTCTGTGCCTCAGTTTCTTTGTATTCCTCTTCTCTAATTTCTATTTCATTTATCGTCTCCTCCTTTTAATACCCTATCTAATATGCCTTTAATACCCTCCATTGTGCTCTTCAATGATTGGATCTCCGACAGGAATTCATTCCTGAGTTCTTGAATATTTTTCTGTACCTCCATGACTATGTTAATGATTTTTATTTTGAACTTCCTTTCATGGAGAGTCATGAAGTCGATATCATTTAAATTTTTCTCAGGAGTAGTATTAATAATTTTACTCTGAACCAGGTTCCTTTGGCGTTTCATATTTGCATATAGTGCCCTCTAATGCCCAGGAGCTCTACTCCCTGGAGCTGCTCAGCCCCTGAAGCAATGTTGGGGGTCGCAGGGGAGTGGTATTGGTGCCTGGGGGGGAGGAAAGAGCTGTTTCCTGCTTCCGGCTGCTATGCCTGTCTCCACTGCCTGAATCAGTGGGCCGAGAACACAGGTATAAGCCCCTATGCTTTGCATTTGTAGTTGCTGTAGATGGGGCTTCCCTCTGGCTGGCCTAACACCAGGGTAGGGTTTGCTGGTTTGCGAGCCAGGTGGAGCTGGCCAGGAGAAAGGCATAGTAGGCTGCGTATCATTGAGGGGCTCCTTCGAGCTGTGTAGGCAGCCAGGGAGCTGGAGCACTTGAAGATTGAGAAAGTTCCCAACCTGCTGGGCAGAGTGTACCCGGACAATTTTGTCTACCTGTCCTCTCTCCTGAGCAGTAAACTCTGTGCAATCCTTTCCCCTTTAGCAGCCCTCTGTTAGGAAGTCTCTCAGACTGCCCACCTTTTTGTCCCAGAGCAGCCAGATATGGACCCCTGCTTTCCACAAGTGGCTGGAATCTCAGTCTCTCCAGGTATTCTGCCTGTCTTAGCTTTCCAACCCCCTAATCACGAGAGTATCATGCACGCACCATTAAATGTTGGTTTGTGCTCCCAGAGCCGATCTCCAGAGTTAGGTATTCAGCAGTCCCAGGCCTCCACTCCCTCCCCACTCCGTTTCTCTTCCTCCTGCCAGTGAACTGGGATGGGGGAAGGGCTTGGGTCCTGCCGGGCCACAGCTTTGGTACGTTACCCTGTTCCATGAGGTTTATTCCTTTCTCCTGGTGTATGCGGTTTGATGCAGCCCTCTTTCCTGTTGCTCTTTCAGGATTAGTCATATTGATTATATTTTCATATTATATTCAGTTTTAGGAGGAAGCCTCTGTCTCACCTCTCATGCCACAATCTTTAATCTAGCCCACAGGATATTTTTACTGAATCTTGTTCTAGTGGACCAGAACAATTTTTATCATCCTTCCAGTTTTATGAATTGAACTATTTGGAGGACTTTACTCCTAATTTCAGATTTTGATCTTTGCTGATATACACATACATATGTATTTCATATTCTCTTGAAGCAATGGTAACTGACACTAACCACCTCCAGAAAAATGCTGCTATAGAAATGGATTTTGTACATGTGTAGCTTCCTAATGGAAGCAACAATCTTTGGACTTTCACAGTTAAAGTCCTGGCGTCTACTACTGTGTGGTCTTAAAAATATCCAAGGGACTATCAGCTTAGAAACCTCAGTATTTGATCTGGTATAGAGAAAATTGACCTTACTTTCTCTGATGAGAACTCTAGGAATGATATTTACTGAAATTGTGTTGCTTCCCTAAATTATAGTTTCAATATCTGGAGTAGGAAAAAAAAGAATAACAAATAGACACTATTATACATATTTTATATTCTCATAATGAGAAAATAAATCAGCTCTTCAGATTAAAGAAATGAAAACAGCTTCACATAGAAATTAACAGTCTCTTTAGTCCTGATAATTCCTAATGGAGCTAAAAAATAACTATTCTGTTATAGAAAATTAGGGAAAGTCAGAGAAAGGGGCAGAAAACATAGAGATATAGAGTAAATTAAAAGGAAGAGAATGGAATAGGAGGCAAAAAATAGTAAGGAAAAGAGAAGAGGACGAGACCATGACCCTGTAGGGAGGGCAGGTTGACGGGTCAAAGTCATATAAATAATACAGGGTGGTGGGTGAACAAAGCTTGGTTCACAGTATTTTTTAAAATCTAGCAATAGTACTTTAAAGAAGTAAAGGTAACTGGCTTATTTCAATTCTTTGTGTTGTCTTGCAAACTTGCTCCCATGCACGGAAGGCAAGGAGAGACATAGGCAACCACTCGGCTGGTAGGTGGTAGGTTTAATTAACAAAGGAACTTACTTGACGAGGCTTGTGTTGGGTGGCCACTTGATAAGTAGCTCTTCGCACTGCCTGCCAGAATCTTAAGTTTGTATAGACCTACAATTGCATCAAAAAGAATAAAATACTGAGGAATAAACCTAACCAAGGAGGTGAAAGATCTATACCCTGAAAACTACAAGACACTCATGAGAAAAATTAAAGAAGACACCAATAAGTGGAAATACATCCCATGCTCATGGATAGGAAGAATTAATATTGTCAAAATGGCCATCCTGCCTAAAGAAATCTATGGGTTCAAAGCAATCCCTATCAAAATACCAACAGCATTCTTCAGTGAACTAGCAGTTCTAAACTTCATATGGAACCAAAAAACACCCCAAATAGCCAAAGAAATTCTGAGAAGGAAGAACAAATCTGGGGGGATTATGCTCCCTGAATTCAAGCTCTACTACATAGCCACAGTAATCCAAACAATTTGGTACTGGCATAAGGACAGACCCATAGGTCAATGGAACAGAATAGAGAACCCAGATATAAAGCCAAGCATATATGGTCAATTAATATATGATAAAGGAGCCATGAATATACAATGGGGAAAAGACAGCCTCTTCAACAAATGGTGTTGGCAAAATTGGACAATTACACGTAAGAGAATGAAACTGGATTATCGTCTAACTCAATACACAAAAGTAAATTCGAAATGGATCAAAGGCCTAATGTAAGTCATAAAACCATAAAACTCATAGAAGAAAACATAAAAAAAAATCTCTTGAATATAAACATGAGCAACTTTTTCCTGAACACATCTCCTTGGGCAAGGAAAACAAAATAAAAAATGAACAAGTGGGACTACATCAAACTAAAAACCTTCTGTACAGCAAAGGACACCATCAGCAGAACAAAAAGGCATCCTACAGTATGGGAGAATATATTTGTAAATGACTTATCTGAGAAGGAGTTAACATCCAAAATATATAAAGAACTCACATGCCTCAACACCCAAAAAACAAATAACCTGATTAAAAAATGGGCAGAGGATCTGAACAGACACAGTGAGATATCATCTCACACCCGTTAAGATGGCCAACATCCAAAAGAGAAGCAACAATAAATGCCGGCAAAGACGTGGAGAAAGGGGAACCCTCCTACACTGTTGGTGGGAATGTAAATTGGCTCAATGACTGTGAAAAGCAATATGGACGTTCCTCAAAAAACTAAAAATAGAAATACCATTTGACCCAGGAATTCCACTCCTAGGAATTTACCCAAAGAAAATAAGATCCCTGATTCAAAAAGACATATGCACCCTTATGTTTATCACTACACTATTTACAATACCCAAGATATGGAAGCAACCTAAGTGTCCATCAGTAGATGAATGGATAAAGGAGATGTGGTACATATACTCAATGGAATATTATTCAGCCATAAGAAGAAAACAAATCCTACCATTTGCAACAACATGGATGGAGCTAGAGGGTACTATGCTCAGTGAAATAGCCAGGCAGAGAAAGACAAGTACCAAATGACTTCACTCATTTGTGGAGTATAAAAACAAAGCAAAACTGAAGGAATGAAATAGCAGCAGACTCACAGACTCCAAGAAGGGACTAGTGGTTACTAAAGGGGAGGGCTTTGGAAGAGTGGGTGGGGAGGGAGGGAGAAGGGAATTATGAGGCATTATAATTAGCTCTCACAATATAGGTATGTCACAGGGAAGGCAGTACTGCACAGAGAAGGCAAGTAATGACTCTATAGCATTTTAATATGCTGATGGAGAGTGACTGCAGTGGGGGGGTGAGGACTTGATAATATGGGTGAATGTTGAAACCACAATGTTGTTCATTAGAAAAACCTTCATATCAATGATACTTTAATTTAAAAAGTTTATATAGAGGCCTTAACGGGGTTCAGGCACATATTTAGTCCAGATGGTCTCAACAACACTTTCCTCTCTGAGGTTCATCTTTGGAAACAGCTCGGCTTTGTGAATGGTGGGTTGGAAAAATGTTCTAAGGACACAGGCGGGTGAGGAGCCTCCCAGTTGCCCGATCTATTGCCCCGGCCAGATTGCAGGTCAACCAGAGCTTATGTCCTCTCAGTAAGCTCCTCCAACACTATGAAACAAAACATCTATTTCAAAACTCAGACCAAATATAATGATTCAGTGTTACCTTGGTTGTTTGGGTCCCTTAGATGTGCACAGATATGCACCGCACTTCCACTGTTTGAGATCTCTTTTGTGAGAAGAATTATTTCATGCAACTAATAGGGAGAAAAAAGCAAGAGTTGCAGTATTTCTATCAGACAAAATAGACTTCAAAGCAAAGAAAGTCACAAGAGACAAAGAAGGACATTACATAATGATAAAGGTCTCAGTCCAACAAGAGGATATAACCATTATAAATATCTATGCACCCAACACAGGAGTACCTACATATGTGAAACAAATACTAACAGATTAAAAGGGGAAATAGAATGCAATGCATTCATACTAGGAGACTTCAACACTCCACTCACTCCAAAGGACAGATCAACCAGACAGAAAATAAATAAGGAGACAGAGGCATTAAACAACACATTAGAACAGATGGACCTGAGATATCTACAGAACTCTCCACCCAAAAGCAGCAGAATACACATTCTTCTCAAGTGCACATGGAACATTTTCAAGAATAGATTATATACTAGGCCACAAAAAGAGCCTCAGTAAATTCAAAAAGATTGAAATTGTACCTCCCAGCTTCTCAGACCAAAAAGTATGAAACTAGAAATAAATTATGCAAAGAAAACAAAAAATCCCACAAACACATGGAGGCTTAACAACATGCTCTTAAATAACCAATAGATCAATGACCAAATAAAAACAGAGATCAAACAATACATGGAGACAAATGACAATAATTTAACGCCACAAAAAGGGTGTCTTTTGTGGGACGTAGCAAAGGCCATGCTAAGAGGGAAGTATATAGTAATACAGGCCTACATCAGGAAACAAGAACAATCCCATATGAACAGTCTAAACTCACAATTAACAAAACTAGAAAAAGAAGAACAAATGAGGCCCAAAGTCGGTAGAAGGATGGACATAATAAAGATCAGAGCATAAATAAATAAAATCAAGAAGAATAAACAATATAGAAAGAATCAATGAGAGCAGGAGCTGGTTCTTCAAGTAAATAAACAAAACAGACAAACCACTAGCCAGACTTATCAAGAGAGAAAGAGAGACTACATGCATAAACAGAATCAGAAATGAAAAAGCAAAAATCACCTCAAACACCACAGAAATACAAAGAATTAGGAGAGAATACTATGAGAAAATATATGGTAACAAACTGGATAACCTAGAAGAAATGAATAACTTTTTAGAAAAATACAACCTTCCAAAGATGACCCAGAAAGAAACACAAAATCTGGACAGACCAATTACCAGCAACAAATATGAATTGGTAATCAAAAAACTACCTAAAAACAAAACACTGTACCAGATGATTTCACCACTGAATTTTATCAGACATTTAGTGAAGATCTAATACTCATCCTCCTTAAAGTTTTCCAAAAAGTAGAAGAGGAGGGAATACTCCCAAACTCATTCTATGAGGCCAGCATCACTCTAATATCAAAACCAGGCAAAGACACCACAAAAAAAGAAAATTACAGACCAATAACCCTGATGAACATAGATGCAAAAACACTTAACAAAATGATAGCAAACTGAATTCAAAAATACATCAAAAATATCATCTGTCATGATCAAGTAGGATTTATTCCAAGGATGCAAGGATGGTACAATATTAGAAAATCCATCAGCATTGTCCACCACATCAACAAAAAGGACAAAAACCACATGATCATCTCCATAGATGCCAAAAAAGTATTCAACAAAATTCAACATCCATTCATCCTAAAAACTCTCAACAAAATGGGTAAAGAAAGCAAGTACCTCAACATCATAAAGGCTATATATAACAAACCCACAGCCAACATCATACTTAACAGTGAGAAGCTGAAAGCTTTTCCTTTAAGATCGGGAACAAGACAAGGATGTCCACTCTCTCCACTTCTATTTAACATAGTCCTGGAGGTCCTCACAACAGCAGTCAGGCAACACAAAGAAATAAAAGGCATTGAGATTGGTAAAGAAGAATTTAAACTGTCACTGTTTGCAGATGACAAGATATTGTACATAAAAAAACCCCAAGGAATCCACTCCAAAACTACTAAATCTAATATATGAATTCAGCAAAGTTGCAGGATACAAAATTTATACACAGAAATCTGTTGCATTCCTATACACTAACAATGAACTGGCAGAAAGATAAATCAGGAAAACCATTCCATTCACAATTGCATCAAAAAGAATAAAATACCTAGGAATAAACCTAACCAAGGAAGTGAAGGACCTATACTCTGAAAACTACAAGACACTTGTGACTGAAATTAAAGAAGATACAAATAAATGGAAACACATCCTGTGCTCATGCATGGAAAGAATTAATATTGTCAAAATGGCCATCCTGCCTAAAGCAATCTACAGATTCAATGCAATCCCAATCAAAATACCAACAGCATTCTTCAATGAACTAGAACAAATAGTTCTAAACTTCATATGGAACCACAAAACACCCTGAATAGCCAAAGCAATCTTGAGAAGGAAGAATAAAGCTGGGGCGATTACTCTCCCTGACTTCAAGCTCTACTACAAAGCCACAGTAATCAAGACAATTTGGTACTGGCACAAGAACAGACCCATAGATCAATGGAATAGAATAGAGAGCCCAGATATAAACCCAAGCATATATGGTCAATTAATATATTATAAAGGAGCCATGGATATACAATGCGGAAATGACAGCATCTTCAACAACTGGCACTGGCAAAACTGGACAGCTACATGTAAGAGAATGAAACTGGATTATTGTCTAACCCTACACACAAAAGTAAACTTGAAATGGATCAAAGATCTGAATGAGAGTCATGAAACCATAAAACTCTTAGGAGAAAACATAGGCAAAAATCTCCTGAATATAAACAGGAGCAACTTTTTCCTGAACACATCTCCCTGAGCAAGGGAAACAAAAGCAAAAACTAACACATGGGACTACATCAAGCTAAAAAGCTTCTATACAGCAAAGGACACCATCAGCAGAACAAGAAGGCATCCTACAGTATGGGAGAATATATTCATAAATGACATATCTGATAAGGGGTTGACATCCAAAATATATAAAGAGCTCATGCACCTCAACAAACAAAAAGCAAATAATCCAATTAAAAAATGGGTAGAGGATCTGAACAGACATTTCTCCAAAGAAGAAATTTATATGGACAACAGGCACATGAAAAGATGCTCCACATCACTAGTCATCAGAGAAATGCAAATTAAAACCACAATGAGATACCACCTCACACCAGTAGGATGGCCACCATCCAAAAGACTAAGAACAACAAATGCTGGTGAGGATGCAGAGAAAGGGGAACCCTCCTACACTACTGGTGGAAATGTAAGCTAGTTCAACCATTGTGGAAAGCAATATGGAGGTTCCTCAAAAAAACTAAAAATCGAAGTATCATTTGACCTGGGCATTCCACTCATAGGAATTTCGCTAAAGTATACAATTTTCATATTCAAAAAGACATATGTACCTGTTTGTTTATCGCAGCACTATTTACAATAGCCAAGATGTGGAAGCAACCTAAGTGTTCATCAGTAGATGAATGGATAAAGAAGAGGTGGTACATATACACAATGGAATACTATTCAGCCATAAGAAGTAAACAAATCCTACCATTTGCAGCAACATGGATGGAGCTGGAGGATATTACACTCAGTGAAATAAGCCAGGCAGAGAAGGAGAAGTTCCAAATGAGTTCCCTCATTTGTGGAGTATAACAAAGAAAACTGAGGGAACAAAACAGCAGCAGACACCCAGACTCCCAGAAGGGACTAACAGTTACCAAAGTGGAGGGGTGGGGGAGGGCAGGTGGGGAGGGAGGGAGAAGGGGATTGAGGGGTATTATGTTTAGTACACGTGGTGTGGGGGATCATGGGGAAAACACTGTAGCACAGAGAAGGCAAATAGGGACTCTGTGGCATCTTACTACACTGATGGACAGTGACTGCATTGGGGGATGGGGGGGACTCCATAATATGGGTGATATAGTGACCACATTATTTTTCATGTGAAACATTCATAAGAATGTATATCAATAATACCTTAATAAAAAAAGCAACAATGGGCTGCTCCTACTGCCCCCCAAAAAATAATTATAATAATAATACTATATTGTATACTTGAAATTTACTGAGAATAGATCACAAGGCTTCTCACCACCAAAAAGAAAAGAAGAAGAAGAAAAGCTAAGTATGTGAGGTGATGTGTGTGTTAAAGTCTTTGACTGTGGCAATCATTTCGCAGTGTAAATATACATCAAATCATCACATTGTACAGTTTAACTACATTCAATTTTATTTTTCAATTATATCTTAATAAAACTTTTAAAAAAGGCAGCAGAGTCCTTCTCCACCCAGGATAGATGTGAGCTTTGAACAACAGACAAGAGAATCATCAGCAAATATTCTCACTGTACTATTTACCTCCCTCCCTGTTCCATCCTTATAAGCACCTTTGCCCAATTTAGAGACAGAGAAAACTCCTATAATTATTGGATCCGAATTTCCAGCCAACATAATGATCTGAAGGCTGAATCAGATTAAATTTGATTTAGCAAAGTAAAAGAAAATTTTTACACCTAAATGTTGAGGTAGAATATTATCCTCTGCTGCTGCCCCACTTTTAAACCGTCACTTTAATTTTGTAGAGTTGGGTCACATCTCACATTAAACGCAGTCTTATTCTCACCCTCCTGCGCTCCTAGCTCATGAGCAGCGATGTGTCAGACACTGTTCGCAGCACTTTACTGCAACATGATGACGGAGACTCTATTATTGCCCCCACATGACAGATGAGGGAACTGAGGCACAGAGAGGTTAGAAAACTCACTAAGGTCCCACAGCTTATAAGCAAGAGAGCAAGTACTCAAATCCAGGCAATCTGGCTACAGAGACCAGCTGTTCTGCGGCCTCTTCAGGCTGGGGGGGGGCCTCCCGCCTTCAGACCAGAGCAGACTAAGCCCTGCCGAGCACCGAGTTCCCAGCGCAGCCAAAATCCTGGTGTAGCGTAGGAGAGCAGATGTGAAAACTGAATATTAAAATAAAATAAGCCTCAGTGAATAGCTGCTAATGAACTGAATGTTTTCTTTGACAGTCTCCAAAACAAACACCCCTCCTTCCCAGGGCCCGCGGGCGGGGCTCCAGCAGGGAGCAGACTTGCGAGGACTGGCTGGGCAGTACACGCTGCAAATGGGCCAGGGGCAGAGGAAGTGGGCGTCATCTACCTTGTCTCTGAAGTGTCAGGCTCCCCCCACTCTGGACCCCAGAGGAAGACCACAGCCAGCCCGACTCCTAGAGGAGCAGGTTTGAGGGGTACATAAGAAGCAAGATCCGATTTAAATCCCACAGCATATTCTCAAGCTAATCTCTTTTTTTCCTTTCCAGCCCAATTTCAACAATTCTGTTTATCACTTAAATGCCTCTCCTTGTTCGTAACTTTGATGATTCTCACATGGGCTGTAGACTGTTTAATTGTGTTCTTATTAACATTCCCATTTTAAATGGCTAAAAATAAGACTTTGACCTTCCAGAGTGAACGCTTATTTACTGCCCTTACTCTGGGGGAAATTAACTTTAGAAATATCTGCAAAGTATGTCCAGGGTGATAGATCCATTCATTTTCCTTCCTATTTGTTTCTTTAAGGTAGAGTCTCCTATTTCCCTTCTGGAAGACACATGGGGACAAAAGATCCCTGGGCCCCAGAGAAAATATCACAGGATAATAGTGACACATGGAAAATATTTTCATAGGACAACAATGCTAAAGTGACTACTCCTTCTCACAGACCCACCAATCTATTGCTTTTGGTTTTAAGAAAGAGATAAAATAGTGAACACAGAGTAGTTTTCTTAATATATGCTGGCCATTAAAAATTATACCATTTAAGTTCAATTTTTTATGTAAAGAAGAGCTGTCATTTGATTATTTTGGGTTGGGGAATAAGATTATACAACCCTATCCTCCCCCCGACCGCCCAAAAAAGGAAACGCCTCCCATGGAATGTGAGACGTGAAAAAACATGATAGTGGGGAATAGTTAATATTAACAACAAATAATTTCCTATTAATATGTAAATATTAAACAACCAAAGATCAAAAGAACTATTTGTAAAGAGTGGGAAAACCTAGCCCTACATACCCCTGTGTTTTTATAAGTGTCTGTGATAAGTGGCCAATGTCAGTGCCAAATAATAATTCTATACATTTTATTGGTAATTGTCTTCAACCTGACATACGGAAGGAAACACAACAGTTGCAGAAAATTGCAGCAATATATTTAGTTCCTTTAAACTTCTACTTCAGTCACCTTTCAACAAGTAAAAGAAATGAAAGGAACTTCGTAAGATATACAAAGGAAACTAAACTTTCTGATATACGCTAGGAGACCCAAACCAATTCCTTTCATCCAGACACACATAATTCTTACTGCAGACAGATGAGGCCCTGGTTTGCAGAGGAGCTCAGTCCCTCACATGAGACCTGGGCGAAGAGGGACTACCTCTGCCCATGTTTCACTCTCATTAAAACCAAGGAAATATGCAACCATCCCTTGCATAAAAAAGCGAAGAAAAGTAAAAAGTCATCCGCAGCAGCTTCCAAGCGCCGTTTTATATCTTTCACAGGGATCCGTGAATCTTCCAAAATTAATGACTATGGATCTGCTTCCTCAAAGATTTTGCAGGATGCCGCTGGCACTTTCTGGCAAGGTAAAGCGATTTATTTTGCCCCCAGAGCAGGAAGAAAAGGGAGGGCTTAGAAAAATAAACACGTCTGAACATAAAATTATAAAGCTGAAGAACTAACATATGAAAGGAACATCCCATCTACTCTCAATTTTAATCATCTCAAAACCTAAAGGAGAATTAAACTTATTTATTTCTCCAACAGAGGCCATTTTTGCTGAAATTGCGAAATCAGTCATTTGCAAAGGAGAAGGAGCAAACAATAGAGTTCGTGCTGCCCAGAGTAGATGCTGTGGATTGAGGGAGGAAAGATGAAATGAAGCTCAACTGAAAAGAAGTAATTTCAACACATAGACACTCTGCTAGGTACTTTAATAATAATTGATCAACAACCAAATTATAAACATTTTCTGACAAAATAATTCCTAAGTCTATAGCTGACTTCAGGAAACTACTAAATAATCAAAACTATTTTGGAAGTTAAATATCCCTAAGATATTTACCGTTAATTGTTCACAACTAAGGAAAGGAATGCTCTTTCTGCCCTTTACGAACTAAATACTGATGAAAGGGTAAAATTCACTCTTCTACACACTGGAAGTACAGCTAGAGGGGGAAAACTATCTCAGAAGAATGTCAGAATAGGGCTTTCATTCCAGTAAAGAAAGACAAAAAAATTTAAAAAAATAAACTATATGTATGCTTTGTAATGATCAGTACAATGGAGAAACAAGGCAGGAAAGGACGGTGCTGGGGTAACAGGATTGGGAGGAGAGCTGTGACGGGGAGGGAACTGAATAATTAAGGCTTTGCTGAGGAGGCAGCATTTGTGCAACGACCTGAAGGAAATAAGAGAGCAAGGTATGTTGATATCTGGAGCAAAACCATTTGGGGCAGAAAGAACAGCAAGTTCAAAGGCCCTGATGCAGGCGTCCAGTTTGCATTTTCAAGGAACAGCAAAGAGTGCGGTATTTCCGGAGCAACATGAGACAAGAGAGAGTAAAGATGATTAATCACAGAGGTAAAGGAATAGGATTAAGATTCTGTACATTCTTTAGGGCTATTGTAAGAATTTTAGCTCTGCTCTAAATTGGGAGGATTTGAGGGGGTTTGATAAGAATGACAGAGCCTGACTTACATTTTAACACAGCCATGCTGGTTGCCATGGTAAGGAGGACCACCAAGCTGGTTGCCATGGTAAGGAGGACCACCGAGAGAAAGGAGGCACTGGCAGGGAGGCTGGATAGAAGGCTATTGTGATTATCCAAATAAGACATAATGGTGGCTGGGACTCGAATAGTAGAAGCAAAGTGGGTGAGAAAGGTTCAGATTTCGGATATATCTTGAAGGTAGAAGCAACAGGATTAGATGTTGAGGCTAATGTGAGAAAGAAGAGCCAGGCAGGACACTGAGGGTTTGGGCTAAGTGGGGTCAGTTGAATCATGACCCTGATTCTTCATGTCTCCCAGCATCAGTATCCTTGTCATGCCCTCAGGACAGGCAGCATCTGTTTTCCACCCATGGGCCGTGGGCTCAACCACACTTTTAACTTCAGCCAGTGACACGTGCACAGAAGTGACGGCCTGCTGGTTCTGTAAGGACGCGTTGTCTCCTGCCCTCTTATACCCCTGCCACCAGCAGGAAAAGTCTAGGCCCTGGACTTCTGGGAAGATGGCGGCGTGAGCAGGGCAGCAGAAATCTCCTCCCAAAACCATATATATTTGTGAAAAGACAACAAATACAACTATTCCTAAAAGAGAGACCAGAAGATACAGGACAACAGCCAGGCTGCAGCTACATCTGCAAGAACTCAGCGCCTCACGAAGTGGGTAAGATACCGGGCAGGACCTGAGCACTCCCCCACCCCAGCACACTGGTGGGAGGAAAAGAATCATAGTGGGGAGGGAGTGGAGGCACAGACCCACCAAAGAACCAGCCCTGGTGATCTGCACCGGGAGCACAGACACACATCGTGTGCTGTACTGGAGATTAGAGAAACGGAAGGGCAGGATCTGAGATGGAGACTGCAAGTGGGTCCCCAAGGCCGGCTCCTCTGGGACAAAAGAAAAGTGGGTGCTTTTTTAAAATTCTTAAAGAGACAAGGGCCCAACAGCGGAACAAAATCGTCTCAGCGCACTCAGCCCAGAAGGCTGGGAATCTTGAATAATTTCAGACCCCTTGGCTGGCGGCCAGGCAAAGCAGCCGCGCCGAGGCTTCCCACAGAGATCAGCAGCCTGCCATTCGTTCCCCCCGGCCGGCACTGCGGCGGATCCGCCACAGCTGCAGAACAGTGGGAGAGCAGCCCCGCCTGCAACAACTACACAGAATCTCTTCCCAGCGGGCACGCAGCTAACCGGGAAGGGCCGCAGGACCCAGAACAAGGTCTGGAAGGCACCAAGGGGAGCGGAACGCACCCGGCAAGACTGCAAACCCCCGTAGTGCTCTAGGCTAGCCTGAGGGTGGCCCCACACACAGGCAGCTCAGGGGATTATCCCAGGACTGCCTCCTGGTGTGTGGGTAACCAGCACAGGCCGCAGACAAGGGCAAGGAGAACAACAAGCACGAAGGGACATTGTTCTCCCAGATGACAAACGTGCCACCTACCAGCCACCATGTCTATTGCCGTTAAAAGACAGAGGAATATGGTCCAGACAAGGTTCACCCAGACAACCCCAGAGAGAGGGCCTGATGGGATAGATTTAAACAATATTCCTGAAAAATAATTCAGAATAAAAGTCATAACCATGCTGATGGATCTACAGAGAAATAAGCAAGAGCTAAGGGAGGAAGTGAGGAAAGACAATGCAGAAATGAGACAAGCAATCGATGGGCTTAGGAGCAGACTGGATGAGGTGCAAGAGACTGTTAATGAAATAGAAATCAGAGAACAGGAATACAGAGAAGCTGAGGCAGAGAGAAATAAAAGGATCTCTAGGAATGAACTAATTTCAAGAGAACTGTGTGACCAATCCAAACGGAACAATATTCACATTATAGGGGTACCAGAAGAAGAAGAGAGAGAAAAAAAAGAAAGCATCTTTGAAGAAATAATTGCTGAAAACTTCCCCAAGCTGGGGAAGGAAATAGTCTCTCAGACCATGGAAGCCCACAGATCTCCCAACACAAGGGACCCAAGGAAGACAACACCAAGACACATAATAATTAAAATGGCAAAGATCAAAGACAAGGACAAAGTATTAAAGGCAGCCAGAGAGAGAAAAAAGATCACCTACAAAGGAAAACCCATCAGACTATCATCAGACTTCTCAACAGAAACCTTACAGGCCAGAAGAGAATGGCATGATATATTTAATGCAATGAAACAGAAGGGCCTTGAACCAAGAATACTGTATCCAGTACGATTATCATTTAAATTTGAGGGAGAGATTAAACAATTCCCAGACAAGCGAAAGCTGAGGGAATTTGCCTCCCACAAATCACCTCTACAGGATATCTTAAAAAGACTGCTCTAGATGGAAGCACTCCTAAGGCTAAAAAGATGTCACAAGAGAAAATAAAATCATAGCAAAGAAAGCATACCATCCAAATACTAACTACAGGCAAAAAATAAAATCAGCTATCCACAAAAACAGTCAAAGGAAATGTAAAAGAGCACAGAATAAAACACATAGTATATAAAGAATGGAGGAGGAAGAATAAGAAGGGAGAGAAATAAAGAACCATCAGACTGTGTTTATAATAGCTCAACAAGAGAGTTAAGTTAGACTGTTAGATAGTAAAGAAGCTACCCTTGAACCTTTGGTAACCACGAATCCAAAGCCTGCAATGGCAGTAAGTACATATCTATCGATAATCACCCTAAATGTAAATGGACTGAACGCACTAATCAAAAGAAACAGACTTACTGAATGGATAAAAAAGCAAGACCCATCTATATGCTGTTTACAAGAGACTCACCTCAAACCCAAAGATATACACAGACTACAGGTGAAGGGATGGAAAAAGATATTTCATGCAAACAACAAAGAGAAAAAAGCAGGTGTTGCAGTACTTGTATCAGACAAAATGGACTTCAAAACGAAGAAAGTAGCAAGAGATAAAGAAGGACTTTACATAATGATGAAGGGGTCAGTCCAACAAGAGGACATAACCATTATAAATATATATGCACCCAACACAGGAGCGCCGACATGTGTGAGAAAAATATTAACAGAAATAAAGGAAGAAATAGAAGAAATAGAATTCATTTTAGGGGACTTCAAGACACTACTCACTCCAAAGGACAGACCAACCAGATGGAAAATAAGTGAAGACACAGAAGCACTGAACAACACACTAGAACAGATGGACATAACAAATATCTACAGAACTCTGCACCCAAAAGCAGCAGGATACACATTCTTCTCAAGTGCACATGGAACATTTTCCAGAATAGACCACATACTAGGTCATAAAAAGAACCTCAGTAAATTCAAAAATATTGAAATTCTACCAACCAACTTCTCAGAGCACAAAGGTATAAAACTAGAAATAAATTGTACAAAGAAAACAAAAGGCTCACAAATACATAGAGGCTTAACAACATGCTCCTAAATAATCAATGGATCAACAACCAAATTAAAACAGAGATCAAACACTATATGGAGACAAATGACAGCAACAACACAAAGCCACAACTTCTGTGGGACACAGCAAAGGCAGTTCTAAGAGGAAAGTATATTGCAATCCAAGCCTATTTAAAGAAGGAAGAACAATCCCAAATGAACAGTCTAAAGACACAATTATTGAAAATGGAAAAAGAAGAACAAATGAGGCCCAAAGTCACCAGAAGGAGAGACATAATGAAGATCAGAGAAGAAATAAATAAAATTGAGAATAAAACAATAGAAAAAATCAATGAAACCAAGAGTTGGTTCTTTGAAAAAATAAACAAAATAGATAAACCCCTAGCCAGACTTATTAAGAGAAAAAAAGAATCTACACGCATAAACAGAATCAGAAATGAGAAAGGAAAAATAACGACAGACCCCACAAAATACAAAGAATTATTAGAGAATACGATGAGAATCTATATGCTAACAAGCTGGAAAACCTAGAAGAAATGGACAACTTCTTAGAAAAATACAACCTTCCAAGACTGACAAGCAAGAAACAGAAAAACTAAACAGACCAATCACCAGCAACGAAATTGAATCGGTAATCAAAAAACTACCCAAGAACAAAACCCCCGGACCTGATGGATTCACATCTGAATTCTCCCAGACATATAGAGAAGAAATAACACCCATTCTCCTTAAAGTTTTTCAAAAAAATAGAAGAGGAGGAAATATCTTAAAACTCATTCTATGAAGCCAGCATCACTCTAATACCAAAACCGGGCAAAGACCTCACCAAAAAAGAAAATTACAGACCAATATCCCTGATGAATGTAGATGCAAAAATACTCAACAAAATATTAGCAAACCGAATTCAAAAATACATCAAGAGGATCATACACCATGATCAAGTGGGATTCATCCCAGGGATGCAAGGATGGTACAACATTCGAAAATCCATCAACATCACCCACCACATCAACAAAAAGAAGAACAAAAACCACATGATCATCTCCATAGATGCTGAAAAAGCATTTGACAAAATTCAACATCCATTCATGATTAAAACTCTCAACAAAATGGGTACAGACAGCAAGTACCTCAACATAATAAAGACCATATATGACAAACCCACAGCCAACATCATACTTAACAGCCAGAAGCTGAAAGCTTTTCATCTAAGATCAGGAACAAGACAGGGATGCCCTCTCTCCCCACTGTTATTCAACATAGTACTGGAGGTCCTAGCCATGGCAATCAGGCAAAACAAAGAAATATAAGACATCCAGATTGGTAAAGAAGTCAAATTGTCACTATTTGCAGATGACGTGATATTGTACGTAAAAAACCCTAAAGACTCCACTCCAAAACTACTAGAACTAATATCTGAATTCAGCAAAGTTGCAGGATACAAAATTAATACACAGAAATCTGTTGCTTTCCTATACACTAATGATGAGCTAACAGAAAGAGAAATCAGAAAAACAATTCCATTCACAATTGCAACAAAAAGAATAAAATACCTAGGAATAAACCTATCGAAGGAAGTGAAAGACCTATACCCTGAAAACTACAAGACACTCCTAAGAGAAATTAAAGAAGACACTAACAAATGGAAATTCATCCCATGCTCTTGGCTAGGAAGAATAAATATTGTCAAAATGGCTATACTACCTAAAGCAATCTACAGATTCAATGCAATCCCTATCAAAATACCAACAGCATTCTTCAATGAACTGGAACAAATAGTTCTAAAATTCATATGGAACCACAAAAGACCCTGAATAGCCAAAGCAGTCCTGAGAAGGAAGAATAAAACAGGGGCAATTATGCTCCCTGACTTCAAGCTCTACTACAAAGCTACAGTAATGAAGACAATTTGGTATTGGCACAAGAACAGACCCACAGACCAGTGGAACAGAATAGAAAATCCAGACATTAACGCAAACATATATGGTCAATTAATATATGATAAAGGAGCCACAGATATACAATGATACAATGGGGAAATGACAGCCTCTTCAGCAGCTGGTGTTGGCAAAACTGGACAGCTACATGTAAGAGAATGAAACCGGATTACTGTCTAACCCCATACACAAAAGTAAACTCAAAATGGATCAAAGACCTGAATTTAAGTCATGAAACCATAAAACTCATAGAAAAAACATAGGCAAAAATCTCTTGGACATAAACATGAGCAACTTCTTCATGAACATATCTCCCTGGGCAAGGGAAACAAAAGCAAAAATGAACAAGTGGGACTATATCAAGCTGAAAAGCTTCTGTATAGCAAAGGACACCATCAGTAGAACAAAAAGACATCCTACAGTATGGGAGAACATACTCAAAATGACATATCCGATAAGGGGTTGACAACCAAAATACATAAAGGACTCACAAACCTCAACAAACAAAAAGCAAATAATCCAATTAAAAAATGGGCAGAGGATGTGAACAGAAACTTCTCCAAAGAAGAAATTCAGGTGGCCAACAGGCACATGAAAAGATGCTCCACATCGCTAATCATCAGAGAAATGCAGATTAAAACCACAATGAGATTATCACCTCACACCAGTGAGGATGGCCAACATCCAAAACACAAACAACAACAAATGTTGGCGAGGATGTGGAGAAAGGGGAACCCTCCTACACTGCTGGTGGGAATGCAAATTAGTTCAACCATTGTGGAAAGCAGTATGGAGGTTCCTCAAAAAACTCAAAATAGAAATACCATTTGACCCAGGAGCCCCACTCCTAGGAATTCACCCTAAGAATGCAGCAGCCAGTTTGAAGAAGACATGCGCACCCCTATGTTTATCGCAGCACTATTTACAATAGCCAAGAAATGGAAGCAACCTAAGTGTCCATCAGTAGATGAATGGATAAAGAAGATGTAGTACATATACACAATGGAATATTTTTCAGCCATAAGAAGATACAAATCCAGACATTTGCAACAGTATGGATGGAGCTAGAGGGCATTATGCTCAGTGAAATAAGGCAGGCGGAAATAGACAAGTATCAAATGATTTCACTCATCTGTGGAGTATAAGAACAAAGAAAAAAACTGAAGGAACAAAACTGCAGCAGACTCACAGAACCCAAGAACGGACTAACAGTTACCAAAGGGAAAGGGACTAGGGAAGAGAGGTGGGAAGGGAGGGACAAAGGGGAAAAGGGGCCTTACGATTAGCAGATGTAAGGTTGGGGGGGCATGGGGAGGGCTGTACAGCTCAGAGAAGACAAGTAGTGATTCTATAGCATCTCACTAAGCTGAAGGACAGTGACTGTAATAGGGTAGGTGGGGGGGACCTGATGAAGTGGGGAGTTTAGTAAC
This sequence comes from Phataginus tricuspis, assembly GCA_029783875.1. Taxonomy (NCBI): domain Eukaryota; kingdom Metazoa; phylum Chordata; class Mammalia; order Pholidota; family Manidae; genus Phataginus; species Phataginus tricuspis. Next base: position 2,023,617 of record JAQQAC010008719.1, on the reverse strand, counting down.
CATAATGTTGCACATGTAGTTGTAGATTAATGATACCAAAATTAAAAAATTAAATTACATTAAATTAAATTAAAAAAAAAAGTCTGGGCCCTGCACTGCCTGCCTGCTCCAGGAAGAGAGAAACAACGGGAACCCAGCTGCTGGAGTGACCAACAGACCTGCAATAGAAAACAGAGCTGTCTTTACCTCTAAAGCCTAAAGCAGAGGTGACTAGCCAAGGCCTGTCTGGATCAAGCAACTGTAAATCAACCTTTAAACATGTGAGTAATAATAAATTATTATTATTTCAAGTCATTGACAGTGGGTGGTTTGTTACAAAGCAACAGCTTACTGATACATGAAACAACTTAATGGGTAGAGTTGTGTTTACTGCACCAAGCATGCCTGTAGGAGATGCAAGATTGGGAAGGAAAATCAGGATGTTAGCCTTGGACATATTAAGTTTGAGTTTCCCATTAGACTATAAAGCGGAGATTGAATAGGAATTGTACATGTCAAGAAGAGGTCTAGGCTAAAATATAAATGTAAGACTCATAAGCATTTAGATGGTATTTAAAGCCGTAAGATAAGATCTCCAAGGAAGTGAGTATAGGTAAAGAATAGAAGAAACCCAAGCCTTGAGATAGTTCAGTGGAAGAGGTGAAGGAAAGGGAGAAGGCCCAGCCAGAGACGGAGCAGGAGCCGGCGGACTGTGGGAGGAGCCCCAGGGAGGACGGTGCCGGCGAGAGCAGCAGATAAGGGACGCTCAAGGTGAGTGATCCACTGGACAGATGCTGTCCTGAGAGATGATGTAAGACAAAGACTAAAACATTACCAGGAGATCCTGCGAGGTGGTCTGGTGATGTCACTAACTTTTGGTAGAGTCGAAGGGGGGGAAGTTTGATTGGAATGAGTTCCAAAGAGTGGGAGAAGAGGAAAAGGGCCCGTGTGCAGAGATCTCTTTAACAAAGCCTTGCTATATAGAGAAGCCAAGAAATGGGGAAGTAGCAAGAGGGAGAAATGAGGCTCTAAAAGAAGATGGTTGGGTTGTTGTTTTTATTAATGGGAGAGAGAATGGCTTTTTTTTTCAAATGCTGAAGAAAATGATCCAGCAGAAGAGGGAAATTTGATGCAGCAGAGGCAGACGACAGATAAACAAGAGCGAGTACTAATGCTAGACGCTGAGTAGTCTGGATGGAAACTTATGGGAAGTATCTTGATTGCTTCTATTTTCTCAGTGGAATAGGAAGCAAAGTCAGCTAAGAGAGGGGATGGGACAGGAGATACGAGAGCTTAAAGAGAGAGAGGAGAAAGTATGAAATAACCTAGAAGAGTCGGAAAGCAAAGCACATACAGCGCCAGGCTGCATAAGGCCTGGATGGAACACGAGACCCATCACATGGCTGTGTGCTTGTGCACAGCCACATTCTGTCACCCTGGTGCAGGCATGCGGTGGGAGGACAGTAAGGTTTATCCACGGTTGGGATTTTCCCCACCAAAACTTAGAAAGCAAGAGAGTGTATCAGGGTAGTTGAGGGTGTATGCAGGCAGTGACGGTGACTGACGATGGAATGTAAGCTGGAGAAGAAGGGAAATGCGCCCAAGAGGCAAAGTGAGAGAAAGTGAACACGCTGGGCGGCAGGACTTCCGAGCTGAGGTCACTGAAGGTTTCTGCAGAGCCGGGGTGGCGGGAGCGGGAAGGAGCTGTTCAAAACAGAACGTGTGGAGAGGGGCCAGTCACCGACAACAGCAGAGCTGGGAATCTGACTTTGAGGGAAGAGCTGCAGGAGCGTAGAGGACAAGATGTGTGGCGCAGTAGAGGCGGAAGAGATGGGAAGTCTGCGTCGTGAAAGATTCATCTGGGCTCCAAAACTGAAACTGCCATGAATTCCACCAAGACAACTGTTAGAAGGAAGGCCAGTGAACTCAAAGCTAAAACCCTCCAGGACCTCAAAAGGTTTTGGGTTTCTGCATAACATTTATTTCATACCTGAACTGAAATCACAGTAACATAAATCTCCCTAGAAAACATTTGATAGGGATCCTAGAAACCCAGTAAGAACTCTCTTATCCGACCCCCACTCAACCAACTTGCCCGGTCACGCGATGCCCCTTCCTCCCGGCCCTGCTGTTGTTGCAGCCCCCGCAGCGAGAAGGCTCCCGGCAGAGGGCGCTGTGCTCCGCTCCCTCGGGGCCGCTCCCACCAGCTGGATGCCGTTGAGTTTGGGCGCTTGCCAAGAATCAGCTATGCTTGTTCCCAACGCTATTTATGCCTCTTAAACTTAACTTTACAATTGCAAAACTGCATCATTTAATGAGATATTATGCCAGGCAATGATATTTGAATATGACTTCTTCGAAAATCATATTGAATGCTTTGGAAAGATTTTATAAAGGTGAGTCACTAGAAACTACGCTATCAGATTAGGTGTGAGACAATCATAAAGTATTTTTAAAGAATCGTAAAAGTGTAGTTATCAGCACCCGGGTTGTTCTGCCCATATCTTTAGGCTATTTCTGCACTTGAAGAAGCAGAACCAGAGCTCACGATGAATGATGGGCGTGGTGAGGCAGGAGAGATGATGCACAGCTGCCAACAGGGGGCGCACACTTGGAATGAAGACGGTGGGTCTACATGAAAATAGTGGTGAATGTATACACGTGTATGTTCTTAAGGCAAGTAAAATCTTTATGCTGTCTTTTTTTCCCCAAAATAATTACCTGCTTTAACTTACTTCTTCAATTAACCATTTTATCTACTACCCGGATTGCATTAGATTAAAGGGCTTCTGATGTTACTCAAAACTAGAACAGAATTTAGACAAGCAAACTACAGAGATCAAATGATTTACTCCTAAAGTAAGTCCTTTATAAATATGGGGAAAGATATGCCCTGGTTGGACTGGGCAGTGACTTTGATTTCGTTGTTCGTGTAGTCTTATTGTCGGAATGGGAACAACGTTACAAGGACATCAAGGCCGCACGTCTGCCCTTAAGCGAGGCAGCTCCTGGATTCCTAAATAAATGAGAATTCTACATTGAAACGTCCCTTTGATTCCTTTTATATCAGAGTCAGAGTTTTGATGTAATAAATCGTGTTGTAGCATTACATTGATCATCTCAGCAGGGCAGGCTGCATGAATGTGGCTATGAAGCAGGCAGATAATTAAACTGAACTGCTCTAGTCCAGAGGATATATAACAATGTGACATAGGGAACACAACAGCGATTATGCTACTGCACAATTTGACCCAGTATTTCTGCCCAGATTCTGAACATCAGATGAAACCACCAGAACCAGGCAGTCCACAGAACAGAGACTCTGCAGAGGACCCTAAACCTAGGCACGCTCAGCAAAGGTAGTGAGAAACAGGTGAGAACTAGTCGGCACGGCAGCAGAGGAACGGTACACACAGTGATGGACTCTATGATTAAGAAGCAGAAGGAAACTAAATATTTGCTGCAAATAGTAAGAAATGTCCTATGCAAAGCAAGGAGCCTTCTAAAGTGGAAGGAGGATGCCATGAGATACGCAGAAAAGGGTCAGCAAAGCTTGCGTGGTGCAAGAGCCAAGACTGGAGCCAAGACTCTTTGCTCAGCCACATTCAGCTGAGGTCTGTGCTCATGCCTCAGCAAGGGTGAATTGGAGTTCTTCTCATTATCATCACTTAAAACTCCTCACAGGTGATTAAACTTAGGTTAAGCAAATACTAAACTCCATATAGTTTTCACCTCATAGCATGAATTCAGTCACAATTGAAGTCCAAAGTTAAAGAAGCCTTCCAAGTATTGCAGGAGGTATGACTCAAGACTGAATCGTAATGCTATTAACTACTGCAAGCAAAATGCTGGTACCCATTGCTAATACCTTTCAGAAGAGTTTAGTCATATTCTTCATACCTATTTGCCAAGTGATATTACATCTAGGAACTTAGTCCATAGAAATGGAGAGTGAACAGACCTTTATGTAAATAGAGTTGGAAACAATCCAAATTAACAACTTTAGAGAAATGGTTAAACTATGGTACATTTATATGTTACTAGGTCTTCAGTGGAACAAGAGAAGTTGAAACATGGGCAATGTGTATGTGTACAGGGGAGAATAACTGTTATTTTGAGAGTGGGGCACTGAGTTCTTAGCAGAGAGAAACTGTTTCCATATCGAGAGAAATTGCAAGCTCATATGCCTGAAGGAGTGAGGCGAGTGACATAAATGAGTGAAATGGCCCATGGCTAAGAGACAATATGGAGCAGAGATACCGGCTCACTGAAGAGTACTGGCCCATCTTTAAAGACAACCAATAGTCAGCTCTATCCCATTATATCTGGGAATATGCACTCTCTTCTGATTTTTTTTTTTTCACAAGGAAATAACAACCTCAGTTTTGCTAGGCTTTTTGTGTAGTGGCCAGTGCTTTCAAGGGTCACTTGTAATTCAAGGGCTGCCAGGGTTTTTTGTTGTGTCTGGTTGAGAGGTCAAGATAAATTAAGGCGACTTAGTGTGTCTGCACATATATGTATGTGTGAGAGAGAAAGACCAGGAGGCTCTCTGAGGGTAGCTTCCATAGGCTGGACTAGTCAAAGAGCAGCTAGCTCAATACACATATATGTATGTGTGAGAGAGAAAGACCAGGAGGCTCCCTGAGGGTAGCTTCCATAGGCTGGACTAGTCAAAGAGCAGCTAGCTAAATAGCCCTGCAAAAAAAAACAGGTTAATTTGGGGATGTAGGAAAGTAGAAAAAGGGAGAGAGGAAAGGAAATAAGAAACCAAATAACACAGCAGTAAATGGGGGTAAGACTTATAGGAACATTGATTTTTAAATATCCAATTCTAAGAGATTGCTACAAACCCTCAGCAAAGTATGCCATTGCGCACAAAAGCTTTAAGATGGTATTTTGGGAAAAGTGAGACAGGAGCTGTTTTTTCTTCCACCTGGATTCACGTGGATGAGGAAGAAGAGAATCATGGATAGTTTATATATTAAAGGTTAAATGCTGCATAAGGATAAAGGATTTTACTGTATAATCTCACTTATAAACAAAACAACAAAGTCATAGAAAAATAGACTTTTGCCAGAGTTGGGGTTGGGGGAGGGGGAGTTAAAGGAAAGCGGTCAAATGATACAAACTTCCAGTTTTAAGATACATAAGTACAAGGGATACAATGTCGAAAGTGATGGCCAAAACTGACACTGCTGTAAGGCATATAGGAAAGTTAGGAGTAAATCCTAAGAGTTCTCATCACAAAAAGAAAAATAATTTTTCTTTTATTCTTATTTCTTTTCTTTTTATTATATCTATAGAAGGCGGATGTCAGCTGAACCTACTTGGTAATCAGTTCACAGTATATGTAAATCAAACTATCAAACCATATGTGTGCCTTAAATTCATAGTGATATATGTCAATTATTTCTCACTAAAACTTGAAAAAAATTGTAATAAAATACATTTTAAAGTTTTAAATAAAAATTCAATAATAATTGTTTGGAGCTATGCATATTTACTAGTCCTCTATTCAGAAGTAGTAAGGAAGAAATTGAACATCAATCTGAATAAGCCCAATAATACTAAAGAAATGTTTTTGAATTAATTAATGAGGACTCTGCAATCTCTATGCCATTAAAAAAAGCAACATTGCTCAAATAAGCTTTGTGTTCTAGAAAGAGAGTGGTGAGCAGAAAGCAAGGGATTCCCCTTCTTGCTGGAAATTTGTTCATTTTTTAAATAATTGGGCATATGAAGAAGTCTTTCAAACCTAATATTACCAACCTGGAATATTTAACAACTCTTAAACCAGGGTCCCTGTTGATTCCTTCAAACATCTTTGCTACTGGATCTCGTGAGAAAGTATAAAATGTGGATGGAGCTGTGAGAAGGCCTAGATGGTCAAGTACAGCTTTAGAAAATGTTTCCAACTATTTGTGGTAAGCAGAATAATGCCCTCCTCAACTATGTCCATCTCCCAATCTCCTGAGTCTGTGAATATTTTAGAAACAAGAAAGAACTAAGGTTGCAGATGGAATTAAGGTTGTTAATCAGCTGGCCTCAATATAGGGAAATAAGCCTGGATTATCCAGGGGGACACAGTGTATTCACAAGAGTCCGTAAAAGTAGAAAAGGGAAACAGAAGAGTCAGAAAAACGGATGTACACACGGCAGCATGGGCAGAGCGATGCAATGTAAGGACTCAACCCAGCAGCGCCAGCTGTGACTAGAGGCGGCCACAAGCCAAGAGCGCAGCAGCCACGAGAAGCGAAAAAAAGGCAAGGAAGCAGGTCCCCCTCAGAACCCCCAGAAAGGACCACAGCGCCTGGGTTTTAGCCAGTGAGACTCATGGCAGACCTCTAACCTAGAAAACTCTAGGTAATAAATGTATGTTGTTTTAGCCACTTAGGTGGTTAAAACAGCATAGAGCAATAATACTATTAATGTGACAGCGTGGATTCTGGACATGAGTAGATGAGAAAGCAAAAATGAAAACGAGACTAAGGTGAAACAAAATCTACCTGCCTGTGTGGTTCAAACTGGTCTTTGAAAGGTCTCCAAAAAGCAGTCAAAGGGAGCTGCCACTCATGACCGAGCTACAGAAGGAGAGGGGAGGGATGATACGGTGGGAGGACACCGAGAAACGTCCACGAGTGTCAGTGCACTTCCTGGCACGCTTATCCATTCCGAATGCCTTTAACAACCTTATGGCCCAGGAGTGGATGGGTTTCGTGGAGTCTGGGGACAATCTGACACGTAGATACTGACACAGAAACAGAATCACAGAATCATATGTGAAATGAATTTTAAGTAGTCTTAGAAACCATATAAGCCAATCCTTATTTTTTCAAATTTTTTCATTTATTTTAATTTGTTAACAACTTTTATGAGGTATGATTTATATATTAAAAAAACATGTATTTAATGTGTATAATTTGATGATTTGGGGTATATGCAGATACCTGTGAAACCATCACCACATTCAAGGTAATAAAACATATCCATCATCTTCCAAAGTTTCCTCATGCTCCTTTGTTTCTTTGATTTTTGGAAGGGTTTTTTTCTGGTAAAAACACTTAACATGAGATCTACTCTCAACACAATGTTTAACTGCACAATACAGTGTTAAATACAGGCACAATGTCATATAGCAGACCTCAAGAACTCACTCATTTAGCCTAACTGAAACCATACACCCACTGAATAACTCCCTATTTCTCTCTCCCCCCACCCAAAGCCTGGCAACCCCCATTCTACTCCTGCTTCTATAAACTTGAAGATATATTCAAGAGATATATGAAAATACAGTCTTCACATCAGTAGCATCATGCAGAATGTGTCCTTCTGCAACTGGCTTATTTCACTTAACATAATTCTTGCAGGTTCATCCATGTTATTGCATATGGCAGGACTCCCTTCTGTTTAATGCTGCATAATATTCCATTATGTGTGTACACCACAATAAAATTAACCTCGCTTTCCAAAAAAAGGAAAAAGGCACCCCCAGAATGAGGCAGGAATCCCAGTAGGAACATCTTGTACACATGCATGCGACTTGTTCTATGGTCACGGTTGCATCAGGTGCTCCTTCCATACCTCTGGGGGCCGGGGCTCAGTTCCTTGGAGTCCCTACCTCCTTAAGCCATAAAGCTCTTCTTTGGCTTCTGGGACCACAGCTCCTGGCCCCCCTTCTTTTCATGACGCTCCTCCTCTGTTTCCATTGTCTGCCTTCTCTGCCTACCACTGCAAGAGCCCCGCAAGGGGCCATTCCAGACTGCATGTGAGAGGACTTCGATACAAGCGGGTAGGGGATGGAGAGATGGGAGTAATGATTGGCCAAAGGGGGTGCTTACCACTAGTGTGAGCTTACCTCACCTAGTCCGAAAACTGGGATATTTGGATGAGAGGCCAACAAGTCCAAAAAGAAGTGATAAAAATGAGATATCAGGGATAAAGGTCCACCCCATGTCTGATCATTTAGGACTATGGACAAGCTCCATTAGGCATAATAATTTTTTACACAGGATAAGAGTTCCAGTCTGCACTTTAAAAACCTATTTGGGTTTCTGAACAGCCCATCTTCTTCCAGAACTGCCTCCCCACCCACAGGAAAGGTCTCTGCGGTCATATTTGAACCTCCTTACTCTTCTACTCCCACAGCTAGCTGGACCAGGAACGGACAGCTGACCCACACTAGGTCAAAGCAGATTCTCCTTCCTCCCCCAAAGTTAGGAATTTGAATTCAGAGGCAATAAGTCTGTCTGTAGCTAAAACTATAACATTTAAAACTCTGGAGTTTTAGCGTCACCAAATTCTACCATGCAGATGGGTAAGTAGAACAATCTCATCGGCAGAGAAAAAAGAAGATGAAAAAGAGTCACAGAAAGTAGAATGAAACAAATGTGCAGAGAAGGCAAAAGTGAAGACAGAAAGAAAATTCTGACATCTTTCCAGGCACCACCCGGAGGTCCACCACATCCCTGCTCTTGGGTCCGTGAGTCATAGGTAATAAAGCTCCCTGTTGTTCACCGTGCTAATCCAAATTACACAAACAGTACAAAACCACAAGTCAACAAAGTACATGTTAGAAATGGGGGGGGAAAGCTGATAGTTGATTCATCTTTGATTATAATACCTTCTGGAATGAGGATCTACTTCAATGCTCATGTCAAATGTCAGGTCTCCCCACATGTCCGCTCTCCTCACACCAAACCTAGGTCCTCATGGAAAGGTGAGCCACAGGTAACTGCTCTGTGTCTAGGTGGTACTGAGGACAAGCATTCCAGTCGAAGTTGTTTTATTTACAACCAAAACACAAAGGTGGCAAGAATAAAGCTCAAAGTTAAATTGAATCTGGCTAATCTTCCTCTTCCCATATTCAAATATTTTTCTAAAAGTGTGTTCTCCAGAGAAGAGGCCATCACAAAGGAAGCAGATGTTTATTTTAAGGCAAGTAGGAGACACTCCACATTGCCTTTCTCTTGCTACTTCCTTTAACCGGAAGGTTGTAAGCACTTACCGTTATTCTTCACATACATTTCAGCCATCATGTTTATGCAATGCAATAGATAGATAATTGTACTATCGCACTACAAAACAAGCAGCTGAATGGGGAATGGGACTCTGAAATGGAAACCTTGTCGGTTAGCATTTGTGAATCATCATATGAAACAAATTGTCACATGAAAAAAAAAGTGACTTTTTTGTTCAGTCCATTAACTGCAAGGAAAAAAGGAATTGCTCTCCCAACACATAATATTCCAATTTCCTATTTGTGCTTAGCACTTCCCTTACCTGCTCTGCAAATATAATGCGTTTCTATTCTGGACTTAATTTGTTCCCTCTGACCAGGACTTTATTTTCATCAGAGACAACCCTCAGCAATTGGTCTCTGAAACAGAGCCTTGGGAATGCAGTACCTCTGACAGGGGGTTGTTACGCCTGCCTTTTAGTAGATGGGCTGGTGTCTGGAACATACACCACCAACCATTTGACCCCGTATTTGAGTTTTTCTGAGGTAGACAGTGGTGGAATGGCTCAGAGCCATCTTGACACAATTCAATGAACTATGAGTAATTGTTGGATTTACTTAGTGTCTTTCTTCCAGAAAGTTCCAACCTTTATATTGTTTCATTAATCTGAACAGGTTTTTATCTTTCTATTCCCATTTCCTAGATATAAATTTTGATGTCCAGGGAGAAATACAGAACATGTCTGAGGTCACTGAATCAGCCAAGTGTCCATGGCTTTTGAATTTCCAGAGTAGTGATTTAAGGCCATCATGCAAATGGCCATAAGCCTACAGACTCGCATCTGAATGGGATCCATCAGCTCACTAAAATGTTGCTGAATGCAAGCATGAGAAGTCACAGATATAAAAACAATGACCCATTACACTAGTCTAGTTCTTTGGGCCATTAAGGTTTAATGATTTCATCATCTAAAAGCATGGGAAAAGCTGGAGATATTTAAGGGCTGACAGATTTAAAAAGAAGCAGAGAAGGAAATGAACATTTTGTTAAGTAATTCTTATGGTTAGACATATTCATATAATATCTAATTTTCATGGTAATCCTATAAACATGGTGTTCTCATTCCCATTTGCAGAAAACATAACTGAAGCTCAGAAGGTGTAAGTCTGCAGAGATCACCCAGCTAGTAAGCAGAAAAGCAAGAATCTGTACCTCTGTTTACCTGATTCCAAAGGCCATATTCTCTTTACTATGCTCTGAATTTTGGTTTAAAGGTGCCCAACCCTAATGAAAACCAAAACTTCCCAAGAGTTATAGCCAAGGGAAAAAAAAAAAACCTGTAACAGAAAAAGTCCTGTCCGGCCACCTTAGGTTTAATTCGCCTTCATATTCTTTTTCCACGGAACAAATCAGTGGCCTGACAGATTGCACCTCAAGTAGTCACCTCGGGTCCACTTAAACACTTCTATTGAACAAGTCTGCCAGCCACATCTGGCCAGAAGAAGTCGCACCGCCCCCAGCATCTGAAGAGGATGAGTGGGTCAGACATCCAATATTTCCTTGGCACAACCTAAGCCAAAAGGACATAAATAGTACTTCTTCAGGAAGCTGTGAGTTCCAAAACCAAGAGGAGAAAAAGTGAAGAGAGCAAATCTAACATCTCCTGCCTTTCCTTTCAAGCTTTATCCTGGGTGTTAGCCCTTGTGTGGTGCCAGTGAGAACAGCAGGAAAATGAGGGCAGGTGAGGGGCAGCCATTTATGAACTCACAGACCCGGGAAGTGCACAGGTACATCTAGCTTCAGCCACAGCTAAGTCCGTGAGCTTGACGATGCCGTTAGGACACTGCCTGTATCTCTTGACCCTGAATTCCCTATATGGTGGTACCTGGAAATCTCAGACTCACCCACTGCCACCTTCCTATCACAAAGGCAGCATTCCTCTCACCCAATGGTTCCAGAAAAGTCCAGGGTTTGACTTTAACTGGCCCACCTCAGGAAATGGCTCAGCCCTGCACCCATCGTTGTGGGCAGGGGAATGTAACATCTCATTGACTGAGCCGTTGATCATAAGCCCATCTGTGGACCTGGGAAAAGGAGTCTGCTTCGCCCAACGTATGAACAAAGCATGGGGGGTGCTCACAAAAAGAAAAAGTGGGGTGCAGTTACTGGATAAAGAAGGCATGGATGCTGGGTGAACAACAGTTGGCCAGGGTAAACATAGTGACAACCATCCTACAAGGAATTTTTCCGACATGGAAAAAAACCTCAGTGCAGGCTGGGAAGGAGTCATGGCGGTTTTTCCCTCTGTTCCCAGGCAGCAGCTCGAGAGGCAAATCCAGTCTGGCAATCAGCTGTCAGCCGATCACCAACTCAAATGCGCGGAGTGGCCGTGTGACGATCTGCACACTCGGTGGTCATTTGGCTGGATGAATCAAATTATACTTCCCGATACCACTTCAAATCAGGATTGCTCTGTCTGCACTCGTTTTCAGCAGGAAGTATTACCTGCGAGATATTTTCTTTGATATTGACTATACGTGGGAAAGGGAGGAATTTAGGTTTCTTTTAAATTCTGCTCAACAAGAAAGACCAAAAAGTTTTAGAGATTTGTTGAGGAGGCTAATTAGGATCCATTCCAACTTAATGGCTAGGCTTTCACACTGAAATGGTGAGGGGAACATGTTCTGCCCTTGCAAGGTAGGGATTTTTCTTCCAAGTACCTAGCTGATTTGGGAACCCAGTTCTTTCATGATGCCGGTGCAGTGATCAATCCGATGTAATGATCAAAAGGAAGTTTGCCTCAATCAATCCCGATAAACAAATAACTGCCATGCTGGCAAACCTAATGTGTTCTTCACTTCAAATTCACTTGCCAATAATTGGCCTCATTAACGTCTGTGAAGTTAGCTGTTCACTGAAATTGGGCAAGCTGTACATTAGATGTGTTCACTGGCTTGCAAACCTTTGGGAATAATAGACCTACTGAATCAGCATCTTGCTAGTTCCATGCAAATTAACAAGCTAAAAAGTAAGGCAACTGCAAGGGATCTAGAAAGAGTGAAAGAGGCACCAGGACACTCCTAACTTTCCTATGATTAATATTATCCTTCTCAACCTACGAAACGTGAGCTAGCTTTGCATCTTCTTTAAAGATTTGATTTTGACAGAAAATGAACTTGATTTCTTTGTGCCACTAGCTTTCAAATTACCCTGCCCACATCTGTCAGATGGTTTTGTTGTTTCAATTATAAAAACTGTATCCAGCCTGGATTATGAGAATGCTGTTCTGCAGGCACCATAACCACGGACGCCCTTAGGCTGAACATCAGGCTTACCGGGATCTTCCCAAAGAAGGAAATATCCCTCCAGCTGCTCTGCCAGACCCATGTTTGGAGAGAGGAAAAAATCAGAGCAAGTAAACCTTTCTGGGGTATCTGAAAACACATCTGAGGAGGTGGAAGACACGGAGAAGAGTGGAAATAGACTTAACTAAATCACTTACATTTATATGGCCTATTCCTATAGAAGTGGCCAGAGGGGGCAGTGAGCACAACTGTTCAGTTTGCCTGGAGGTGAGGGAGCTTTTTATCTTGAATTACCCTAAATGTCAGCACCACCAATGTCCACCAATAACGCCCCATTCTCTGACTCATTTTTGCTTATCCAGTTAATAACTGGGAATTACAAGAAAAAAACAATTGCACTTGCTTTCCAGTCTGGTTTTTTTAATCCTTAAAAACGGGCCTGGGAAACAGCATAGGGAATATAGTCAATACTATTACAATATCCCTGTATAATGACAGGTGGTAACCACACTTATCATGGGGAGCATTTAGTCATGTATACGAGTGTCACATCACTATGCTGTACACTAGAAAGCAACAGAATATTGTATATCAACTATATTTCAATTAGAAAAAAAAGCTGGCCGAGGAAAGTTTAACGCCAAAGGATCACTGAAGTATTTGCAAAGGACACAGGATATCATTAGGTGTCTGTATCTCCAAGCAAATAATAAGCAGCCCAGGCACCAGCTTTTCCAGTTTGCCCCAGTATTTCGCCTGACAGTTCTAACCCACCCACTCAACTTTACAACTTGTTTAATTACAACAATTTTCAGTAATGTCCACCTTGATCCAGCAACGTACTGACTTTGCATGCCCAGTATTGCAATGGCCTCTTAATTGGTTTCTCCCCACCTTTCTATCCCTCCACAACTCATTCCCACACAGCAGCCTGAATAACCTCTTAAAAATATCAGATCTTGTCACTGTCTTGGTTACAGCCCTTCAGCGACTCTCCCCTGCATTCAGAGTACACCTGCCTCACCCTAGGACCTGTATTTTCTCATTCTTGCCTCCCATGCTGCCCTCTTTTCTTTCCTTTCCAGCCCACTAGCTATCTATCTCATCCTTGAACACATCTATTTCTGCCTCAGAGCCTTTGGTCTTGCAGTCCCCTCCTCCAGAAACACTCTCTCCGCAACTCCCCTTGTCTGGCTTCTCATCCCATGGTTCTCCATCAAATGCTATCTGCTCAGAAAGGTTTCCATGCACCTACTACCTCCACCTGCCCCCACTGCTCTTTATCACATCACCCTGATTACTTCTTCATGAAATTTGGTATAATCTCGTTTATTGCTGGTATCTCTCCCCCAGAATGTAAGCTCAAAGTGGGCATACACTTACTTTCTCTGCCTTAGTCACCACTCACTCCTCAGTGCCTGATACAGTCCCTGAGACGGTCAAAGCCCCTGAATGAATGTCCTGAGACCCCAAGTCACATTAAAAAGAATCACCATTTCATGACCCAGAGCCAGTTTATTGTGAACACATGCAAATCTAATATTAGAAGCAGCAGTTATCTCACTATTGATCCCCTTGCCTCCTCCCAGAACACGGTAGTCTGCAGAAGAATCACTTCCCGAAATAAGAGAATGTCTTTGGAAACTGAAGAAGAAAAAAACTGACATACTGGAAAACTCTGGGCTGCTTTCTTTCTCATTATAAGTAAGACAAGGTTCATGAGAGTAAGTATCAGCGCTTGATTCTTTAGAAGTTGAAAATTAGATCAAATGAATTGGAGGACAACTACATCTCGCGTTAATGTTTTCCTCCCCGAATGAAGAAAATGAGATGATGTGAGCCATGACTCCATTTGAAAATGAAACTTTGTATTTCTGTTCGCCTCCACATTAAAGCACACAGTTTTTCATTTTAGACTTTTCATGTTGGTAAATGTTGCAATACTTTACATTCCTTAGGCTCAGGCCCATTTACTACGTGCAAGCGAGACAAGTACAGATATATCATCCCCATAAAGCATCATTTCTAAATTACACAGTAAATAAATGAGACTAAGCCAGAAACTCAAGTTTTGCAACCCTTACCACTAATGTGAAAAAAAGAATTGCAAACCACCTTGGGTCAGTTTCCCTACTCTTAAAAGATGCCCCTTACAAACGATCTATTATGCTTTTATTATGCTGAGTAAAGGATCGCCCACCAAGACACTGGATGCCTGACCCTAACTCATACCAGTCAAAAAAGGTTCAAGAAGAAAACTGGACTAGGAAGGTTCTGGCTTTTCTGCAAAATATGATGTGTATGAAACCTGGTCTTGCCTGGAATCTTGGGCTGATTTCTGATTACCTGATTACAGAAGTCAGCAGCAAAGCCAAAATAAAGTCGTGATTCACAGTGAGATGACAGTGAGCAAGTGTCTTTAAATTTATAATTGCCCTTGGATCTATTTAATTTCGCTTGAAGTCATGGAGCATAATTGAGATAAATGGCTACACTAAGCAGGTATCAGATATGAAAAGAAGCTGGCTGTGATTATTTTTGTTGTACTATTTCCATTTGGGGACTTTTTCTGCCAACACTTTTCCTATGATAGCTATTAAATTTTATGGGATTTTTTTTCCCACCATTAGTTGTAATGGCATTTGCATGTTAAATGCTCAGAACAAATGAAAACCATGATTCCATTGTTTCACACAGCGAAACCCATGGTTACTGCTATTCTGAATGGAGAACAAATCTAAAAAGAATCAAGTAATTCCTCCTCCTCTTATAATACCTCTATAAGCTCTGTGGGAAACCCTATTTACTTTGCAACTCTTCTATTTTTGAAACAACATAGATTTTGCACATGTAGAACTGAAGATGCCACCGTAAGCCAATCAGGAGATAGCTCAAATGTTATTTTTGTCCAGGGAATTTGTTTACCATTAAATATAATTATTCCTTCAGTGCATTCAACTAAGAAGCTCCCCTTTCTCAGGGACAGAAAAGAAACGCTTGATGGCTACTTAAGCATTTTTTTTAATGGTGTCTAAAGCAACATCAAGTTATGGAAACAACACAGAAGGCAGACACAAAGAGTTTCTCAGCCAATTTTCTCCTTTGAGAGAGTTCTAGAAATTTCTGGACTTACTGTTCTGAGTTATAATTGTAGCTTAGTATTTAGAAGTAAATAATTACTCAGGCTCATCTAGATCTAGCAAAAGTTAAGAAACTATGTGTTTATGCATCTATAAAACTATTGAAATATACAACTCCTTTTAGTTTAGTTCAGTTGGCTCATTGTTTCTCCACCACCAGTTTTTCAAGGCACGGTCTCTTTCACCTAAAACCACACTCAAACTGCATTATGCTCACATCCTATCTGCCAAAACCCTTTTCAAAAACTCAGTTGTTCTGAGAATCCTTCAGAAAGGGAAGATCTTTAAGAGTTAAGATGACCAATATTCAAACCTCTGCTTTTTCATTTTAATTTTACCTCTCTGGGCATATTTTAACTCTTTCTCTCTGAATATACTTAGTCCACGCATTTCTGACTCACAATGGAACCGTGTTTAAGAGTATGAATTAGTTTGCAGTTATATGCATTAAAAGAACATTCTTGGCAAAAGATGACTGAAGATCTGTGGCGTAACTGTTTTTGCCCAAATTTATCCCAACTTCGGGCACGTGAGCAGACTCCCGGAGACCTGGCTGGGTTTTCAGTGGTGACAGCCAGGGGCAATTTTGGCAACCTTTGTTCATAAACCAAGTCCCATTTAGTGATAAAGCACTGGTTTCCCTTCTCTAACTACTCATAAATAGGTGCATAGGCCAAGTTGGATTTCTTAGCAACCCAGAAGCAAGATGCAATGGGCCGTACATGTTGGTGTAAAACTAACCGTGCTACTTTGGGCAAATCATGTAACCTCTCTGAGACTCAGCTGCCACATTTTTAAAATCAAAGCTCTGTATTATTGTTCTCTCTGAGAAATGGGCTACACACTGCAGCAGGATAATTCACCTTACTCCAGCATAAAATGCAGTCCCAAGACCCAGTCCCCCTGTTCGGTCTTTCCCGATGGCCTCTTGGAAGTTCTTCCAAAATACCTGGGGAGCACGCCACAACTCAATTGTTAGAGAGTCAGTGCGACCTATATATTCCGTCTATAAAAAGTTCTTTTTTCTTATCTTGTATAAATACTCAACCCACAAATCACCCCAACTTGCATGTTCACTAGTTCCAGTTTTTGAAACAGAATATTGAGCCTGTTGTTAATGTGATGGCATGTTTCACAAAATTCTGGGTTTATCTCCAAAGATGCTGGGAAAACACTGATACTACAGAAAATGGAAAGTTTCACTGGTATTTTCATTTTATCTAATGAACACAGAGGAAAGGCTCAGATCTGAGAAAGAAAAGGTCATACGCTAGAATCATAAGAAGGCCATTTGTTACAAATTTTAAATAGCAGCAGTTAGGTTAAGGACACAGGCAGGAAAGTCAAATCTAACACATTAAACATGTTACAGCCTTTCATACAATGAGGGTTATCTGTCACTGGGTTCTTTATGGTGTTCTCACACATTAACACAGTAGGTTACAAGTAGGTCTAGAGATACACAGAATTGCACGCTGACCAGTCAAGCCATGACGCAGAGAGTTACTGGTGTTATATGATGTTGGGGGAATTGCCGCTAAGCCCCAAAAAGTTCATGCTGGCAGCGACACTGGTCCCACGCGTCAAATCCCCAGATAGCGGTTCATTTTGTTCAGGGCGTCACACACCGTGTTCAAATCGCTGCGGAGGTCCTGCACCACATTTTCAATACTTCTCGTGTCTTTCAGAATGTCAATGCTCTGTGTGTAGGGATTGAAGTACACGGAGAAGGGGCGTGTAATTGACTTAGCAAAGTCCCTGCAAAAATAAACAGGAATAGAAGGATACACGATCAACCCTCTTTGGTAAAAGAGGGAGAGAGAAGGAAGGAATAGGGCCAGAAAAATAAGAAGTTATTTTCTCCAGATGGAAGAAAAACAAGTTTACCTCATCTTTTCTTTGGCTTCTTCAAAACTTTCTGAAACAAAGTAGGCTTCCTGGAAGGTCGTGATAAGGCATTCCTGTAAGCAAGTTGTCTTTGGGTCAAAGGCTTTCACACACGCCTTGTCGGAAAGAGCATGCTGCGAACAAAGCATGCCCCAAAACCTGTTAAACTCCACAGCAGGACTTCCAGAGTGCCCCCATGTCATATTTCTACGATGTCATGCAGTTATTTCACAGAACAGCTCAGTCACAGGTCCGCCAGGACATATGGAGCTCTCCCTTATGCACAGTAAACTGAGTGTTAGGGGTTTTGTTTTTGTTTGTTTAAGTCTGTTGGGTGCTGAGGGGAAAAATGAGACTGTGGTATTATTTTATTATCAGCCAAATTCATACTGAAGGACAGTTCAGAGCTACATCCCAATAGAAATGGAAATTTAAATCTGTGCCATGAATAGAAACAGGGAAGGCATAAATGTGGTCCTAATTTATTGCTATAAGCAATGTACTGAAATTTCCCTTAAATGGCAGAAGTAATAATTACCTGCGTGGAGAAGTAATTGGGATTCTGACTGAACTATTTGTGGCCTCGTAGCGAGACATTTTGGGGCCAGGTATGTGTGTCAGCAAAGCATGGAGAGGGCTTGCCTGTTTGAGGGTACTTGCAAAGCATTCATTTACCTTCCACTAAGTACAGCAGAGGAATATACAACAGATAAAAACTGCCGGGTGGGAAAGCAAGAGCTAATATTAATAGTCAGTAATGCCCCAAGCAGGCATTAGGAACACAGGAACGCCAGTATAATTACTCTCTGAGCCGTCATTAGCTCATTTCAACCCACTACACGACTGAACTAAGAGCAGCATGGAACAGTGAATGATTGTATTCTCGAGATAAATTCAGCGGTGCTCACAGTTAGTGGCCATCTCCTGCCACATGCCACTGCCTACCCATAGACCCTGGACAACGTTTCTCAAACCTAATATGCATAAGAATCATTGAGGAGCTTGTAAGAAATGCAGGTACCCAGGCCTCAATCTTTGTTAGTAGTTCTAACGAAAGATGAATTCCAGGAATCTGCATTTTAAAGGCATCCCAGGTAATTCAGATGTTAGTGGCTGTGAACTTTATTTTGAGAAATGCTCCTATAGATTCTGTCTCCTTCCTATTTTAAAGGGTTAGTTGGGAAAGAGGCAGAGACAGAAAAACAGTAGCACAAACAACCTTGAACTGAGAGTTAGAAAACTCGGCCTCTAGTCCAAGCGTCACTACTGTCAAACCAGGTAAACTTGGTGAATTATTTCACCTCTCTGCCTCCACCTCCACGACTGCAATTGAGAGGTTTGGCTTGGTGATTTCTGAAGACTCTCTGTTCCAGCCCCTGGATTCCCCCAAGAGCACTTCCCTGCCTCTCAGTCTAAGAGGTAGATGGGTATGGTTTCACGGGGTAATGCTGGAAACTCTTTTCTGTTCAATATCCTTGGTGCACTCCCCCAACAATTTCAAAATGCATGGAATGATTTTCAGCTTCCCACAAAGACGGCTGTGGTTCCCTAAGTTTGAAAATTCAATTGCAACCCAAAGGACTAACGTGCAAGGGCACACGGCCCCATCCTGGGTGTGATGCACTCTCCCACAAAGTTCCTTTGTCCAGATCAATGCATATAGGAATGAAGGACTGCAGAGGGCCTCTTGGAATGCACTCATTTTTTTGGCCCATAGAACAACTTCATTAAAACAGAAGGTCACTACCCCTGCGAATGCATTTGTACTAGATCAGCACAGTGCAGCCAACACCAGGGGACTGAGATGCAAGACTACTAATTCCGCCCACATTTTACAACCAACTTCAGTTTCAAGAAACAAATGTCTTTTTCTAAGAGCTGCTGCTCCTCTGCACAGAATAGGCCTCCTATTGGCTTGCGGTGGTTTTCAGAATTAGAAGTTACTTTCTTTGCAGCCACGTATTCAGGGTGCATTTCACTCCAGTATATTGTTCTAACTGCCCATTCACCCGTCGGCACACAGGCAACGAAGGGCAGTAGCTGACTCGGTGGCCTTGATCTTTCTGTTCTCTCAACCCTGCATTCAGGGCTGTGGGCAGATGTTAGCAAAAGAGGCCACCAGAACATTTAAGCTTGGCCCCTTCAGTGGGACATCCCTGCTGAGCAGAAGGGCTTTTACACGGTCAAGGAGAAGCACAAGCATAAGAAGGGGGTTAAACTCATTTGCATGGGTCTGCAATGCTCTGATGGGAAACAGGCAACCTTGGCAGTCGCTATATGTAGCGGAGGCTTCCGGAATGTGCATGTGCAATAACAGAGACTGAAGTCAGTGTAGTTCAGAGAAGTTTTTCATGCAATGACTCCACTGGGCCCTCAGATGAGCACATTAAGACATTTTTACTAGTAAAGGGGCTGAGAGTAGACCAAGAATAGCCTAGAGAGCAAGGTACTCTGCCCCAGACCTCAAGAAAAGTCAGTGGATTCACAGCATATAATTTGAGGCAAAGACCCTTAGGCAATAGGATCACACCTGCCTCATGTAATAATCAAAGGAAAAACTGGAAGTTGATTGTTCTAAGCTCTCGACAATGTAGTCTGTCCTCAGGAGCCTGCTGTGTCTGATGTGCTGGGAACCGGCCAGGAACCTCTCCACCCGAGGGGCACAAGACCATTGCGGCTCCTTGGCTCTCGAGATTGTGGGGGTGATAACGGTCCCCAAGAATTAGCCTGGAGAATGACCAGAGCTTGGAGCTGGGGAAGCAGCCGGTGAGTGAGGCCAACAAGTGAGGTGATGCTCACACTTGACATGGTCTCATTGATCTGAAGGGGAGCTCTCCTGGGGGCATCCCTGCGGCCTGTGCGGCTCCCAGATTCTGAATACTAGAGCGTGACTCAAGGGCTAAGAAAGGGCACCTATGTCCCCGCGGAGTGAAGTCCGATGGAGCGAAGGCCCACTGAGTTTGCTTCTCGACTCCTGTCTGTGTCTCTCTAAGCCACCTTGGTTTGGGGGAGCAGCTCTCATGCCCTATCTTCTACTTCCAGATTCTCTGGGAGCTTGGAGCCAAACGGTTTGGTGTCCGCAGGGAACTCCATGGTGCATCCTTCCCAAAGTGTTAACAGTGTGATATCTTGAATTGATCCGACTTCTTTCAGAGAGAGCCTTATATATCTGGCTGGCAGTCTTTTACTCTCAAGCCATTCTAAAAGTGCAGGAACGCTCGAGGATCACCTCCTCTTACCTAAAGGCTCTCTAAAGGACTATTTTGGATTTACCCATAGTGTTAAAGACAAGGGCACGGGACAGGGACTCGGGACACCTGGGTTCTAAATGCAGTTGTCCAAGAGGTATGAGTGAAAATGCCCTAGATCGGGTCAAGGTTTCCTCTTTGATAAAATGAAACGATTGATCTACATGAATTCTAAAGCTCTTCTTGCAATACACCTTTAACAGGGCTTGCAAACACACGGCACTCAATTCCCGGCCCCGTCCACCTCAGGCAGCATAAACTGGCCCTAGCTGCCTTCCCGCTGGCCTCGACATGGCCTTCCCGCCCCTCCCAACAGAGATGGCCACTACCGATAAACTAGTTTTAGTGCATAAATTAAGACTTCCTGGCCATTCCAGCCTTTTAAATAAAAAATCTCTTTCCAGCATCAAAAATTTCCCAGAACTTAATTGTTACCTGAAGTTCCTACATAACTTTGGTCAAATTATTCCATCTCTGTAAGTCTATTTCAGTATTCACCTAGAAAGTGGAAATATTAATTACACCTATAAGCCAGGGTTGGGGTAAGAATTAAACAGAGTAACACATGCAAAGTGCTCAGGATATTTGCGTATCGCTGCTCATTCAGTCCCGAGATGACACTCGGTGTACATATGCACCCAGCCATGCCTGCCACCACGGCCCTAGCTACGAAGCTTCCCTGTTTTAGACGGCATGGCCTGGCCTGTCTTTATCAATTCAAAATCTTCCTTCCTCCCAGCCACCCACCTCTGCAAGGACACAAGAGTTATTATCTCAACTATTCTAGATGTAAACCCTGTGATCCTCACCCTCTATATTAGGACTGGTTAAAGTTGGGAAAAAACTCAAGTGTGAAGTCAAGTAGTTTGGGCACTGATTCTGAATAAGAACTTGCAAACCCTCCTGAACTTACACTACAGTCATCTTTCCCCAGGTCCAAACAACAAATACATGCATTTGCATGTGTGTACATGTATGCGTGTATATGATAATTTTTGAGCCTCCCTCAAATGTTCTTCCTGCTAACCAAGCACAACATGGCATTGATAGGCCTATTGCCAAGCTGGATGACTGCGGCATTACACTTTTTTCTTTCTAGTCACTGATATTGGAAGTTTCACCCATTTGAATAAGCAGCAGAGGAGAAGGGACAAATTCCCTCTCCAAGCATGCTCCAGGGTTTGCTGTCATTACAAACTGCCAGCTTCAGGAAAGGGGAGGGCAGTGGGGAGAGAGGTCCGCGCCATCTGGGCAGGTAAAGGTGAGAGCTCAGAAGCAGGGCCCTCGCTCCAGCCACACCCCCGACATGCCGGATGACCTCAGAGAACCCACGCGTGCCTCGAACCCCTTCTCAACGGCTTGGCAGTAGTTCTGCCCGCCTCACAGACGTGCTGCAAGGGGGAGTAAGTAAAAATGATTGTAATAAATACAACCCTGTGCAGGGAATGCTGAGTAATGGCTATAAAGAAGCAGTACAATACATTCACCATGCAAGGATATCCTAACACTAACCTCCCCCCAAAAATAATCATTAAAATTTTGTAAACCATCAGCTTTGCCAAAACCTGAAAAGCAGACCAGATGTATTTATATGTAATATTCCAGCAACTGCTATGGGGTAGGTGCTAAGGCCTTTTACGAAAAATATCTGACCTCTGCCCTTAAAGAAATAAAGAATTAGACTTTGTGCTTACTCATGAGAAAGGAGAAGTCCCCTTCTGCTTTGGAAATGGATCACCTTTTTAAGATAAGACTTGGCCAATTCATCAATTAGAAATCATCTCGTTACCATCTAACGTGAACAAACTTCACTGTTCCTCCTCAAGAACTGGATTCAACAAAGAACCGTATCAACCACTTTCTGAAAACATCCCTACTATAGTCTCCAGGGTCCTTGAAATCTTAGACCTTCTATTTTGGGTTTGTTGAATAAAATGAATGAACGAATGAGTGAATAGTGAATTTTAAAATAAGCCACTTCTATCATTAGGGTCAACTCTGGGATGGAGAGAAAGAGGGTGGAAGGAAAGACATACAAGGATGGGGGTGAACGGTGATTAATCACCCTATTTTCAACCTCCTCTTAAGGTCAATTTCCTAGACGATTTAGCTCATTATAAACTCCACAGTGATGAAAATATGGCAAAGCCCTACCCAAACACACCTTTGGAATTCCTATAAGCACACCCCAGAACAAATAATCAGGAGAGAGAGAACAACCACTATTGAGGTTAAAAAAAAAAAGGTCTTGGTGATTACAAGATTTGTGCTAGCTTTTACAAGCTTTGCCATATTTATTGTGTTTCTGTCTGCAAAGATAAAAATAAGCATTGTTAAAAAAAAAGAAGAGGGAAAATGACAATTATCCTCCAACTGTAGCTACATCGCTAGGAAGTACCTGGCCAGCTCTGCAACATCTACACCCAGGAAAATTTAGCCTCTAGAAAGCACACAGTTTAGAACATGCTCTGTTCAAGGGGAGAAGGTGAATTGTGGATATTTTGTAAGTTATAAAAAGTACACCAAAACCTCCAGTTTAGCTGGTACCTCCATTAGGGCTGCCGTTGAAACAACAAAAAATAATTTACCGCAAAAGGTAACTGCATGCAAAATGGTAAGTATGTTTTACATAGGAATTATTATGTCATTAATAAAGTTATCCCTACCTGGATTCAGGATTATCACTTGTCCATTCAAATACCAGTTAGACAGAAGTGTGCAGGGTGCTGGGAGGGGGCTCTGGGCGCTTACACAGGGGGAGGCTGTGATGGGGGTGTGGAGGGGGCGGTGGGAAACATCTCATGTCATGCATTCTCTGTGAACAATCAGGAGGTATTTCTTACGGAAAGAATTTCTGAATTGTGAAAACATCCAAAGAAGCAAACACAGGGATGCTGGAGTGTTGAGATTTGCGAATGGAAGAATGCTAATGAGCAGAGGCGACAGACCAGAGCAACGCCCTTCCGTGTACATATTTCGGGCTGATTTCCATTTCCAGACGATTCTGTCCGCACCAACAGGAACAAAAACAACAGATTCACCCCAATGCTGCCCACACATGCCTCATTAACCAGACCAGAGGACCTTTCCGAGGTTGGGTCAGTGAGAGAGATTTGTTTCTTCTGTTCCTGGTGTAATTTATAAGCCCTCGGAGGAGAATGTAAATAGACGCAGCTCAGAAGCTACATCGTTTCCTAATTCTTTTTGTGGGGAGATCATGAAGCAACTGCATGGACTGCAGGCCTAACAGGAACCTGACATCATGTCATCACTGCGGGCTTTGGCCACTGAACTGAAATGAATGCCAAATGGAATTTTTGTTATTGAGAATTTAGTTAAAAAAAAAAATCACCTCGGGCTTTTGTTACGTTCCGTGTTATCTGCACTCCAGGCAGGCGGATCCTCAGACGACTCCCTGCACGGCCCAGGGTTGGGCAAGAGCATTCCCACTATAGCCTGCTGACTGGCCGTGCACCTCATCCTCTCCCCCCACCCTCTCCAAGCCTCGAGAACCAGCTTGGGGGAGCCACCTTCCTCAGGAAGCCTTCCCAGGCCTCAGGTGGGCCAGACGCACCTGTCATACTGTCATCTGATTGGCAGTGTGTCTCTCACGCTAGAATGTAAACTCTGACCCCAGGGATCCAGGCAGTGGCTAAGCGCTGCCTGGACTGGGGTCCAGCTCCGCTTATTAGCCATGTGACCCTGGGCAAGTTCCTTTACATTATGCCTCCGTTTTTGCTTCTGTGACAATACTATTGCTTATTTAATTGGGTTGTTACAAGAATTAAGAGGGTTAATATGTCTAAAACACCTGCAATACTGAGGTCTATGTAAATGTCCATTGAGTTAGTTGTTATTTTCTTGTTATTCTTATCGTTCACCATTATTATTTATCCTTGTATCCCCAGTGATTGGAAGAGTACATGGCACATAGCAGGCACCCAACCAAATGTTTAAGGAAGGAGGGGTGTCATAAAGTGAGTGGACTCAATAAAACTACAGTTAAATTGCATCTTTCAAGACTACAATCAACCCAAAAGTTCCAATGATCATGTATTTAACAATTATATTATGCAGGATAATCATTACTCAAAATTAAAACCCTAGAATAGTCTATACTCCTGATCTTAGTCTGAATAATCAAAGAAGGATAAAATTATTTTCAGTACAAGAGATAAATAGCCAGCCCCATGATAACAAACACAAATGTGCCTGGTGCATATTGGGCCAGTATTATTTTCAGTACCATTTCCAGGTTACGCATCACATTGCATTCTAAATTCTCCAAAACGCGCTGTCCCGCAGTGGTATACATAGCAATTCTTAAGTAACCAAAATACTTAAATGATCAGATGCTCCAAACCCCAACATCTCTGAATAAATTATCATTTCACTATATTTTAAGGGCAAAAAAAAATCACTGCAGGAATCAGATACTTCTCTGATCATACGTTTGTTTCGTTTTTTGTTTTAGTACATGTTAATTTTGAAGATGCTAAACTCATCTCAAACTCCACTTTGAGAGCTTGAGGAGTCCGGGGGAGCCGTGCGGGTGACAGGGACAGAACAGCCAGGCCACCCTCCCGGGGAGATCCCTGTCGGTAGGGCCACTGCGAGCTTGTTCCCCCCTTTGAGCACTAAATTCAGGCCAGTCCTCGGTTCCCCGGCAGGCACACATATACACATCATTCCTGCTGAGTTCTGCACACGGCTGCTCTTCCATCCGAGTCACACCACTGACCCAGAAAGGCATGACCCACTTTCAAAAGTGCAAAAAGTCAGGCCAGCACCCACATCCGGGGTGCCAGGTCTTCTGTATTAAATATTTATGGGGCATCTGAGAGTAGAAATGCTCAAACAAATCGATATTTTCCATGACCTTGAGCCCGTTTGCTTGGGAAGGACATTTCCCATCCACAGCTTCATACCTTTAATTCTCCAATGGAGGAAAGTAGTCCCGCTCCGTAGGCCCGCAGCTGCCCTTCTTGTTTGCAGAGGCCGAACTCAATTGTGAAGAAATAGCACTGGGGAGAAAAACAACACGGACGCACATCCAGTGAACAGGCCAACACTGTTCTGCAGAATCCGATGGCACCCCAAGTGAAATGGCGCACTGTACAGCATCTCTCCGACACTGTCCCTTTCAAGGCATTTGAGTCAAGAGCATTTATTGAAATCTATTCTCTTACTTAATGATCCCTCCCTATGTTAAAGATATACAGAAAAAGCAGTAACTACTAGGAGTCGAAGCTTACTGGATTCAGAAACCCATGAGTGAAATCCTATCTCCTGCAATAATTTAAAAAATAAAAAAACACAGATTTAGAAATGAATGAATATGTCACAGTAACACCATGAAAATACGCTACTATAGTTACCAAGTTGCATCTCAGTGAACTAAGTTCGTGCAAATGTAGGAAAATAACTTGGAATCCAGCAATCCCAAACCGATTTTTGCCGCTTGTTTATTCATTCAACAGACACATGTTGAGTACCTACTAGCTGCTAATGCTTGGTAAAGAATTGTAGTAAGGGAACAAAAGAGAAATCAAGAAAGCAGGTACATGCCTACCAAATTACCAGAACCACAATTTTAGTGTGATTCTGTTTAGTGAGATCGTATATGTACAGCTATGGGCGTATGTAAGTACATATAGTAAGAACCATTTCACTGACCGGCGTTGTACCAGCACCAACCACTACAAGCTTTCCCAAGATATTAAAATCTACAATTGTGTCTATCGAGTTTAGGAAATCAACATAAAGAGACAGAAATCTCTGTACACGTGACAAACTCACTACATTCTTGAGAGGGGCTGAAATCACACTATTTTTGCTGTGAGACAAAAGTGAGAGGCTGACAATAAGCAATAAAAACTGCATCAAATTAACACTGTCCCGCATTAGCGATGATGGAGCACTGAAGATGTTGAGAAAGACAAAAATTTAAACAACCCTGGAAAGGGGCAGAAAATAGTCATTTCTAGCCCATGGCATTTGCCCTATTTTTACTTGGAGGGTGAGATGTCCCTTGGTTCAGGAGGGCCTATACATTTCAACGTGACGATGAAATCTGCAGTCAGGCTAGCCAGCGCCCCGCAGCTCTGGGCTGGCCCCGAAGGACTGGTCATTCTAGGCCATGCAGCTGAACCTCCTGGGGCAGGACTTCCTTTCCAACTCACCTCCCAAAGAGCCTCCAATCGCAGTTCTTCCCACCCAGTTCCCACTCACAGCGCCCACCAGCCCACCTCCCTACTCTGCTGTGACTTTCCTTTCTGTTCCATCACACCACTTTCTGACATGGTCTCTCATTTCTTTGTATATGATCAATACCATCCATCACCTGTCTCCTCACCAAACTCCCAGAGAGCAGGGCCCTGCTGGGTCATCTAGAACAGGGCTTCCCAACCTCAGCAGTACATGCTCTCCTGGGGGGCTGTCGTCTAAGTGGGAAGCTGAGCAGGGCCTGGCCTCTAGCTCTGGATGCCGGCAGCACCTCCACCACAGCTGTGACAACCAACAATGTCCCTAGACATTGAAAAATGGTTGAAAACCAATGATACAAAATAGCGCCTGAAACGTAGGAAGAGCTCAGTAAATATTCGGGGAATAAACAGTGAATGAAAGAATAATCTCAAAGAGAAAAAAGCCTGTTGTGTGGCAGCCTGGCCTGGAAGAAAGAAACACATAAGACTCGAGTTCTGCTTCCAACGAGCTACACGACCATAGCCTCTCGGGCATGTAGTTTCCGGCCTGTGACACCCTTTCCGCCATTCACTTCTTCCTCAAACCCTCCTTGAGTACCTGCTGTGCACCAGAATCACGGAGGGGCTTTAGCTGCCCAGGCTGGGCAAGGGACAAGGCGACAGAGCCCACAGTCCCCTGAGGCACATATGCTACAGGACGAGACGGGCAACAACAGGAACAATGACAAAAACCAATATACAGGATAATTCTAGGCAGAATATGCTGTATAAATAAATAATCAAGCCATGCACTGGGTCAGATGTTAAGCAGAAGACATGGTCATTTCAGATGGAGTGGTCTGGGAAGGCCTCTCTGACGGAGTGATATTTAAGCTGCATCCTGCTTGGAAAGCAGCTTCTCATGCCCAGAGCTGGGGGAAAGGGCGCTTCCAGAAGAGGGAAGAGCGGGCGCAAAGGCAGGAGCAGACTTGTACTTCCAGGGGCAATGGGGAGCCATGCGAGGGTCCGAGGCAGGAGACAGACATGTTCTGACCTGGTTTTCAAAAGTTCACGCTGGTGCTGGGTAAAGAAGTGACTGGGGCCGGAGGCAGGTGGAGGGTGCTGAGGGTCCGGATGGAGGCAGGGAAGCCAGTCAGAAAGTTGGAAGGCAGCCAAGAGGCGAGGGGCGTGAGTGACTTAGGCAAAGGGTAGCTGGGGATTGGGAGAAGTCAGCATCACAGAGGCCTCATGAGAAGAACCAAAATAAGAGACGTGAAAATGTGTTGAAAAGTTAAAATCCAGCCCTCAAGTCTGTCCTCCAAAAATTTTGCTCGATTTGTGGCAAAATGAAGAGAAATGATTATACAGTCATAGAACAGAGTCCTGGCAACTCAGCCTTTCATTTTTCCAAAAAAATGAAGTTTAAGGTGACGAGTGATTTCCCCAGGACCAGTTTAGATGGTGACATTTAAGAGATCTAGAGCTCAGTATCTTAAACAGTTCAACATCTGTCACATTGTAAAGTTTCTATGTAAAAGATTGATAGATCCATGATTTTCCCTCACAACCAAAAAATGGAGAAATAAGAAGTCTAAAACAGAGGAAAACTAGAGCCTCATTCATTCTTCTTAGTGTGTCTTTAGCTGATTTCCCAAACTTATATTGCATTATAGCACATGGTGTGAAATTCTTGGAGCCTTATCATTGAATACCGTGAAGTTTGTGAAAAAATGCACCGTTGTGTTTTAAAGCCTCCAAAATATGCATACAGAGCCAGCTACAGACACATTTAGGTCAGCCTATTAAGAGCATTTTTAATTTTCCTTATGCTACATCAACGCACACATAATGCTTGGTCATGGTCACAATCTAAAATCAAAACAGGCTGAAAGAGCCCCTGAGAAAATCTTGTGTGCCACACACACGTGGTCACACAGATCTGGCATTCCATTCTGTTTTAAGGCAGGAATTAAAAGGTCCGCATCACCTCAACTGAAGATTCAAAGCCAAATCCATCAGGGTGTCTCTGGTCCATGCACTTCCAGAATCAGAGCAAGATCAAAGCAAAGAGACACCGTGCATCTTTCTTCCCATCACCCAGGACGCTCTGGCCCCATACCTTGTCTGGGAGTCCTTCCAGAAACTCTGACCTTACGCAGCTCCATTGGCTCATTCCCCATCTACTTTCCCCTTCGGTTCCTGCTGTCTTTGACCAGTGAAGGTACCTAGATGCTGCTTCCACAGCCCATCTCCCCAGAGAACTAGACCTTTTGCTTTGAGACAACTTTCCATTTGTAGCTCCATGTGTTGCTAACAGATCATGAGAAATAGTAAACGCATCTGAACCTCGGGTGTTAGCAAAATTTGATTGGCGGACTTGCTCAGGATAATTTTTTCTCTTTCTGTTTTCAATGCCTGTGGAGACCTCAGAATGCAGAGCTCCCCGGCCATGGCCATTACTGGAAAGGAGGGGACAGCTGCCCATTTCTTCTGTCTGGTTTTTAATGCAGAGACTGCTGAGTGTTGGGACGGACGACCCCTTGAAGACCTCTCAGAATCCAAGGATAACTAATTGCTTCTGTAATCTTAAGAAAATATCATTTGTTTTCCCCAGAGCACTCTCCAGATGTGAATCTATAATATATTCCCTAGAGACTGACCAAATAAATATCCCACCTCTTATCAAAGCACAAAGCAAAAACAATAACTAAAAACCCTGGCCCTTATG
This sequence comes from Phataginus tricuspis, assembly GCA_029783875.1. Classification (NCBI taxonomy): domain Eukaryota; kingdom Metazoa; phylum Chordata; class Mammalia; order Pholidota; family Manidae; genus Phataginus; species Phataginus tricuspis. Next base: position 1,994,188 of record JAQQAC010008719.1, on the reverse strand, counting down.
AGAACACCTATAAAAGAAAATTGTAGATTCTTGGCCAGTAATATCTTTTAAACAAAAACAAATAATAATATCTAACACCTTCCAAATTGAAGGGTACCCTTCATCAGGACTGACATTCATGAATTCCAAACTTTACATACTACTAATTATATGTCATTATTTATAAATATTTTATTCGAAGATAATTACATAGAATGATTAACTGAAAACCAAAACAGGAATGATAGATCAGAAGAAAAGCAGAGTCATTTACATACATACAATCGTTAAGCAGAAGAAAGTCTGAGTGACAACCTGAAATCTAAACCCTGCCTTGGAAAGTAGCCACAGGACGGGTTACGGGGAGTGAGCTAAGGGAAAGGCGATAGGTCGCCCAATGCTGCCATCTTCAGATCACTACTGGTAGTGCACCACTCTCGCCACATTCCGACCCAGCCGGCTGGTCAGCCGGGAAGCTGGAGACACCGACCACACCAACAGGTACACACTCGTCCCACGTGGTGATTTACAGAAGCACACGCGCCCCATCCTTCGTATGCTTGGGGTTAGGTACTTGAAGTTCTTGCTAAGGCACCTACTCCAATTAAGGAGATATATGACTTTTTCAAACTACTCTTCATGGAAAAGAAACTTACTCCAATTTCCCTCTTAACAGTCCTTTCACCACCCACTCCCTGCATCTCTTGAAATAATTACAAAGCCTCTTCCTGAGAGTCACTCTACGTTGTTAAATATAGAGCAGATTAAAAGGGGCCCACAGACTTCTGGGAGGAAGCCCTGGTGCGTCCCTTTCACTTTCTCCGGGCAACTGGCTTACACACGTCTTTTTCGAAATGCCCGAGTGAGCAAGCGAGTGATATATTTTCTCTACCACCTTTACTAAAAACTTAATCTTTACATGCTAGTAGTATGTATTTTTAAATAATCACATACATCATTCCACATCTGGAATTCCACAGTCCCCATAGCCGGGACACAGGCAGAGAGCTAGAAGCTGAAGCTAGCACAGGGAGTCTGACAAAGCCCTGGCTGAGATGTGCCGAACATGACGAAAAGTGAGGTGATGGCTTTGATTTCCTTTACATATAAAAGAATCCCTCAGGCCCTCACTCAAGTCCTATTTATCCTTATATTGTACATAGTTCAAGTTTACATACGCAGCTTCCAAGCCCAAAACCTCACATAAGAAGGGAACAAGAAAACTATACAAAAAAAACAGAACCAACAACTCAAAAAGCACAGAAATACACCATCTGGCATTTGAGGGCACAACCCTGAACACTTGAAATTATTATGGAACAACAGAATTCAACAATGATACTAAAACATCAAGATAATAGGGAAACTGAGCCGTAAGACTTCCCAGTGTAATATGTACTCTCGTATATGTCAGCTTACTACAAACTTGTCATCTTACTACTAACCAGAGATAGAGCAGTTACTACGATTTCCATTTTATGGGTGAGAAACTGAGATTCAGTGTTCGAGTGACTTGCCACAGCCCACAATGGCTGGCAGAGCTGGGAATCAGCTCCAGGCCCCTGACTTCAAGTCCAGGCATGCGCTCTTCATCCAACAGCACGCTGACAGATACAGGGCCACCATCAGCTGGTCCCACGGGCACTGTGGGCCCTGTCGCTGACCCTGAAAGACTCCAGAATGGGTATAAACAGCTATATACGCACACACACCTCCCCACCCTTCCACGGTTTCATAATCTAGCAAATAAATGCTCGATGCCTGCAAAGCTGGGACCTCCAGGACCCTGCTCCTGGACTAGTGTAACAAGCACCTGTTCTCTTTGGCATCATAACAAAAGGATGAATCCCAGAAAGGAAGAATGCTACCCAAAGATGTTCTAACATGAGCAGACTGCACCCCTGGTAGGTGCCAACAGGAACATATAAAAGAGCCTCCGGCTCATAGCCTTGCTTTCAGTCTTCAAGCATCTTTCCATCTTAGTTTCAACCACTAGCATGTCAGAATACACACTTGAAAATTTGTTGAAAAGGTGGACATAATTTTAGGTCCCACTCAACCCTCTGCCCCTCATCCCCAGCTTCTAGAATTTGAATTTTAGCTACAGTTCAATTTACGAGCAGCAAGTATCTTCTCATCCTCGGTCAAAATTCCCTTAACCTTGATTAAATTGCAAATGATGATAGGATTGGAGCAGGAATGAGGTTTTATAGCTAAGCAGGAAGCTTTGGGACAGAAATATTAAAGCAATCCACATCAACTTTGGGAAACAAAGTGAAAATGGAAACTGAGTTGCTTAAGCTGTGGAGGTCTCCCTGCCCCCGAGACGCCCCCCTAACCATTCACTCCAACATCCTGAGAACTTCCCACCAGACATCAGTTGTTTTTTGACCATTTACACTGCAAACACTGCCAAGAGCCGCACAGAAAGCCAAATCACTCTAGGATGCAGGGACTACCCACTGCTCTACTGGCAGAGCACGGACTGCTGATGGAGAAAGTTCCGGGACTGGGTTTCTCGAGGGAGCAGAAAGGAGGGGTTAGCATGCTTCATTAGTTTGCCCTGGGATAGTCCTGTGGAAAATGAGAGTGCGAGAAAGGCTAGAAACTTGGAGCTGGCAGATACTGGCCTTTGCTGTCCTGGGGCAACAGCCGCTCTGTTAACCACCGGCTACTCACACTATGTCTCGAAGCCCCCCTGGCCCACGGAGGCTGTGGCTCCCGCACTCACAGACTTGGGGGCCGGCCACCAAGATTCCAAGAACTGCTGTTGGAACCCCTTCTGGGATCGTACCTGCACTTAGATTTCTAGACTCATATTCTATCATGAGCTTCCTGATAACTGCCACCGCTTTCGGCAAGTCACACTTAATCAAAATACATTTTTTAAATTTATGTTTATTAAATTCTATCATGCCAAACTCCAGTTGAGATCACAAAAGTAGCTGAAGAGATGGTCTCCATGTACAAGAAAGGTGCACTATGGATGAAAAAACAAGATTAGCAAAAAAAAGTACTAATAACCACTGCTGCTGTTATCCTACCACAAACTTCTCACTCTGTCTTGAAATTGAAGTGTGCTTATCTGCCCAAGAACACAAAGAACGTGAAACTTGTGTTGGACTTTGAAGAATACATGGGATCTTAGAAGGGTTTCGGGAAGAGGGGAAGTTACGGGAAAGAATAATGTCAAGCGTTTGAAGGAGGCGGGTGACTTAGGGAAGCCCTAATGAGCAAATGGGGGTGTAGAGGGAGGTCAGATCATGGAGCGCCCCAGGCCACGGGCCCCACTCAGCCCGGGGAAGCCCGCTCTTCGGCTGCCGGCTCCCCTCAGACCGAGGCAGACAGAAGCAAGTAGAGAAGGAGAGGAGGTTGGGAACCGAGTAATGTCTTGTCGGCTACAAAACAGTGACCCTGAGTTGTGCAGACAGCGCGTATTGTCTCCTGTTAAGAACAGCCATCGAATGAATTAAAATATAAAAACCTAAGCTCGGAGGAAACATTATGGCAAACCTTGTGGAAAATTGATCATCAAATATAAGAGGAACATCCGTGGGAAAAAAGGTGTCAGCAGAAAACAAGTCTTATTGAAGAATACACTGACATAGGTGATCTGCTTTAGTCGGGATTTTTCTCTTTCTTAACTACTGTTCCCTGCGTCTTTCTGGTCGCTCTCAAGAACAAATAGATGATTTTTGCTTAAGTGCCCTCTGGCCATTTCAGCGTTACTGTCCCTTTGTCAGCTTCTCTGAGAGCATTTTCAACGTCAAAGAAAGCCACCTGACTTATTATCATTTAACATTTTCTGGTTTGTACACCACGCTTTATTGGTATTTGTTTTTTTTAAAAAGAAGAAGAAAAAACATCTCCCATCCTCTTCCTCCCACCCACGGATGAAAGGAGTGACAAGCTTTCACTTCACGTCAGTGCCACCCAAAAAGGTTGGTTCACCCTGAAACCCTGACAAAATCCATTGTGGAAACACTCCATCTCCTGGGCTCAATGTCAGGTCACAACGTGGTGGCCCAACTGCAAACCTTCACTGTCCCCATTGCCCTTGAGTCAAGGTCCATGATTCCGCACATGGCAGAAAGGACCTCCACGACCTCGCCCCTGCCTCCTCCAGCCTCATCTCCCGACCCCCCACCTCCCTACTGCCCAGCCTTCGGGAACTTCAGCTTCCTGCCCAGGCCACCGCACACCACTCTCCCTCTGCCTGGAATGCTCTTTGCCATCTCTCAGTCCCTTTGCCTAATGCCTGCCCGTCTGCCAGGTTAGGGAACTCTTCTCACTCCCAGTGCAGCATTTATGCCAGTCCCCTCCCCTAGACTCTGAGCTCCCTAAAGCCAGGAAAGGGTCATACTTCTTGTTGTTCTTGTTGTTTGATGTCTAGTGTCAAGCACCCTGCCTGAAATGGAGCAGCCGCTCGGGACTCAGGAAATGGTTAAGCAAGAAGAGTGACCCCCCAAAACTACTAGAATGACTTAATTCAGCATGGTTGCAGGATACAAAATTAATACACAGAAATCTGTCGCATTCCTATATACTAACAGTGAACTAACAGAAAGAGATTATCAGGAAAACAATTCCATTTACAATTACAGCAAAAAGAATAAAATACCTACAAATAAACCTAACCAAGGAGATGAAAGACCTATACCCTGAAAACTACAAGACACTAATGAGAGAAATTAAAGAAGACATCAATAGAAACACATCCCATGCTCATGGATAGGAAGAATTAATATTGGCAAAATGGCCATCCTGCCTAAAGCAATCTACAGATTCAATGCAACCCCTATCAAATTACCAATGGCATTCTTCAATGAACTAGAACAAATAGTTCTAAACTTCATATGGAACCACAAAACACCCCAAATAGCCAAAGCAATCCTGAGAAGGAAGAATAAATCAGGGGGGATTACTCTCCCTGACTTCAAGCTCTACTACAAAGCCACAGTAATCAAGACAATTTGGTACTGGCACAAGAACAGACCCATAGATCAATGGAATAGAATAGAGAGCCCAAATAGAAACCCAAGCATATATGGTCAATTAATATATGACAAAGGAGCCATGGATATACAATGATACAATAGGGAAATGACAGCCTCTTCAGCAGCTGGTGTTGGCAAAACTGGACAGCTACATGCAAGAGAATGAAATTGGATTATTGCCTAGCCAATACACAAAAGTAAACTCAAAATGGATCAAAGACCTGAATGTAAGTCATGAAACCATAAAACTCTTAGAAAAAAATATAGGCAAAAGTCTTTTGAATAAATATGAGTAACTTTTTCCTGGACACATATTCTCAGGCAAGGGAAACAAAAGCAAAAATGAACAAATGGAACTACATCAAGCCTAAAAGCTTCTGTACAGCAAAGGACACCATCGGTAGAACAAAAAGGCATCCTAAAGACAAGGAACAACAGATGCTGGCGAGGATGTGGAGAAAGGGGAACCCTCCTACACTGTTGGTGGGAATGTAAATTAATTCAACCATGTGGAAAGCAATATGGAGGTTCCTCAAAAAACTAAAAATAGAAATACCATTTGATGCAGAAATTCCACTCCTAGGAATTTGCCCTAAGAATGCAGGATCCCAGATTCAAAAAGACATATGCACCCCTATGTTTATCGCAGCACTATTTACAATAGCCAAGACATGGAAGCAACCTACGTGTCCATCAGTAGATGAATGGATAAAGAAGATGTGGTACATATACACCATGGAATATTATTCAGCCATAAGAAGAAAGCAAATCCTAACATTTGCAACAACATGGGTGGAGCTAGAGGGTATTATGCTCAGTGAAATAAGCCAGGTGGAGAAAGACAAGTACCAAATGATTTCACTCATCTGTAGAGTATAAGTACAAAGCAAAAACTGAAGGAACAAAACAGCAGCAGACTCACAGAACCCAAGAAGGGACTAGTGGTTACCAAAGGGAAATGGGGTGGGGAGGGAGGAAGAAAGGGAATAAGGGGCATTACGATTAGCACACATTATGTAGGGGGAGGCACAGGGAAGGCAGTGTAGCACAGAGAAGACAAGTAGTGTCTCTATAGCATCGTACTACACTGATGGATGGTGACTGCAATGGAGTATGTGAGGGGGACTTGATAACATGGGTGAATGTTGTAACTACAATGTTGTTCATGTGAAACCTTCATAAGATTGTATATCAATGATACCTTAATAAAAGAAGAGTTTCCCAGCAGACCAAGCCAAAAGGGTCAGTGCCAATCTTTCAAATCAGTAGCTACTACTCTCAGCAAATTTTCTAATATTACAGACTTTTGAAAAGATGAAAAAACCCTCTACTATAGCCTCCAAATCAGTTTTCACTATAGCTTCAGAAATTGATCTGTCCCTTGACCTCTCTCTATCCCCTCCTTCCACGACAGCCAGTGGCCCTCCAGGCCAGTGAGGAGGGGAGGCGCCAGTCTCCCTGCAGGCCTTTCGGGGTGAGGCTGAAGGCTGACTGGCAGGGGTCCCCTGGCTAAGTGGCTTCTGGCCTCCTTCATTACAAGCAGCACCTCTGAACACCCACTGATTCCGACATCTGGATCCTCATCCAAAAGTGTCAGAGGGAAAATTTCTCTGTCTGCCGTTTTGGAAGGTAGTAGCCAAGCGGAGACCTGCCCGGGAAAGTGCAAACCGTGCTCAGTCAGGGTAGGGAGGAGTCTGGTTTGGAGAGATGCCAGCCCAAAGCGCCTCTCAGCCCAGACTCCTCAGAATTAGCAGCTATAAGGAGTTGCTATCAGCCTTACTGACCAGACCTTGATTTAACAGATGATGACACACAGGATCAGACAGAGGATATTTTCTCCTGGAGATGAACCTGAGAGATGACCATCCATCTGAATCTGTTTCCCACAAAATTCTGTGGCTCTTTAAAAAGGGTATTATTAATACAAATAGGCTTCTTTTTAAGGTCTTCTGGACCTGCAAGTATTTTGACTTGCACAAATCAAAAGCTGCTTTTATATTCAGCACTACCACCCCTTGGACCCTAAGTGTAGTGCAAAATCTCCATAACAAAGCAATGCACATAGTTCAGCTCTTCTCTTAAAGCAATCCCATCTTTTCCAAATGCCCGTTTGCTGAACTTATTACATCACCAGCTACCTTGAAATGGCCAAGCTGCACTCTGAGGACACACACCCAAACACACACATGCACATTTTCATACCAGCGTTTCATTTATATATGTGCTTTATCTACTTTGCACAGAAGACCTACTTAAGCAAACGCTGAAGGTTTGGAAGTGCCCAAGAACTGACTTTTATAACCTAAGCAATTCTGAGCTCCTTGAAAGAGAAGGAAACTGATGAGCACATTCTCAGCCATTCATCCTTTGGCATGCACTAAAATGTTCTGCATCAAATCACACATACTCCCCAGTCGTGGTGATTTTAAAGGTCAGCTTTCAAATGCTAACATGAAAAATGAGGTTTTACTGACTCCCAAGTAAGCTGTGGGGAGTTGCCACTGCCTGCAGAGGGTGCTGTTATTTTTATCCCTGCATTACTAACGGCAACCCCCTCCTAGACATGAGGGCGAAAGAGCTTGCACTGCCCTCCTGTTTGTTTCCAGGCAAGACCACAAATCCTGAAGATGATCATATATCTAAAAGCTGGCAAGAAGGGTATGTTTAGCAAGAGAGCCATTCTCGCCACTCCACTGCACCGAGCAGTCATCTATTTTAAGTTTTTATTAATAAAGTCATGTTTCTCTCCTAGTCCCCAGCCTCAGCACTGCCATCGTCATCTCTCACACTCAGGGTTGACACTAACCATCTGTGTGTGTAAATGGGGCTGAAAAGATTTACCTCTGAATTGGGGTCCCTGTCACAGTGAGGGTCTCTAGGTGACTGAGCCTCTAGATAGCATTTCAGCTCAGCTGAGCTCCCTGTCTCTAGTGATAACCACTGCCAGGTGCTGAAACAGGGCTAAGTGCTCTGCGTCGTGTCCACAGCACCCCCGAGAGGCAGGCACTGGGACGGTACTATAATATATAATGGAATATGCTCGTTTTGAGCACATTGACTTTGGAATGAAAGATCAAGGTTCAAGGGCAGGCGCTGCCATTTATGTAACCTTAGGAAAATTATTTAGCCTTTCTGAGTCTAAGGTTCCTTGTCCATAAAATGGGGAAAATGAGTAACTAACATTTACTGAGTTCTTACTCGGCGTGTGTGAGTCGCCCACTTTACACCTGGGGAAACTGAGACTCAGGTTGAGTAACATGGGCAAGTCTAGGGTGACAGAGCCGGACTGAAATTAGCTATGCCTGGACCCCAGTGTCCAGCTTGTTGGCACTAAACAACACTGTTTACCCTCCCCTCTCGTGGCTGAAGGCTGCAGGCCCCTGGAGTTGATGTTTATGCCGTGCTCTTGAGAGTCGAGCTGGGTGTGTGCCGGAGGACATGGGGGGCTGTCTAGCCTGCCTGCAGCCAGCCTTCCAGGGCTTGTGCTGGAGTGGGTGCCTTTATTCCCTGTGTAGCCCCCACATCAGCCAAGTAATGCCTCACAGACCTGCAGGAACCAGTGTGGAGCGCTCACTAGGAACCAGCCATGAAAGGGGGCCGGGTACAAGACAGGTGAAGGGGATAAAGAGGTACAAACTTCCAATTATATAATAAATAAGTCATGGGCATAACATGGACAGCATAAGGAATACAGGCAATAATATTGTAATAACTTTGTATGGGGACAGATGGTAACCACACTTACCAGGGGAGCACCTTGTGACGTGTATGACTGTCAGATCACTATGTCGTGGGCCTGAAACCAATATAATGCTGTCTATCACCTAGACTTCAATTTCTCAAAATAAAAAGAATGAAATAGGTCAGAAGTTTTTAAATTTTAATAAATTTAAACTAAATTTAAACTAAAAATAAATAAATTTTTAAAAAGGAAGCCAAGATTTGTGAGTCTTACCTGTAGGAAACAGCACTGAAATTAGCCAGCTCAGGAGAGCTGAGACTCAATAAATGAGGCCAGGGTTGGAAATAAAACACATGGTGTTCACATTAAGTCCTATCACAAAGCACAAAGCTGAATGCTACATAGTATAGCTTCAAAATACAGCCATCTACTTACATTTGATATAAATGCATTACTTGATGGGCACAAAATAGATGTGGTAAAGAACAGTGAGAATTCATGAGACTGTAAAGAACGAAATGACCTGAAATATTTCTGGTGTTGCATGACCAGCTGTTGTGCCAGCCTTCCTCTCCGGCTCTGGCTACCAAGAGGGCTGGCATGTTCGCTGCTGCCTGAACACCAGTCCCTCCTCTCTCCCTCCCTCCCCCTAGTCAGCAGAGTTTCCTAATCAGTCAAGGGGACAGGCAGGTGACTGAAGATGGAATTTTGCTTCCCAAATTAGAATCATGTACCACATCTAATGGGACAGTAATTCCGCTGGCCAATTGTCTCCTCGGGGAAAGGCAGCCAGGCTGGTCTTATTAAGAGAAGCTGGGAGTCTGGATGTTCATGTGATAGCCTCTGAGATCTAAATGCAGGCCATTTTTTAGATTTAAGCAAGGTACAGGCAAAATATATAATTTTTTTCCGCAGACATTAGTCAGAAGAGAGCGTGCTAATCTGTAACCACTTTAGAGGACAGCGGGGTTCCCACCTCTGCACAGTGACCTGTCTCCGGGACGTGGAGTGTATGTCCCTGCTGCCTCACCTGGTCCCACCTTGCCCAGACGTCCTCTGCTCCTGAGAAGTGGTTTGGTGCCCCCGATCAGGACTCAGAAAATCTATGAGCTCAGTCCCTGCCACTGTGTCACCATACGGTCTCAGGCAAGTCATTCATGTGTCGGGGCCTCCCTGTGGTCATCTATGAAATGGGGATCCCCTGCCTCATCTAATTCTTAGTGAGCGTCAGTTGTGTGAACTGCACCCCGTGGATACAAGGAACCGTTAGGAGGTAATGACATGAGTCCTGCCTGTCTTGAGGTGCCATCGTACGATGCAAATGCCAAATGCTAAGTCGGTGTGAGAGCTGTGACTGAGGCGAAGGCCCCGCTCTGACACGTCAAGACCACAGCTCTCCCCGTGGCGGACTCGTCCCCTCATCCTGGGGCTCTGGCCCTACAGAGAAACCACCTTCAGGGTAGGTGATCAGAGGCCTCATTGCAGGCCAACGGTTCCTGAATCCCAATCCAAGGAACTCCCCAGTGTGCAGACAGTCCACTGAGGAGCGAAATCTCCTAAAGGATTAACATCTGTTCTATCAGTAAGCATGTAACACAACAAGTAAAAAATGGCCAGTCTAACTGCTGAGAAAGCCTTCCCTCAAGGAAACCACCTTTGACATCCACTCCTCTCTCTGAACCGGGCCTTCGTGCCCTCGCTTTTCCCTGTCTCTGTACTTATTAAGTTGTATTTAAATCTCTGTTCTCTGATCTGTATCCCTACTAGACCGTAACCATGTCTACCTGCTTCACAGTTGAATTCCAAGTGCCTGGCACACACTAGATGCTCAGTAAATATTTTCTGACTGCATGAATGAATGGGCATAATTGATTCTATCAGAGTTGTGGAAAATATATTTAGTAGAGTAGGAATCTAGCAAGGTCATGCTTTGCCAGAACACCTTTGCAAAGAAGGAGAATCCACTGCCCATTTTCTTGCCTATTATAGCCTTGACTTTCATCTTGAAAAAAAGAAACCTTTTTAATTACATTTAGGGAGGAAAAGGTACATTGCCCAAAAGAAGTGTTTGTGAGAGCTAAACATTTAAGCGTCTCTAAAGGATGCCATTTTAAGGTATCTCCCCTTGCTTTATTACAGAGAACTTTTAAACCTTGCTATTTAGACACCAACATAGGACCCCTGTGTACTGTGTACAGACAGGAAGACACATCCGAAATGGATCAGAACTAGAACAAACAACATCTTTGGGAACTCTTCCAATAGCCTCTTTGCATACTTGCATGTTACTGCGACCATCGTAGAGCCAGACTGCAAACCTGGCTTGAATTCTCAGAAATCTGAACTCGTGAGTTCTGAAAACCCATACTTATTGCTTTCTTTAGTTACTAAGGGAGTGCTGCATGTATCAATGAACAGCATTGCTCCTAATCTGCTTGAAAAATTTAGTCAGGAATTCATATTTCATGTGCTCTCACTGGAACAAACAATATTTATTCATGTGTCTTCCCAAGCTGTTTCCTGCAACTTGCCTTTCTCTGTGTTCGCTCAGGGGAGGTGTACTATTAACTCAGGGGAGGCCTCCTCCATCTCCGGGGAGAAGCTTGACATCTTTTAGGGAGGCTTTGCCTCTATTATTTATGGTTAAAACACTTTACATTGCAAAGTAGTATGCTGTCTCCACATAAAACCCCTTTGTAATATAAACTGCACAGTCTGCATTTCAGAAGGGAAAACCTGAGTTGTCGAAAGTTACAGAATTACCCAAGGTTGCATGGAAAAGTAGAAATTCTCTCCAGGAGCCTTTCCTGCAGTGAGTCTTAGTGATGTGCCTACCTAGGTATCTAAGCTATCGTGTCAAATGCCCAAGCTAGCATTTAATGAACACTTAGCCCATGCTAAGCAGCTTTACAATGATTATCTCGTTAATCCTCCAGAGCTCTACAAGACTTGATAGTATTATTATTCTCATTTTGAAGATGAAGAAACTAGGGCACAGAGAGGTTAATTAACTTATCCAAGGTTTCCCAGCCAGTAAACCCAATGTGAACCCAGGTAATCTGACCCAGACCGCTCTCTGGATCTCCCTCTCTTCTGTACTGCTTCGCAAGCAGGTCACTGAGGTGTACAGGCTCCAAGACAACCACTCTGTTCACGCTCTGTCATTCCGTGGTTCCCTTTCACCCCCTACCAGTGTCATGATCTGAGACCGAGAGCTACGCGGAGGCATGTGCGTGACCTCACTCAGAAAGAGACCAAAAGGAGAGATAAACAGCAATTAGGTGAATGGAGACTCACTGATGGGGCCAAGCCAAATGCAAATTTTGAAGGTTGAGGATTACAGTATGTATGGAAACCAATTTTTTAATTTGAAAGGGGTATCTGCTAACTCACAAAAAAAGGAAAAGCAAGCAAAACTCATTAGCTACATATGACGTTCACTACAACACTTCGCAACTTCCCTGAGTGAAGTCATAAACCCCCTATTTCTAGAGAACTTCCAATTTATCCTTTCTTCTGTAGACGTAAAGATAACATCTCTCCTGGCAGCACGAGCGTTTGATAAATGGCTGAACACCTCGTTGCTCCTTTCTCCAAAGCCAGGACTCCGTTTTACTAAGTTCTTACTTGACGTGGCAAAATGGCTTCAGAAAAAAACAGAAAGCTGCATACCAAAACGTTAATAGTGGTTATCACTGCGGTGATGTTACAAATGATCTTTATATTCTTTTCCTTACTTAGCCACTATAAAATTTTTCTACAATGAATATGTGTCATTTGTGGCAAGGAAGAGAAACAAAAGCTTCTGTAATGACTTCTCAGCAAGGGGGTCCCTAGGTCACCGTGCACCAGCCTTCCCTTCATCGCTTAGACTGGCGGAGCCAGGAGACACTGGGGGGCCCCCTCCCCCGCCCCCGCCCCAGGTGTTTACTCCTCTCAACCCTCCCAGCACCTCTTGCCGACACCGACACCGACTCAGGATTGAAGCCCTCACAGGGCAGCATTTCCATTTTCTGGGAAGCCTTTCCCCAGGATGAAATCTGCCCATCAGAAATATTCCAGAAAGGTCCATGTTACAGTGACAAGCTCTAAAACTCTAAGCAAATTACAGTATTTCTAAGAAGGGAGCAAAGAGGTTTTTAATCACTGTGTGTCCAATCTCACGCCGCGTTCTTATTGTGCTCCCCTCCACGGCGGCAGCTCGTGATGCACAGTAATACATTCTACATCTACCAAATGTGTTCTGGGTTTTTATGTCACAGTTCAGAAGAATAGCTTTGGAAATCCTTTTGACTCCTTTATTCGAAAACTACATTTGTGGAATGGGGTAATTAAACTCCTATAGTTTGATATAACATTACCTCTGATCTTCGAGCTCATAAAAAAATCCCAACCATCTTCTCTCTGCTTTTGCTAGAAATGAATTGCACCACAGATATTTCTGTTAATACAAGTCGAAGACTTTGAGAGCCTACTCCATCGTCGTTAAACCAGAAAATGCCTTATTTTGTACATCTTTGTGGAAATTAAAATGACTGCAGAAATCTTCTGCACTTGATGAATGCATTCTAGCGTACTTAGAGAAGAAAAAGTAAGGAGGACTCAATGTCAGGTATTTGAATCCCAGGAAGAAGTTAGCTCTGGATGAAGAACAAGAGAATTTAAGGTCTGGAAATGACTTTAAAATGATTTAATCCACAATACAGCTCCTTGGGTACAGTTAGGATTTCTTGGGTAACAGTGAGATCGAGTACTACCATACCCAGCATGGCGTGGATAATAGCATGGCATACATCACCAAAGTGGTTTATCTCATTTATTCCTCATTCAGCATCAGGTGGCAGGAGAATATCCCCTTTTTAAAGAAGACATGTGACATACAAAGAGGAATGTAATTTGTGCCTGGCTACAAGGTTAGGGAGTAACAAAGCTGGCACTCACTGTATCAAAGACGAGACCTAACAAATGTTGGCAAGGATGTGGAGAAGAGGAACTCTTCTGCGCTGTTGGTAGGAATATAAATTGGTGCAGCCACTGTAGGAAACAGTATAAAAGTGCCCCCAAAAATTAAAAATAAAATAACTATATGATCCAACAATTCTACATCTGGGTGCACACCCAGAGGAAATGAACACAGGATCTCAAAGAGGTACCTGCACTCCCAAGTTTACAGCAGCGCGATTCACAATAGCCAAGACAGGGAAACTACCTACGTGTCCACCTGCATGGATGGATAAACAAAACAGGAGATAGAGATATATATTCAATGGAACTTTATTCAGCCATGAGAAAGGCCGAAATCCTGCCATTTGTGATAACACAGATGGTCCTTGATGGCATTGCACTAAATAAGTCAGACAGAGAAAGACAAATACTGCATGGTATCACTTATCTGTGGAATCTGAAAAAGCTGAACTCATAGAAACAGAGATGAGAATGGTGGTTACCAGGGCCTTGGGAGATATGGGTCAAAGGGTACAAACCTCCAATTATAAGATGAGTCAGTTCTGGGGACCTAATGTATAGCATCGTGATTACAGTTGTTAATAACGTGTTATATACTTAACTAAGAGAGTAGATCTTAAATATCCTCACCACAAAAAAGAAGTGGCAATAATGTGATGTAATGCAGGTATTACCAACCATTCTGCAATATATAAGTGCATCATGAAAGCACTGTACATCTTCACCTTACACAATGTTATGTGCCGATTATAGCTCCATAAAGCTTAAAAAAATTCATAAGCTGACACTGACACTCAAACTCCACCGGACTAATGTCAGGTTCCGACCCTTTCCACCATATCACACCACACCACGCACTTGCCCATCAAACAGCCCTGAGAGCTGCTTGGTCAAGCTCTGAAAGACCTCTGGCTGCTGACTTCTGGTTCTTTCTACTGTACTGATAAAACGAGGCGTGCACAGAGCTCAGCCAGCACACAGAGAAGGAACAGTTACCAAGGCAGCTCTATCTTTATGAGTCTCAATATCTAAAATAGGTTATTGAGACTTTTTTTTCCCTCAGCTGCGGTTATACGATGGCTCTCCAAAGCCCCTAGGTTACAGCTTTAAATGATGAAGATTTGAATCGCAGGAACATACGACTTTTCCAGATTGCAAAGTGTTCGTTTCTAAACATAGTGGGCAACGTAAAGCTCACTTTTTAATTCCAAATAACAGCAGTGTTCTCATCAGAACAT
>JAQQAC010008719.1:1916789-1974327 GCA_029783875.1 Phataginus tricuspis | reverse complement strand
GGCCAGCAGCGTCAGGCCAGAAACGTCAGATCTCAGGCCCCTGTCCAGTCGTACTTGACCAGAATCGGCCTTTTAACAACATCCCTAGGTTATTTTATTGACATTTCCATTTAAAAAGCACTGATCTAGGGGAAATAACCTTTGTCTGACTTCCTATTTACTATTGATTAGGGCCCAGATGCTATAAACTTAGATGCAAACTTGTGAAGACTGATAAATCGCAAGTTATCTTTGTCCACTAGACATGCAAATGATTTCTGCCCAGTAGAAAAGATAACTTCAAAGTTAGGGCTTGTTTTGCCCTGTAGAACAGAAACTGTTCTCCACCTTATTCCAGGATTCTTTCTTTCAGTGACTATATAGTCTTCCTTGAGCTAGACGTACTGTCCTGCTTTTCCCTCATTAGTGAATTAAATAAGCCTTTGACAGGTGCTCAGCACAGATGCGTGACAGTCATGCCTGTAACTGTTTAAAGAAATAATTAAAAACAGTCATCTCTCAGCAGCAGTAAGATACTCACCTCTAGAGAACACTGCAGTAGCTAGCTTTCTTAGGAAAAATAGTCAGTTGTCCAACAAACACAACTGAGAAAGGATGTACAGATGAATCCAGCCTGGCTGGTCCCACAGGGATGGCAGGGTCTAAGGTATTCTCTAACTTCAGGTTCCAGGGCTGACTACAGAAAGCCTGTAGTTCTGTTCCAGCTGGCAGACATGGTTTGTAGCCAAAGAACATCTTTGTTTGGTTCTAATCTTTGAACTGGAAGGCCTTTCCATGTGATGTGTATTCTCCCATTCTCCACAGACTCTGGTACGCCTTATTGTCTTACATTAGGCTGGTTCACACACATCCACTACCTGTGTGGCCCCTGAAGGCATTTAAGTTTACAGCCCTTACTGGTGACAGATGGTACCTACACTAACCATGGTAAGCATTTCATGATGTATATAGTTGTCGAATCACTATGTTGTCCACCTGAAACTCGCGTACTATTGTATGTCAATCATACATCAATTAAATAAATAAATAAGTTTATGACCCTAAGGAAAACACGAATCTATTAAATCCACTTAAGCTAGCTCTATAGTGGGAAATCGCTGGCTCTAAATTCTTGCACACTCCAAGCAGCCCATACTGGGAACATGTTTGCGAATCTCTCATGCCCAGACCCTGGACGGCTTCGGTGAGTATGAAATGGGTGTGGCTGCTGACACCAGCAGGCTCGTTCATTACCCGCTAGAGGGCAAATTATTTACCTGTATAACCATGCATCTGAAACACATTTACCAAGCATCCTCCTCAATTTCTTCAGATACAAAAGAGTTCCATCTAAATGGTTCGCAGAGTGGACAAACCATGGCCCACATGAAACAGCGGAAACACCTTCATCCTCAAACCTAAGCATTATTAAAATGTCAAAATAAATATCATGCAGAAATAAAGCAAGAAAGAGGCTACAGCTCTCGGTAAGAGCCTCGTCCCTCTGAAATCAGACCCAGAAGTTCAAAAGCAGCTTTGGACAAAACAGAATTTGGCAGAGCCAATTAGTCCTGGTGAAGGCTGTTTTCTCCCTTAAACGGACTTGTTGACAGCCCTTCACAGGAAGTTATTAGGTGTCTTTTCACCAGGCATGACTCTCTTTTTCGTAAGTCCTTAAATTCACTAAACAAGGAAGAGCAAGCACTATATAAACAGTCATTAGTAATATAAATGTCGCCTAGAATAAAAGAATTATATGGCCTGTCTCATTGTTCCACATAAACAGTAATTTCTGTGGTTTTCCATTTGTCCACCATATGGATTTTTCTCCTTTGGCACATCCATCTCATCTCTCATTTTATTCCAGTGCTTCTTCAGAGGACATAATGGGAACAGCTTTGAGGAAATCAGCTACTAACACCTTCATTTCCCACCTAGACAGCTAAAAGGGCTCACAAACCACCACTATATCCCCACCATTGGACTTTTACCCCTCCTTGTGAGGCTTTAGCTCCTAATCTCTTAGTCTTTGCAACTGGATTCTTAAATTGAGCTTTTAGCTTCAGTCAGGCTTGAGGGCCATTAATATTCATGTTATTCAATAGGTTATTTTTTTCCAGGATTTACTTTGAAGTTGCCTGGCTGGATTCTAACTGTGTTTTCTTCCAAACCATCTTCAGTCATCTTCCATTCACTCTGTTCTCAACTAGGGATGGGATGTGTGGTTCTAGAAGTTAATTTTCAGGGAAAATCTCCTTAGCTCCCTCACGCCAGGAGTCTACCCTCCCCCACTCTCCACATCACACAGAAAAAGCTTTCCAAGTTTCTCTTTGGTCTGAAAAACACTTTTTTTCTAAGTAAATGGGGAGCCTACAGAATCAGAAAGAACAGGAAATGTAAAGTTTGTAAGAGGTAGAAAGTCAAAGGGAGTTGGGCTGGGAGCTCACGCAGTATCAGGAAAACAGAAATGAGTGAATCAGGCAAAACCATGGTGAGGCACCGCTCCTCCCATCCCGCAACTCTCCACAGCATTAAGAAGAGGTTCAAAATCTTTTGTTAAAGTCTTCCGCAAGTTTACACTCTCCTGGCTTTTTAACTGTCAAAACTACTGCAAGATTCCAGGCAGGTTGGCCGCTTAGGGGACACTTGGTCCTCCCTACCCTGTCACCAGTTGTTTCCTCCCTAGAACAGAACCTCCCTGCTGGACCCTGCTCCCAATTCTGAATCCCAGTCTCTGCCATTGAACTTGGGGCCCACACACACTTGGAAGATTCACCCTAACCCCGCTTCTCCCAGACATCTGATCATGCATGTGCGTAAAGGCTGGCACTGGCTCTGGGTTCTCTGGTCTCCATGTACTCAACTGTGAGCTCCCTGAAGCGTGTGCTATCTCTACCTTTTCCCTATGCCTACCTCGTGATACCTAGGAGTCTTTAGCCACTTAACGAATATCTGTTGACTTGAATGGGCTTTTGAGAATGGCAGGTACTTCCCAGAGAAAGGGCAATGAAAAAAAATGGCAGAAAGAGAGAGAGAAAAACATGATTACGACCTAATGATCCCTAAAAGATAGAGCGTTTTTGGCTGTTGAAACTACAGCAATCCACAGCCAAGGGGATCAGAGTCATGCTAAGGAATGTAAATTCCAAAGGAAAACACACTCATTCTACAGATTCACTGGCCCGAGGAAAATAGATTTCAAGGTACACATATTAGCTTTTTCTTATGTGTGTAAAAATAGAAACAAAGACTAATACCCCCCAAGGTGCCCATGTCCTAACCCCCACGACGCGTGAATATGTTACCTTTCCAGATACGGCTACAGGTATGAACCATTAGACAGGGCGATTATCATTGCTATCCAGGTGGAGCCAATCCACTCACTGAAGTCCTTCCAATCAAAGGACCTTTCCCAACTATAGTCAGTGGGAGACACAGAGAGATACGACAAAGGAAGACAGTCCCAGAGAGGCAGTGCTGCTGGCTTTGAAGACGGAGGAAGGGGCCACCAGCCAAGGAGTGTGTGCAGCCTCTAGAAGCTGGAAAAGCAAAGAAAAGGCATTCTCCCCTAGAGCGTCCAGAGAGGAACACAGCCCTGATGACACCTTGATTTCAGCCCAAATTTCATAGTTTTAGCCCAATAAGAGATCACCTTAATTTTAACTGTGTCAGACTTATAATCTTATGAAACTAGAAGATAATGAATTTGGGCTGCTTTAAGCCATGTGTAATTTGTTAACGGTGGTGGTAGAGAACTAATACAAAAAGCTTCAGCATGGCCCTCTAAACCGGCGAGCAGGCATTCTCTGCTGAGCCCTGAAACCAGAGAGATTTCTTGTTCTGGCTGAAACTGTCCCTTATGCCCCTCCCTCCCCCTTCACAACTTGACTTACTTTTTGTCATCTTTCTAGACAACACAAACTTCCTCTCCTCTGCAAAATCTTAATTTTATCTAAATTTTTATGTAAATTTCTAAAAAGTGAGGGCCATATCATAGTCTTTGTAAATGTTAGTTTGAGTGATGGAATTAGTTAATGATCATTTAATGGAATCTAAAAATAAGGGACAATAAAACTGCTTTCTTGTCACTGTTTTTAAGAAAGGAATAAGATCATTCATTGTGATCTACCTACAGTCACATCTGTGAAGTCCTCCCTTATTCCTTCTCCTCCCCCTCCCTTTGGACATGGACACACACACACACACACACACACACACACACACACACAAGGCCTGGCAGAGTTGAGTCCCAGTTTGTGGCTGTTCAGAGTCAGAAAAGTAAGCGATATCGTCACACCTGATCAACAGTATGAGCCACAGGGGGTCAAAAGCTGAAACCAGAAAATTTCAAGGGAAATTTGAAAGACACTGAAAAGGTTCCAAAATGTAAAGTTTAAAGGCAGAGCCAAGGTTTGAGAATGAAATAACAGGACTCAGGAAGAAGTCGTTTTAAAAGAGGTCTACAAATACTTTGACACACCTTTCTCGAAAAGATGGAGCCTATTTGCCCTCCCCTCGAGTGTGAACTGGAGTGAGTCCTTTCTAATGCATAGAATAGGGGTGTGAGCAACATATAGTCAAGTCACAAAGGATTACAAGCTCCTCCCCGCCATCCTCCGTCTCCCTTCCGCCCTCCCTCTCCCTTTCTGTTTCTGTCTCCGTCTCCGTCCCTCTCTGCCTGTCTTTCCCATTACTCGCTCTGCAGGAAGCCAGTTGCCAGTAGCCCCTTGAATGAGCCCCCTGGGGAGCGACTCCCACATCTTCAGACAGCTGCAGGCCAGCCCACACCTTAACGGCGACCGTAGGGGACTCACCGCGCCACAGCCTCTCAGCTAAGCCGCTCCTGAATCCCCCAGATACAGAAACTATGAGATAATAAATATTTGCTGTTTGAAGCACTAAGTTTTGGGATTACTTGTTACGCAGTAATAGGTAACCAATATACATGAACTACAATTCGTAGGGCAGAGGTTACAAACTGGAGTCAAGATCCTGATTCCATCTAAGAATATATTTTCTTCAACTTATAATAGTGCAATTCTTTTATGAGGCAAAAATTTTAAATCATTAAATTCCATTTAGAAATCTAGATTTCTGGTTTCTTAAAAATGTGTAGATCTGGCAAAACAAAGGCCTTGCATGTCCATGGCAGCCGTGAGAGGGAGCTGCGGCCCAGCCTGCTGCGGCATGAGACACGCTCTCCCAAGCTCCCTGCGGCCCCCGCTGACCCCTGCCCATCCCCACACTGACACCAGCAGCAGGGTGTTTGCTCAGCTGTTGCTCTTTGAACAGAAAAATATTTCTCCGTTCCTATACCTCTCTCAAATGCAGGAAACAAAAGATATGCAGAAAGGAAGGGCTGTGTGTCTTAAGAAATCTAGGAGAAAACTCATTTCCTGGCAGGAGTGAAGATATTCCTGCGTGCCTAATAAGCCATCAGTGCGTATCTGTGTCAAATATACACACAACTCACGTTTTGATTTTTTCCTTCTCCCGGCAGCTTTGCTCATTTAGGCTGACAGACTGGCCCCTATAAGTGAGTTTGCTAAACCTGCTCTTTCTTACCCTGGGATCTTTGAAATGTAGCTAAGGCAGGGCAAACAAGCTCACCTAATCTGGCTCTTCTGCGTCTTGACAGGAGCCGCCAACATGACGTCTCACCTCTCACACTGCCTGTTCTGAGAAGACCTGTGCTGGGACCACAGTACCCGTTAACCCTTTTTCTGGTCTTGCACTGACAATCCTTGTTTAGCCCGCACTATTGCTACTCCAGCTGTGTCTTCCCACACCCATATCAATTAACCACCCCTCCTTCACCATAAATGCATACCTCTCACAGGAAATAAACGTTGACCTAGAACAAGAGTCAGCAAATTTCAGCACACAGGCCAAATTTGGCCCTCAGCCAGACTTTATAAATAAAGTTTTATTGGAACACAGCCACATTCATTAATTACGTATCATATGTGGCTGCTTTTGCACCACAGTGGCTGAGCTGAGTGGTTGTGACAGAGATCTTATGGCCTGCAAGCCTAAAATATTGCTATCTAGCCAATCCCTGAGTAGGAAGGATAAAATACACATATTTTGATGGTTAATAAGCAAATAACACATTGTGATTAAGGAACACATGGGAAAAGGTAAAGTCACCATGCCCTCTCCAGGATGTTTGCCTTATAATTCATAGTATCTCTAACGCCTTCTGTACCTTATAAATGACATCAATGCTGGAAATGGACAAAAAGTTGAAAATGAACTCACTGTGGCTAGTTTCTGAACATCTTCATCTGATGCTCCCAGGGATGCCAGGCCTATTTCTTGTGAAAACTGAGCAAACTTAGGGTCCGCAAGTAGTGGAACGTGTCCCAAGAGTTCGTGACATGTGTCTCTGGCAACAGAAACATCACAAAGAAACGTTAGGCAAGAAGCTTTCAACTACCACTGGGAGAGTAAGACTTAAAATCCTACGTATAACCTTGTTACTATAATTAATTTTTATTACTAAATTTCATCAATTCTAAGGCTTTTTATCACATTTTAATCTCTAAAATCCAGATGCACCTTAAAATCAGTGGCATTTAATTATATGATATACAATATTTTTAATAAATAATAGCAACTACTATTTTCAAGTGCTTATCACGTGCCAAGAATGTGGTGTTCTATTAAATACATTATCTCTTTTAATCTTCAAGAGAAACTTAGAGAATTAACTTATTAGTGCAAGATCCTACAGATCGGGGGTGGGCAAACTACAACTGCAAGCTACATCTGGCCCACTGCCTATTTCTCTAAATAAAGTTTTATTGGAACAGAGCCATGCCAATTCATCTATGTATCATCTATGTCTCCTTTTGACCAAAACAGCAGAATTGAGTAGTTGTGACCGACACCCTATGGCCTGCAAAGCCAACAATATTTGCCAGCCGGCCCTTTACAGAAACAGTTTGCTGAGTCTTGCTATAAGTAGTGATAAAGCCAAAATTTGAATCCAGTTTGTCATGATTTCTAAACTCTTGCTCTTAACCCTAAAATTGCACACTGCATCCCATGCTACACTTTGCAGGCAACAGCAAACAGCAGAGGATCATATTGTCATCATCAAAATGGCTTTTCCCACAGACAATTTATCTGCCTATAACACAAGCAACTCCCCTGAGTCTGCACATTGGAAGACTCTCCCAGTCCTCAACTTTTGTTAGCCTAAACTAGGGAATACTAGCAGCTTAGACCCTCTCCCGTTTGCCTGAGCTCCCATTTAGAACCAGATGCCCAGGCAAAAGCAGATATGTGTCCCAAAGAAGGAAGGCAGACGCCTTCCTGAGTCATTGTCACGAATCACGAACGGTTCCCTGATACCAAGCTATACCTGGATGGAATCTCCTGTGATTCTCTGGGAATGGATCAAGGGGCCGTGATATTTTATTTTCTTGACAAAAACGAATTAGCCAGGTAGTAGTTGAAAGATGTTTCCTGATTTCACCTGGGTGGCTCTAAAGTATATCCCTTCAAATAGGTGCTATGACATAAATGTCCGGTGCTACTGCCATTATTATGAGTATAAAGTAAGTTGGATGGATGTGCGGTTGAAGCAAATGAGTGGTGGTCAAGGGCACAAGATTGAGGCCCACATTAAATGGATGGCATTACTCAGTCAGAAAACCTTGTTTCCACAACTCAAACCACATCCACAGCCGTGGCCAGCCACTTCATAGACGTGTCAGGTTGAAAGGGCCACCGAATGACAACATATGGACACAATACTGAAAGAAACTCCAAATTCATTCCCTGTCCACTGTGGGCCAATAGCTTTCTTTTTGCACATAAACTGAATCTGTAGAAAAGGATATGTGACAATTACTCTCCAATCACATTGTTTAAAGCAGAGAATCAGACTCTTTGGATTTGAGGGCATAAGGGTAATTTAAATGTTTTCTAAGCCCCTTATTTTACCTATGAAGAAACTGAAGACAGAAGGGGGTGAAAAAGAAAGACTGCTAAATACCCTGAGGCCCTATTATGAGCTTGGTATTGTACTGGATGTTTCCGTATCACATCAGTAATTTGATCTTCATCTACATGAAGTCCTATTATTCCCACTAGATAAATGAGAAGCTAAATTTGGTAAATGTAAGCATCTTTCCAAGGTCATACCATTTATAAGACGCAGACAAGATCTGAAATCGAATTTCTCTGACTTAAAGCTCTGTTCTTTCTGCTCTGTTGTGTGAGCTTGCAGAAGCGAAGGACGCACGAAGGGGTGAAGCAGGGGACGTGCTTACATTGTGGAAAGAGAGTTGAACCAGCTGGTTAGCACAAGAAAAAATGCAATCAGTATGTCCTAAGTCTTTCCCCGCCACTCAATGGTCCTCAATCCTCCAAATTACTTGAGGAGGCTTTTTAAAAATACCATTGACTGAGCCCTACTTGAGACCAATTCAATCAGACTCTCTGGGATAGACCTGAGCATCTGTAGTTTTAAAAAGTTCTCAGGGTGATAAAAAGACACAACCAGGGTGGAGACCTGCTGTCATAACGGCCGATGCTAGGACCTCTCCCAACGGGCCTCAAGCACCCCATACTTCAAACTAAAGCTGGGTGTGATGATGGAATTTTGAGCTGCCCAAGATAAATTCCACTAAAATGACACCATACCACTGGGGGATAATGAAAGGTAGTAAAAGAAAGTTCACTAGGTAGCAGATTACTCCTCCACATGCATTTGATTCGGTTATGCTGGGAGTGGGACCCTCACTCCTGTGATCAGTTTTTCAAAAGGCCACACAGTCAGCACTGATGTGGGAATTAGGATCAAATGACCGGCCCTGGAGGAATCTGAATCCCCCATTACAGCCTATGATATAAATACTGAAGCGCCTCTACCGATCCAGGCAGAAAATACGACGACAGTAATTCCAAAATGAGACCAGACGCCAACTCCAGGGAAATGGTAGAGATGGCAGGGATGAGCTCGTGGTGTGTAACTAAAATAGCAATTACTATATGGCCAACATCTACTGAATGCTTACTATAGGCCAGGCACCGTGCTAAACGTTCCACCATGTGAGAATGAGGCAGTCAGGGCTGCAGTGGTGATGAATTCTTGGTGCAAGACTGGATTTACTTTTGAGCTCATGAAACACTTGAAGAAGCTGCTGCAGAAGATCGTCTTCTATCTACCTACCTACTGATGGGGTCCAGATGCTTATAGGGGGAAGGGAAAGCGAAACGTGAGCAGCTAAAAAGGAAAATACTAGTGATCCCAGACATTAATGAGTCAATTCTCCCTGGCAGAAAAGGAGCTATCTCCTGGATTTCAAGTTAAGGTGTCATTATTAGAAACCTGTCACTCACAGCCAACTTAAGACCCTTTAACAACATTACAATGTCAAGGTAATCCAACCATACATAGAAGAGGATAAAAAAAATCATAAAATTGAAAGAAAGAAAATCCTACAATACAGCAAGCAGCGTAACGTGTACTGTTTCATTAAGAATGAAAGCCGGGGAGAACTTCGAATGTGGCTGCGGCTGTCGGCGGGCGAGCAGAGACCGGGCCTCAGGCCTGGGGGTCCGAGCGCGGGGCGCACGGCGGGACCCTCGCAGGACCTGGGGATGTCAGGAGCAGGGTGACGGCTGCGGCAGAAGTGGGGCCCAAGGCAAAAGACGGCCAAGGAAAGGGGCCTTAAAAAGCCCTTTCAAGACAGTCCTGAAGACATTAAGAAATGAAAGAAAGAGAAAAGGAATAAAAGCTTGGCAGAGACGCGCATATGAAAGTCTTCCATAGCTGCTCCGTGCCAGGTAATCACCAGCACTTCTACACTGCCGAGGGACCACCAGGACAGCAGCAGAAGGCTGGGTTTAGCCCCGGAAAATGGGAAGTCCAGCGTGAGCGAAGCCCAAGAGATCGCCCTGCAGCCGAGAAAAGAATGTCGCTGCCTCACACATCAGCTCTACGTACTGAAAGGAAAGCTCACTTCACAACCAGCGGAAGAATCTGCTCAGGTATTTTCTTGGCAAAGGCTCAATTTCTCAGGAAAAAAATGTCAAAGCCATGAATTAATAGTTTGGATAGATTATCATTTAAATGAGTGACTGATAGCTGTGATTAGTGAGTTGCTCAGCGCGTCTTTCCTCAGTGCTCTAGCACAGCGGTTGCGTGGCCAGTGAACAGATCTCCGAGCCCCTAGACGACTGCAGCTTGCGCTTGTATAACTTGGTTCTGAAAGCAGGCCGCAAAACAGGTACAGAAGGAAGAGTTTAGCCTTTTGTACCACTGGTCCCTTGAATATTCAGAACCAGGAAGTATGTCCCTCCAGAATGGACTCCAGTATTAACAACTCCAGGGATTTATTTGTGAAGGATTTACCGCAAGTTCCTGTTCCGGAAGTTCACCCTCTGAGACAACAACAATCTTTCCAAATAGAAGAGCAAATACCTAGTATTCCTCAAGACAGACTAGGATTTGATTTGGATTCAGATGAAGATAAGTCTACTGATAATGTCTTATTACCTAAAACTGCATCTCTCTGTTGCAGTTTAAAGAAACATTTTAATGATTTATATCAATTCAATAACTTAGATGATCTTGAAATCAGTCATTTGTCAAAGCAGTCTTTTGAATTGGAAAGAACTAGATTTGTAGACCCACTAGTAAACATGCACATACCTGAAAATGTAGAACAAAATGTTTCTCAATGGAACAAGAATCAAATTAACTTATCACCAAAGCTGATTCATCCAGGAAAATCTACTAAAACCAAAGAAGACATTTCAGAGGATAATAAATCTGAACAAATTAAAAGTGAGCATAGATACGCACAAGGAAGAAAGTGAAAAGAGAAAAGAAAAGCTAGCAAAAGGAGAAAGTCGAAATCTGTATCAAAGTGTAAAGGCAGCAAAAGTGAAAATAAGAAAAGTGTTTCCAAAAAACTGTTGGCTAAATCCGTCACTTACAGTGATGCTGACAATTTTCATGTGGAAGAGGGTGTTCATCTCACCCCTTTCCAACAAAAAATGAACAGTGATTCTAAAATGGAAGACAACCACAGTGAGTCTGACGTGAGCACCTGTGAATCGAGTGGTTTGAGAGACGGTTCTGATGGTCTGTATTTGCCCCATTTGCAAGTACAGTCAAGACATCACCAGAGAACCAGACAGAAGCCCAGTCACCAGGCCTCGATCTAAAAGAGCACCGACATCTAGGGATGAAAAAGAGACAGAGGGTTCTCAGCCAAGAAAAACCCCTACCAGCCCGTTACCTGAAACTCACCAGTCACCTGGCCTTAGTCTGAGGATAGCACGAATGTCCCCTTGTATCCTGTGCCAAAAATCAGAAAACTTTCTCTTTCTTCAAAAAAGAATAAAGACAGCCCAGTGTCTCTGCCTATGCGTAGGCGTGCGGCCAGCGTGAACTATAAGTGGCCCACACTCGCCTCGAAACTGAGACGAGGGGACCCTTTCACAGATTTGTGTTCCTTGAATTCACCTATTTTCAAGCAGAAAAAGGATTCTAGACACAGTTCTAAAAAAAAACATATGAAGCAAATACAATGAAGTGTTTGTTGAATGCTGTTTAAATTCGTCCTACACCCTCTTCTATTGCTGTAAGATACAAGTGGGCTGAACTGCTATAGACTATTCTCTTAGCGGGGCTCTGGAGCATGAATAATTCTTCAGAACTGCTTCAAATGTGGTGTTTTGTTTTAAACCGTTAGTATTTGGTTTACTTTTTGTTTAAGTATGAATAACTAGACTTAAGCGTTATAATAGTTTAGATTTCTTATACTGCCTAAAACCCTTAGTTTTAGTCAAAATGTATCTTGTACCAACATTTTAGAAATTAATGATTTTTCTAATTAAGATGCTTTCATTACAAGCTTCTGTCATCTTTATTTCCTCCTTAAATGGGGAATACTAGAATAAATCATTTTTGAAGACAGACTAAGGATCTTTTGAAATTAAATAAATCCTTGAAATTCCCAGTAGGGTGTACCCTAAGGTGTCTGTGGACCCCTTATACCATTGCTGTATTTAATTTTTCAGATAAAATGCGTATGAGATCATGGTTACAGAGTCGATGGTTGCTTAGGCTCAGGGGGTAAGTGACCAGCTCTGAGCCCAAAGCTCTAGGCGTACCTTGTTCAAAGTGATACCTCCCTGAATCACAATTATCAGGTCATGGACTTCCAGGGCACCTCCCTATTTAGTCAAAAATCTCAAATGTTAAATGTGTGAATACCAAAGCCCATTTTGTATTTGTGATCAACCAGTGAGGGAATTCACTCAGTTCTGAAAGACTGAAGCCTGTACTTGTATATACCTCTTCAAACTTTAAAGCACAAGGTTATCCATTTTTAAAGAGCAATAAAGTTTCTCTAAGATAAAAAAAAAAAAGAATGAAAGCCTGAAGCAAGCTGTCTAACAGAATTGTCAATGGAATGCTGGGCTGCCCTTTCCCCAGTTATAAGTGCCGCGATCCCACTGCACCTCCCTCTCGGCCCCGTCCCCACACAGAGACCCTGAGAAGGAACAGCCACTCTGATTCCCAGCCGAGTATAGACGCAGTACGTACAGTGACCCTACTTCTCACTGAGCCACGGCTCTAAGCACCTGAATGTTGTTTTTTCTTTAGAACTTACTTCAGAATAATACTTTTCTTTGGTCGAAGTATCATTGATATGTAATCTTATGAAGGTTTCACATGAACATCATGGTGGTTTCAACATTCACCCATATTATTCAGTCCTCACGCCCCACTGCAGTCACATATCAGCATAATAAGATGCTACAGAGCCATTACTTGTATTCTCCATAAGCACCTATATTTGCATGACCAGAAACAGGGCTACATCATTTTTCATGTCTTGGGTGGAACATTCTCAGAAATAACCACCCGATTGTTCTTTACCTCAGTGTCTCTGGCTAAGACACATCGTGTGGACAAAGGAAATGGAAGTGCGTGGAAGACATTCGGCCAAACAGCAAAGAAAGGGCTTTACTGTTACTTATAAAAGCAACTAATTAACTTTGAAAAGTTGACATACTCTGTAGCTTCTTTGAGGCTGAAGGGCTTAGAAGCCAGGTGACCATGACCCTTAGGGGTGGAAAGAGGTTCCAGACCCCTGGGAGTGCGAGAAAAGGCTGAGCCTTCCCTCCAACCCTTGTGTCAATTACTGTCAGACTGAAATCACACTGTTTCTCCCTATTTCACAAAGTTCAATAGCTGTTATGTCCTGCATGTAAAGTAGTTCATGATCCCTGCCTTGGCTGTGTGGCCCAGAGCTGGACCCCGAGAATCTAATTATGAGCATGTGTCCGATGCTAGCCTATAACTACTACCTTATCGCACCGGATCTCTCTTGTAAGATTCAATTACTTGGCTATAATTGCACCTGTCAGCACCTGCCGCCTCCAATCTCGACATCGGCAAACTTTTCTTTTTAACTCACATTGCTTTGATGCATTTTCGCCTGAATAATGCTTTTCAGAGATCTTTTCACAAAAGTGCTCTGTTCACTGGAAATGTAGGACCTTTCAAAACTGTTAATGCTGTAAAACATCATGTCTCCTTTTGAATGAAAAAAAAAAGGAAGAAGAAAAGCCAGAGCTGGTATCAGACACTAAACTTTTGCTGCTCTAAATTGGAATCTTCCCTGATAAGCCCCGTTAGGAGGATTCTAAAGCCTGCCGAAATGGGCCTACGGAGGGGCCTGGGCAAAATGCCTCCAGGGAATTCTTAAATCATTCTAAGAAAGTTGTGATCATTTTGCTGCGGGGAAGGGTCCTGGTCGTTAAGTTCAAATTCAAAATGAGTATGGCATTTTTCTCGTCTTATCAGTTTTCAAAGCTGACTCCTTAAGAGCTATGTGTTGAACAACTCCTCTTTATTTTTGCTGTAAATTAAAGCCCTTAAGAAGCCGTGAGCAGGCATCCAGCATTTGCTTCCCGTCCCAAATCAGTGCCTCTGTCTTTTCAACCATTTTTCTATAGGTTTTCTTTGTTCTAAATGACACAGGAGCCAGCATGTTAGCTAAATCATGAGGCAAAGAAAAGGAAGATGAGTGGCGGGGTGGAGAGCTTGCACAGAAGAAAAGAAGCAGGACATGAGCTGCGAGCCAAAATAGGGTATTTTTTTCAGCTTTCACACAACATTTGGTGGGCAAGTGCGAGTAATCTGGGATAGCGCACCGGGACGCACTGCAAGTGGGGTGACTTAGTTTGTTTCCACTGCACCAAAGAGAAGATAACAGGAATTAATTTGGTATCAAGGCAATTTTTTTTCAGTGCTTGCTTTGGAACCATATATGGAGTTTCTTTGGTTTAGACTTAAAATAGCACAACTAAAGCCTGGCCCGCATAAGATCTTAGGCTGCTCTTATGATCGCTCCCTTTCATGTCCCCGTCCGAGTATAGACACATATGTGTGTGGCCCGCTTCTCATGAAGCCGAACACTCGGATCTCGCCCTGGAGGAAACCTTCCTATTTTTGCCCCTCTGGGAATCATAAGGAAGGCCACCAGGGTTGCTCTTCTCCACTACAACTCTTCAGAGACTGGCGAAAGATGTCACGGTTGTCCCTTTTGAACTTTAGCTCAAGAAGCATTTCCTATGTGCCTGTTATGCACCAACTGCTCTGTTAGGAACTGAGGCTGCATATCCTAGAATAACTCATAGCAGAGTCATCCTATGGTCCCACCAAAGGGCGCTCAGCAACCACGAACTCCCCTGATCCAGTGAGAGACACAGCTTCCATTTTTTAGAAGCAACACAAAAGAGCTGCAAGGGAAACTACTGATCTGTCTCTAGTTCCTCATCATCTAGATAGTTCTTATTTCTTGAAGAAATAAGAGATTTCTAATTCTTTCCATGTCCCTCAAAATTTCACTCAATATTAAGGAGGCACTATAAGATAAGGACAACAGTACATACTCTGCAATCAGACCTAAATCCATTTCCCACATCCCCATGCAGGTCGGGCTTCCCGCAGTGACGGATAGTCTACAGCTGACCCTCCAATGGGGTCGCCCCTTGGCACAGGGGCTCTGGGACACCTGGAATGTGGCTAGCTCTACTGAGAAGCTAAGCGTATAGTTTAATTTAATTTTAATGAATAAATGTAAATAGCAGCATCCCTATCATGATGGACAGCGTAAATACATTGTTTTCTCATCTATAAAATGGAGAGTAAAAGGGTCCCTAACTCATGGAGTTCTTGAACGCTATAATGAGATAATGCACTAAAACGTGAGCTCCCCACCAGGGAGGCGGAATCAGTCAGACCCTACTGGACCACACCTGCACTGAGGTCTATTCACTTCAAACAGTTTTGCCCTTTTGGAAGCCATTTCGTCACTTAAACAAGGAGCAGTAAGCTTCTCCAAGACAGAGGTCACGCCAGGTTCAATTCTGGGTTCCTGGTGCTTAGAAAGCCGGATACCCAACAAATGCTCAAAAACTGCTTTTTGAGCTCAACTGAAGAGAGCAGTGGTGACGGGGTTCTGTCACTCCACACAGGGGTAGGTCCCTGTGACTCCCAAGTATAGTCTGCTTAATTTTCAAGGTCACAAAAGGGCTTTGGACTAGATCTCAGTTTTGCTGTTTTCTAGTCGTGCGGCCATAGGGAAACGACCTGGCTTCTTTGCATTTGGGGATTGCCGTCTGTAAAATGGCAACAGCCCTGCCTGCCACCCTGAGCTAAGTGGGAGGATGCTGGCTGAACAGAACATGGTGGGAAATGTCAGGTCCCTTCCTCCTTCTCTCTTGCGGTGGTTTCTGAACCTGCCAACATATGCAATTCTCCACCTAGCAGTGAAGAGCTATGACCAGGGGTCACCTCGTGTTGCCTAAAATTCCATCGTTTTGAATTTATTCTTCTGAACTTACAATTTAAAAATGCAAATATTCCTGAAAAACTTTCTCCCAGGTCAGTCTGCACACCTGCAGGCACCTAAACGCGGTTCTCCCTGACCACAGGGCACTAGAGAACGTGAATGATGACTCAGATGCACTAGTGTTCAGACTATGGGCGCCACACAAGGAAGTCACCCCTGAGGTGGGGCTGGCAGAAAAGGGATCCGGCTTCAATCTGCTAAAAGATATATAAATATATATACACATGTATCTGAAAGCTTTACCCCAAGTCATCATGGTAAAGAGCCTAAAAGGACAAAAACAGGGCTCCAGCAGCAGGCACTTAGGTACGAATTTGTTCTCAAGATGCACAGGTTTTAAATAATGCATAGGGCCTCTTTCTTTGTGTGCAATGTGTATTGTTAGAGCGCCTGGAGCTCTTGACAGGAAAGGCTCTGTAAAAAGTCTTAGAGGGTATTTTTCCTTTCGGGCACTTCACAAAGCTAGACCCACTATGATGATTGAAAACTCGAGTCCAGAGCTGGGACCATGGCCTCGTAACAAAGGACATGCTGTTATTTACGCGGCTCATCAGCCTCCCCATGAATTTAAGAGGTACCGAGAAAGACAGAGTATTTGGTATTTATATAAACCCTTCTTCTCCACAAAGATCAAAGCGTCCTTTCACTACCCTGCACGTGGGGAGGTTAAGTGGCCTGCAGACAGTCACACCGACAGCTGAGGGTGGGGCCTGATTTTCAGGCGTGTGGCCCCTCCTCCGCCCTTCTGTCTAAGGGCAAGACTCAGTGTTCTCCTTCCCATCTGCATCACTGTGCTTGGTGAGGGGCTTTCCCTTCTCCTTCTGGGTGAAACAGGAGATGGGTCCCCCTGATGGACAGGTCAAGCTGACAGCGGCATTGCAAAGATCAAAGGAGAGGGGGGGCTTCTAGGAAAGCCTGGCAGTTGGATGGGAGAGATAAGACAGGTTAGCACAGCGCTAGGCCATCCAACAGGCCCATATGGCCCATAGGGTTCTGACAAAGAGGGCCACCAAAGTAAGGTAAGAAAGGGTCACTCTGGACAATCTTACACAATCTGTGATTAGAGAACCAAGGAAGAAACTATTCAACTTCAGCACACAACTAAGTTTGGAGTTTTTCTGTTTAGGGTTGCTGTTTAACGGAATAGCGGTTGACCCCACAGATGCTAGCACTGCTCCCTGAGTTCAGATCCTGACTCCCCCACTGACTAGCTGTGTGACTTCGAGCAAGTTACTTGACATTTCTGTGCCTCTGTTTCCTCATCTATAAACTCTAAATAATAATAGTAACTCAGAGGGTTGTTTTTTATTAAATGAGTTCTTCTACATATAACACTGGAAATAGTGCCTGGCACATGGTGATTGTTATGCATGTGTTTCCTACTAATAGTAAAAAATATTGTTGTTTCTGCTGCTATTGGTCTTGTTGAAATTACCTCTGTTGGAGGGTGGAAGGGACAACAACTTATATATTTTCAGGTATTGGGGTCTCTCATGCCTTAACTGGCCCTGAGCGTAGCCCTAACCAAAGTTCTCCTGGGAAGGAGACGGCTGCTGTGCTGGGGTGTGAGCTCTGGGCTGAAACACAGAGGAGGCCAGACAGGACCGACTTCTGAGAACCTGCCGTTTTCTGCGAACTGCTGGTAGTAATGCTGCTCTGCGATCCTGAAATGCAGACATGATCACAGCGCTGTGCAGGAAGCCACCTGGCGGCAGGGAGCTTGGCGCTGACCTCCAGTGGCCTGTGGGAAGGAGCACATTTAAGCCAAACAGAATTCAGAGGAGGGAAAGTTAAACTCTACAAAGCTCTGGCTTAGCTTCCCAGCTCTGCAGTAAGACCTGGCCCAGACTTGACTTCAGCAAAGCCCGATACTAATAACATGACAGTCAGGACTTAACCCAGCACCTCTCAGATGGCAGCAGGAAGGGAAGTCGGGAATGGAAAGATCCGATTTTTCTTCTCATTACAGACCTGGTGAGAGGTGTCTGTTCAATCAAGAGAAGGGCAGCCCACCTTTCTTACAAATTTGAAAGCCTGTGTCTTTCCCTGCTGGTATTATTACTTAACAAATCAGGATTAATGTCTGAGCCACAAGAAAAAGAAATAAATGACATCTTCTGCCAGTTTTAGAGAGGGTTCTGCTCTATAATCAAGGACTAAGCATAGTATCATTTACTTGGAAACATGAAAAAATATTGTCAAAAATAATTCACTTTTATTTTCCTTGTAAAAGTGAAACACAGCAGCAATTATAAAAGAAATCACCTGACTGCACAGCCTTCTTACAACTTTAAAACAGTTACACTTAAAAATAACATGAATCGCCCCTAAAATGTTCAACGATGATGAGAAAGATTTTCTTTAATGCAAAGGCATTTAATTGTATCAAGATTTTCTTTGATGCAAAGGCATTTAATTGTATCAAGATTTTCTTAGATGCAAAGGCATTTAATTGTATCATGGGAATAAATGTCGCACTATTAGTCAATGGGGTCCTGAATTATTTCCTAACGGTGAAGTGTGCTTTTCGATTTGGAAGTGGCATACCAGAAAAGAGCAGAAAAAGACACGCTCCCATCCGGGTGTACTGAATCATCAGTCATCCCAGTACAGCCCTGAGTCTGGAATTCCCTGATTGAATAAGCTTTTCTGTGTTGTGCTAAGTATATTTTTGTTACCAGTATGTTCAGCCAACATACTCTGAAATATAAAATAGAATGAGTATTTTTAAATGTTTTCACTAAAACCTTTTTAAAAGGGATTTCTGGTGCAAAATTGCTTATTACATTGGCAATAGCTCTTCTGGAGAGACAGATCTTGCACTGGCTTGACCTCAAAGAATTGATGTCAGAGAATGTACATTAATATTTAAAATTCCTGGTTACTTGTTCCTGAGCAGTGGACAAGAGGTGGACAAGGGGTAGGGGAGTCACGCTATGGATGTGTGCTTCAACACTGCTCTGGGCAATGTTCTAGGCTTCAAAGGGCACCCAGTACAGAACCATGAGGCATCTGGCCACCTCGAGTCTCCATCCAGAAACTAGATAGGGTGGGTTTGGCCTATATTGAGGAGAACAAGACTGATTATCCTATATATAGAGAGAGAGAGTCATACCTTAGAAAATAGGGTCTTCTTGTGCCATCTTCCCTCATTTCCAAGACCTCAGTCAATCCATACAGCTTCTGGAGGAAAGCAGGAAATTTGGCCCCAGGAGAATACAGCTTTATTGAACTCTATTCTCCTTAAAGAGCTCTGCATTTCTAAGATACCACTGGCCATGGGGACCACAGATACGACTGCAAATTGTAAGCAAGTACACGCACATGCAAATTCAGTCAGCAAGTATTCAACACCCACCCCGCACAAAACAGGTTCAGGGAATCTGTAGGAACCACAAAGAAAGAGACCACAGGTGCCCTAAAAGGACGTGTCCAGGCAAGAAGAGCCAAATGAACTAAAGCGGAACTAGGGAGAATGGGATACGTAAGACATCTGAAAATCCAAAGCACCTTCTGACAACCAGAAGCCTGGTGTCAGAGGCCAGACCAGACCAAACGGGACCAGAGGAGAGAACGATCCCTTTCTCCAAGTCACTTCTCTTCCCAGTAAGTGCAAGACGTCCCTAAACTCACTCACCACCACCCCCACTCTAGCCAGAGTTTCTAGAGACAAACCCAGCGATGTTCCCGCCTCTCTGATCCAGCCCCTCCTGGGGGAGGAGCGCCGCCCGCTTCCGCATGGACAGCACACCCGCTCACGTGACCCACCCTGGGCAGAAGTTGCCGATGTACTATTTTAAATCGTTCCGATATACTTTTGCGCATGTCACAGAGTGACATTATTTTTAAAGCTAGGGAGATGAGCTTTCCCGCCTCTTAGGCAGGACAGTATTCAGGGTTAATAACCTAAAAGGGGAAAAATATACCTTTTTTCAGCCCCGTGTCAAGTGCGAGTGGGCCTCTTGTCCTCTCCCTCCTTCCCTCGCTCCCCCTTCCCTCCCATTTGAATAAAGGGGGGTGGGGAGAACCCTCACTTTCCTTTTGCTCCGCTTCTTCAGCTTCAAAATGAATGACCACTTCTTTATTCTGAAATGATCTTTATCCCAAAACAAAACAGACCAGCAAAATATGTTGCACTTTACTGGGGTGACTTGAAGAGAAGGCTGTTCTGGTCCAAGTGCCTATTCTTACAGCCTCAACTGCTGCCTAAATCCCTCCACTGAAGGTCTGCGATCGGCCTGAAGACACTGAATGTGTACAAAGGCTTTATACACGGACGGGAGTCCAGATCAGTCCCGGAAACACTGGAGGGCATCCCAAACACAGCGCCACAGCCCTCGGGAAAGAGGCCCCCTGCCGCCCAGCACACACCGGGACTTGGTGAAACCTCCCGGCATCGACCTGCCCTGGACTCCCTTTCTCCCCGGTCTCAAGGTCAGCCTGGGGTTCTGAAGACACCTCGAACCTGGCACCTCCCGGTGGCCGTTGTTCACGGCTTCAGCCCACTTTGGACTCCGTTTTCGCTTTCGCTGCCAGGCCCCAGTCTCAGGCTGGGTTCCCTTGCTCCTGTGTCGCCTCTGCCAGCTGGCTTTGCGTTAACTGCCGCCTTGGCGAAGGGGCAGACACACGAGCAAAGAACGACCGAGCAGCGGGGTGAGTGCTGAGATAGAAGGGAGGCCGAGTGCCCTGGGAATGTCTAGCTCCGCCTGGAGAAGCCCTCACAGTGGTCGCGACAGAGCGTTGATGCTAGAGAATTAGAGGGATTTCACCACGGGCATTGCAGGCAGAATGAGCCCCCTGTGCAAAGCGGGCCATGAGCCAGCAGACGGGGAGGAGCCCGGGGGGCTGGAGCATGAGGTTTCAGAGGGGCAGACAAAGAAGCAGAAGGCATGATTTGATGAGCCCAGACTTCTTTCCCCGTCACAGGGAGCTAACAGAAGTTAAGCCAGGGACTACTGCGCTCAGATTTGTGTTTTACAAAGGAAACAAAGCCTACAGCCGCTTCGAAGAGGAAGGAGCACAGTAACCGGCAGGCGAAGCAGCAATGCTAACATGACCTGTCCGATTCTTTTCTGGAACAGAGGGCAATCTTGCTCCCAGGGAACATTTGGAAATATCTGGAGAAATCTTTGATCGCCACATCCGGCAGGAGTGGGAGGGTCTCTCGACATCTAGTGGGTAGAGGGCAGCGATACTAAACACCCTACGATACACAGGATGGCCCCCCACAACAATGAATTATCTGGTCCCAAGTATCAATAGTGCCAAGGTTGAGAAACCCTGTTCTAAAAGAAGAGGTGGCCAGAGGGTGCGATATGACACAGACAGGCGAGAGAGGCGAGGAGACCAGCGGGTCATGGGGCTTCTCAAATTTCTGTTCTGCTGCTTTGCACATGTGGGTGATGCCCCCACATCCATGCAACTTGGAACACGGCATCTTTTTCTCTCTTTCCACTGAATGAAAGGCGTGCTATTATTGGAATAACCTTGAATTGGACCCAATTGATTTTTTAGAGGAAATCATTTGCACACTTCAGTACTTGATTAGTATTGAACAAAGTTGCTTGCGATCATCACAGCTGATCAAGGTATATAGTCACGCAACAATGACCTGAGGAATCGCTGCCTTGGGTGTGCTCAGAGGGAAAACACGCAGCCTCCTCCACTCCGAGCAGAACCAGTGCCCTGTCAGTCAGGGAGAAACACGTGGAAAGCAGCTCCTCCCACCAAGAAAATCAGATGTCGCTGATTTTCCGAGAGTCTGTCTGCTGGTCTTCAGGCCAGAAAACTTTCCCCTGGAAACCAATCCAATCTGCCATCACTTTTTAAACTCAAGTCCCACCATCCAGTCAGGTTTAGAGAACCCAGACTCTTTAAGATGTAAAATGTTAAAACAAGCCAAAAACATGTTTAAAACCCACTACGCGTCACAAGTTGTGATATCAAAATACATACTCCCCAGACTGGAAACGAAAATGAAATTCTTTTTGCAGACACTGTCTTTTTGCTGCCTTCCCCCTCATTTCTACCCACACCTGCAGGGCCCACCTCTGCCTTGTCGGCACCGCCTGCCCCACACAGACCAGCCGCTGGAAGCAGTCATTTGGAAGCAGAGTACCAGCACCAAACGCAGGAGCCCACTGGGGAATATGCCCTCTGTGGGTTTTCAATCGAGGAAATGGGATTTCATCCCAAAGACAACACCTGGGAAGGTGCTTGGGCAGGAAACCAGCCTCCCAGCATAGGGTCCCAGCTGTTCAAATCATGTAGCTGGGCAGGGACTTAGGACTTCCATCCATAAGGATTAAGGGATCTTTACAGAGAACTGGGGCTGTATGGCATATTTCTGGAGGGATGCAATGGAAACTGGTAGCTGTGGGTGTCCTCTAGGGACAAGGGAGAGAGGAGGAGGCATAGAAAGTCACTCTTCACAGTAGACCCTCTTGTATGCTTTAAATTCCAAATCATACACATGTATTACCTACTTGTAAAATAATAATAACAATTTAAAAAAAAATGAATGCTATAAACCCACCTAAAAAAAGAGCCTGTGAAAACAACCCCAGGTTGGAGAATCACAAGTTTCTGTCCTCTGGCTTAGCCTCCCCTTGTCTGTAGTCACAGGAGTCAAAGAAGAAAACACTCACATCCACAGTGGAAGCTTCAGCTTCACTTCTGAACTCCCAACCCTTATTTCCAACTACCAAGGCTTTCTCCATCTGGAGATTCCACTCATGGGGACCTCCAAGACAGGACACTTCAACCCAAATCCTCCTCTTCTTTCCCTTTTTCCTTCCCTCCACCCTCCTAGCCTGAACCTCCTCCAGTATTCTGAATCATTATTAGAAAAACTACCCATTCAGCTTTCCAGTCTAAAATCCGAGAGTGACCTTAGGGATCCTCTCCTCTGCGCACCCTCACTCAGTCACCAGATACTGTCAGTGCCTTCTTGCTGGTGTTTGTCAAATAGGCGACCTCTTGTCCTCTCCCACGGACCTTCTCTAGTTCAGCACCACCTAGTAAACTAAATTCCTGCATGGGAATGTGCGTGCCAACTGGTTTTCTAGCTAGTTCATTCTCCACACTGCCCAGCCCTGTCCCCATCATGTTTCTCAAACACCATTATCTGATCCTGCTTAAGAACCCTGGACAGATCCCTACTGCCTACAGAATGAAGCCCAAATGTCCTAGTTTAACAAATGACCACTCACATTGCAGACTGAAGAAATATTTCATCCCTAACATAAGACCTGTGCCCCGGCGGGTCTGGTGTAATGAGCCTCGCTCATCTTTCCCTCCTGCATGCGTCCACAACTTTGCATTTGCTGTTACCTTGACTTGAAAGCTTTCCCTTCCCTCCCCACCTGCCGTGTCCAAAAAAGAAATTCCTAGCCATCCTTCCAGACCCCCACTCCATTTACACCTTCTCTGCAAAGCCTCTCGGAACCGCTCTCTCCTCTGTGCTCCTCTAAGGCTTTGTACACACCCCCATCATAGCCCTAACCACACTCTTTCATAATTATTTATGTTACTATCTCCCCTGCCAGAATGTGAGCTGCTTTAAAAAAAGAGCGGCTATATTTTATTCATCTTTGAATCCACTGCACCTCCCTGCTAGCACTGCACACAAATGTTTGCTGAATGAATTGGCTGAAAGTACTTTGGTAAAAATTTAACACATTATCCCAAAATTTTATAGACCTCTGTGGCTAAAATCTCATTTCTTTGCCCTTTCTCTCTCTCTGCATACTTATTGGCACGCCATCAGAGGTCTCTGGAGGGCCAGTTATTCAAAGGGAACTAACAAAGTGCCTGCTATTTGTAAACAGGGCCATTTGTAAACCTTCTGGGCTAGATTTAGAGATTGCCTTTCTAAATCTGACAATGCTCCTTTGAGCACACACTCTACTCTAAGCATTTCTTTTCCAAATGCCTTGAGTCCTATAAGTAACCTTTGCTTACCTGAAAACACTTTCAGGGAAGCTGAAAGGAGCTAAACAACAATGAAGTGACCCTACGGGACCACTCAGCCAGTGAGCCTCATGCCCACGGAGAAGGCAGAGGAGAGGAGTCCAGAGACTGACTCCCATCCCTGCCCGCTTCCACCACCATCAGCAACGGAACTGCTGCAGCCTCCAGGGACTCTCCGCTCTCCAGTGATGATCATGGCAGCCCATTAATCACAGGAGTATTCAAGTAAAACAGCATCATATGCAAAGTGATAACCCCAGTGGCCTGAAGAGCAGTGGGTGACAAATGAGAGAAGGATTAGGGGAAGGCACTTATTTGAGTGGAGTCCCAGGGAGCAGAAACTTGGTGACACCTCCCAGCCACAGGGTCTCTGCCTTTGCTTTTCTCTCTCCACCTAGAATGTGCTATCTGGAGGCAGTCACATCCAGGTCTCTGCTCATATGTCACCTCCAAAGAGGCCGTCTGAGGCCTCAACCCCAAAGGCACCATCTGTCCCTCTTCATCCCTCGCCCTGCTTTGCGTGTCTTCACGGCACTGCTGGTACATCACAGCCCCAGCGCCTGCCACCTTGTTCCCTGTCTATCTGGTTGTACGAGGACCACTGTCTCCCCGTTCAACCAGGAGGGCAGGGACTTTGCTGGATTCCCAGACAATCCAAGCACATAACAGTATTCCAGTAAATGTTTATTCATTTTTTAAAAAAAGGCATACAGGGAAAATTTTAGGGCACTGCTCTCAAGTAGTTTCTAATTTTAGCAAAGATGTAAGACACTCTTAAGTGTGAAAAGCTAAAAGCTAGCAGGGTTAAATACACACCACAGATGGAAAATAAGGAGAAATGACAGACTTTCTGAGGAAGGATAGGAGTGGTCGTGGGCAAGATGCACAGAAACGCTTCCCAGAGAAGACGGGGCTTGCATCTGCCTTGAGGGCAATGGAGAATTCAACAAGTCCTGGGAAACAGGCCAGAGGGTTTCCCACGGGGAGACCGCGCAACCCCAGGTATGGCGAGGCCCAATCATTCCCACACGGAGGCTCGCAGTTCACGCACCGCTCTCCCCCTGCGCTTCTCTCCCTGCTCTCGGCCCACCCACCGTCTGGGAGAAAAAGGATAAAAGCCCAAAGGCAGAGTCTCTCGAGGAAAGAGCCGGAGAGGAACCACGCACCCCACATAGATGTAGAGGCGGCCCTAGGCCCGAAGGGCCCCGAGAACCTAAGACGGCGGGGGGCACAGCGCTCTGGGCCCGGGGGGCCAGGAAGGAGCGGAGCCGAGGGGACCGGGGCCAGCGGGGCCGGGCGCGGGCACGAGGCGCCTCCCCACCGGGCGGCGGGGGTCCCGGCTCTGCGCCCCGCTCGCGGCGCCCCCTCCTCCGCGGAAACGCAGGTGGCGACGCGGCCCGCAGCGCCGGCTGCTCGGGAGGGAACGCGCCGCTGGGCTCCCGGGTGGGCCCGGCGCTGTCCTCCCGGCCCGCAGGGACCGCGGCCTCGTGGCGAGCACGCGCGTTTTGCGGAGCACGGCCGCCAACAGCCCGGCCGGAGCAGGGGGCTCGGTGCTGGGGTCCAGCTGGGGAGACGAGCTGGGCGGGAACGTGGGCCCCGCACCCCGAGCCGGGCACCCGCGGCGGTCGTGGGCGCTCGGGCTCCCCTGGCCGGGAAGGTGAGACCCCTCGGGGGGCAGGAGAGGGCCGCAGTCGCTTTCAGGCAGAGGGGGCGCCGACCCGCCGCAGGGGGGCGTCTCCGCCCGGCCCCGCCCTCCCAGGGGTACTCACGGTTCCGGGGTGTAGAGCGGGTCCGAGCCGTGCCGGATGTACTGAGTGCAGTGGAACACCCTGTAGGCCAGGCCGGCCAGAAAGTCCCGCGGGCTCAGGTATCCAGCCACCGGCCGCACAGTGAAGCCAGACCTTTCTGAAGAGGCGACAGAAAAAGCCACCTGAAT
Organism: Phataginus tricuspis; assembly: GCA_029783875.1. NCBI lineage: Eukaryota > Metazoa > Chordata > Mammalia > Pholidota > Manidae > Phataginus > Phataginus tricuspis. The sequence goes on along the minus strand of JAQQAC010008719.1, from coordinate 1,948,548 downwards.
ACCGACCCAGTGACACCGGAGGGCCCAAGCGGGGCGTCCAATCATCTATAAAGATGTGCTAGAAACAATGTAACCCAGATCTTAAAGCTCTTGACAACTGAGTGACATATAATATCAGCAGCTATCATATTCATGGCTTCTGATTGCAAAAATACACTCTCGAATGATGGTTTCCAAGGGAACAAGACATTCATTAAAATGGAAGGAAAGGTGAAAGAAAACATAAGGATTTAAATTCAGAAGCCTGATTGGGATCAGACACAGGAGGGGACATCCCCAGGGTGCCTAGCATGGCGCCCACTGTCTCACACACCTAGGGAGGGAGGGAGCCCTTCTACCTGTCCATGTGCAGCTAACATCGAGCTAGTTCACCCCCTTCGCTCTCTGCAGTCCGATACCACCTAACTCCTTCATTCTACAGGGTTGTTTTCTGCGATATTGTGAAAACAATCATATTAATTACTGCCACTGGAAGAGGCCCACTAAAGCGGTCCGTGCTCCATTATTTATGGTAGGAGAGAATAAAATAAGCAGAATACAATAAACTCTATGAGACCGCCCTATACTGCAAACTCAGTTAGCCTGTGGGCCGTCAGTGTTGCAGTTTAAGGGCTAATGCTTCCCTCTCACGAAGGCCCAGGAAACTCACAACAGGAAGGCTAGTCTCATCTCGGACACCCGCATTCTCAAGGCTCCCGTTCCCAACACCTCGACTCCTGGGCAGAGCACCTGAGAAGGTTAGAATGGTTTCAACAGGCAAGAACCAATAAGCTCGTAGAGCAGGTCCGTCCGGGGGTTGCCGGGATCTACATGGGGCCACCCTGTTCTGAGGCCTCCTCAGGCCCGTGATTCCAACAGTACCACGTTCACGTTGCCTTGCTCCCCCGAATATCAAAAAGATGAGTGTATTTTCTTCTTTTTCTGCTTTACGCCAATTACCCCAGTCTATCCCACATGTGGCACATGAGTGGTGGTACAGAGGAACATTCTTTATTTTAATAGTTATGTATTTTATTTTTATGTAATTTTTTAGCAAGTAGCTATCACCTCAAGAACTTTGAGTTTGTCAATATCATTGCTTAGAAAGTTTCCTTTTAAATATACGAGGTGTTTTAAATGTGAGCCAATGAAAAGAAATAAAAACGCATCCATTTAACATCGTGTTTGCCAATCTGCCAATTAACGAAGCAGACTGCGGTCCCGGCATCCGGTTCACCAAGGGTTGGGAGAAACAACGGCAGCAAAGACAGTAATAATAATAACAATAACTAAGACTCTGCTCTCCTTTCTGTGAGCCAGGCAGTACCGTTAGGGCTTTAAGGGCTGTCATTTAACCTCTTTTCAAGGTAGATATAATTATCTCTGTTGCAGAGGAAACTGAGGCACAGAGAGGTTAAGCTACTTGTCCCAGCTCACACAGCTAAGAACTGGCAGAGCGGAGGCATCGCACGCCCCGAACCCGTGCTGCGCCACACCGCCTCTCAAAAATGTTAAGTTGGGAGACAGACATGGCAAAGATTATGAGATGGGATTCAAATTCCTGGAGTTTGAGGAACGATGCAATAAAAAGCAATTCCCGTATGTGAGCAGATGAAGCCCATGGCAAAGACATGACATGCACATCAATCCAGGGGAAAGAAGGGGCGTGTCAGGGCAAAGCCATCTGGGAAAACGCCACCCAGCTGGCCAGCATGGGGCTCTGTGTGGTCAGGCGCGCGGCGGCTCTCAGTCTCTTTTCCTGCATGACAAACATCGTGGATGGTGTTCACACGTGGGGTCCTCCAGAGCCCTGGGTGTGGTTCTCGGGCACCAGCCGTCAGGCCACGCCTGCCTCCTGATACACACATGGTCTAGAACGAAGCGCGGGGCAGGAGCGGCCACGGTGCTGCTTATGAGGGTCCACGGAGGACGCAGGCCTGCTCTGAGTCTTGAACAAAGTGTAGAATTTGAGTCGCTGGAGGAGGCAGCGCTTTCTAGCAAGAGACAGAGCCTACGCGAGAGTGTGGAGCGCCCCCGGCTAGGAGGGGATTCGTGCGGTGCCGCCACAGGAGGAGATGAACTTGGAGGCTGACCAGTGCCGAGCTCGAGCATATAAATCAGACGTCAGCAAACAATGGCCCGTAGTCCAAGTCGAGCTCACTGCCTGTTTTTGTACACCCCATGAGCTAAGAATAGTTTTTACGTCTTTTAATGGCACATTTAAATGGTTATCTAAGTACCTATATATAACAGCCTCTATTTCGCCTCAGGGTCCACAAAGCCTAAAATATTAACTGTCTGGCCTTTAACCCAAAAGATGTTGGCCAAGCCCAGTAAAATCAAAGGAGAGCCACTGACAGCTTATGAGCAGAGATGCCAGGAAAGAACTAATGCTTGAGGAGGCTTCATCTGGAAGGGGTGGGCGGGAGAATAGAGGGGAGAAGATACAGGGGTCACGGTTGGAAAATGATGGGACTTCAATTTGGGTGGTGGGTGGAGAATGGGGGGAAAAAAATGATGGGTCACAAAGTTGCAAGTGGCAATACGTACAGACTGTGGTAAGTTGATAAGGGCCCTCCAAAGATGTCCAAGTCCTAATGCCCTCAACCTCGAATATGTTCCCTTTCGTGGCAAAAAGGACTTGGCAAATGTGACTAAATTAAGGATTTTGAGGTGGGAAGATCATCCTGGATTACTCAGGTGGGGCCAGTATAATCCACAAGGGTCCTTAGAATCAGAGTCAGAAGAGCTGTGACAACGGAAGGAGAGGCTGAGTGACGGGAGGAAGGGGCCACGAGCCAGCAGACTCTTAAAAGTGGGAAAAGGCGAGGAAAACAAGCCTCCGGAAGGAGTGTACCCTGATGAGACCTTGCCATTATTGTCATCTCCAAAGCCGTAAGGTGATACACTCCTGGGAAGTCACTGAGTCTGTCATCATGCGTTAGAGCAGCCCTAGGACACTCAACAAAGCCTGATTAAGTACGGGAGGCGGGCGGGGCTCCGAGGAGGGTCCTTAGAGGGGAGCCGGATGAGTCTAGAGAGTAAACTATCGCCAAGAAAGAAGACATTCACACTTTGAGGAAATGGGCTCCAGGAAAGAAAGCAGGCAGTGAGGCTTTGCTTTTAGAACTGTTGCACTTCAAACTGCGTGGGACGAGGGGCTGACTTGGGGGTGCAGAGCCCCCGAGGGCTTAACCACAATGAACAGAGGAGGAAGCGGGCCACCAAGAAACCTTGCACCCCCACCCCCACAAGAGTCCTGCGTTTTCTCAGTCAGTGTCTCAGGAGGGTCCGTGAGCAGGGTGACCACACAGAGGCCGTGACCCCGAGGTGACTCTGCCTCATCTTCCTCACCATGGTAACAGCAGCAATGGGTACAGTCCCTGGCACACAATTCATATGTCAAACTATTGGTTTGATTGACTGATTTCCTCCAGAGGAAAGTCACTAGTGTTCAACATTATCCATGCTGTTTCTTCATCCAGTACATCATTTTTAACAAAGCAAATAAAAAGTCACCTTGGAGATCATTCTGTGCCTATGCAACCCAACAGAGTAGCACCCGGATCAGAAAAGCTCAAAGTGGGACTTGCAAATATCCTCTGGGGGTTGTAGTACAAAGCAGCCTACCACAGAGACCTCACCAAGCCCTGAGCTGTGCACACAGCTGAGTCTGTCTCCCCGCCCCAAGCCCTGCTCTGCTGTCCGCAGGTGGCCCTGGGTAATTGTTGGTTCAATGCTTCTCTTTTAAAATCAGAGACAGCTCTTCATTTTTTGGAAAAAGGGCCATTGTGCAACACGTGTCCTTGGAAGGCAAACGAGGATGTTGTCTAGAAGGTGAAGAGACAGCCGTGTGCAGCCTTACCTTTTAGAAACACAGAGACATCTTCAAGTTGAGGCACGTTGTCCTCCCTGTAGCCACAGTATTTAGTCAGCAGAGGGAAGTTCTTCAAATACTCCCGGCAAGCGTGAGTGGGATAGAGTTTGGAGAGCTCCCGGAACACAACGCCCCAAGTTTTGGTTTCTTCCTCCGTGTACTCCACCCTGGGAATGGGCTGACCACTAGGAGGACAGAAGACAAACGAGTGAATCTGACTCTGGACCACTGGGTTCAGTGTTTTCTCACCCTCAAACGTATCACAAGTCAGATTCTTATAAAGTGGGATACCGGAGTGTCTGAAAGGTTCCCCTTAGTATGATTTTTTAAAAGCAAATGCTAACCTTCTAATTTTGTGTAAGTGTATTTATTTGGACTTCCATATAAACGATTTGATTAAGTAACATCTTCACACATCCTTAAAGAGTTTCGATAAGCTTTATGTTCTTACATTAAGATCACTTCGTTCTTACACTAGTAAACATTTCGGGTTGCAGGGAACGAGTTTAGGTAAAAAGCTGTGGTCTGAGAGCCTTCTTTGCAATCATGTGACAAGAGTAATAAATGGATATTGCCTCCTGAAATGGCCTGTGTGCTCTCTTTATCCTCTTGGGGAACTCACCCCAATCTCCAACTGAAACTTTGAGATTATTTGTTCAGAGAGCAAAATGTCTGGGAAGTACTAAAAAACTATGCTGAATTCTAAAAGTGAGTTTTGCAAACTGTAAAATAGGAGCATTTATCACACATTCTGCTGGGCAGCACATGCATTAAGCCTTCTCAGCTTAGGAGAGGAGTCAGCAAACTTCTTTTGTAAAAGTCCAGAAAGTAAATATTTTAAGCTTGCGTGCCATATGGTCTTTGTCATAACTGCTGAATTCTGCCATTGTATCTCAAAGTCAGGCAGAGACAATATGTAAACAAACAAATGTAGCTATGATCTAAGAAAACTTTTATTACAAAAACAGCAGTGGGCTGGATATGGCTTACAAGCAGCAGTGAGTGAGAGCCTGATTTAGAACACTGAGAGGTGGCCCTGGACTGCAGTAGTCAGGGAGAGCTTCCTGGAGGAGTCTAGGCTTAGTTGGCCAGGTAGGACCTGCAGGTTCCCGGACAGAAAGGTGAGGAGGAGGCTTTTCCAGCAGCAGCCAGCAACCGTGAGCAGGGAACGTAGCTGAAGGGACAGCAGGAGGAGGAGAATACGGACAGGTGCTTTTGCAAACTATTGCCTGGGGGAGCAGATCTGAATTCATCCTCTGATTAGGATACCAATTTGGAAGTGAAATTGGGGCTTGAGAAAACCTGTCATGGCCTGCTCAACAGCCAGCTGCAGCCCGTCCCCACTGCCTGCCGTGGCCCCTCGTCAGAACTTCCTCCCCTGCAGACAGCAAACAGACACGCACAACACAGGCAAGCCCAAAGATCCGCACATAAAAGCCGTCCTTCTGCCACTGCAGTCTACGCACCCCGGCCTGGAGCAGGCGGCTTCCGCGGGAGCCCGAGCACACGCCGCAACTAGCAACTGCCACTCGGGGGCGCTCCAGAGCCCCTCCGCCAGGCCGGGTCACTCGGCGCGCCCTGAGAGGCTGGGAGAGACCAGGCAGGGTAGTAACAGGAGCGGCCTAAACAGACCCCTCACCCCAAAACGCTCCACTACGTATTTAACGGTGGTCCTACCAAAATGCTTTCCATTTAAAGTTCAGGTCCAAATGTAGTTCCTGCTGCCCCAAATTATTTTTATTAAAAAAAAAAATAATTACTGTACACAAAGGATGAAGAATAACATATACTGAAGAAAGAACAAGAAATTAGCGTTTGCTTTCACTAAGTACCAAGACTAGGGATTATACAAACCAAATTAGAACCAGATTAGCCTTGTTTAAATTTGGCTGTTGATAACAAATAAAAAATTACCACCCGGCAAATATTTGCTGAGAAGATCAAGGCTGAGGAGGCTTAGCATCCGTGATGACCGAGGGGTGAGCGCTTGAAACGGAAAGATAGAACTAGAAGGAGGTGAGGAAATAAATACACAGTCTACCTCTGGTTCCAGAAAATCCAACAAAATCCATTTGAGGAGGGTGAACCGATACAGCTAATAAGGGCCGGGCGCACTCAGAAGAGAGGCAAGTGAGGAGGGCGAACCTGCATGGAATATTGAGGAGCCGTTCGAAAAGAATCATGAGGTCAGACTTCTCCCTTAGATATTAATCTGCAAATGTGTAGCATCTCAAAGGGGCACCGAGTATTGCAAACAGGAAGCGGGAAATAAGTGTAGTTAGGGTAGGAAGAAAGAGCTACAAGGATCTGTCACTTAATAATGCATTTCCAGTGTGACACCCTTAGAAGTAGGGATGGTCATATATATTCTCGTTGGCTTCCTCCTGTCTGTCCTGCCTGGCTAATTAGCCTGCCCTTTGAGTCCATGGCTGGTGCTGTGTATTGCTGCTGCTCTGATCACAGGAAAGTCTGACTCTGACCATATCACAGGATTTCTCTCACCACTACCCCTCGGCCGGCAGGTAACTAAGGTAAATCAATGTTTAAAACTCAACTTCATCACAAAGTAAAGGCTTGTTTTATCCACTTAATTGCTACTAAAAATATCCAAACTACAGAAAAAATAAGAAATTTCCCATTTTTAGGCACTTAATATAGGTATATAATAGCAGGTCATCTTTGAAAGCTTACTATGTTTTAGATTCTTTTTTAAGGTTAAGTGTTTTTATGGGAACAAACCCATTTGATGCTCACAGCTCCTTGGGGCAGACCCTGTTATTATCTCCATTTTGCTGATGAGGAAGTGAGGCTCAGAGGGAGATTAAGCTATTTGCCCAAAATCACAGAGCCAGCCTTAAAACTGGGCAGTCTGGTTCAAGACTGACTGCAGTCTTAACTGATTAGTGTATATCAATGAAATAAAAAATTTATTCCAGACACCAACTTGTTTTCATATTCTAAACTAGAATAAGGCTCATAAACGTGTGTACCTACACACAGAAAATCTCATACATGATCATGTGCCATCATGGTACAAGCACGCATCTGTAGGTCACATAAAGTACTTGCAATAATTTATTCACTTTTTTAATCTTCTCAATAAGACTGGACGTAGCACTTAGGCACCAGGATGGCAGAGGTACCCACGTACCTTTTTAAAACTTGGAATTTGACATTTGGAAAAAGAAAAATCATAGTCATGGGAAAAATCAGAATGGGATGTACTTTGTCTTTGTTATGGGTTAGCAGGGCTTTTGTGTGAATTGCAGATGAGAAGGATGATCCATGGTGATCTTTTTAGGGCCTAGGATATATCATAACACCTATTTATGGGTGCACATTATAATGTGCATGTAGCAGGCATCATATTTCAGCATCTTAAACTCTGCTCTGACCCAAAACTGAAGCCATGTAAGAGCAAGCCCCCAGCAGTCGGAGCCGGCTCGCGGCAGGGCTTGTTAAGAGGCAGCAGAAGTGGCCTCACACCAACAAAGTCCCCTCAGAGCACACTTCCCATGCGTCTCCCAAACCCCACCACTAGTGTAACAGGGAATAAGAGGCGCACAGGGGCATGCGGAGGCCAGCGTTTGAGGGAAAAGGCAGGGCTCTCCCACCCACTAAGGGAGGGCGGCAGCCCGCATCGTGAGCATCACTCCTAGGGCTGTGGATGCCCGCCCGCAGGAAGCGGGACCTGGCATCACATCTCCCAGCTGGACCCTGGGGCGTGGCCAGCAGCATGGAGCAGTGGAGAGGGTTCCTGGGAGAAGGTCCGGAAGCCCGTGAGTATAGTGTGCCATGGCGGAGAGAGGGGGCCTGATGTGCGCCCACTGAAATTCGAGGTTCGTGCAAACACGGAGCCTGATGCCCAGGGAAATCTAGGGATTTCTGTGGGACGCACCATGGTGCGTCTGGAGGACACAGTGTGTCTGGAGAAAGAAGAAGCCCCACCTGTCTGTTCTGCTCAGTTCTCAGGAGGCCGAAGCATGCGCCCGTGGCTCACATCAGCCCTGGTGAAGAAGCACTGAGGCAGGTTTGTGAGGGGTGCCCAAGCTATGGCGTCCCCGGCCTGGAGAAGGGGCTGGCGGTGTGACCTCGGACAAGGCCCATTTCCGCAGGGATGGAGGTGGAGGGAACGGTCCTGCCCCAACTACACATAACACTATGTTGAGATCATTTCAACGGAGACCACCTAGCAGGCAGAAGGCGTCTGAACCAGTGTGAGTGTGGCCAGAGGCCTGCCCTCCACTGACACTGCACCAATCCTGCAAGGCCCTCGGCCGCCTCCCTGCCTCCTGGCAGCCCCAACTCCAGAGGAATTAGGTCCTAAAAGAGAGAAGGAGAGGGTCTCAGAAGCACGGCACCTCCCCAGACACGTCCACACTCACCCAAACAACGGAGCGGGGGGCGGGGCACACTTTGAATCAAGGTCGAGGTTAATCTCCTTTTTAAATGAACAGACTAGGTTTTAAATACCCAAATGAGACGATACTAATAATTGAGAATGACAGGAAATTAGATGTTGCTAAGGAACTTGCTTCCCGCAGGAAAGTAAGATTCAACACAGTGCAGTGGAAAGCAGTGAGTGGGGAAAATAAAACCATTTTACATTGATATAAACCCCAACAAGATAAGACTTCTCAACAGACTAATTACACGTATATATACGTGATACTTGGATCTCTAGGGAGTCTCTTCTGTTGACATGGAATTAGTCAGGATTCCAGAATTCTCAACAACCATCCCAATTATTATTCACAGAGTCCTAATTCACAGGAGAAAAACAGATGTGACTTTCAGTTTCCATTCACTACAGATTCTGCCCTCTTGCCGAGGGGTGGCAAACCAAGGCTCTGTGAACACAGCGGGGAACCAGGGCTCCGTGAAGACGGTACCAGGAACAGGACTGAACTGGTCGCCATGGGGACTGAGGCTTGACAATAGGAAAAACTCCCCGATGCAATAATGTTCCTCCGGATGGCTAAGAACCTCCTTTGGAAATAGTGATGGCTGTGGGAGGCATCTCTCTGTCTGAAAAGTGAAATCCCACTCTTCCCAGAGGCAGGGAGATGATTCTGAAAAACCTGCCTTACCCCTGCAGAGAGGAGAGGGCGTGAAGTGCACACAAACAGAATCGGGGCGGGTTCAGACAGAGATATGCTATGTATATCCTGAGCTTGGAGGAGCAAAGTTGCTTAAAAATACATTTTGACACTGAAATCTGGGAACACGTACCCCACTGAGGCTGAGATTGTGGGAGATAGCCAGGGGAATACACAACATTTCCATTTTAACTATTTTTTTTTACCTTCTCCTCCAGCAAGTCCAACAGCAAGCTGTTTTTCATATACCGTATGTATTTTTTTTTAATTTGGGGAATTGGAAAATGTTTGATGATGGTGGTATATTCTGGCTGCCTCCTGGAGTCCTTGTTGTTAGACTTGCTAATATGAGATGCAGTTTCTCTGCCCTGTGTTATCCTTAGAGGAGCTCCTGTGTCAGGAAGCAATTCCCTTACTCGGCGGAGGAAGATGTGACAGGCGGCAATTGATAACTATTGACATCAAGATGGCAAGATGCGCTGAAACACCATGCAGATTGCTTCTTTGAAAACAGTTGGATTTCCTCAGTGCAAGAACGAAACAGAGCAGAAGGCAAACAGAAAATTGGTCAAGAGAATGGGAGAATCTGATACAAATAGTTAGGAATGAACTCATTGTCTATTTTATTTCATTACACCGTCCTCAGGGCAGGAGACGCCTCACTTATTCAAGAGCTGTTTCCCTGCCTGGAGTAGACTGTCCCTCTCATTCCCGCCCATCTTTTCTCTCCTTCCCCACCTTAGGCATTCCTCTCTTGATTGACACTTCCACCTGGGGATTATGGAAGGGAAATGAGAATCGGTAAAATGTAAAAGTCCATCAAGTTTGCAACTCATTAGCAGGGAGTGGCGCCTCTCAAGGTCTGGACAGGGCCTTCGGAGGAAGACGAGGGGAACACGAAGGCGGGAGGTTTCTCTCTATGTTCCTTCTTGACTTAGGAGACACACGTGCTACCCTCCTCAATGAGCACACCCTCAATTCAGCATACTTTCCAGGGAGCCGGCTGTCATTCATCCTCTTTCCTTCCCATCCAAGAAAGCGTGTAAGAATACAGAAGGGTGAGACTGGCGTCACCCTAACATTATTACGAGAATCATCTTGATTTTGATCTAATATAAGTTTTTGAAGGGAAGCATTCATCATTCAGAGAATTTACTCTTAACTGTTACCGAGCCCTGGTGCTACTTCTCACAGCTGAGGTGACACACCAGCGTGCAGAAATTTCAATTAGCGCTGTGACTCTCGCCATAGCTGGTGACCATCCCGTCACCTAGTACGATGCTGGTTCGAACCACGTTCGTGGAGCAGTATCACCTACAGCAGGTGCCTCCAGAGCAAAGCCACCCGGCTAAGGCGTATTCAACAGGAGATGGCTTATGCCTCTGAGACGGGAAACAATGTTGCCACAAGCCAGAAAAAAAAAATCTTAAATGGGGTAGATAAATTCCATTAAAGTTGAAACAGAAACAAATGTCATTTTTTCTTATTTCCAAGAGTCTATGAGAAAAGTCTAAGGCTCCTGTGCTTGATAAAATTATACCTCAGAATTCAGACCATAAAGGACACAAAATAACTTTAGGGTACACTACTGTCCGTAACACCCTAGAGGGAAAAAGACCAAAAGATAAAATATCTAAAAATATTACTCTGCAAAATCTATACCCCTCCCATCACAATGCTTGCTCTTTTCTGAAGGCAGAGATTTTTATCTGCTTTGTCCCTTTCTATATCCCCGCCACCCAGATTGGAGCCTGAAATATTTAGGTGTTTGATTAATAATACTTGTTGAAAAAGTAAATTAAGCAGTCAGGCTAAAACAAGCCACAGAGTTAAAGCTTGAGAAAAACTGTAGTTGTGTACCAGAGCCTGCCAGATAGGTATATGTCATACCTCATCCCTGCCGCATATACTTTAATTGCTAAGGGAAAAGGTACTCCAAAACTGAGATTTTAGTAAGTGTTCCAGTGGCTTCCAATTACCTGTAAGTACTACCTACCTTGTATTTCAGGGGTTTCTCTTTTCTGATTTTCACGACTCAGGTTTCCTAGGCACTGTCCCCCATCACACTTGCAGCCAAAATTTTCACCAGGAAAGAAAGCAGCATGGATAAACCCAAAGGGACATAAAAGCCAAACTCAGCGAAACACCAAGATGTTTCTTTGGCTGGATGCTTTAATAAATGCACTTTCAAAGAGATTTTCAAAGCCCTAGGGCACAATGATTGAATGCTGTTTTTCAAAAAAGGGACTCACAGTCAGTACAGTGACTTCACAACTATCTGAATTATACCAAGATTTCAGACCATTCAAGTCAGCTTGAATATAAAGTGGCGCGATGCGGGTTCATCTGGCGAGGAGACTGGGTGGCCCGAGACTGCTGAGCTACAGCCATGGAGCAAACGTTCGGGCGCAGACTCACTTTAAATAGTCCCCGAGGCCACTCAGGTAAAGAGCAACTGTGATGACATATTTTATTTGCTTTTGCAAACGAGTTTTGTGCACATGAATTTTTGTAAATGAATCTATGGGCCCTAAGGAGCTTTCAGATGGTAGCAAACAAAGATGTTTGTTTGCTTTGTTCCCGTTGTTAATATTGGTGCGGCCTTTACAAAGGACATCATGAAGTAAACTGCTGCACCTAGGGGGCCTCAGGGAGAGTGGAGAGGCACCTCCTGGAAATGACCTGTTTTTATTTGTCCTGTGCACCCCAGAATAGGGCTCCCCACAATTTGCTCACCTTGCAGAAAGCCCCTTTTCACATTTTAGAGGAATCATTTCCTTGGGCTAAAACTACCACGAAATGAAGTATGAACAGCGACGACAATGGGTCTGCCATCCATTGGCACATGCACGCTCAGCGTGCTCAAGGAAGCAGGACGCAGAGAGCGCGACCCAGAACAGCAGCCGACGATCCCGGCCACTGCATGGAGAGACCCAGGCTGCGGTCTCCAGAGCTCCAGCTGCGATCCCATGTATCTTACACCTTGACCAAGAGGGACTGAATGCTGCTAACCACTGGTCCCGGACCTCTTCCAGCGGTAGACGAGGGAATGGGCACCCACAGCTCGAGAGAGACGCTAAGGAAATTCACAATCGCATCCATCCATTCATCCATCCACTTCACCGTAACAATGACACCAGAGCAGTGACATGGATTATGTCATAGAATGCTCACCCTCCATGGTGATTAAATGACTTTTAATATCCCATTTTATGTTTGAGGAAACTGAGGCCTACAGACATAGTACTCCATCCAAGATCAAAGAGCTATTAAGGGGCAGAGCAGGGACTCAGATGCAGGGGGGCCACCTCTAGAGACCTCGCTCCTAACTGCTACACTCAGTGCAAGGTACTGAGTACCCGGTATGTATACAGCACTGAGTTGGCCTCTGTTTCCTCATTTGAAACTGAGAGAAATAAGACAATGGCACAACACTGAGTGTTAAAAGAAACATCACCTGGGAAGCGCCTGGGCCAATGCCGGGTATCTCACAGGGACTCAGTAGACTTGGTTCCCACCCTCCAGGTGCATGGAAATGAATAAAATGTCATCAGTTCCCTGCAGGGTGGAGAATAGGTCTGGAGATGACGAAACAGCCCTCTTCTGTATAAATCCATTCACCTCTCAGACAGGACTTGTGCAAGCAATTTCTATCTTTCACGTGCATGGAGATCATTTTAAAGGAAAAACACTCATACCTCGTCGCCTGTGAAAGGCATTAGAATTTGGTGCACCTCTGTCTTTGTCGGGAAGTGATATCAGGCCACACTGTGTTAATGTTTTCTGCAGCTGTGGGAGCCATGCTATAATCAGACAACACCCTACTGAGGCATTCACACGCGTCTAAAAAACCCACCAAGCCCAAAGAGTGAGAAGGAGAAACCTTTTCCAAATCAATTTTCCCTTTTGTCTTTCTTCGCAATTCTCAGGCTCCCTTCCTTTCAGCCATTGAGCTGAACTTCAGGTAGAGAGAAACATTTGGCATGAAAATGATTCTCTCATAAAGCCTGGCGTCTTTTAAATACTTGCAAGAACTGTGCATTTCAAATATGCTGAGAATTCTGTAAAGAGCAGAATAACTTTTTAAAAACCAAGTCATTTAATTCTGTCACTCTTGTTTTCAAAGTGTGTGTTACCTCCTATGTCAAATGGAAGTTGCTATGAGGAATTTTTTAAAAAAGAAAATGTGTGGCCTCTTGGTCAGGAGCAGGTATTTAGATTCTACAAAAGAAGTATTCCTGAAACCCCAAATGTGACCCTCCTCAGAAACTACCTAGCCATTCTGGGAAATGACCCCAGTACTACAAATATTTGGTTTTGTTCTGCTTTTCAATTTACCGCTCCACTTCAGAGAAATCAAAGCATCAAAAACTGGTGTTTATGCAGGACCCACAAAGTACCTGAACAGCCACATAGATCTCAGTTGCCTTCAAAACCTGGGAAGTGAGTCAATAGAGATTAATGGAATGGGATAAAATCAGCTTATTCAGGAAGAAAACATATTTGCCTTCTAAGGTGGCTCTTCTCAAAAATGGCAGAAAAGGCAAAAACTTAAGAGCTTGGCCCCACATCACAGTAGAGCACATGATGCATCAAGGTGACCATCTGCCAGGGAAACAGATGAGGAAAATGTCGCTAAGGATAAAAACTCGCAACCCCCAAGTTTTTCCCCCGTTAAGAAAGCCTAACTTTTCCCTTTCATTCTTCCTCCACCTTCCATTTGTTATGTTTCCAATTAAGATTCGCCTATCTAAAAATAGTGAATGTGGCACTCACAACTCCTGTTAGTTATGTATTCCTTTAAGCTACATTCTGAAACCAAGCAGGATTCATAAATCATGCCTCTTCTCGCATGGAATGAGAAATGCTAAGGTCAACTGAAATTTCTGGAAAGGTGGAGAGATGGAACCACCGCAGTTATTTTTCTACAAGTTGCAATAATTGCAAATGCCTGCTAGGAAAAACAGCACGGGTAATCCTCCAGCTCAAACAGAAGCTAAATCATCACAGCCACCTGTGAGCAGGGTAACCCCGCCCAGTACCGGGCACCCAGAGGTAAGAGGCAGGGCAGCAAAGGGCTCTAGCCGACATCTGCCACACGGTTCCACTCCAGGTCTGAAGCCTGCCTTTGTCCATCTCTGATCATCCATCTTTGTTTTCTCTGCAAACCTGTGGCTGACTCCTGGCAAGTCATCTAGCAAAAGAACGAACTGAGAAGACCTCCTGAGAAGGTAGATGCTGGCTCGGAAACCCAATATGTTTATTCCGAGACATCTATTCCATCACTACGTATGTATTCCACATCTTAAAGTGCGTGGCATATCACTGAATCACAGTCCCAGAGGGCTTCGTTTTGACATCATGTGATATTTGGGGCTAAGAGTGGGGAAAAAGTGTGCAGCCAAAAAAAAATTGACCTTTTCTGATCTGATGGGGAGAGGAGGCTGGAGCCATCACCACTCCATGCTGAAGGAGAGAATTCTCTCTCTCTGATGGAGCTGAGTAGAATATTCACAAACTCACTCACATTGAATGTGCGTGCTGGGCTGGTGACCTCACTTTTCAAATACACTAGTCCCCACTTGGGGCTGTTTTGTTTCAGAGTCTGTTTAGCTGTGTACTTACACTTAGAGCACATGAATCACAAAGGGTGCAATTTTGTAAATCAAAAAATCAAGAAATAAGTAGGCTAGCAACCAGAAAAGGCCAGAAAGGGAGAAATCCCTGGAAATTGCTTTTCAAGCCCTAGTGCAGCTGTGTTTATATCCACCCATTATATATCCCATGAGGGTCAGGCTCTGGGTACCAGAAGAAGAGCACAGGGCCTGAGAGAGCAGAGCAAAGTCACCACCCAGGGCCAGGACTGGTTCTGCCATGCCAGGGCCAGGCAGATGTCCCAAGCCCCTCCAAATAGCATTGCCTTGAAGTCAGGGCTGATTCGAGTCCTGGCTCCATAAATTCTTAAGTGTACGGAATACACCCAGAACTGTGCATCTCAAATATGCTGAGAATTCTGTAAAAAGAATAACTTTTAAAAATACCAAATCACTTAGTTCTGTCACTGTTATTTTCAACTTGTGTTGATACCACCTGGGTCAATGGAATGGAAGTGCTACAGCCATGTACAAACAAACAACAAACAAAGAAAACAACAAACATGGCTTTTGAGCAGAGGAAGACAGTTAGACTCTGTAAGAGAGGCTCGATTGTAACCCCTAAAGTACTCTTACTCAGAAGATCTCCTGGTCATCTGGGAAACTAACCTAGGACTACAAATATTTGCTTTCATTCTACTTTTAAATGTACTGCTCAGTATCAGAGACATTGAAGCATCAACAGCCAAGGTTTATGCAGGTGACAAAATAAGCTGTGTCCCTTAGTAATTTTCTTAATGTCTCTGAACCTTAGTTTCCTCATCTTGAAAATGAGTACAATAACTGCACATACCTCAAAGGTTTCTATTGTGAGGTCAGTGAGAGAACGTAAGCAAAGTGTGTGTGACACAGTGTCCGGCACATGACAGGAAGGGACAAAAGGAAGCTAAAACCACCTGAACATGCCAGCGGAGAGATGCCCTCTGATGAAATTTCTACCACCATTAGCCATTCAGGGATGAGTCACCACAGCCCAGCTCCAACATGCATGTACCCTCCACCCTCAGCTGTGACTCACTGGCCTGAGAAGGCCTCAGCTCAGATTTTCAGACTGAAGAAGCAAGCTGTGTGCATGAGAGACATGAAACTGAAAGGCATACCTGAAATTGAAAGGTGTACCTACAACTTACACACACGGTTTTTGAAAAGCTTCTTTAACCCAGCCCATGAGGGAGACTGAAATTCCTTAACTCATTCACTCCTTAAAGTCCATTATTCATTTTAAATGAGGTTAACAAATGATTATACGGAGTACAAAAAACATTAGCTACTTAACATACGATAAAAACAATCCTATCTGAAGGGAGAGACTTAAAGGTGGCGGCATCAGTAGTGAGACAGAAACCTCCTCCCAAAACCACATATAATACAAAAATACAGCAAATACAACTAATTCTGAAACAGTGACCGGAAAAGAGACTGCAACAGACTGGCCACATCTGGGGGAAAGAGAAGACCTCACAACAAAGGGTAAAGTAGCAAAGCCAAGATCTGGTGGAACCCAAACCCTCCCCCCACCCCAGCTCACCAGCGGGAAGAAGAGAAACAGAGCAGGGAGGTGGTGAAAGCCTGGGACTGCTGAACACCCAGCCCTGCAGATGTGCTCTGGGAGCATGAACCTACTTTACGTGGTTCTCTGGAGATTAGTGGGGTTGGAAAGCAAAGACAGGCAGAATACTTGGAGAGACTGAGATTCCAGCCGCTTGTGGAGAACAGAACGGCCACTCTGGGACAAAATAAAGGCAGGCACTTTGAAAGACTTCCCAGCAGTGAGAAGACTGCCAAAGGAGCAAGGATTACACAGAGCTTGCTGCTCAGGAGAAAGGACAGGTGGACAAAATTGTCCCAGCACACTCGGCCAGCAGATGGGGAACCTTAAGGAGCTTCAGGAGCTCCATTTCACTGGCTGGTGATGTGCGCGAAGGCCCCCCACCACGAAATACAGCCTGCCGCTCCTTCCTCCAGCCAGCATTGGTTCGCAAATCTGCTGCCCCAGCCATTGCACAGGCCAGCCAGAGGGCCCTGCCTACGGCAGCGACAGGGGCATAACGCAAAAGCTCCTACCTGCACACTCAGCTGACTGGCCCTGGCAGTGGAGGCAGGTACTGCAGCAAGGAAGCAGCAAACAGCTCTTTCCTCACAGCAGGTAGTGTTACTGCTCGCCTGCAACCTCCACCATCGCTCCAGAGGCTGGGCAGCTCCAAAGAGTGGAATTTCTGGGCACTAGAGGGCACTGCCTACAAAAAGTTTTATTCCATAGTAATCATTACAAATATAAAACGGTAAAAGAACCGGGCACAAACCAAAATCCCTCAAACACCAGAAAGAGGGCTAAGTGAAACTGAAATTACCGATCTTCTTGATAAAGATTTAAAAATAAAAATCATAAACATGTTCATGGAGCTACAGAAAAATATTCAAGATCTCAGGGAGGACTTCAAGAAAGAGATAGAAACTTTGAAAAATACAGTATCTGAAATGAAACATACAATAGAGGGATTTAAAAGCAGATTAGATGAGGTAGAGGAGATGGTCAATGATATAGAAATGAGAGACCAGGAATGAAAAGAAGCTGAGGCAAAGAGAAAAAAGGATCTCTAGAAATGAAAGAATAGTAAGAGACCTGTGTGACCAATCCAAACGGAACAATATTCACATTATAGGGGTACAAGAAGAAGAAGAGAGAGAAAAGGGGATAGACAATATCTTTGAGGAAATAATTGCTGAAAACTTCCCCAATCTGGGGAAGGATATAGTCTCTCAGACCATGGAAGCCCACAGACCTCCCAGCACAAGGGACCCAAGGAAGAAAACACCAAGACATATAATAATTAAAATGGCAAAGATCAATGACAAAGACAGAGTATTAAAAGTAGCCAAAGAGAGAAAAAAGGTCACATACAAAGGAAAACCCATCAGGCTGTCATCAGACTTTGCAGCAGAAATTTTACAGGCCAAAAGGCATGATGTATTTAATGCAATGAAACAGAAGGGTCTTGAACCAAGAATACCCTACCTGGTAAGACCATCATTTAAATTTGCAGCAGGAATTAAACAATTTCCAGATAGGCAAAACTTGAGGGAATTTACCTCCCACAAACCATCTCTAGTGTGTATTTTGGAGGGACTGCTCTAGATGGAAGTGCTGCTAAGTCTAAATAGCTGTCACCAGAGAAAATGACACCACAGTAAAGAAAGTAGACCAATTAATTACTAAGCAAATGTAAAATTAAATCAACTACCCACAAAATCAGTCACGGGAAACACAAGAATACAGAATATGACACCTAATATATAAAGAGTGGAGGACAAAGAAAAAGAAGGGAGGAAAAAAAAGAATCTTTAGATTCTGTTTGAAATAGCATACTAAGTGAGATAAGCTAGACTGTTAGATAGTAAAGAAGTTCCCCTTGAATCTTTGGTAACCATGAATCTAAAGCCTGCAATGGCAATACATACATATCTATCGATAATCACCCTAAATGTAAATGGGCTGAATGCACCAATCAAAAGACATAGAGTTACAGAATAGATTAAAAAAACAAGAGTCATCTATATGCTGCCTACAAGAGACTCACTTTAAACCCAAAAACATACACACACTAAAAGTGAAGGGATGGGAAAAGATATTTCATGCAAGTATAGGGAGAAAAAAATCAGGAGTTGCAGTACTTGTATCAGACAAAATAGATTTAAAAAATAAAGTAACAAGAGACAAAAAAGGACATTAAATAATGATAAGGGATTCAGTCAAACAAGAGGATATAACCATTATAAATATCTATGCACCCAATATAGGAGCACCTACATATGCGAAACAAAAAACAGAAGTAAAGGGGGAAATAGAATGCAACGCATTCATTTTATGAGACTTCAACACACCACTCACTCCAAAAGAAAGACGAACCAGACAGAAAATAAGTAAGGAGACAGAGGCACTGAACAACATATTAGAACAGATGGACCTAACAGACATCTACACAATACTCCACCCAAAAGCAGCAGGATACACATTCTTCTCAAGTGCATATAGAACACGAGAACCTCAAAAGAGAACCACAAAAAGAGAACCTCAGTACATTCAGGAGGATTGAAATAGTACCAAGCAGCTTCTCAGACCATAAAGATATGAAACTAGACATAAATTCCCTCTTAAATGTTGAAAAAGAATTCAACAAAATTCAATATCCATTCATGATAAAAACTCTCAACAAAATGGGTATAGAGAACAAGTACCTCAACATAATAAAGGCCATATATGACAAACCCACAGCCAACATCATACTTAACAGCAAAAAGTTGAAAGCTTTTCTTTTAACATTGGGAACAAGACAAGGATGCCCACTCTCCACTTTTATTCAACATATGACTGTAGGCCCCAGCCACAGCAATCAGACAACACAAAGAAATAAAAGGCATTCAGACTGGTAAGTTAAACTGTCACTGTTTGTAGGTGACATGATATTGTACATAAAAAAACCCTAAAGAATCCAACCCAAAACTACTAGAACTAATAACTGAATTCAGCAAAGTTGCAGGATACAAAATTAATACACATAAATCTGTTCAATTCCTAAAGACTAACAATGAATGAGTAGAAAGAGAAGTCTGGAAAACTAATCCATCTACCATTGCATCAAAAAGAATAAAATACCTAAGAATAAATCTAACCAATGAGGTGAAAGACCTATACCTGAAAACTACAAGACAATCATGAGAGAAATTAATGAAGACACCAAAAAATGGAAATACATCCCATGCTCATTGATAGGAAGAATTAATATTGTCAAAATGGCCATCTTGCCTAAAGCAATCTTCAGAATCAATGCAATCCCTATCAAAATACCAACAGCATTCTTCAACAAATTAGAACAAATAGTTCTAAAATTCATATGGAACCACAGAAGACCCCGAATAGCCAAAGCAATACTGAGAATGAAGAATAAAGCTGGGTGGATTACACTCCCCAACTTCAAGCTCTATTACAAAGCCACAGTAATCAAGACAATTTGGTACTGGCAGAACAACAGACCCATAAATCAATGGAACAGAATAGAGAGCCCTGATATAAACCCAAGCATATATGGCCAAATAATATGCAATAAAGGAACCATGGATATACAATGGGGAAATGACAGCTTGTTTAACAATTAGTGTGGGCAAAACTGGACAGCTACATGTAAGAGAATGAAACTGGATTATTGTCTAACCCCATACACAAAAATAAACTCAAAATGGATCAAAGATCTGAATGTGAGTCATGAATCCATAAACCTCTTAGGAAAACATAGGCAAAAATCTCTTGAATATAAACATGAGCAACTTTTTTCTGAACACATCTCTTTGGGCTAGGGAAACAAAAACTAAAATGAAGAAATAGGACTACACCAAACTAAAAAGCTTCTGTACAGCAAAGGACACCATCAGCAGAACCAAAAGACATCCTACAGTATGGGAGAATATATTTCTAAACTACATACCCGACACGGGGTTAACATCCAAAATATATAAAGAACTCACATGCCTCAACAACCAAAAAGCAAATAACCCTATTAAAAAATGGGCAGAGGACATGAATAGACACTTCTCCAAAGAAGAAATTCAGATGGCCAAGAGGCACATGTAAAGATGCTCCACATCGCTAATCATCAGGGAAATGCAAATTAAAACCACAATGAGATATCACTTCACACCAGTGAGGATGGCCAACATCTGAAAGACAAGCAACAACAAAAGCTGGTGAGGATGTGGAGAAAGGGGAACCCTCCTACACTGCTGGTGGGAATGCAAATTAGTTCAGCCATTGTGGAAAGCAACATGGAGGTTCCTCAAAAACTCAAAATAGAAATACCATTTGACCCAGGAATTCCACTCCTAGGAATTTACCTGAAGAAAAGAAGATCACAGATTCAAAAAGCCATATGCACCCCTATGTTTATCGCAGCACTATTTACAATAACCAAGATATGGAAGCAACCTAAGTGTCCATCATTAGATGAATGGATAAAGAAGAGGTGGTACATATACACAATGGAATATTATTCAGCCATAAGAAGAAAACAAATCTTACCATTTGCAACAACATGGATGGAGCTAGAGGGTGTTATGCTCAGTGAAATAAGCCAGGCAGAGAAAGGCAAGTGCCAAATGATTTCCCTCATTTGTGGAGTGTAACAACAAAGCAAAACTGAAGGAACAAAACAGAAGCAGACTCACAGACTCCAAGAAGGGACTAACAGTTATCAAAGGGGAGGGGTGGGGGAAGATGGGGAGGGATGGACGGAGAATGGGATTGAGGGGCATTATCATTGGCACACATGGGGGAGGGCATGGGGAAGACAGAGTAGCACAGAGAAGACAAGTAGTTACTCTGTGGCATCTTGCTACGTTGATGGACAGTGACTGCAATGGCGTGTTGCGGGGGGGACTTGATAATATGGGTGAATGTAGTAACCACAATGTTGCTCATGTGAAACCTTCAGGAGATTGTGTATCAATGATACCTTAATCTAAAAAACAATCCTATCTATCCTAGATTCAATGGCAGCTTGTGCCACTTGGCATCTGGGCCCTCCAATCACCACTAATCCTCCCAACCGCACAAGGAAGCTGTTGTGCTCATTGTAAGATGAGGGCACGGACACTCAGACGAGGTCAGCGCTCACGGTCACCAAGCCTGACAGGGCTGGGCAGGAGATGCAGACCTAGCTCTGCTTGCCTCAAAGCCCATGCACTCTGCCACGTGTTCCGCTACCTCTGCTTTCCTGAGGCCGTTCTATAGATGACACCTCAGCGCCCACAGTGCTGGAGCAGTCAGAGCAGGCCTTGAATAAATAAATCAAACACAAGTTAAACGTATGTGGTAGCCAACTTCCAAGACAGCCCCAAAGACCCCTGCCTCCTGGTGTTCCCCTCCGTGGGTAGTTCCCTCTCACAGAGGATCAGGGTTGGGCTATAACACCAACAGAGTACATCGGGGTGATGGTATGGCAGCCCTGCTGAGACCACGTCATAAAAGGCTGCTCTGTTTGAACCATCTGATTTGTGGGGAGCTGGCTGCATATCTCAAGAACTCCCAGGCAGCCCAGTGGAGAGGCCCATGTTGCAGGAAACTGGTCTCCTAAGAACAGCCATGTGAGTGAGTATATTGTGAAATCAGATCTTCCAGCCCCTGTCGAGCCTTCACAGGTGACTGTTTCCCTGGCTAACACTTTGACTCCAACCTCGTGAGACACCCTCATCCAGACCCACCCCACTAGGTGCCCCCTAATTCCTGACCCACAGAAACTCTGAGAGATAATGTTGCTTGTTCTATTGGGGAGGGGGGTAATGTGATGCACAGCAATAAATAACTAACACAATAAAAATCAGACAAAATTCAAGGCTTAAAGAAGATCTTGGCCAAGGAACATAGAGAAGGGTGTTAACCAAAGGGTAATAAAAATATATGGAGCATTAAGGTAGCCAAAAGGAGGAAGCAACTGAAATGAGAAAAATAATACTATAATAATATTAGCAAATACTTACTTAGCACTTCCTATGTAGCATTCTAGGTGCTGTTAATATATTAACTCATTTAATTCTTAGAGTAACAGTACAGATAAGGAAACTGAGGTACAGAAAACAAACAATTTGCAGCGGTCACTGAGCGGTCGTAAAGCTGGAATTCATTCCAGATAGTCCAGCTCCGACTCTGATGCTCTTTGCCACTCTGCACATTGTCTCTCAAATCAAAAGCAAAACTAGACAAAGCAACCCAAAACCTTCAAGTGGTCAGTTGGTCTGGATTCTTTGATTACTGTTTCGATTTGTACAGCAATGCTCCACAGATTTCATTTAATCCATAAAAGGCTGCTAGGAGAGAGGCAGAAGAGACACTATTATCTCCATTTTACAGAGGAGAAAACTGAGGCTGAGAGATATTAAGGAAGCACTTGGATCCTCAGATTTGAAATCAAATGAGTTTTCTTGGCAAATTAGGGGACTTTCCAACTTTAAGTAAATTCTGACAGATTGAAACTCTCTTTTTAGCTTGTCCATTGCTGTTGCATTTACCTATTTATAGTTCAGATTTCGTAGACTAAAACAGTAAGAATATCGAAGAGGAGGTGGCCTCATGAGAAGCACATGAGGTTCATGTAGCACGTTCATTTCAACCAGGAGAAAGTACATTCATAGCAAAACACAATCAAGGGAATATTTAAATCAATTTAAGCAAACAAGAGTGGCACAGTTAAAGTCAGAGCTCAGAGCCTCTTTCCAGACAGTATGACAGACTGAAATAACGGCCACCACCCCCACCAAAACCACAACTAAATCAAATATGCATGCCTACCGTCGAGGAGTACGATTACGTTGTAATAGCCCCCAAAGAAAAACGTGTTGATTTCTAGTCAATTGAAAAAAAATGTATGACTGATTTTTCTTCCCCAACAATACAGCTATCGTGAAATGCACAGAAATGCAGCAAAGCGAATGCCAAGGTTAAAATACAAAGGTGCCAGCGACAGAAAGCTGGATGGCTTCAGACAGATCTAACTGCGACCACATCACACTTGTAATTTTCTCTTCCTCGGCATGCCTTCTGCCCCCCACGCACTTCCATTTCCTCTGAACTGCAAGGCTCTACGCACTTCACATCGTCTAATCACGGGGTCCTTCTTTTTCTGTTTATACTAGAGTTTCTTTTATTTGGGTGGGAGGAGACAGGGTGGATCCGCATCCTGTCTCACACGTGGTTTCAGAACCAGCGGCCTGTCAGTCCAGTCCTTCTGCTGAGAATGATCTTAGAACTAATGAGTGTTTCCTCTGCTATTACTGGTGAGGCAATGAGGCCTGCCCAGCGCTGGCGGCCACCAGCTCGGTCCTGTCTGCAGGCGGCGGTGGGCCTCCGGGTAATCAATCCTGTTTCTCTGCAGGGCTGTCAATCAGAAACAAGCCTGAGTGGCACCTGCTGGTTCATTCCCGCTCCCTCTCCTCCTTCAAGTTCACGGTAATACAGTCCTGGAGCCTACTGTTTTTTCATCAGAGAGTGGAATTTTTTCATTTTTCTCTGCTGTGTTGATTCTTTCCCTTTGCTGTATCCTTTCAAGACTATCACAGAAACTACAGTATTCAACACGAATCCCCCCAGAGGGCTTCTCAACCATGGTTTCAATATGTATTATTCTGTATTTCATTTCTTTTCCTTCCGCTTACCTGTAGACACCCCCAACTACATCCTGCCAATCCAAAGACAACCCCAAAATATCTGTATTCCATCTTCACCTCTATTTGACTTCTCAGTGTCCAGAAAGCCTTAACAATGTATCAATAGGGAATTGAATTGCTCACCCCCATGTCAGAATGGTCCCTAATTTTATCACCAGTCTCTGTTTGCAGGGACCTCGTGTGCTGGATTCTCCAGGACTACTCCAATTTCAAATAATCTGCTTCTCAGACCAGTGGTTCCAAGCTTCGGTTTGGAAAAATCAGATCATAACATACTGCCAGAAGCCATTCAAACGAACGTAAGTAATTACTGTATTGACATCTTTTCCCTTTGACTCAGAAAGCCGTCAGCACTAGCAGAACACCTATTTCAATTAGAAATTGCATCTTTACTTTTGTACACTAAGAGGAAATCATAC
Source organism: Phataginus tricuspis (assembly GCA_029783875.1). Taxonomy (NCBI): domain Eukaryota; kingdom Metazoa; phylum Chordata; class Mammalia; order Pholidota; family Manidae; genus Phataginus; species Phataginus tricuspis. The sequence goes on along the minus strand of JAQQAC010008719.1, from coordinate 1,924,310 downwards.
TTACTACATGGCAAATGAGACCATGGCCCAGGCCCGCTGGGGACTCATTCGTCCCCTCGCCCACCTACCCCCATCACAGGAGCTTGACCCCAGCCCTCGGTGTGTCTGTGTTACCATGTGCCACGCATGTGCGCACACACGAGGGCTGGCCCTTTATCCATCCTCAAACTCCTACTCAGAGAGGCCACAGCACCGAAGGCCTCGGGCGTTAAGGAATGATCCTTCTCTCTCTACCTTCCACAAGTCCCGGGTTCATGTTGCCCAGATTTAACCACACCTGGCAGGCCTCTTCCTCGCCCTGACCACTTAAAGAAGCATCCAAGGCAACTTAGTGACCTGCTACCAGTATTCTGGCAGCTTCCCACACATACACAAATAGGAATATGGCCGCTTTCTATGAAATCTCCCCATAAAGATGGATGTTGGTTGGCACAAAAAGCATTAGTATATGCAACAGTCTTTAAAGGGGAAACTAAAGGAATTTTCTCCCAAGAGTTATTTCTAGCGACATTTGAGCCACAGTAACCGCAGCCCTTCTGAGGACCCACGGGCACAGCAGGCTCCGACCCCAGAGGGAGGGTCTGGGAGCCGAGGGGGCCGCCCCGTCACGTGCCAGGGCCTGACGTGAGAACACAGGGGCTCGGCCCGTTGGAGCCCCTCCCGGCGATCTGACTGTGAGACGCGGATGGACGGGGCTGGGGGGCAAGGACGAGGGGACGAAGGGGCGGAGGTGGGCTTGGGCCAGGACGACTGCGAGGGGGCAGGAGGTCGAGGCAGGCTGAAGAGGGTCAAGAAGCTGCCTGGCGCAGAGAAGACACGAATGGGCATGTATGGAAAAGCACGTGCCCACAGGTCCTGGTTTTCAGGAAGACAGAAATGGTGGAGACAGAAGAAAAACGGACACCGGGGCCAGACAGGAGGAAGAAAAGGGCACCACAGCATCGGGGGAAGGCAGGGATGAGCGGGTGCTGGCCCGTCAGAGGCAGGGTGCAGAGTCCTCCCACTTTGCTTTAAGCACCTGTGTGTAACATTCCTTAAAAAAAAAAAAAGGAAAAGAAAAGAAGAGAAAAAAGGAAGCACTAATAACCCTAACAGACATAATGCCCTAAATTCTCCCCTAAAACACTTGCCCCACAGACAGGCAGGCTTCTCACCTAGTCTCAGCGAGAATAAGAAGAAGCCTTCCTGCCAGGTGCGGGCTTGCCTGTTGTTCTGTAGACAAGGTTCGTGCAGCTGACCACATGCCAGACAAGGGAGGGCGGCACCATCAGGTCTGTGAGTTTCATTAGCGTGAATGACAGAGGATAAAGGACAGAATAAACAGGAGCCCAGTGTCCACTCCGTTTCTAGATACGACCTGCAGTCAACACACCACATCACTGCCAGTCACAAACAGCTGTCCTGCCACTTCTCACCGCGCACTGTGCACAGACCTTAACCCAATCCTGAGGTTCTCCAATTTCATCCCAGCCGTGAGCTGGGATTAGGTGGGAAACTCTTCCATAAAACCTCCAATTTACAGGTTTCCCTTTCCAGGCAAGCAAACACATTAATTTGTATTCGGGCTGCTTGCATGGGCCCGTTTGCCGTTCCTGCTTGATCCTCTCATCAGGAAAGCTGGACGTCGAAGGTTCACTAAAAATGTCAAGTTAAAGTAAAATTAAAACACACTTTCCAGACCCTGCAGAGTGCAAAAAAATGGCTCCAGCCTTCGTACGGCTGCAAACACAATAGTGAACATGCACCACTTGACGTGTGGCCCACAGGTCTCATTATCTTACAATTATACCCGGGTGTCAAACATCAGTGTTGGCATTTAAAGCCTACGGAGTTGGTGAGTGTTTAAAATGGTTCTTGTCTGTCTTCTGCAAAAGTTAAAAGTGAGGAAAAGGCAGGTCTATTTAACACAGCATTAGTTTTTCCCTAATTAGCCAGTGACAGACAGGTCACACGGGGAAGAGTCATAGAGGTACTTACTATTTATAACCCATGGCCACATCCACAAAATACTTTCTTCTCTGTCGATAGACATTGTCCTTAAATCCCTTAAACATAAAAGAGATTAAGTTATTTAACACAGTGCCAAAAAATTAGCTACAGAAAGCCTATAAGAAAACTACTGTAGTGTTTATTGAGATGTAAATTTTATCCTTGGAGAACCATCTTGATGACAGGCTGAAGCGAACTGTGCTTACAGTAAAACCTCATTAAATTTAGGCTATACTAATTTGGGATGTGTGGGAATTCAGGCTGACGTGAACAATATCCTTTGGTTTTCAAGTATCATTTACACGTAATTGATCTTAATCACAAATTAATCTTACCCTGTTCGTTAAAACAGGTCCCTTTAACATGGCTATTCAGTAAGCTAGCCTAAATGTAACTGCTTTGGGTAAATAGCCAATAAATGTATTAAAAATTCTATCATTCAAAATTATCATCAAATTCCCAAATTAGTGTGAATTAAAGAGGTTTTGCCGCATTTTACGAGTATAGCCACACAATGCAAAACAGAGTATAAGGGATTCATGCACTGGATGGCAGGTTAGCTCCATTCCACTCTGAGTTCCTATGATTTTAATTGGTCTTTAGCAACTTGAAGACTTGTATCCACCATCATGCACATGGGAAATTACACCTCCCGTCTGTCATTCTTCAGTCAAGTGGAATCCTTCTGAGGGGACTTCCTGGTTTACCCAAGAGCCTCTCCTTTTGTTGGCAGACTTTCCATTTTCCTTTCTTTTAGGTACTTTCAATCAGTTCTTTTCAGGATTGTCTCTTCAAACTGCTGGAAGCCCAGAGGATTCATTTCAATTTAACTTCTTACCAGTGTTATCCCTGCAGCCTCAAAGGATAACCAGGAGGCAGCGGCCACTCTGAGAATGGAGGCCGGACAAGAGCGCAGGCTGCTGAGATCAGGAGCTCCGAGTGGAAGGCTGGGACAGGCCCACGGAGGCGCAGACCAGCTCTGCTGCTGCTCAGACACTTCTGCAAGGTGAGCTGTTCAAGAGAAACCTCAGACTCATGGAAAATCATTCTCTGTTCTCATATGCCTGAAGGGGAACTGGCCTTGAGGCCAGAAATCTTCACAGGACTGTCTGCCCCACTGATGTGAAGCATCTCCATTGCCTATGGCCTTTGCCTCAAAAGAGAGTTACTAATAGAGGGAGATGCAGAAAGTGCGTGAGATCACCCAGACACCCTTCAGGAATGAAATGCCCCCTCCCTCGAAGCTAGCACTTTCTTTCTGATGCTATGAGTTTGGGGTTTTTTGACTGGCATCCACAGGCAAGCTTGCGAAGCCTGAAAACGTGTGTATACATAATGTTGTGACCACAGTTACCACATTCACAAAAGGATCTGTGATCTAAAAAAGGGTCCCCTGCTTTGGAGGGTAGATATGGTCATGCTAGAAAGTACATTTCAACACTCACTAGTAATATCACCTGACCTGGGGTGGTAAAGCTGAAGAGTTCCCAGCACCCTAATTATCAGAAAGAAAGCAGCTGTGACAAACGGAGAAGAGTCATGGGAAAGCTCCACATCTGTTCCCCTGTTCCTGCCAAACCAGACACGACCCTACAAACATCACAATCTACTGGGCTTCCAGAAGAATCTCAACGGTCTCTCCTCAGCAAACACCTGCACATTTTCCGGCATGCAAGAGAGCGATTTACTCATCAGGCCTCATTAGGCTAGTTTGGCAGTGATTATGCAAATGCTGTGGACGAGCCAGAGCTTCCAGGATTGAACCCTGGCCTGGCAAATTACAACAGGATGCAAGCTACACTAGTGATTGCAGAGACACGGCCTTCCTTGGCCATCTATTCTGGACTGAAGCCAGGGATAAGGCTGCCAGATAAAATAGAGGATGCTCGTGCAGTATTTGGGGCATATTGATACTAAAAGATTTTTCCTTATTTGTCTGAAATTCAAGTTTAACTGGGCATCCTATATACTTACTTGCTAAATCTGGCAACCCTAAGGTGCTGCACACCCACCTTTCCTCTCAGTTTAAATCAAGAACTGAAGACTCAGCCCGCACTCTGAAGTGCTCAATTAAGTGTATGTTAGCACTCAAGTACTCACTCCAAATAGCTCAACCTTAGTGGAATATTACAATCATCTGGGAGCTTTAAATAATATTCCATACCTAGGCACATTCCCAGAGGTTCTGATTTAAGCACTCCGAAATGAGACCCTCAGTTTTGTTTTTAATTCCCAACAGATGATTTGAATGGAAAATAAGAGCTGAGAATCACTGATCTAGGACATTTGGCAAATCCTTTTAAATGCAAAGTCCAGGGTCCAGCCACGATAGTTCTGATACGACAGACTTCAGGTGAGCCTCCAGGTTGCATTTTTAACGAGCAGCTATGGGCGGACCTTGAACCTCACTTTGAAAGACCCTCCCAGGCTAGATCCTTGCTGCGCACAGTGTGGTCCCCAGACCTCCAGTGTAAACCTCAACTGGGAGCTGACCAGAAATGCAGAATCTCAGGCCCGCCATCTGCATTTTGTAAAGATGCTCCAGGTGATTTGCTTGGCCTTTAAAGTTTGAGAGGCATTGGTCTAGCTAGATATTTAACCCTTTCTAGAGAGCTTCAGCAACCTGACTTACATTCCAAGCCCCTTCGGAGCCATCCCACACAGTAATTCCTGTCTCAGGACTGGGATTATTCGTAGGCATGAAAAGCCCTTAAACAATTTTTTCCATCCTCATCAAATAATAACTTATAAAAAACACCAATTAACTAATACCAAATTTTGCTTAAACAAAGATTTGGTGTGCTTACAGAACAAATAGATGTGGTTTAAAAAATTATCTGTGACGTAGGAGATTGCTAAGTACTTGCAATTATTGCAAGTGGCTGCACAGAAAATAAGAGAAGGTAATGTAAAGTGGGTGTAATTAGGAGTAACAGAACAAAAATTAAGCACAGGAAAATTTATACTGGGGGTCAGAATCAAGTTTTTTACAGCAAGGTCAGTCATTCCTGTGGTTGTCCCATTAAAATGACTGACCCCCCCCCCCCATCCTCCAGGCTGAGTGATTTCCTAACTAGACTAAGGGGACCATTTGGAAAGAGGAGGTTAGTGAGAAATCCTTTACTGTCCAGGCATTGATCTGGATGATTTAGTACAGCTTTTCCATTCCTGGAAGTAAGCATTTACTCTTGCCAAAATGCTTTCCGGTTGTTTTATTAACTAGGCTTTTCAAATGTCCCTTTGAGGACAATAAGAATTTTATTTCCACTTTTTACATAAAGAATTTGAGATGCACAGGTAGAGGGACTGGCCCAAGGTCATCCTGCACATTAACAGCTGGTGTGTGGGTAGTTCCACTACTGCTGAATTCTTAAATCAGGCTTCTGGGCTGATTCTGACTCCTCTGGAGGTGGGGAAGGGTGGATGATTACTAAAGGCACTTTTGAGTGTTTCCCTGATGTTCAGGGGCCTTATATGTGAATGAATGTAGATCATTCTGAAATTTTAGGCTATGCCAGCAAATATAACACAATGTCTTTCAGTGGATTCTGTTTTTTCTAAATAATGCTGTCTGTTTGACCATTTGAACAGTTTGTTATGAATTGGTCTGAATTGGTGTATTATGCCAAATGGCTGACCGACTGGACATGCTCCTCTTACTGAAGGAGTCGTCATTGCCTTTGAAGCAGTGACTCTCAGCCTTAGGTGTGGCCTGTTGAAACCGCTCCCCGGGGACGCTGCTGCAGCAGGTCATGGGACCACGCTCAGAAAACCATGGCACAGAGTGTAGTCACACTATCAGCTTTCCAGATTTCCTCCATTTAAATAAAGTGAGTATCTGTAAACCATTATCCCCAGACCAGAAATCCCTCCAATAAGTGTGACCCATCTGCTTGGGTCTCACCCTCTCAACTGCCCATTTTTAGACAAGGGGCATGGGGGCGGCGGGGAGGGGGTGCTGTAATGAACAAGTACACTGCTTACTTTTCCCAGACGATTAACCATACTTCATTCTGACCATAAAGAAGTTCCAGGTCTCTCGTGTCAAAAGAAACTGATATACAGGGGGAGGGAGGGAATAATGGGAATGCTAACCTACGTATCATATTTCTTTAAAGGCAGTCATTTTTATTGAAGTAAAAGAGAGATGGTGGTAAATAGATTCAGGGCAGATGTGGGAAGAAATGTGTCTTCCATCACAGCCTTATTCTAAAGCCCTCTGCCTTTCCGTTGAGGCTAAAGTCCACCGCATTACTCTACTTCTAACTACTTCCAGTCAAAGAAAACAGCAAAGGGAATTTTATTCTCTCACTGAGCCCATAATGCCTAGTCCTCCCTAATTTTTCAAAGGGGTGATCAATTTCGGTTCATCCTTTTTGCAAGGATCACTATCTGAACATATATCTCAGGCTAATTCTATAGAAATATTCTCCAAGGTTTAGAATCTCCTCCTCTATCCAACCCTTTTAAAAATAAATGCTATGCAGAAATACCATCCTTCTAACCTGCTTCAAGCCAACGAGTATGCAGAGGAAAGTTTTATCATTCGGAAGTCTGCTCTCCATATGGTGGATAAATACTAAATTGCTCTACAACAAAGCACTGCAGCACAGAAAAGGGCGCACTGCCCGGCACATGGGCGGGGCTGGACGAGCACGGGCGGAATGGGTTTCACAGGACACTTACTGGGTGGTCGGCGTCGAGCTCAGAACCATACATGAGAACTCTGTGAGAGCATCTGTCTAACTCAGAGATCTTCCGGGGAAACCAGGGCACATCCTCTAGCTCTGTTGAAAACAGTGCAGGTTCAAAAACATTAGCTCACAGATGGTGTTTTCCCCTTTCCCACATTTGTCAGGTTGCAAAATCGCCCAACAAGCAAAACCTGGCCTTGCCTTCTTCTCCGGTCCAAATGTTCTCCGGCGGATTCAGCGTCACGATTGTCGTTTGAAATTTCAGCAACTGAATGAGCTCACCGAATTCGGTTTTGCCACACTCACAGTCCACGAAGATTTCAACCTCCGAACTTCTTCGCCGGGATTTCCTGGACTCGATATGAACCATGTTGACATGTTTTTCCTGCGGAACATAAGCAACATCTCTAAATCACCTGGAGGGCACATAAAAGGGGTGCCACGGGCTGTTGTTGTTCAGCGCTTCAGCAGCGAGGTGCCGAGGGCCCAGAAAGGAGCCGGGAAAGCCAGTCACCTGGCTCTTTGGTTGACTGAAACATGGAAATGTGTCCAACCAGTGTCTCTATTAATAGAAATAGAGACTGTATGTAGGTTTTTCTATCTCATTTTAAAAAAGGGGGGAGGCAGTAAGGTATATAAAAGCCCTACAAATGCATTTTATAATGCACTTATAATTATGAACACCATCATTTCCCAGGGCAGTGCCCATCCCACTAGTGGTGTGTGTGAGTATTTGGGGGGAAAGTTAGCTTATCCTATTATCACATAATCCCCATTTATATTTTTCTATTCTTATTTTTCCAAAGAACATAACTAAAACTCAAACCCCTGGTTTTCT
>JAQQAC010008719.1:1702241-1916779 GCA_029783875.1 Phataginus tricuspis | reverse complement strand
GGCAATACGTCGTTATTGACTCTATATAAAGAGCTCCACCCAGCGCTCCAGGCAACACGGTGGTATGGCTGCAAGGCTGCAGGAGAGCAGAGCAGAGGCTGGAGTGGGGGCAGCGCTGGGGACAGAGGCCCAGAGGCAGAGACCGGCTTGCTGCCTGCAGACTCGCTCTGAGTAAACGGGATTTTAGTGACTGACCTGCCACCGTGGAAATAAAGTTGGGTATAACCCTTTCACCCCAAGAACATTCCACTGTTATTTCTTTGGTCACACTGAATCCATAGTGAACTAGACAGGAGCTGAAACCCATTGGCAAGACACCCACATTGTAGGAAAAGATAAGGAAGCAAGGTGAGTGTCCATCAATAGATGAATGGATAAAGATGTACATATACACAATGGAATATTATTCAGCCATAAAAAGAAACCAGATCTTCCCATTTGCCACAACATGGATGGATCTAGAGGGTATTATGCTCAGTGCAATAAGCCAGGTGGAGAAAGACAAATACCATATGATTTCACTTATTTCTGGAATATAAAAACAAAGCAAAACAGAAGGAACAAATGGCAGTAGACTCACAGACATTGAGAAGCGACTAGTGGTTACCAAGGGGGAGAAGGTGGGCCAGATGGGGGGGAGGGGGATGAAGGGGCCCAGTAATTTGCAGTCACAATGTAGGTTGGTCATAGGAATGCAGTACAGCCCAGAGAATATAGTTAATGATTCTGTAACATCTTACTGTGTTGATGGACAGTGACCACACTGGAGGGGGTGAGGATTTAATAATATGGGTGAATGCTGAACCACTGTGTTGTATATCTGAACTAACATAAGATTGTATATCAATGATACTTTAATAAAAATATAGCAAAATATATATATATATATATATATATATATATAAGGCAGCAAAAAGAGCAGCCCAGGAAGTGCCTCTGAAGGCCAAATGACAATAATCCACCCCCAAAAAGGGCCACTTAGTGCCTATTCCCCTGCAGCACCCTCCAGGCCAGCTCCATGCCCACAGCTGTGGTGAAACTCGCCCACAGCACATGTCAGGGGGAAAGTCTCCTCACAATAAGGTGTCCGAGGAGGGCAGCAGTGTAATATTTAACATTTAATTTTTAATTTAACATTCAATTTGATATTTAAGCATTAAATTTAAATTTCCCCAGTGATGTAGTCTTCTCTTCCCCCGAGTTAAATGAAAACTGAGTTCTCCTGCCCACCCTAACCCACCCCAAACGAGCGGGTAACGCCCCCAGCACTCCACGGGGCGTGCTCTGATACCCACGCAATAACAAGCTCCTGCCTGGTCTCCGCGTTTCCAGCACAGAAGCAGGTCAGATCAGAGCCGGTACAAATCAAACGGCATCCTCCTCTATAAAGAAACTAGTCCTGTGACCAGAAACCAAATGCTCCATTTCTGTTTTTCTTAACGTTTGCAGTAATGCCGTATTTTCTAAATTGGCTGGTAATAAAGGTAAGATTAATGTTAAGTCCAGTCTTCAAGGGTCTTCACACACTTTGTGTCGCTTTGGGCTTTTAATGCCCTTTGGTTAAAGCAGAATGGGATATTTTTTAGACAAAGGAACTGAGGTCCAGACAGGTTAAGTGGTTTAACTATAAGACCCACGACTGGCTGACGGCCAGGTGAAAACTCTAAGCTGCTCAGTCCTTCTGCAGGGATTTTTCCACTGCCCCCAGCTGTCGGACAGAATTGGCCTGCCTTTGGGCCCTGCATAGACACAGCGGCGGATGATATCATGATAAGTAAAATATTTCCCCAGGTTTCCATTACCCCTGTGTCTGGTGCCTGCTCTTTCTTCAAGGTCAAGAGAGAACAAGGAAATACTCGCCCCGCCAGGCCGCTGACCCCCCTCGATGGCCATCAGAGGCATCACGCGCCTGCTCTCCGCACGCTCGCGGAGCGCGTCCACGCGGTGTCTCATCACCACGCCCTGGTTGGGTGGGAACCACTGGCGCTGTTTCAGAACTGGAGAGACCGGCCCTCGGGAGCCGCTGGGGATCAGCCGGGCCAGGCGGCCACGGGGCGGAATCCCCCGGCCGCGCTGCCGGCCGTTTGTCCCCCGCGCCCGCCGCCCAGAGAGGCCGAGCCGGGCCCTGTGTCCCCAGGCAGAAGCGCCCGGGGCCGGGGCCGGGGGCCGGGGGGCGGAACGCGAGCCGCCAGCGCGCCGGCAGGAAGGCCACCGCTTCTCGGGCGTTTCTGCCTTGGCCCTTCCCCAGTCTCTCTCTCGAGGGTCCGGTCCCGACTCAGGCCTGCTGAAAAGGCTGCTGCATTTCTACAGCACAGATCGGAGCGAGCCCCGCCCTGCCCACTGATGAGCAGAGTGCCTCGTTTGTGCAAAAGACACACGGAGTTCACGAACAAGGCGGCTTCGGAGAGCGCCGGGCCCCTACGCTCAGGCGGTCCATCTCCCGCGTAAGTGCGCCCCTCGGACACGTGCTCCCCTCCAGGGTTAACAAAGCCCATCAGGCTGCAGGCTTTTGATGTTTAAAGATACCCGGGCTCCCAAGCGGAGAAAGACAAGTACCAAATGATTTCACTCATCTGTGGAGCATAAGAGCAAAGAAAAAACCGAAGGAACAAAACAGCAGCAGACTCACAGAACCCAAGAACGGACTAACAGTTACCAAAGGGAAAGGGCCTGGGGAGGATGGGTGGGAAGGGAGGGACAAGGGGGAAAAGGGGGCATTGCGATTAGCAGGTGTAATGTTGGGGGGGGCGCGGGGAGGGCTGTACAAATCAGAGAAAACAAAAGTTGTTTTTTTAGCATCTACCTACGTTGATGACAGTGACTGTAATGGGGTTGGTGGGGGCGACCCTGAAGAGGGGGTTTGTTTAACCACCATAATATTCAACATAAAATTTTATATAATGATACCAAAATAAATTATAAAAAAAAAAAAAAGATACTCGGGCTCCTTTTGTGTTTGCGTTTCCAGGTGTGAGGCTCACATTTTTTAATTACTGACTTCCTCATCTGGCAACAGCCTGTAGAATTACTAATAGACTAACTCTGAATTAATACAAACAGTTCACAAATCTGAGTATTTCATAGTCTGGCAGACAAACTCCCCTTGTAGAGCCTCATGAAGTTTGGTTTCTTTGACCCTTTCGACAAATCATCCAGATATTGATTCAGTAAAGTTTCATAACAGATGACAGGTTAATAACCAGGCACACCATCACTTTTAAAGTTATGTAATGATATTTCACATTCACCTGAAAGAGTTTCAGAGCTTTCACCAATCCACCAACTTCATTCTTCAAGGAGAAGACAACTGCCGTCTTGCCACTTTTGGGAGCAGTTTCACTTTTGCTGTTTCCCTTGTTGTCTTTTTTATCATCATTTTTGCCAGAGTTACCTTTACTTAGCTTTAAGAAGGTAGAAACACACACACACAAATATTAGTTAGGATTCCAGAGTTCTCTAGAACCAGAGTGTTTTCAGCATTCCATTCATATGCTGAAGCCCCAGCAATGATACAAACCCAAGAAATGGTCATGTCCCTTATGACCGTCAACCAGAAATATTGGCCTAATTCACTTTGGGACACTATTTTCCAATGCTCTAAGATATCATCCAGTGTTTGAAGTTAATAATATTAGTTTCGATTAAATATTAAAACCAGAAATATTCATTTCTTTTTATCTTTTTTTTATTAAGGTATCATTGATATACAATCTCATGCTCAGGTTTCACGTGAGCAACATTGTGGTTACTGCATTCCCCCTACAGAAATATTCATTTCATTCTGAAATACATTAGGACATACACTGAAATTAATAACCTTACTTTCTGCAGTTAGACCCACGTCGTCAATGTGAATCTATCTGCAGAAGTTCAGCTCAAAGGAGTGTATTCAACTAAGGCCATCTGTCAGCAGATGACACCTGAAAAGTTGGTGTTAAAATTCACCTGCAAACAAAAGGAAGAAGGAAAAGAGGGAGAGAGGAGGACCGGCAGGAAGGAAAGTAGCTATTCTTTAGGAGCAGAGTAGAATCTGAGAAACTAAAAAAGATGAATCCTTCATTAGTCATTCAAGATACTATAACATATGACTAATTAATAACTTGTAGATCTATTGGCTAAGGACAGTCCTGAAACCCAGGTCACATGGTCAGAAATACAGAAAAAGCTGGAAATTCACTTAACAGACAAAGCAAAACTAGGGTGAATTTTTTCTGTGTTCTTAGCCAATGCAGATATAGGCAAAAAGAGAACTTTCTCCCAGGCAAATACTGACAGAGCATAATTGCACCCATCTCTTACTTCCTCATGAAACTAACAAATGTACATTTGATATAGACCCCGGTGAACAGTCACTTGCCATTGTGTTTGTCTGATTACTGGCTTTATTTTCACGTTAGTATTGCCTTACTAAATTTATATATATCATAGAAATGAATATTTCATTATTTGTGACTTGAGAGAAGAAGCTTATTCAGATTCTGGCATTTGACAGTATGTTTAGTCCTCAAAAGCTCAAATGTCTTCATACTCTCAACATCTGCCTCCTCCTCACCCATAACTCACAAATCTATACTTAACTAGCATTTTTTATATGAAAGGGTCACACACTAACCGTAACTGTGAGTTTTCTTTGTTTTCCTTGTAGCAGCTCATTCTGACTTCCAAATTCCTCAGTGTAACATCTTATCCAAATATCGGTGATACTGATACTTAAATGTTAGAAAATCTATTTATGTTTTTGGTCTCATTTTTGCAAATTGATTTAAATAGTTCTACAAAACTTGCCCTGATTACTTTTCAACATTTTGAGTGGTAATAATATATCAGAACAATACAACCTTCTGGCACATATTTAGAGCTACAGTATTAAAACAGGATTTTCTATGAAGCAGACAAAACTGTAATTGGTTAATAAACTTTCATAGTACAGAAATGAAACAGCATTTAATTCTTTAATGACTAGGAATCTGAATACATTTTTCTTTCCTGCCCTTTTTAGTAAATCCCACGACTATTACCTCAAATCAGAATCTAAAATTCTGCAAAATACTACTTTCTGTATTCTGTGTATAAACACAAAAGCCACCTTAAATGCTAGAACAAGTAGTATACTGCTTTCATTATTCCAGAAATTAAACTGAAAAAATGGAGTGATGAGGAAGGCAGGTAAACTTCTGAAAGGAACCGATCTTCCTTTCCTCCTGATACCCGGCCCCGAAAGGCAAGAATAGAAAATACTACTGCTGTGTTGGAAAAGAGTAGGCTTCCTAGCTGGAAGTGGGCATAGGAGGCAAAGCCCTCTTGCAGGAGCCGGAGGGGTCTATTTAATTTCTTCTCCCTGTTCCTACTCATAATACATGGCCTTTTAAAATTCTACACACTTTTTTTGGTTGTGAAAATGACATTGGTTCATACAACCTCTTGCTCTTGAAATTCAGCAACTTCTTTCCTTTCTACTTGGGAACTTTGCGGAGAGGAAGTTTAGCGAAGGAAGCCCGGAGGCACACGGGGGCCAGGAGGGTAACAGGGTGGCCGTGGAAGGCGCTGAGGTGTGCGTGCTTCACTCTCCACCAGGCGCCCATACGGCAAGGATGAGCCGATCGCTGCCCTAGAAAACACTCCTCCAGGGAGTGCCAGCCACTCGGTACTCACGGTTAAGCTGCCAAGCAGCTGACGCTCTTCAGGCACCGCCGAATCCAAGGAAAGCCCTCTCCTGGCCCAGTATTTACTGGAAAACATCATCATTGCCGGCTGCATGGATCCCACTGCAATCTTCTTTTTCTGCGGCAGGGGGCGCTCGAGGGGCGCGGCGGGAAGGGTCCTGAGAGCGGCCGCGCTCCCAGAGCCCTGGCGCTGGAGACGGAGCAGTGCGCATCCTCCCTCCCCAGGCTCCTTTATATGAGCGACTGGGGGCTGATGGAGAGCTGATTAGGAAGAAACTCATTTCTGGCTGCCGATGGCCACGGCCAGATTACAGACCCGAAGCCCGGGGTTATCTGTGCTCGTGGTGCCGTTCGTGTCATAGCCCGAGCAGCAGCTGGGGCGTGGGAGGTGAACGAGGCACAACGGGGTGTATTCGTAGAAGAAAACATCCTCCCCTGACGCTCGCTCTCATCTCAAACCCGCCCTTGGCCTTTCAAAGGCTTTGTTTTCTCTTTCCAAGAGGAGAAAATAACTTGAGAAGCACCAGCATTGCTTAATTCCTAAACCGACTTATTTCGTTAGTAGGCTTGTTCTGATCTGATGTCTTGTGGGCACAACATGTGTGGGGCGGCTGGCGGGTGTCCTGTGACGCCGCCACGCGGTATCGTTCAGGCGAGTGTATTTCAGAGGCAATGCGACTTCGACTTCGCCACCTGCAGAGTTGAGACACTAACTCCTCAACCTTCCTAGTGGGAAGAGGAAACCAAATGCCCGTGAATCACAATCCTTTCATGGTGTTGATGGAGTGTTTCCTCTCCACTTAACAACTAGATCAAACCAGCAACTGGAAATGCACAGATGAAATGATGTACTTAAAAGCTATGCAAACTTTGTAAGTCATAACCCACCACGTCGCAGGAAAATATTGCCAACCTCCTAAAGGATGGAAGACTCTTGACCAATGTGCTTGTTTTGACTACAAATCTAAACAAAACCTGGCGCTGGCAGTGCTTATCTATCTAGGAAAAGATGAAAATGTTTCAAAATGGGGAATGGATGAACTAATATTAACTAGAGTTTAATTATCTCTAGAGTCTTGAGGGGACATAATTACTATTTGATCTAATTTTAGAAATACTGTTTGCCTTATATGTCCTCTAAAAATCAGGTCTGATGACCTAGTAAGAAAATGAGGTGTAAATTGAAGTAATTGTGATAATATAGCTAATATTACTATGAGCAATTTGCCAACTTCTAACACTTCTTTAGGTAAAAACATGAATCATCATCTCAACACTTACAAAGCAGAAACTATTATTTCCACTTTACATATGGAGAAACTGAGGCACAAAAATTTTAGGTGATTTGCCAAAGATTCATACAATTAGAGAGTGGCTGAGGCAGGATTTAAATTCAGGTAATCTGACCTCAAAATCCATACTCTCAACCATTACATTATACAGCTTCTTGAATATTCCAACAAGGAAATAAAAGTAGGCTCAAGAGAACTACATACCTTATTTCAGCTCAAACAAGTTTGGGGAAGATATGTAAGTCAACAAAGATTTAAACACTCATTTCCTGTTAGGCATTCAACCTTAGTCCAGGGCATGCAAAGATGAATGAAATACAGTGCCTGCCCTCAAGGAGTCACAGACTAGCTGAAATAAACACATGCAAGTAAGAACTTCTCTATGGAAGACCTTAGAAGCACAAGGGACAGACTGCTTAATGTTACCCTAGGGAAGTCAGGAGAGGCTTCTAGGTGTTGCATGTGCTGAATATTTAAAAGTGAGTTTGTTTGTTAACCAAAATGGAATTGAAGATAATGAGGTGATTCCAGGTAGAGGGAACAGTAGTGTACAGAGACCTCTTGTTGCTCAACGATGGGGTCTGGGTTTGGGATAAAAGTGCCCAGTGAGAGATGAGGCTGATTAGGAAAGCAGGGTCCAAGTCCTGATCAATCCTGAAGGGCATTCGGTGGACTTTGCACTTTCACCTTATCCAGTAGGCGGAAGAGAACAATTCAAAGGGCTTTATATGACACAAAACTATATGAGCATTTTAGAAAAGTAGCAGCTTGGAGGATTTCAAGAGTGAAGGTATAAACCTCTTTGGACTTGAAACAGTCTAGAAAGGAGATGATGACCTGAATTAGGACAATGGCACTAAGGACTCCATGAAAAAGTAAGAGACGTTAAGGGGTAAAAGCCATAGGACAACATCTGTACTTCGAAGTGGAAGAAGAAAAAAAGTGTCAGAATAACTCCCACGTTTCTAACTTGGGGGACTGAGTAAATGCCAGTGTCACTCACTGAACTAAACCACATATAAATAATAGCAACTTAAGAGAAAAACTTTTTAAGTTAGGTTTTATACATATTGCACGTGAATGGCTAAGTGAAGATGTGCAAAACTATTTGGATATGAGTTTAAAATTTGGAAGGAGACCTAAGCTGCGTCAAGTCTTGCCCTCTGAAAAGGAGGAATTGGCAGGTGGAGGGTGGGAAGGAGGAAAGACAGTTTCTCATCAAAACAAGTCTCGTGGAAATCATATGCATGTGTGCCATTGATTATCATTTTTTAAAATTTAAATAAAATTATACTGCACAAAAATAGGGCTTTCATTTTGGATAAGCCAGAGTTTAAATTTTGGGTCTGCCATTTACTTACTGAGTTTGAGAACATGTTACTTCATGTTTCTCAGCCTCCATTTCTGTAATACAAGAGTGATCAATAAAGGGAGATCTTATATGGCTGTTTATGCAAATTAAATTGATATGGCTGCTTATGCAAATTAGACTGGGTGTGTGCACAGTGTTCATCAGTGTCCAACAGATACTGGGCGCTCAAAGTGGGTCATCTCCCCATGTCACTCTGAGGCAAGTGTGACACAAGTTAGTGAATTGGTTTGGGATCTTTGGCAGAAATTAAGGAGATGTGGCTGCCTAGGTTTTGACTGGGCGTCCATCCGTGTAGTCCATGATAAGCAGGCGGCCAACAGGCATGACGAACCAGCAGAATTGGTTTGGACCAAGCAGTTAAAAAAGCCCAAGAATCATAAAGTGGGAAATGGAGTGTGACAGTGTAAAATGAGATATGGTGCGAGGAGACGACTAAATACAAGGCCTGAACGGTGCAATGGCCATGGGTTCATGAATGCGCCTGCTGGGTCTACAAAATTAGGGGTTTTACATTAAGGACACCAGGAATCCTCAACATAGGTATCTGACCTCATTGAGGACAGTTGTGAAAACAAGAAATAACATGAGCAGCTCTTAAATCACCGGGAAAATGAAAGTGGGTCCTGGGAGGCTGCAGACTCCCAGGGCAAAGATACAGAAAAGGTGATACAAATGGAGGAAGGGTTCCAAGAACCCACGGTTCACGGTCAGAACCTCTCAAGGATTCACTCCATGCCAGAAAGCTATCAAATGGATTAAAGACTTGAATATAATGTTCACAATTATTCAAATCCTCTCACAGAATCAACTCCCATTCTCCTAAACTAACCTTAAGTCTAATTCTGAACTTGAGCTGGAGAAAGTTATGGAAAACTCAGCAACCCAGACACGTGAAACACATTGCAAAACTGAGTTGACCTAAAGAAATGGGAATTTCTGTGGTAAAGAATCTTTTTTACCCAGTGTTTGCGGAACAGAGGGTGGGTTCTCATGTCTGCAATGACCCACTTGTAGTCTCGTTGGGACCAAAAGAGAAAAGACCAGGAAAAAGGATTCTGCTGAGGCGGTGATGGGCCCAGGACTCCGCCCCCTGAACTCAATCTGCTGGGCCTCCGCCAATGTATTTTCCTGAAACTCCCTCCCGAAGATGTACCTCTGCGCAGACTAACCCACCCACTCCTTAAGTTACAGTTTATGAAGATAGGATGTTTTGGTCACACTTGTTAGATAAGAAATGTCAACGAAATCTTGTTAAATTTCTCAATTTAAATTCAACAAATTTAAACAAAATTTAACAAAATGTCCTTTCCCCCTCTATCTTCACCAATAAAACTTCGGCACAAATCAAACTAAACAGAAAGTTTAAAAGCTAATTTGGAAAACAGTTAATAGGATGTGAAGGAAATTGGCGAGAACCTTAAGACAGTGTTTCTCCTCCTTTAGGAAGTTCATTAGCCTTTATTTTAGAAACCTAAATAGCTCTGTAAACCAAAACAGAATAAGTATCTCCAACTTATTCAGAAGCTGAATTTAAATTGAGAAATTTAACAAAATTCAATTTTTAGACTTCTTTATATACCTCTACAAAAGAATGCTATCTTGAATTTTGTCCTTTTTGGGGAGGAAGGGGATGAGGGGTAGAGTGTTTTAATAGAATTTACTTGTGTTAAGAGTACAAAAAGTGAAATTAAAGTTCACTCAAAAAATTCATTCACTCTTAATATATCATCTATTGGGGTTAGATGCTATTACACAGCTAATAACTTCATAGTCAGCAAATACTCCATTTTGCTCATTTAACATTTGACTCGGCTAACAAAAAGCATGTGGCCCAAATTGGCTTTGGGTGTATCCTGCATGTTTGTGTCCAGCAGAGACAGCAGCATGCAACATAAATGCTGTGCGTTCAGAAGCACCTTGATGGCTTCTCCACTAGAGAGCAACTTGCTCTTATAAAAGGAGCCCGTGACAGCCACGGAAGATGGCAGCGCCTTGTACGATCAGGCCATACAACATCTAAAGCAATCTAAGAACAGCCTTGTTTGTTTTAAAGCAGTCTACTAATCCACTGGGTCTAGTGCCTCCAATCAGACTAGTATGGTGTTGGAAATATCTATTACTGACACAGGAAAAGCCCATCTCTTAATGTGACAAAAAGGTGACAAAAAGGCTAAGTCTTCTTAATTAAAAAAGCTGAACCAGAATTAGACGGCTCACTGATCACAACTAAGCTTACTGGAATTCACTGTCTTTTGCACAGAGATAAAAGATAAGTGAGGAGAATATACCATCGATATTTGAGAAGCATATTTAATAACTGACCTCCTATTATCCTAACATTCCAATTCTAACTTTAGGGATTGAACTACATTAGGCAAATATGGTATTTCTGATTCCTTATAGTTCTTAGAGATACTTTGATTAGTTTTTATTTTTAGTGAGTTCATAAACAGCATCATTTCCCATGGGTTGAAAGAGTTTTTGCAAATCTCTTGCAAAGAGCTAGAGAAGTACACCCATCCAACTGCCCTTACCCAACCTTACCTTTGCAGCCAAGGGCAACACACTGTTGATTCATTTCCAATTTAATCCAGTTTAGATAAACTGACACTAAAAGTTAATCTTCAAATGTAAGAATGAAAGGTAAAATTTATAAAAGCTATGCCAAGATGACTGTCATCACTTATGGTGACAAAAAAACTAAGGCAAATTATAGAATGACTTTTTAAGAACTGAAGGACCTGTCCACCTGACCGTTAAGTCTAAATGTTAACCTATGAAATAATATAATGGAGCTCAGAAATCACCTGGATCCCACTAAAATGCAGGTTCTTTGACCTCACTTCCAAAGATTCTGAATATTAGGACTAAAGTAGAGCCTGGACATATATTTTGATAACACAGACCAAGATTTGAAAATAAGCACTCTCAAGATATTTTAATTAATGCAGCTTCCACACACAAAATCACTGGCATGAGTCATAAATTATGCTGTTATTCTCACATTAAACAACGATTTTCAACTTTTGGGGAAACCAGAAAACCTTCTGAGAAGCTATATGACCTTTCCCCCAAAATATGTTAAGACTTCAAACACAATAAGAGGTTCAACACACCTTCTGAAAATCCCAACTAAAGAAATCCAAGCTAGAACGGTACAACCTGGTTTCACACACTTGCATGCAAGTCAGGTGAAGTTCTAAGCTCAATAAACATTTGGGGTTACTTTATGCAAACTATCTTAAATAGTGGGCATAATTATACAAATTTCCTATAAGAATTAGTTGGCAGCATCCATAAAAATCCTTGGAAATGTCAGGCTCAGCAAGAATCACTACTTATCCTAAAATGTTATTTTCCTTCCTCAGAAAAAGCTTTAGTCATCATCAAGGTGAAAGTTCCTAACATACAGAGATGAAGAATCCTAGACATATGTAGCAATTAAAATAGGAATGTCCATAAATGCAAAAACTCATAACAGAATTGAAAATACTTTTTACAGTTAAATTAGAAATTACTTGAATTTTAACAACTTTAAATATCACATAATATAGCACATAACATTTTTCATGTAATCAGGATACAAACAGTGCATCTTGTGAAAACTGAAATAAACAAATCTTTAAAGTTAGACTAACAAATTTACCTGAACTATTTTTAGCAATCTCAATAGCTCATGTTTACACAGTATTTGCTAACTGGGTTTGTGAATTTTGATTAAGACTTTGTCTAGCACTATATTACCATCACTTCTACATCAGAATTGTGCCAGATAGAAATTCAGACTGTTTAGTAAAAATACTTTAACAAGTAGCTTTGTAATAAAACTTGACAAAAGTTCAACTCACTAAATGAATTAAAATTTTTTAGAACTCTGAGGTAGATAACACATTACGTAGTGGAAAAAGCTCCCCAAAAGCCCCTGTCCAGGAAGAACAAGGACATCAAGATGTTCTAAGCAATTTCCTGAACAGCAGGAAATGAAAAGCTGGAGACGCTGAGTTTTTGATCAGTTTACTTTTTTTCTGAACAGGCTTACTCATTATTAACTGATGAAAGATAACACACATATAATATTAAAAACTAGAATCTAATGGTTCTACTGTCATATTACTGTCAGTTAAATGCTCAAGTAGTAAAAAAGTTGATTTGGTTCCCTAGTTCTTTGGGGAATCTATCTGCTGGACCATTTTGAAACTACTTAACTTTTACTTTACATTATTACCATCAATTGTAGGTTAAGCAACTATATCCTCCAAGGCAAATCTCTGCCCAATTTCGTGCTGATGAAAATATTTTTTTCAGTTATAAAAGGGGTCTTGTTTCTTTCTCATGTCCAACTCATCCAAATGATTGTTTCAATCACATAAAAACATTAAATGTACTGGGGTCCGTCATGGGTTTCTGCTCCTGATGAAGAACTAGCAGACTATTTCTAAGTGCAATGTAACTGAAAACACTACATTGACTTCAAATTCATTTTAATGATATGTACAGGAGTTAACAAATTACACTTAAAACATAATAAGTTATGTCATTTCCACATAACTTATAATCATGCAACACTGCATGGTAAAAATAACAGCTTCATTCATATACAAAAAATAATTGTTTTGAGACTCATGATAGTATATCGAAATTTTTGACAGTAGCTTTTTGCAGAGTATTTTATAAAAATTTAAAGACCTGATTAGTCCGTTAATGAATTTTAGGAAAGAAAATGAACATTATTAGTAAAGTGAGATTATGAGCAATTTTTAAATTACACCAGGTACAGGGTTGAATGTAGTCTCATGAAATAAATGTTTGGTTAAGAAAATAGTTTTGAAAAAGATCTCATATTGAAGCTTTGTAATAATTTTGTCAAATCAGGTTATATAAATCAAGTCAAGTTTATTCAGTTAAAGAAAATATGCCTATTCTTTCTTATACTCATAAATATGTACTTATATAGTCTTTATATACAAGTGAAGAAAAGTTCAATGTAAAAAATATACTGCCAATCCACTTCCTATGGTTGAAATAGCTCTTTATCTATACATCAAGTTGCACTAATGGAAATGTCCAATTTAAATCACATTCAACCAGCATAAATATTTAAGCTGACTATTGCTGTAAACAATAGAGAAAAACAAATTCTTTTATTTCGTCACTGGGGTAACAAGCTATTTTTCAGCTTAGAATGCTACAGAAAGGCTCAACATTTAATGAAACCCAAAACCCACTAAACTTAAGAGTAAACAAAGTGAATGTTTTTCAAAGTGCATAATCTCTAACTCATCCACTCATAATATTTATCCAATTCCAGTTCATCAGCAAGGAAATAAAATGTACTTGGCTATAAAAAATACTAAGGGAATGTTATTTAAAAGGAAAGGCTATTTGGTAGACGTAACTACAAAAATAATTAGTTTAAATCTTTGTAAAGCTTTAATGCAAGGACATCAATTGGTATACTTTCTTTCCATAAACTTTAAAGCATGATCAATACCAACATTTTAAATTTCCACCTTTCAAGTGCTTAAAAAAAGTTGCAACAAAATGTCTCTTTAAAAATTAAGCAAGAAGAATGATCATGCAGGTGTTAATCTGCCAACACTGGGGACACTGGTGTCTGCACTGGCTGGTCACCTCTGGACCCACCGGCAGCAAGCACAGGGAAGGAATCGCTCTGAAACGCGGACGCAGGACAATGAGGCACGCCAACACTCTCATCCTCCCCAGGGTCTGAATCGGGGGTTGTAACTTCACTGTCCTGGAGCCCCAGGATCTCACAAACTGCTTGTGGCAATTCCTAAATACAAAAAATCAAACACAAAACCATCACTCACTAAAGGGAAAGAGTCGTCACAGAATGACATTTCTATTTAAGACTACACTGATTTCTGAAGCTGAACATGTATAATTGTTATGTACCCTCTCAAACCTGCCTTCTCTTCTCCAAATGAACTCCTAACCACTTTTTCCCATAAGTGGTTCCCTGATCTTCTATTCCGAATTAGTCACTCTCCACCCCACCCATCTAAAAAACACCATTTTCTAATATTCAGCATTTATTTCATTCTCCTTATTTTGTATTATCTTAGATGTTAAATGAGATCTTATTTACACCATCTTTCTCCCTCAATACACAAAGTTTCCTTAAAGGTAAGAAGTATCTCACTGACACGTTTTAAACAGATCAGCTATCAAACGTTTGTAGAACTGAACCAAAGGATTTGGAACCATGAATAATGACAAAGACGAAACAAGAATTATCATTAAGAAAAATCCAAAAGCCAAATAAATCAAAGTATAATGCCTTGGTTTGAATTCAGATCACAGTGTATCAAACTGCCTTTTTTCTAAAAGTTATTAAGAGCTTGACTGATAAAATGTAATGATATAGACTATTATTCACTTAATTATTTCTGAGTAGCACCTGTATTTAACATGAGGTCCATTCTGTGTATTTACTAATTCAATTGGGTAATACATCAATGCTTAGTTAAATTCTACAGGCTCTTCAGTTACTACAGAAACGTCTTTATTACTTTAGCCATTTTGCATCATTATGTTTTCTATCTAACATAATTAATCAGCTGTTTTCAATTAAGTGCTGTAAATCTATAATGGAAAACAAAATACTAGCCAACAATGCATTATGTCCGGCTTCAACTTGCTAAAACTGTCATTTATTTTACTTTTAAGAAAAATTATTTCTTGACTTCAGTCCACCAAAAACATACAAATAAAAAATCTTGCAATTATTTATAATACTGTATACCTTGCATTTTACCATCTGTAGAGAAATTGCTTCTGCCTTGCACAGTACATCTTCAACATCAATTTTCATGGACAGTTCATTGATATGCTAAAATGAATCAGTAAAAAAATGATAATCTAAACTGAAAGCACTACTACATTCTACTATGTAAATAATTTATTACCAACTATATTTCACTGCAGATAAAACCCTTAAAATAAAAATATTTACTACAAATAAACTGGAAATCCAATATATCTTTCACTAGATTATTTCAAGTTTTAAAGCTAAAAAATAGCAAGTAAGTTTATGGAACATTAAATCCAGCAGATATTCCCAGTCTACTATCTCAAAGTTATAAGCAAAAGACAATTATTTTTATAGAAAACTAGACTACATAAAAGAGCATTTGTTGAATTTCCTTTTCTTCCTAATTTAGCCAGGTAAAAATAACTGGCCAATAGGTATTTGCTGAACTGTCATTCTCATAGAGCCAGTCCCAGTACTAAGTGTTATTGATACAATTTAAGTTACTCACGGGATTCAATAAAGCTTCCAAAGCAATGTTTCGTACATGAAGAAGCCAAAATGTTAAAAATCTAAATTAAAGGAATAACTACCTTAAGTATTTCATTAAAGCCATAATGCTTTTCCATTATTTGCTGCTTTTCTGATTCCAGAATAGCACAACAGAGAAGAAGATGAAAATTTTTACATGGTAGTTCAGTCCACATTACCTATAAAAAATAGAACTATTTAGTAAACTATATCAATTCTAAAATATACTCCTCACAAATACAATGCTGAACTCTGAATGATTACTATACAAAGCAGAAGTTGCCTAGATGGGGCATTCCCTACTTTTCTAGTTAGGAAATGAAGGGTAGGGAAGTAAAGTCTTACCTTTACCTACAAAGTAATTAACATCAAGCTTAATTAACATTATGTAAGTATGATGAATGGCAAATGTGGCTCTTTGGGCAAGTGCCACAAGCAAATCACTGAGCCTGACCCACATGACAAACGGTATTAATCAAGGAGCCACACCCATGAAGTTTAAGGTTTATGGGTTAGAGGCATTTTCAGTATTTTCTGAACGTTCATGTTCTCACTTTTAAATCATTTTTAGTCCCTGAGGGAAAAAAGAGACAGGGGGGAAAGAGCTAAATCCTGGAAATAAAAAAACACTCAGTTGCATGAAGTCAAAATCATCCATAGATAGCTCTATGTTCAAAACATCGTATTATATAACACAGAGTGTCCCTGATGGTGACAAAGACTCAAGTAACTACCCAAAATTCATTCCCAAACACATAAAACATTTGATCAATAGCTGCAGTTCTTCCTAAATACAGGTAATGCCCTCAAGTTTAAGTACCTAATTCCTCTCTGGTTAATGTAAGATCTTAGCTGGAAAGACAAAAAGCCCTACATAAACAATACTATTAAAGCATACCTGAAATGATTTTACTTCTTTCACCAGGAGTAAATCAAGCTAAATCATTTTCATACTAAATCCAATTTTTGCAAGTTTAAGGTTTCATTAACAATCCCAATTTATTTGGTAAACAAAGATTGAGGGGTTGTTCTAGCTATGCGGTAGTAATATTCTCAATTCATCCTTTAAAAAGAAGTTGAGATACTAACAACAAAATTGACAAAATTTAAAACATGATTACAGGTCAAGAGCATGTGAGTCTTCCTTCTGATTGCAAACAAGGAAGCGATCCTCCGCAGTGATGGCCCTCCGGACGGAACATCACCTTCTCTAATGGAAGTACAGTCCCCAAAAGCATAGGAATCAACTTCCAGCTGTGAAAGTCCCAGAGGGCACTGTGGTATATAAGTCTATTTATTACCGAAATAGGTTGTCTCCCCGATTCTTTCCTTGGGAGAATTTCTGTAACTCCTTATTTTTATAAAGGTAAGATAGCAATCAGTCATTATATCAATATTCTATTTTAAAAGCACATTGATCTGTTAGCTTATTAACAGATATATGAGAAGAAAATAATTTTATTTTTCATCAAGAGTTGTCCAGGGAAAAAAATGGAATAAAAGAATATACACCAAAAATATGATCATGAATATCTTCTAGAGTGGGGGACAGGAAAATGGGATTCAGGTTGGTGATTAAAGAAGACATTAGCTGTATCTTTAATTTTTTCTTGGATAAAAAAGAGAAAAAACTAGAAATACGGAAAAATGCTTACATACGTTAAATATGGATGGTGGGATATGGGTGGGTGATATACATCACAATTATGTTCCATCTCAGCCTAAGTCATCAGCTAACATAATCAGGCCAGAGACAAAGCTGACTGCCAATGATTAAATGTGGCCTTTCTTACTGTTAGTGTGCCCATCCTGAAAATTAAAGATTTCTCACTTCTTCTTGAGAGCAATTTAGCAAAATCTACCAACAGTCTTAAAAACGGATTAGTCTTTGACTCAGAGGTATCAACAAATTTACTCTAAAGTCATAGTCAGAGGTATACATACAATTGTGTATATTAAGATATTTGCCTTAGTTAAATGTGATGTCCCCTGCAATACTGTTGGTGCAAACAAGCAATGTATCTATCAGGTAGGAACTACATAAATAGTTGTATATTCATGAAATGTTATATTATTCTTAGTATTCTACTTTAAATTTCTTTTAAAAAGAAAAACACAAGTCAGCTCCCTCCCAACACCTCAGAAACTACAAATAAAATGCCATCTCAACTGATGGGCCTGTCAAAACTTCCCTGAACACTATACAAATCTATAACATAACGTGGCAGAGTCTCACATAAAGTCAAGTTTCCCAAGGAAAAAACACAAGTAAAAATGGTCTACAGAATTGGTCTGGGAAGCCTACTGGCTCCAAATCTCATAAGGATTGTGATTTACAGAAAAAAAGTTCCCAAGACCACATATTTCAGTTCAAGATAAATCATTTTTAAGGAGCAACCCACAAAACCAACTGCATTTTGGAACATACTTGCTTTAGAAATTTCAGTTAGGCTATTACAATGCACTTATACCTTATAGATTTATTTTTTTCTATAATAAATATTAACAGTTGTATAATAATTTAAGAACTTACCTCCCATAATCGAAGAATATCTAGAAAACTAAATTCCCTTTTAAATCTGATTAAAAGCCATCTGAAGCAAAAATAAAGGTATCCAGAGTCTTGAGATTCTACACAGAAGGAAAAAAATATATATGGCTTACTCTCATGCTACTTATCTCATAACACAGTGACCTGCTTCAAATTCAAATTTTTCCATGCATCTTAGGCTATTAAAAGTCCTATGAATTTAATTGCCTTTTACTAATTCAATGAAACAATTCAAATTTACAGACTAACTTCTTTAAGGGAAAACCACCAAATAACAACAAATAATTCATTTAAGAATACACTGTTTTAAGCCACAATTATGCAAAGACATCCTGGTCCTACACTTTTATTCCTCAAAGTAATTTAGGCAATGCAGAAAAATACTTATGTCTTTAAAAGAGCTCTTTACATTTTTTTCTGTGTATTTTCCTACAATTTGCTGGATATAATTTTGATTCAATAAAATTACCTAGGTAACTGCAAAACCCACTGTCCAACAATCGAAGTAATGTACTTAGTTGAATTAGCTGGGTCTTCATGCCTTGCATTTGTTCTTCGAAATTCTGATGCTTTAAAAATAAATAAGTAACTGTTACAACATAAGTAATACTGAGTAAATATTTTATAGTACATAATCACTCATAAGTGATACGTAAGTGTAAGGACAAATGCTGGACTTACACCACACTGGTTATATTAAAAAAATCACAATAAATTAAAAAGCTAAAGCAACGTTAAAAAGGAAAGAGAATCCTTGATTTCAAACTATAGATTTTTTTTCCCCTCTATTCATTTGATTTATATAAAAAAGAACGCAGACTATTTACAATAGCCAAGATATGGAAGCAACCTAAGTGTCCATCAGTAGATGAATGGATTAAGAAGATGTGGTACATATACACAATGGAATATTATTCAGCCATAAGAAGAAAACAAATCCTACCATTTGCAACAACATGGATGGAGCTAGAGGATATTATGCTCAGTGAAATAAGTCAGGCAGAGAAAGACAAATACCAAATTATTTCCCTCGTTTGTGGAGTATAACAACAAAGCAAAACTGAAGGAACAAAATAGCAGCAGACTCACAGACTCCAAGAAGGGACTAGGGGTTACCAAAGGGGAGGGGTGTGGGAGGGCGGGTGGCGAGGGAGGGAGAAGGGGATTGTGGACTATCATGATTGGTGCACACGGTGTGTGTGGGGTCACGGGGAAGACAGTGTAGCTCAGAGAAGACAATTAGGGACTCTGTGGCATCTTACTACACTGATGGACAGTGACTGCAATTGGGTATGGGGGGGAGTCAATAGTAAGGGTGAATGTAATAACCACATTGTTTTTCTTGCGAAATCTTCATAAGAGTGTATATCAATGATACCTTAATAAAAAAATAAAATAACAAAAATAAACCCATTATGTTAAAATAAATTTAAAAAAGAGTGCAGAGGTAGCAGCTGTAGACTGATATACTTTACTTCCATTGTTAAGTATTCCTTCACCTTATCATATGAAATAAGATTAATTTTAGCTTTAACATGAATCCATTTTAAAGAATTAACTAGTTATTTCTTATATTTCATGACACAGGGAATCCGTGAAGTCAAAGACAGTTTTATGATAATACAAAAACACTATATGCATTTGTACTTTATAATCTCCCACAAGTGTAAAGGCCACATGATATGATATCACAAGATACTGAGTATAGGAGCAGATATGAAAACCCAACTGTCTTCTATTAAACTACATATTAAAGAAAATATAAAATGTAAAATAATACCTCTTCTCAGTAAATTTTGTTTTGGAAGAGTTATTTTTCATTAAAAAATTTTATGTATTACTGCTATTTTTAAATGAATTAATAATTTTCTAAATTTCACAGTGTGAATATTTTGTATGATAAACATCAATTGATATAATCCATATAAACAAATGCTCTCAGGGTCCTGAAAAATATTTCAAGGTATGAAGCAGTTCTGAGATCAAAGTTTGAGAACTGAGGCATATTACATACTTTTCAATCTTCCAGGCTGAGATTTCCCGAGCAACACTTCAGTCAGGGGATGGGCAGAAAAAGAAATGAAAGGCTTCCTGGATGATTCTGGTATCTTTAACTCTTATGCCCCAACCTGTCTATGGTGTCCTGCTGCCCAAACCTTTGTGAAAAGCTAAGAAGATCTCCTCCCTCATGCTTTTCTTCAGTTTTAGAGACATAACAGTGCTTTATTAGAAGCATCTATCAGATAAGAAGTCAGTCATTCTTGGTTAAAGGAAAACAAAATTCTAAAGGCTACCGATTCTCAATAAACTGATTTCTCATTAATGATCTAAAGAACTAGTTTAACAGACTAATGCAAGCCTTTGGGATATAGTTTCTTCACATTTACCACACATGGACCTGTAGGGGAAAGGCAGAATTAACTCTCTGATTAACAGCACATGACACAGCAAAAGGCTAGAGCTTGTCTGGGATTATCAACATGCCATAGTCATTGCTACCCCCCCCCCGCTACAAAAAGACTCATTCCCAAAAATCACAGAAGCCAACTTTGGAAAAGAAGTAGCCATTCCTGGAGAAGGAAAAATGAAAGCAACAATGGATATACAAAGGGCTTCAACTGTATCTGTAAATAAATACATGTGTGCATACATACCCATATGTATATATATTCATATACAGGGGAGGGAGGTGAGGAGGAGAGGAAGGGATTAAACTACATGGCAAAATGAACGGTAGGTATAAGAAAGTTCATAGTTCCATAATATTTCCATAATAGACAAAGTCTATGCCTAGGCCTACATCAAATGTGAGTATATATCAACAAAATAAATCTATGGACATTAGGTTCAGCCATCACAAAAGGAATAAAAACTTACATGAAATAAAGCTGTAAAAAAGGAGTCAAACAAGAGCAGATTTAAGGACACCAAAACAATAGCAATGCTGTAAAAAATAATTGTGCAGATTATTCTGATTGCAACATACTGCCCTTTCATTCAAATACGACCCCAAATAAGGTGTTATTAGACAATATATTAAGAGATCTTTTTAGAATAAAGACTAGTCAATCCAAAGATGATCCTCAATGGGAAAGGCCAACAGATGAAAACATTTACTGTGGAAAAAGACAAAGAACTTGAACCTTGATACACAAAAAAAATGAGAGACTGTGAAGTATACATTACAGATGTTTAGGAAGTAGTCTTACATTTGAAATTTAACTACATGCACATGTTTGCATGTGTGTGGTATCATAAACCAATATATTTCAATATGCCAATATTGGCTTAGTTTTATGAGAACTCTTACTGTAAAAACCAAGTGCAGTGTGTTCCTATTAATTCTTTGGGAACCTACAATAAGCCGAGCACTAAACTCAGCACCGGAGACCTCACGTTCTATAAAAATCTGTGGAGCAAAAACCTCGTATCAGGCATTAGGAAAATTCTGGAAATACACGAGAGACTAGTTAAACAAAACACGACCTCTCTATCAGGTAACATACTAGCTCTAGAATAAAGAGGATAAACAACAAAAACACAAGGAATTAAGACACAGTTTTTATACAGTTAGTATCAGTTGTACAGACCTTTATAACTAACGCCTCAGGTCCTAGAGTACTTAGGAGAAAACAAAACTAAGAAGGCAGGTAAAAATCAATCAATCAACAAGATAAGACAGACTGATTATTACCATATTACTGTAATTAATAATCTTTCCGAGGACTTCTGGGAGATGGCGACGTGAGCAGGGTGACGGAAATCTCCTCCCAAAACCATACATATTTGTGCAAATACAGCAAATACAAGTATTCCTAAAAGAGAGACCAGAAGATACAGTACAACAGCCAGGTTACAGCTACATCTGCGAGAACTCGGCACCTCACCAGGCGGGTAAGATACAAGGCCGCGAACCGGCGGGACCCAAGCACTCCCACACCCCAGCTCACCGGCGGGAGGAAAAGATTCAGAGCAGGGAGGGAGTGGGAGCACAGGACGGCTAAATACCCAGCCCTGGTGATCTGCACTGGGAGCACAGACACACACCACATCGGGTACTGGACATTAGAGAAACGGATGGGCAGGATCCGAGACAGAGACTGCAAGCAGGTCCCCACAGCCGGCTCCCCTGGGACAAAGAAAAGCAGGTGCTTTTTTAAAAGTCTTAAACAGACAAGAGCCTAACAGCGGAACAAAATCGTCATAGTGCACTCAGCTCAGCAGGCTGGGAATCTTGAGGTATTTCTGGCCCCCTAACCAGCTGCCGGGAAAGCAGCCCTGCTGAAGCCCCTCACGGCAATAAGCAGACTGCCAATCGTTCCCCCGGGGCCGGTGCTGCAAATGGTCCAGCGGATCCGCCACAGTTGCAGAACAGCGGGAGAGCGGCCCCGCCCACAGTAGCCACACAGAATCTCTTCCCAGCGGGCGCGCAGTTAACCGGGAAGGGCCGTAGAACCCAGAACAAGGTCCAGAAGGCACGAAGGGGAGCAGAACGAACCTGGCGTGACTGCAAACCCACACAGTGCTCTAGGCAACCCTGAGGGCAGCCCCACACACAGCAGCTCAGGGGATTATCGCAGAGACTGCCTCCCGGTGTGCGGGTAACCAGCACAGGCTGCGGAGCAGGGTAAGGAGAACAACAATCAGGAAGGGACTTTGTTCTCCCAGCTGACACAGGTGGCACCTGCCTGCGACCACTTCTATTGCCATGAAAAGACACAAGAATATGGTCCAGTCAAAGATCACCCAGACAACCCCAGAGAATTTAAACAATCTTCCTAAAAAAGAATTCAGAATAAAAGTCATAACCATGCTGATTGACCTACAGAGAAATATGCAAGAGCTAAAGGAGGAGGTCAGGAGGGACATTACAGAAATGAAACAATCGACTGACGGACTCAAGAGAAGACTGGACGAGGTGCAAGAGACTGTTAATGGAACAGATACCAGAGAAAAGGAGTACAGAGAAGCTGAGGCAGAGAGAGATAAAAGGATCTCTGGGAATGAAAGAATATTAAGAGAACTGTGTGACCAATCCAAACGGAACAATATTCGCATCATAGGGGTACCAGAAGAAGAAGAGAGAGAAAAAGGGATACAAAGCATCTTAGAAATAATTGCTGAAAACTTCCACAGGCTGGGGAAGGAAATAGTCTCTCAGACCATGGAAGCCCACACATCTCCCAATACAAGGGACCCAAGGACGACAACACCAAGGCATATAATAATTAAAATGGCAAAGATCAAAGACAAGGACAGAGTATTGAAGGCAGCCAGAGAGAGAACAAAGATCACCTACAAAGGAAAACCCATCAGACTACCATCAGACTTCTCAACAGAAACCTTACAGGCCAGAAGAGAATGGCACAATATATTTAACGCAATGAAACAGAAGGGCCTTGAACCAAGAATACTGTATCCAGCACGATTATCATTTAAATTTGACGGATGGATTAAACAATTCCCAGACAAGCGAAAGTTGAGGGAATTTGCCTCCCACAAACCACTTCTACAGGATATCTTAAAAGGACTGCTCTAGATGGAAGCACTCCTAAGGCCAAAGAGATGTCACCAGACAAAATAAATTCATAGCAAAGAAAGCAGACTATCCAAATACTAACTAAAGGCAAAAAATAAAATCAACTATCCATAAAAACAGTCAAAGGAAACGTAAAAGAGTACAGAATAAAACACCCAGCATATAAAGAAGTGAGGAGGAAGAATAAGAAGGGAGAGAAATAAAGAATCATCAGACTGTGTTTATAACAGCTAAACAAGAGAGTTAAGTTAGACTGTTAGATAGTAAAGAGGCTATCCTTGAACCTTGGTAACTACGAACCTAAAGCCAGCAATGGCAATAAGTACATATCTATCGATAATCACCCTAAATGTAAATTGACTGAAAGCACCAATCAAAGACACAGTGTTACAGAATGGATAAAAAATCAAGACCCATCTATATACTGCTTACAAGAGACTCACCACAAACCCAAAGATATACACAGACTAAAAGTAAAGGGATGGACAAAGATATTTCATGCAAACAACAGGAGAAAAAAGCAGGTGTTGCAGTACTTGTATCAGACAAAATAGACTTCAAAACAAAGAAAGTACCAGGAGATAAAGAAGGACATTACATAATGATAAAGGGGTCAGTCCAACAAGAGGATATAACCACTATAAATATATATGCACCCAACACAGGAGCACAGACATATGTGAAACAAATACTAACAGAATTAAAGGAGGAAATAGAAAGCAATGCATTCATTTTAGGAGACTTCAAAACACCACTCACTCCAAAGGACAGATCAACCAGACAGAAAATAAATAAAGAAACAGAAGCACTGAGCAACAACTGGAACAGATGGACCTAACAGACATCTACAGAACTCTATACCCAAAAGCAGCAGGATACACATTCTTCTCAAGTGCATGTGGAACATTTTCCAGAATAGACCACATACTAGGCCACAAAAAGAACCTCAGTAAATTCAAAAAGATTGAAATTCTACCAACCAACTTCTCAGATCACAAAGGTATGAAACTACAAATAAATTGTACAAAGAAAACAAAAAGGCTCACAAATACATGGAGGCTTATCAACATGCTCCTAAATAATCAATGGATCAATAACCAAATTAAAAACAGAGATCAAGCAATATATGGAGACAAATGACAACAGCAGCACAAAGCCCCAACTTCTGTGGGACGCAGCAAAGGCAGTTCTAAGAGGAAAGTACACAGCAATCCAGGCCTATTTAAAGAAGGAAGAACATTCCCAAATGAATAGTCTAAAGTCACAATTATTGAAATTGGAAAAAGAAGAACAAATGAGGCCCAAAGTCACCAGAAAGAGGGACATAATAAAGATTAGAGATGAAATAAATAAAATTGGAAGAATAAAATAATAGAAAAAAAAATCAGTGACACCAAGAGCTGGTTCTTTGAAAGAATAAACAAAATAGATAAACCCCTTGCCAGACTTATTAAGAGAAAAAGGTAATTTACACACATAAACAGAATCAGAAATGAGAGAGGAAAAATAACGACACACCCCACAGAAATACAAAGAATTATTAGAGAATACTATGAAAATCTAAATGCTAACAAACTGGAAAACCTAGAAGAAATGGACAACTTCTTAGAAACATACAACCTTCCAAGACTGACCAAGCAAGAAAAAGAAAAACTAAACAGACCAATCACCAGCAACGAAATTGAATCGGTAATCAAAAAAACTACCCAAGAACAAAACCCCCAGACCTGATGGATTCACCTCTGAATTTTACCAGACATATAGAGAAGAAATAATACCCATTCTCCTTAAAGTTTTCCAAAAAATAGAAGAGGAGGAAATACCTCCAAACTCATTCTATGAAGCCAGCATTACTCTTATACCAAAACCGGGCAAAGACCTCATCAAAAAAGAAAATTACAGACCAATATCCCTGATGAACGTAGATGCAAAAATACTCAACAAAATATTAGCAAACCGAATTCAAAAATACATCAAGAGGATCATACACCATGATCAAGTGAGATTCATCGCAGGGATGCAAGGATGGTACAACACTCAAAAATCCATCAACATCATCTACCACATCAACAAAAAGAAGAACAAAAACCACATGATCATCTCCATAGATGCTGAAAAAGCATTTGACAAAATTCAACATCCATTCATGATAAAAACTATCAACAAAATGGGTACAGACGGCAAGTACCTCAACATAATACAGGGCATATATGACAAATCCACAGCCAACATCATACTTAACAGCCAGAAGCTGAAAGCTTTTCATCTAAGATAGGGAACAAGACAGGGATGCCAGGGATGCCCACTCTCTCCACTGTTATTCAACATAGTACTGGAGGTCCTAGCCATGGCAATCAGACAAAACAAAGAAATACAAGGCATCCAGATTGGTAAGGAAGAAGTCAAACTGTCACTATTTGCAGAAGACATGATACTGTACATAAAAAACCCTAAAGACTCCACTCCAAAACTACTAGAACTAATATCTGAATTCAGCAAAGATGCAGGATACAAAATTAACACACAGAAATCTGTTGCTTTCCTTTGCTTTCCTATACACTAAAAATGAGCTAACAGAAAGAGAAATCAGGAAAACAATTCCATTCACAATTGCATCAAAAAGAATAAAATACCTAGGTATAAACCAACCAAGGAAGTGAAAGACCTATACCCTGAAAACTACAAGACACTCAAGAGAAATTAGAGAGGACACTAACAAATGGAAATTCATCCTATGCTCTAGGATAGGAAGAATAAATATTGTCAAAATGGCTATACTACCTAAAGCAATCTACAGATTCAATGCAATCCCTGTCAAAATACCAACAGCATTCTTCAATGAACTGTAACAAATAGTTCTAAAATTCATATGGAACCACAAAAGACCCTGAATAGCCAAAGCAATCCTGAGAAGGAAAAATGAAACAGGGGGAATTACGCTCCCAGACTTCAAGCTCTACTACAAAGCTACAGTAATCAAGACAATTTGGTATTGGCACAAGAACAGACCCATAGACCAGTGTACAGAGTCCAGACATTAACCCAAGCATATACAGTAATTAATATACGATAAAGGAGCCATGAATATACAATGGGGAAATGACAGCCTCTTCAATAGCTGGTGTTGGCAAAACTGGACAGCTACATGTAAGAGAATGAAACTGGATTACTGTCTAACCCCATACACAAAAGTAAACTCAAAATGGATCAAAGACCGGAAAGTAAGTCATAAAACCATAAAACTCTTAGAAAAAAACATCAGCAAAAATCTTTTCGAGATAAACATGAGCAACTTCTTCATGAACATATCTCCCCAGGCAAGGGAAACAAAAGCAAAAATGAACAAGTGGGACTATATCAAGCTGAAAAGCTTCTGTACAGCAAAGGACACCACCAGTAGAATAAAAGACATCCTACAGTATGGGAGAATATATTTATAAATGACATATCCAATAAATGGTTGACATCCAAAATATATAAAGAACTCATGCACCTCAACAAGCAAAAAGCAAATAATCCAATAAAAAAATGGGCAGAGGATCTGAATAGACACTTCTCCAAAGAAGAAATTCAGATGGCCAACAGGCACATGAAAAGATGCTCCACATCGCTAATCATCAGAGAAATGCAAATTATAACCATAAAGAGGTATCACCTCACACCAGTAAGGATGGCCAACATCCAAAACACAAGCAACAACAAATGTTGGCGAGGATGTGGAGAAAGGGGAACCCTCCTACACTGTTGATGGGAATCTAAATTAGTTCAACCATTGTTGAAAGCAGTATGGAGGTTCCTCAAAAAACTCAAAATAGAAATACCATTTGACCCAGGAATTCCACTCCTAGGAATTTACCCTAAGAATGCAGGTGCCCAGTTTGAAAAAGACAGATGCACCCCTATGTTTATCGCAGCACTATTTACAATAGCTAAGAAATGGAAGCAATCTAAGTGTCCATCAGTAGATGAATGGATTAAGAAGATGTGGTACATATACACAATGGAATATTATTCAGCCATAAGAAGAAAACAAATCCAGACATTTGCAACAACATGGATGGAGCTAGAGGGTATTATGCTCAGTGAAATAAGCCAGGTGGAAAAAGACAACTATCAAATGATTTCACTCATATGTGGAGTATAAGAACAAAGAAAAAAACTGAAGGAACAAAAACAGCAGCAGATTCACAGAACCCAAGAATGGACTAACAGTTACCAAAGGGAAAGGGATTGGGGAGGATGGGTGGGAAGGGAGGGACAGAGGGAAAAAGGAGCATTACGATTAGCAGATGTAATGTAGGGGGGGCACGGGGAGGGCTGTACAACTCAGAGAAGACAAGTAGTGATTCTATAACAACTCACTACAGTGATGGACGGTGAGTGTAATGGGGTTGGTAGGAGGGGACCTGATGAAGGGGGTAGTTTAATAACCATAATGTTGCTTATGTAACTGTAGATTAATGATACATACATACATACATACATAAATGAATGAATGAATGAATAAATAAATAAATATTAAAACAAATAATAATAATAATAATCTTTCATAAGAATCCAAAAACATTCATTCATGGTGAAGGACTACATAACTTGAATA
Organism: Phataginus tricuspis; assembly: GCA_029783875.1. Taxonomy (NCBI): domain Eukaryota; kingdom Metazoa; phylum Chordata; class Mammalia; order Pholidota; family Manidae; genus Phataginus; species Phataginus tricuspis. The sequence goes on along the minus strand of JAQQAC010008719.1, from coordinate 1,888,459 downwards.
TTGATTAATTTAATACCAAAAGATTTAAAAGCTATCAAATGTTATCAAAAATACATTTGAAAAAGGAGTAACAGAAAGAAATGAGGATGAGTTAAAAACATGGATAAGAGATTTGAAGAACTAGATCTAAAGAGTGGGAAAAACTGGAATTGAAAAGAATAACTGGCAAGCAAGAATGGAAGAACAGAAGTAATCAGGAAAGAGAAGCTTGCCACTTTCAAATTTCACTTTTGCATCCCAGAAACTCTTGAGCTAAATAAACCTCATATCACCGGGAAATGTTATATATGATTATACATTCAAAATCTGTATCCCCCTGCAAGCAAGGCATTCCAGTGTCTGACATGAAAGGCTCAGAATCACATATATTAGTTTTATTTTGAAACAATAGTGATCTAAGTAGTCAGGTCTTTGGATTTCATATGCCTTTATCTACTCTTAGCCCCTCCGCTTTTTTTCTAATAGATTACTTGAGAAGACTATTCTATTTTATTTCCCTGTTAATACTCTCTCTGTACTACTGTCCCAGAACTCTAAGATATGTCAATGAGATAAATGTTCTTCATAATTTCATATATATATATATATATATATATATAGACATAGTTCAACTCTAATAATCACATGTTTCTGAGAAAACAACAGTGAATTACTAAGCAACTGTCAGCATTACAAATAGTTCAAACACATCTGGAGAAAAATCAGTTACTATAATGACAAAGTCCAAAATGTTCACAAAAGGCAAGGATATTACTTGGAATGACTAAGCTTTATCTCTGAAACAGACGATATGAAAGTCCAACTACTTCACAAGAACTGAAATCACGCATTCCATCAATATCCATAAAGACTCATGGCTCCTCTGTGGAGCACAAGCATTTACCGATATTAAATCCTGATTAGTCCTATGTTATAGGCACTATCTACTTTTTGTATTAAAAACAATGCCAGTGTTACCAAGCCTCTTGAAAAGGCTATTTAAAAAGAATGAAACATATGAATGACATGGAGCACTTTTTTAAGTTCCATCATAATTGGTTAAATATAAACATCATTCTTATATAATAGGATTACACAACTAAATTTTCAAAATTAGTTTGACTAAAGGAAGGAAACCCTATTCTTACCATTTGGTCCATGTAGGAGGCAAAGCACCAGAAAGCATCCACTTCATTTTCCATCACATATAAAAGAGGGGAAAGTAAGTCACTCATTCCCTGCACATATCCTAAGAACAGAAAAAAAAATCATGTCGGTGAAAACCTAAACTTACGTATCTCTCTGTGCACGCCACCACCATTTTGCTTAGAATTAATCTTTTCTTTGATTTCAGAAGCTGGTAGATAGCAAAGTTCATCAAGAAAAGAAAAGAAATGTGGAGGAGGCAGTCCAACAATCAGATGAGAAGATGAAGGACTTCAGACTGACAAGCCAAACTGCTAATATGTGTCTTAGTGTAGATAGCATGATCAGGAGTGGTACTATTAAAAAATAATGTGCAAAAGCATTATGAGAAAGAGAGGTAAGGAGGAAACTCAGAGGAACAACAAATGTAAGCATACATACTCAAAGGAGATTTGAAAAGGAATAGGCAGAGAAGTAAAGGAAAAAACACCAAGGTGGAAAAGTTGCGAAAGTCAAGTGGAAAAACGTTTCAAGGCCAGAGTTGTCAACAGCACCTCACTGCCAGTGCCATGAACACGCCAAGTGAAATAAGAACTAAAAGGGTCTAACTGATTTAGTGACCAAATCATTGGTCACCTAAACAAAAGGAGTCACAACAAAATTATACACCACCTTTAAATGGGCATATCTATGTTCTCTCTCTCTTTACTTGTTACTCTGTACTCAACCAGCACTAACAAGTGGGTTTAATCCAGTCAATACTTTGTACCTAAAAACTACTACTTTAACCACTCTTCTGTTAATGTTGTTATAATTTCTCAGTCATGACACTAATTACAGCCCATGATTCAAAGAAAAATTTTCTTTTGGAAAAAGGTTTTCGGGGGAAGTTAGAGAATCAGGCCCCTCAATTAAAGCCGAAAAGTCTCAGTTTTGCTTTCCACCTGAACGTATCACACTCCTTGTCTTTTAATTTCATCTCATAAACCCTCAATTTTCTTAACTGTTTTACAATTAAATTTCAGACTTAAGACGTAGGTTCTTTAACCAACAAAGAGACGAAAGCCATACTAAATAAGCCTTTTCAGGTACATATTATCATTCATCTTTGGTAACTGTTATACATTTGTTAAAGTTCAATGGAGATTTTTTTTCCAATGGTAGCTTGGGAAGTCTGTGGAAAATACAGTCTTTCGTTCGCAGAGCCAAAGCTTACATTTTTATCATTCACCAAAATCTATGTGCTTTTGTTATAGTAGGTAAATAGACATGAGCAGGGAGGGATCTGGGGACTTTGGCTGGTGTTTACATTCAGTTAGATGCTTTTTTATATTCCAAACATACCATGTAAACTGTTCTTGGGGGATGTGAGGAGGGAGGGTGTAGACATCAGACCTGCCCAAACCAGCTGGTTCCAACATGGATGAGAAGTTTACCCTGACTTCCCCTCAAAGTTCATTAGATGCTCATTAGCATACTGAAAGTCACACCCCTTGGTGCCATGACAGTTCAAAGACAGACCATCTAAGGACAAAGAGGGCATCAACCTATTTCCCGGAAATCTGCCCCCCATTCTGAGAAAACCCCATCTACCCCGGTGAACAGTCCACCTCCTACTTACAGTCCAGCTGTAAGACCACCCAGCCAGAACCCCACCACGCTGCTCACCTCTGGAACATGCCCACAATTCCTCCCTGACTGTGTACTTTGCTGTATTAAACTTCTTTCTTTGTACCTTCTTGACCAGCTCATGAATTCTTTCTCAATCAGAACCAAGAACCCTGTCCCGGGTTGAGGTCTCACCTAGCGCACAGAGAGATGTCCCCAGATTGGATTGCTCAACAACATTCTGAAGCCATTTAAAGAGTATATATTTTTAAAGGGAAGAGGGTATTTCCACTAGAAATGATACACTACCCTACATCATTCTTCCTATTATGGAAGAAAACTAAAAATGACCTCCTTAGGCACATGTTGTGAATTATTCAATTACTAATTTAGTTTTGTTTTTCAATTTGACATTCTGTCCCAAATCCATGTTTCTTCACTGAACTGTAATGTTTCACCTACAGGTCACCATTATTCTGTGAAGAAAAAAAAAATGGCTTCTAACTTCATGTCTTCTTATTAGTGCTAATGTGTACTTTTTGAATTAATGGAGAACTTGCCAACACTGGTATGTAGTTGCTACAAAGTTCTCAAATGCTTCAGAAGTTTCACATTTTGTAAGTCCAGAATAAAAGTTTAGAGTAAAAAAAAAAAAAAAAGACCTCAGGAAGCATGGAAGCCAAAGTCTCTCAGATTAAATGTAAAACAGAGAGAGGCCCTCAGATCACTTGGGGATCTCCTTACAAATGAAAAGTCTGGCTCTATCTGCTCTGAGCCTGTCCTGCATCATCTACTGCTATGCCCTGGCCCTACCAACCTCCTACGTCTACACTCTATCCTGTAAAAAAGTGTGGCTCTACCCACATTAGCCCATGGGGGGCATCCAAGTATTACAGTACCAGACAGTGGAGTAACCAAAATATTTGAAGAAACTGCCCCAAAAAATGGCATGTTACGTGATCTAAATGTGAGCATTTCTACACATTTATTATAGATGCCTTTTAAAATAATGCACACTTGAGATGATCAATTTCATGTGCCAACTTCAGAAGACCATGAGCTGCCCAGATGTGTGGTTACACACTATGTCGGGAATGTCTGTAAAGGTGTTTCTAGAAGAGACTAGCATTTCAATGGTGAACTGATTTAAGCAAATGGCCTTCCCCAATACAGGTGGGCACCATCCAATTTCTAAGGATCTGAACAGAACAAAAAGAGTAAAGAAGTCTGAATTTGTTCTCTGCTTAGGTGCGTGAGCTGAGCCATTGATCTCCTGCCTTCAGTGCTAGGCCTCCGGCTCTCCTGGGTCTCCAGCTTACAGACAGCAAACTGTGGGACTTCTCAGTCTCCATAACCCTGTAAGTCAATACCTTAGAATAAATCTTTCTCCTTTTTTTCATTCTCTCTGTGTGCATATATTAAAAATACATATATACACACATATATAAAATCTTAATGGTTTTTCTATGGAGAGTCCTGACTAACACAACACTTTTAAGAAAAGGAGTAGGTTCGAAAACTGGATTGTTAACATCAGAACTTTCCTTCATTGCACTGACACAGTGAAAGCAATACCAAAATAAAGGCTAAACCAATTAAAGAATGAAAGAAATCTGATCTGAAATCAACAAACTGCAAAAGAGTACTTTACTGAGTCTGACTCCATATATTCTATAATAGAAATATTTCAAAGTGTGCTATCCAAAAGATTTACAAAGCACCTTTCCTCTGGGAGGGGAGTGCTTTATTATAAAGTTATAATGAATAAAAATTTCTAAGCATATCATTTAATCCTCTAAGTCAGCTTTCATATGGGATAACTACCATATTTCTTCTATAAATCTTAGCTGAAGCAAATAGTCAAATTAATCTTCATATTCCGGCTTATTTTATCTATTTTATTTTATACATGATGTCCACTGGAGTAGATCATGAGTTGTGGGCGTGGAATTAATGTACAAATTCATTTTAATTAAAGACTAAAGCTATTTAAATTAGCTTTCAGTGACACTCAGATTCTGCACTAGTGCTGACTGATACACATCTTAATCAGCATACAACAATTTCTGAAGGAGATCCCTAAAATTATTCTCACAGCAAATTTGTTTCAGTGGGGAAGGGTGAAAAATGAACTTATCATCTGGTGTACACATTTTTACACTGAAAAAAATTTTTCAGTTATATATAGGTCAATTTCCCAGGTTAACTAAAGCTCAGCCCTTAAAGGAACAAAAAAAAATCTTAGGAGTTGGAAATAGTTTTGTTTTAATTAGCCCCTCCCTGCCTTCTTACCCATAATATTTTGAGTATAATTTAACCTTTTATTGGTTATTCAGGACTATCACTATGAATATACACTGTAAAACAGATACCTCCCAGAGAGACGTCCTAGGTATAGTGTCTTTGCACTACTAAAAATTACTCTTCCCTGAGTTTTTCCGGCTGCTTTTGGTAATGTTTGTCTCCTTCCTCACTATTAATGACATTGTATTCAATGCAAATACACCTATATGTCAGCTAAAGGCTAAGAAGCAAAACAACTCAATAGGATAGAAGCACTTCTAAGAGGTAATGTATAACCCAGATTACTTCATTAGGAGTAAAGAGGCAGAAATCGGTCCACTACTTAATGAAAACCACCTTGGTACTCACAAGGTCAGAGTTCTTAATGGGAACTTTGGCTGTGTTTCAGAGAACTTAAATAACTGACTAGAAAGAATGTGTGGTTAATATAAACAAATGAAGACAGCAACTCAATTCATCCAATTAGCTGGTCTGGGACTATGACCTGAAAAAACTGAGCATTCAGGAACTCCTAAAAATTTGCATGAATTCTCACCTCACAACTACCATCTGAGAGTACAGAGCAGTGCCTCTTTCTCCTAGAAGCACGGCCCATGCCCACAGTGGTGACAGAAACTCCAGCGACTGCAGTCAGGTGCTGCGTGTGAAGAGGGAAGAGCGCCAGCCTGACAGAAGACCGGGTCTCTACTGCCAGCCCAACACGCACAACTTGTGCAAACTTAAGCCGCTCTCTGAATCCATATAACATAATTCAGAAGGTGGGGGTTGTTTCCCCACTTCTTCAAAAGGCTATTAGAATGCTACTACTTGAGCTAGTAGTTAAAAGCAGTGTCCTATACAGATGTCACTGCAGTTCCCTCAAAAATTTAAAATATCCACACTTTGCTACAGTGAGTTTACTGTGGTAACCCAATGCTCCCCAGGCACAATCTGGGAATGTTTACTTACAGTCAGTATATACACTGCCAAGTAGAACTGCACTCTGTAACCTGAAAAGCACTCTACCAACGTTTCCATGATTCAACTTGAGGTTCACTATAGGTGTGCACGTAGGACTGGCTATATTTTACGTTTTAAAAGGAAATCTGTGATTTTCAACTTACTGTCACCAAACAGTGTGATGCCTCAAGATCCACAACAGAGTTTACATATTCCCCTAACTCACATAAAAGAAGCCAAGAGGAGGAATATGGTGGCGTGAGTAGGGCGACAGAAATCTCTGCCCAGAACCATATATATTTTTGAAAAATACAACAAATACAACTACTCCTAAAAGAGAAACCAGAAGATACAGTACAACAGCCAGGCTACATTTACATCTGCAAGAACTCAGCATCTCACAAAAAGGGTAAGATACAAAGCCGTGATCCGGTGGGACCCGAGTACTCCCCCCACCCCAGCTCACTCATGGGAGGAAAAAAATCAGAGTGGGGAGGGAGTAGAAGCACAGAACTTCTAAGTAACCAGCCCTAGTAATCTGCACCGGGAACACAGATAGATACACACTGCATGGTGTACTGGATATTAGAAAAAGGGAAAAGTAAAATCTGAGACTGAGACTGCGAGCGGGTCCCCACAGCAGGCTTCCCTGGGACAAAAGAAAAGCGGGCACTTTTTTAAAGTATTAAAGGGACAAGGGCTTAACAGCTGGACAAAATCGTCCAGGCACAGCAGGCAAGGAATCTAAAGGAACTTCAGGTGCCCTAACCCCCTGGGGGTGACGCAGCCCCGAAGCCCCTCACAGTGATCATAAGCAGCCTGCCATTCATCCCCCCCCCTCCCCCGGCAGGCGCTGCAAGGAAACCAGCTGACCTGCCACAGCTGGAAAACAGCCCCGCCCACAGCAACCACACAGAGTCTTCTCCCAGCGCACAGCTAACTGGGACAGACCCAGCACAGACAGCAGAAGCCGAAACAAGGTCGGGAAGGCACGAACGGGCGCTGTTCCCACAGGAGAACACACCCAGCACGTCTGCAACCCCCTGCAGGGCTCTAGGCTATCCCGAGGGCTGCCCCGCCCACGGCAGCTCAGGGGATTATCCCAGAGACTGCTCACAGTGTGTGGGCAACCAATACAGGCAGCGGAGAAGGGCAAGGCAACCAGCAAGCAGGAAGGGACTTTGTTCTCCCAACTGACACGCACACCACCTTGTCTACGACCACTTCTATTGCCATGAAAAGGCAGAAGAATCTGGACCAGTAAAAAATCACTCAGACAACCCGAGAAAGAAGGCCTAGGGGGATAGATACAACCAATCATCTGGAAAAAGAAATCAAAACAAAAATCATAACCATGCTGATGGACCTGCAGAGAAATATGCAATAGCTAAGGGATGAAGTCCAGAGGGAGATAACAGAAATGAAACAATCCATACAAGGTCGTAAGAGCAGACTGGACAAGGTACAAGAGACTGTTAATGGGATAGATATCAGAGAACAGGAATACAGAGAAGCTGAGGCAGACAGAGATAAAAGGATCTCTAGGAATGGAAGAATATTAAGAGAACTGTGTAAACAATCCAAATGGAACAATATTCACACTATAAGGGTACCAGAAGAAGAAGAGAGAGAAAAAGGGATAGAAAGCATCTTTGAAGAAATAATTGCTGAAAACTTCCCCAGGCTGGGGAAGGAAATAAGTCTCTCAGAGCACGGAAGCCCACACATCTCTCAATACAAAGGACCCAAGGACGAGAACACCAAGACATATAATAATTAAAATGGCAAAGGTCAAAGACAAGGACAGAGTATTAAAGGCAACCAGAGAGAGAACAAAGATCACCTACAAAGGAAAACCCATCAGACTATCATCAGACTTCTCAACAGAAACCTTACAGGCCAGAAGAGAATGGCATGATATATTTAATGCAATGAAACAGAAGGGCCTTGAACCAAGAATACTGTATCCAGCACGATTATCATTTAAATTTGAAGGAGGGATTAAACAATTTCCAGACAAGTAAAACTTGAGGGAATTTGCCTCCCACAAACCACTTCTACAGGATATTATAAAGGGACTGCTCTAGATGGAAGCACTCCTGAGGCTAAATAGATGTCACCAGAGAAAACAAAATCACAGCAAAGAAAGCAGACCATCCAAATACCAACTAAAGGAAAAAATAAAATCAACTATCCACAAAAGCAGTCAAAGGAAACACAAAAGAATACAGAATAAAACATCTAATATATAAAGAATGGAGGAGGAAGAATAAGAAGAGAGAAAAAAAGAATCATCAGACTGTGTTTATAATAGCTTAATAAAAGAGTTAAGTTAGACAGATAGTAAAGAACCTACCCGTGAACCTTTAGTAACTACGAATCCAAACCCTGCAATGGCAGTAAGTACATACCTATCAATAATCACACTACATGTAAATGGTCTGAATGCACCAATCAAAAGACAGAGTCACAGAATGGATAAAAAAAGCAAGACTCATCTATATGCTGCTTACAAGAGACTCACCTCAAACCCAAAGAAATACACAGACTAGAAGTAAAGGGATGGACAAAGATATTTCATGCAAACAATAGGGAGAAAAAAGCAGGTGTTGCAGTACTTGTATCAGACAAAATAGACTTCAAAACAAAGAAAGTAGCAAGAGATAAAGAAGGACATTACAGAGATTCAAGATGGCAGCGTGAGAGATGAGATGGAGAACTCCTCCCAAAACCACAAATAGTATAAAAATACAGTTAATTAATACAACTAACCCTAGAAACAGCAAGAAGAAAGAAGGCTGAACCAGACTGCATACAGACCTCATCAACAGAGCAGACCTCACAAAACAGGATAACATACGAAAGCCTTAATCTGGTGGGACCCAAGTCCTTCCCCCACCCCAGCTCACTAGCCGGAGGAAGAGAAAGAGCAGGGACGGGGTGGAGGCCTAGGACTGTTGTACACCTAACCCTGGAGATCTGCTTTGTGAGCAAATCTATATTGTGTGGTGCTCTGGACATTGGGGAGCTCGGACAGGTGGAGTGCTTGAGAGACTGCTATTCCAGCTGTTTGTGGAGGAGGGAATCCACACCCAGCCACTCTGAGGCAATCTGAGAGGCTTCCTACTAGCGAGAGGGATGCCAAAGGGGCAGGGTTTGCACGGAGCTTGCTGCACGGAAGAAAGGAGAGCTGGACAAGGCTGTCTGGGCATGCTCTGCCAAGCTGGTTGGGAACTTTGAGGAGCTTCAAGTGCTCTATCCCCCTGGCTGCCTGCTCAGCTTCTAGGCCCCCCACTGTGACATGCAGCCTGCTGCACCATCCTCCTAGCCTGCCAGCACCAGTTCGCAAACTGGCAGTCACGATGCTGGTGTCAGGCCAGCCAGAGGGAGTCCCCACCTACAAGAGCTAGAGACGCAAAGCACAGAGGCTTACACCTGTGTGCTTGGCCCCCTGGTTCTAACAGTGGAGACAGGCACTGCAGACAGGAATCAGGAAACATATCTTCCCTCCCCCCAGGCACCAGCTCTGCTCCCCTATGACCCCCAACCTCACTCTAGGGGCTGAGCAATTCCAGAGACTGGAGCTTCTGTGCACTAGTGGGCACCACACAGAAATATGAAATGACAAAAGAACAGGGTTCAGACCAAAATCTCACAAACCCCAGGAAAAGAGCCAAATGAAACAACTCACCAATCCTCCTGAAAGAGAGCTAAAAATAAAAATTGTAAACATGCTTATGGAGGTACAGAAAAATATTCAAGAACTCAGGAATGATTTTTTTAAGTCGGAGATTCAATCATTAAGAAATTTCATATCTGAAATACATTCATTTATACCACTCACTCCAAAGGACAGATCAACCAGACAGAAAATAAATAGACAGAGGCACTGAACAACATATTAGAACAGATGCACCGAACGGACATCTACAGAACACTCCATCCAAAAGCAACAGGATATGCATTCTTCTCAAGTGCACATGGAACATTTTCAAGAACAGGTCATATACTAGGCCACAAAAAGAACCTCAGTAAATTCAAAAAGACTGAAATTGTACCAACCATCTTCTCAGATCACAAAGGTATGAAACTACAAATACATTGTACAAAGAAAATAAAAAAGCTCAAAAACACATGGAGGCTTAACAACATGCTCCTAAACAATCAATGGATCAATAACCAAATTAAAACAGATATCAAGCAATAAATGGAGACAAATGACAACAGCAGCACAAAGCCCCAACTTCTGTGGGACGCAGCGAACGCAGTTCTAAGAGGAAAGTATATTGCAATCCAGGCCTATTTAAAGAAGGAAGAACAATCCCAAATGAATAGTCTAAAGTCACAATTATTGAAATTGGAAAAAGAAGAACAAATGAGGCCCAAAGTCACCAGAAGGAGGGACATAATAAAGATCAGAGAAGAAATAAATAAAATTGAGAAGAATAAAACAATGGAAAAAAATCAATGAAACCAAGAGCTGGTTCTTTGAGAAAATAAACAAAATAGATAAACCCCTAACCAGACTCTAAGAGAAAAAGAGAATCTACACGCATATACAGAATCAGAAATGAGAAAGGAAAAATCACAACAGACACCACAGAAATACAAAGAATTATTAGAGAATACTATGATAATCTACATGCTAACAAACTGGATAACCTAGAAGAAATGGAAAACTTCCTAGAAAAATACAACCTTCCAAGACTGACCAAGCAAGAAACACAAAATCTAAACAGACCAATTACCAGCAACGAAATTGAATTGGCAATCAAAAAACTACCCAAGAACAAAACTCCAAGGCCAGATGGATTCACCGCTGAATTTTATCAGACATATGGAAAAGACATAATACCCATTCTCTTTAAAGTTTTCCAAAAAATAGAAGAGGAGGGAATACTTCCAAATTGATTCTATGAAGCCAGCATCACTCTAATACCAAAACTAGGCAAAGACACCACAAAAAAAGAAAATTACAGACTAATATCCCTGATGAACATAGATGCAAAAATACTCAACAAAATATTAGCAAACCGAATTCAAAAATACATCAAGAGGATCATACACCATGATCAAGTGGGATTCATCCCAGGGATGCAAGGATGGTACAACATTCGAAAATCCATCAACATCATCTACCACATCAACAAAAAGAAGAACAAAAACCACATGATCATCTCCATAGATGCTGAAAAAGCATTTGACAAAATTCAACATCCATTCATGATAAAAACTATCAACAAAGAGGTCAAGTACCTCAACATAATAAAGGCCATATATGACAAACCCACAGCCAACATCATACTTAACAGCCAGAAGCTGAAAGCTTTTCACATAAGATCAGGAACAAGACAGGGATGCCCACTCTCCCCACTGTTATTCAACACAGTACTGGTGGTCCTAGCCACAGCAATCAGACAAAACAAAGAAATACAAGGCATCCAGATTGGTAAAGAAGAAGTCAAACTGTCACTATTTGCAGATGACATGATATTGTACATAAAAAACCCTAAAGACTCCACTCCAAAATTACTAGAACTAATATCTGAATTCAGCAAAGTTGCAGGATACAAAATTAATACACAGAAACCTGTTGCTTTCCTATACACTAACGATGAACTAGCAGAAAGAAAAATCAGGAAAACAATTCCTTTCACAACTGCATTAAAAAGAATAAAATACCTAGGAATAAACCTAACCAAGGAAGTGAAAGACCTACACACTGAAAACTACAAGACACTCTTAAGAGAAATTAAAGAGGACACTAATAAATGGAAATTCATCCCATGTTCTTGGCTAGAAAGAATTAATATTGTCAAAAGGGCCATCCTGCCTAAAGCAATCTACAGATTCAATGCAATCCCTATCAAAATACAAACAGCATTCTTCAATGAACTGGAACAAATAGTTCTAAAATTCATATGGAACCACAAAAGACCCTGAATAGCCAAAGCAATCCTGAGAAGGAAGAAGAAAGCAGGGGGGACCTCGCTTCCCAACTTCAAGCTCTACTACAAAGCCACAGTAATCAAGACAATTTGGTACTGGCACAAGAACAGACCCACAGACCAGTGGAACAGAAAAGAAAGCCCACATATTAACCCAAACATATATGGTCAATTAATATATGATAAAGGAGCCATGGATATACAGTGGGGAAATGATAGTCTCTTCAACAGCTGGTGTTGGCAAAACTGGACAGCTACATGTAAGAGAATGAAACTGGACTACTGTCTAACTCCTTACACTAAAGAAAACTCGAAATGGATCACGAGACCATAAAACTCTTAGAGAAAAACATAGGCAAAAATCTCTTGGACATAAATATGACCAACTTCATGAACATATCTCCCCAGGCAAGGGAAACAAAAGCAAAAATGAACAAGTGGGACTATATCAAGCTGAAAAGCTTCTGTACAGCAAAGGACACCATCAATAGAATAAAAAGGCATCCTACAGTATGGGAGAATATATTCATAAATGACGTATCCGATAAGAGGTTGACATCCAAAATATATAAAGAGCTCATGCAGTTCAACAAACAAAAAGCAAATAATCCAATTAAGAAATGGGCAGAGGATCTGAACAGACACTTCTCCAAAGAAGAAATTCAGATGGCCAACAGGCACATGAAAAGATGCTCCACATAGCTAATCAGAGAAATGCAAATTAAAACCACAATGAGATAGCACCTCACACCAGTAAGGATGGCCAACATCCAAAACACAAGCAACAACAAATGTTGGCGAGGATGTGGAGAAAGGGGACCCCTCCTACACTGTTGGTGGGAATGTAAATTAGTTCAACCATTGTGGAAAACAGTATGGAGGTTCCTCAAAAAACTAAAAATACAAATACCATTTAACCAAGGACTTCCACTCCTAGGAATTTACCCTAAGAATGCAGGTGCCCAGTTTGAAAAAGACATATGCACCCCTATGTTTATCACAGCACTATTTACAATAGCTAAGAAATGGAAGCAACCTAAGTGTCCATCAGTAGATGAATGGATAAAGAAGATGTGGTACATATAAACAATGGAGTATTATTCAGCCATAAGAAGTAAACAAATCCAGACATTTGCAACAACATAGATGTAGCTAGAGGGTATTATGCTCAGTGAAATAAGCCAAGCCGAAAAAGACAAGTATCAAATGATTTCACTAATATGTGGAGTATAAGAACAAAGAATAAAACTAGAGGAATAAAACAGCAGCAGACTCACGGAACCCAGGAATGGACTAACAATTACCGAAGGAAAGGGACTGGGGAGGATGGATGGGAAGGGAGGGACAAGGGGAAAAAAAGGGGCATTAAGATTCGGACATAATATAGGGGCGGGCTGGGGGGAGGGCTGTACAACACAAAGACAAGTAGTGGTTCTATAGCATTTTAGTACGCTAATGGACAGTGACTGTGATGGGGTATGTGGTGGGGACCTGATGATGGGGGGAGTCTAGTAAACACAATGTTCCTCATGTAATTGTAGATTAATGATACCAAAAAAAAAAAAAAAGCCTAGAGGAAGTCACAAAAATACAAACAGGGATGAATATGAACCCATAATTCAAGGTTCATTTGAGTTTAGTATGCTGAATATCCAATTACCTTCTCCAAAAGATATTCCAACACTATTAAAGTCATCTGGAAAGCATCTATTTCCACTATCCGCTTCTTGGGAATCACTCACATGGTAGGTAACTCAGAAATGTTTCCATTACTTATTCTTAAAGTCTGATGCTTTGGGAAATCTGCTGGTCCTTTCAAGAAACAGCTAAGCTCTTTTACCCCTTAAGATATTGGCTCCTTAGATTTTCTACCCCTTATCGTCTCTTCCCTGTGCAATCTCCCAGTCCCATCTCCAGCCCCAGTCTTTGCAACCCATGCTTGGCAGGAAACAGACTTAGCAAGAGAGTAAAGTTCTACATGCCCTAGAAAATTATCTGCACTGCTTAGATAAGACATCAGTATCTTTCTTCACAAGGGAGAAAGCACATCAAACAATGGTTCCCAAACTTTCTCAGTCCAAAGCATCCTTAATGTCTCAGTACTTGTTTTCCAAGGCACCCAGGCTCATATAAATAACTAACATTTACATTTATTAAGTAGTTAGATCCAAACAACTTAAGTATTTATGCCCTATGAATTTAGCACCCATTGGGGACCACGCTACTTCTCAATCGACTGGACCGTCATCCTCACTTCCTGATCTACACTTACTTTCAAAGTGCTTGCTTATCACAGCAGGACCAAAACCCCTGCTTTTCAAAGATACAATTTCATCAGAAGGAATGTGATTTCATGTTGAAAACCTGAACTATTTCATCTATAGTTAGAGCAGTGACCTACAGATGTTACTGTATTTCCCTCAAAAGTTGAAATCGCCCACATTTTTAAGTTTGCTGTGGCAACCCAATGCCCCTCAGGTACGATCTGGGTATCAGAGCCTTCCTTCTAAGTTCCCAGTCCTCTGTGGAACAACCCCTGTAACAACTAGTTTAACAAGCTCAGACATTTAAATTCTAAAATACATATGTGTGTGTGTGTTTGTGTGTGTATATAAATCTTTTTAAATTAGGATATTAGAAAAGAGCTTACCTAAATCAAAATCATACATACAATAGGTCATCAAAATGTCATGCAGCAAAATCAACCCAGGATTATCTTGGCCTTCATAAAACTTGTTTGTTCGATCTGTTCTGTTAACATCTTTTTCTGAGGGAGAAAATTATTACATATTTGAAAACCTTTCAAAAAAAAAACAGATTTTTATAAAGCTCATATCTTACAAGTACAGAATTATATTTCCTGCTATTAATTTTTATTCTCTTGCCACGCTTTTACTTAATGAAAGAATTCACCAAATTCCATTTCAGGTATGGAATAAAGTAACATTTTGGAATATTTTTAGAAAATCGGTCTACCTCCTCATGGGTATATTTTTAAATATTTTTCAATTTTTATATATACATAGTAATCTCATAAAGTGATTAGGAGTGGGGCGATGGATAAAATAAGCAAAGGGGATAAAGAGATACAAACTTCCAATTATAAAATAATCATGGGGATGAAGATACAGCACAGGGAATATGGTCAATAATATTATCTTTGCTTGTTGACAGATGGTAACTCACCTATGTGGTGAGCATTTAGTAATGTATATACTCTGTCAAATCACTGTTATACACCTGAAACCAATAAAACACTCTGTATCAACTAATAACAATAAAAAAGTAGGAAACACTTTCAATTAATTAAAAGTAACACTAAGTAATAATTCACATTAGTTAGCAAAAATGCCACTCATGAATGCATGTGATAGTATTATTTGAAACAGTAGTGAAAAAAAGCTACTATGCAATCGAGTGTAATCAGAGATTTGTTTCATTCATATTTGCTTCATTCATGAGAAGTATTATTGACTTCTTTGTCACGTTCTATAATCATCTTCAGAACAAATTATTTCCTTAATCTCATGTATACATTAATCAGTTCACATATTTGTATCAGCAATTCATTTTAATTTTGAAAAATGAAAACCCGTATTTTGTTGGAAATGACTTCACGACATTACAGATTTGGAAACATCACCATGAGTGGATCCCAAGTTGTACCAATAATTCTGTTCACTGACACTGATATCTATTAAATGTACCTTGTTTTAGACTTTACAGCTAAAAAGGCATTCCCAAACATGAATCTCTCAGTAAATTAGGAAGAAATAATTTAAAGAAACTCAAAATGATTAATTTACTCTATAATCAGTTGTTTAAAAGTTATCAAAGACCTCTCCACTCCACCCAATTAAACTGAGTAATTGTAAAACATTCTCAATCCAGGTATGCCCTACTTTTCAAAAGTTCACATTAACCTACCTCATTTTTACAAAAGACCTACATTAGTACCTGTTTTTGCTAACTGAAAGAAACCCAAAAGAGGATTTTTGCTTTTACAAAAAAAGGCAAAAAGCGCAAATAGCATTCATCATTTGTTTCACAGCAGCCATCACAGAGGCAGGGCACACCCTGAGCACTGAGAGCGGCCCTGCCCAGCTCCCTCCCCAGGAACCACACTCAGCAGCCCAGCATCAAGTCACCACAGCTCTAAACCACGTCTGGGAGCACGTGTGCTTTATCTAGAATCATGCTGTGCATGTGAGGAAGATGTATCCTAAGGTATCAGAAAGGCTTATTTTTTTAGTCTGGGAACACTCAAAAATGTTTACATATAAATTTATGATATTTGCTTCTTTCCTTTATGTCATTTCAGCTTACAAAAGGTTTCATAAAAATGCTCTACCTTCAGATTGTGAGAGAAACCTGTACTAGTGGTGAAGAGATAGGGAGCTATTTTACCACAAAGTACAATCTAACAATAGAAGACGACATGAGTTTATATTCTGTAAGGGCATTTAAAAATTATTTAGAACAATAAACTAAATTTGTTACATTAGATTTTATAAAGAAAGCATTTATCTATAAATTGTAGATACATTTTTCAAATAAGGAAAAAATACCAAAAAAATTCATGCTATAAATGTAAATTTCAATTAAAAACATCAAAATGTTTCATTCTTGTATCATAGTTGATAAAAAGGTACATAAGACATTATTTTTTATTAATTCAAGTACAATTTACATAATCATAATACCAATATAGAATTATCTACTTTAATAGGTGTTTTAAACATGGTAAAAAGTTATTTGTACCCTCATGAACTATCTGTATTTCTTTCCTCTTCTATATTTAGAAATGCCATGCCAGACAGAAAAAAAGGGATCAAAAATTATGTATAAAAATGATATTCTGTAAGGGAAGTATTTCTAGAATCTATTTCTAGAAAGAAGATGAGTACTTGGGTTTTAAAAAGAAAAGCCCTCATTAAATCCAACTCTCCATCTAACTCAGCACATTTAAAAACGACTGAAGAAGACAAGACACAAGCATGTTGACTGATCCCATTTTACAGTCACCATCACTAACCTCAGGTGGGCTCTTACTGTTGAAATCATGCTGTGTATCTCATCTATTCCATCCCCCTGTTCATTCAGCTACTTTACATCTTCTCCTCTCTCCTCAAGCCTCCAGCATGTGATGTTCTCCCACACCCTAGATCTCAGATGACAATCTTCACATTTCTGAGAAAATGGAAGTTATCTAAAGAGAAATTCCACAGGTTTCTGCTACTTTAACCACATGACTGCACTTGTATCTACACAGTCTTCCTTCTCTCCTATCACTATAAATGAGTTTCCACGATCCTAGGTAAGACCAACCCCTCCTCCTGTGCATGAAATCCATCTCCTATGACAATCCAAGGACTTTCAGTAATTCTTGTATCCCTCTCTAGTTTCATGAGTTTTTCCTCCTATTGGACCCATTCCCACCCAGCATTCTACTATGCTGTTATTTCTCTCATCACTAGAAACAACTTTCTTAACCTCACTTTTCCCTAAAACTACTGCCCCATTTTCTCTCTATTTAGAGAAAAACTTCTTGAAAAAGCTGTATATACTGTCTCGAATATATATAGGAGTTCTCTCCTCCCACTCGCTCTTAAACTCTCCCAGTGAGGTATATGCATAGTCACATCCATCACCCCACCTTAACTATTCCTTAACCAAAACCTTCAGTCTCTCCTTATTACACAGTGCTATGTGTGCTATGGTCAATCCAAGTCTGCATCTTACTGACATGACGGATACTCCTTCTTGAAATTTTCTTCACTCAACTTCTAGGACAAACTCTCAAGTTTTCCTTCTTTATTCTCTGACTCTTCTCATCTCTTTCGCTGATTTCTCCTAATTATTCCTACAAATTGAAGTGCCTCAGGGCTCAGTTCTTGGACCACCTCTTTTCTGAAAGCACTCACCCTCCTTGGCAATTTCATCCAGTCTCCTACCATCAGTATGTTGATGGCCTCTAAATTTCTTATCGTCAGGCCCTAACTCTCCCATGAATTCCAGGCTTACATATCCAACTCCTATTACACATACTCATTTATAGACATCCAACAAGCATTCTCAAACTTAACATGTCCAAAACTGAATTTCAAACACTCCCTTCCAAACTTGTTTCCCTCACATTTTCCCTCCCTGAATAAAAAATGACAACCCCACTCCTCCAGTTGCTCACCCTAAAGACCTTAGAGTCATTCTTAAGTCTTTGCTTTATATATCTTGACACTGATATACATGGTTAAACCTTCAAAATACATGTAGAAACCAATATTGAGATCTCGTACCCATTCACTCCAGCCCCGACTCTGACTCACTCCACTCTAGCCGCACTGGCATCCCTACTCTTCTTCAACCATGTGGAGGTCCCGAGGCAGAAACAGTCTAGAGCATCTCCCTGCTCTCTGCCCCCAATGCCGCCCACTCAGCTGCATGGCATGCACTCTCCTCTCTTCAGGTCTCCATTGAAATCTCAACTGCTATACCCCTGGGTCAAACAACAATCATCTCTTGCCTGACTTACAGCAATAGCCTCCCATGGCTTTCCCACTTCTACCTTGCCCCCACAGCCATTTTCCAGACAATAGGCAGAGGGATTTATTAAAACAAGTCAGATGATGTCACTCCTCTAGTCAAGATCCTCCAGAAGTTTCTCATCTCAGAGTAAAAGTGCAAGTCTTTACAATCTACTGCCCCAACTCACTCCAGCCACACTCATCTCCCTGCTGTACTTCAAACATGCAGAGACCATGGGGTAGAAACAAGTCTAACACATATTGTGCCTTTCTTCCTGGAATGCCCTTTACCTGGGTATCTGCACTGCTCACCCATTTCTTTTCTCAAGTTCCTACTCAAATCCACCTTCTCAGTAAGTATTCCATGTCACCCAACTGGCAACATCACACGTAACCTTCCTAACCATCTTCCCTGCCTTGTTTTCCTAATTAGCTTCTTCATCTTGTTACTTATTTGTCTTATTTACTGTCTGTCCTTCCCCACAGGAATTGAAACGGCAAGAATTTTGCCTTGTTTGTTTACCAATGAATCCCTGGTGCCTAGAGGACAGTTTAGTACATACATAATAGACACTAGATGTATTTAGTGAATGAATGCATAAATGTTTGAAAGAATCCATGTGCTTTTCAAAATGAACCCTGGTGATTCTCATGTGCAGCCAAGGATAGGAACCTCGACTCTAAAGAGCAGGATTCCTAGGCCTTTATAGCCGCCACTTTTTTATTCCTAGGTGACGTCGTGTACAGCTATGGATATTTAGTACTGATAATACTCAAATTTGCATCTCCTACCAAGACTACTCCAGATTATTCAACTAGCCACTTGACATGACATTTGTGTGTCTCACCTTCAAGTATGTAAGTCAAACATCTAGTTAAATTTCAACCTATCTCATTCTCCTCATCTCACTAACTGGCACCACCAACTGTCCAATACCTCAAGTTAAGAAATGTAGCCCCATCCTTGATTTCTCTCTTATCCTTATATACCCCCATTTAATATATCAGGAAGTCTTACCAAAAAACATAACTTGAATCCATCTATTTCTCTACATCTCCACTACCACCACCTCTGGGAGTCATTCCTAACTGGTCTCCTACTCTTTACATTGATTCAATCCATTTTCCACACAGCAGAAACAAATGACTTTAAAATATAAATAAGATGGTGGTCTTACTTAAAATGTTCCAATAGTTTTTCTTCATATTAAAGTAAAATCCAACGTCTTGACACTATCTACAGGTAGCTTACCTGTGGATTTTTTTAATAAAGTGAATTTATACCAAAAAAACAAAAAACAAAAAAAACAAAGCTTTTGGTAATCTTTCCTATAAAATACTTTCTGGAAAAAGTATTATAGAAAAAAATGCTTTAAAACCAACTTAATATATATACTGCTGGTAAAAAGCATGTTATCATTGAAAGACCACTTAATTAAGAATTAAATCTGATCATGAATGAGTCTGGGGTGATGAACTAACTGCATACATGACTAAAGAACAATTTATTAACTTTTAAGGGGCTTCAATTTTATTATCTGCTGAATTTTTAATAATGACTGAAATATGCCTCAACTCAAATTATATTATGAGGATTTAAAACATCTATATTTTTCCTCCAATCTCCTAGAAAGAGTGAGACTAGGTCACAAAAAAGACTGAGAAGATAAGAGCCCTCATCACTTCCGCTTGATGAAAAGGGATGAGGATATGCCAGGTGGAAAGAAAAGGCTTGAAATATTGGACTAGTTGATCTCTAAGATTCTTTCCAGTTCAAACATTTTATGTCTAAGCAGGAAAAAAAGTCCAGTATCATTTTCCCTACTGAAACTGGAAGAAGCAGGCAGCTTCTGTTGGAAACTTCAGATAACCCCATGCCTCAAAATGCCCAATCTTTTGCCTTCACCAGAGGAAGGACCAGTTTATTCTGGTAATTTACTTTTCAGAAAAATAAAGTTCTTTATCAATCAGAAGTACTATTGCCAAAAATATCTCAGCGTCTGCCTTTACAGCTACAAAACCTACCATTCAGTCTGTTGTGTTAGGCTTTCTGCCTGTTAACTCCAAGATGTTTTTCTTCAATGGGATGGTGGTAATGACCATGATGGTAAAAACAACCCCCTACCCATTATGATTAGCGCACATAATGTGGGGGAGGGAGGGCACGGGGAAGGCAGTATAGCACGGAGAAGACAAGTAGTGACTCTACAGCATCTCACTACACTAATGGACAAAGACTGCAATAGGGTGTTGGGGGGACTTGACAATATGGTGAATGTTGTAACCACAATGTTGCTCATGTGGGGACTTGACAATATGGTGAATGTTGTAACCACAATGTTGCTCATGTGAAACCTTCTTAAGATTGTATATCAATGATACCTTAATAAAAAAATTAAGAATTCTAAGGATTTAAAATGTAACAAATAAAAAAAAATCTTTATTTTTGAAGCTATAAACAAATCCAAATACAACATAAAAATTTTTTAAATAAGTGCCACTAATTGACTCTGTGACATCTTACTATACTGATGGACAACGACTTCAATGGGGGGTGGGGGAGACTTGATAATATGGGTGAATGCAGTAACCACAATGTTTTTTATGTGAAACCTTCATAAGAGTATCTATCAATGATACCTTAATAAAAAAATAATAAAATAAGTGCCACTACTATCCAAAGCTGTCCTAAAATTATACAGAACCTAGGGGAGAAAATGATTTCAAGAGCATTATAGCTGGGTACTACCCTTACTAACCTAACCATATAACCTGGGACTAGTCATTTATGCTCTTGATGTTTCCATTTTCTTATAGTTACAAAGGAGATTATGAATGAAACTTTTCAGGTAGACATGTACAGCAGTAATTATGCATTCTTTCAACAATTTATAACAACCTGGCCTTTTCTTAAGAGCCAGACAACCAAGTACTCACTATTTGGGGGCCAATTTTTTAGTGAAATTCTATCAAGTATGTCTTTCTTAGAGAATAGTTATTCCCAGCTAATAGTTATTCAATTCTCAAATTCTGGCAAAAATGTACTATCTGGTGTCATTTATTTAAAATTGAAATGTTTGCATATTTAGAGGTCTGAAGGAGTGTGAACCAAAGTCTACCATAATTATCTCTGAATGATGAAACAACTCATTTTTATTTTCTTCTTCTTTGCTAATCTATAATTCCTAGTTTTTCTATAATAAACACAAATTGTTTTCATAAAAAGACAATAGTGTTTTTGATGAAATTATTTCAACCAGCACATTAAGTTAAATACTTTTTAAATTCACATTTTAGAACTGAAAATTAAATATATCAGTACTTATACATATATTAACTGAATTTATATTCCTATTGGAATAGATACAATCAAGAATATTAAACACACATTTACTATACTCTCCAATTCTGATTTCTCTTTTGAGCCCCAACTTTGTGGCATGTATCTTCACCTCTTAAATTTTATTAAGACTTCAACGTAAACCCCTCTCAATCATTTCCAAAATTAAGAAATTACCGATAAGACTTCTATAATCTCTTAACCTCGAATTTCTCTTCTCTTGTTCCTCGCTGACAGATTTCCACTGTAGTTTCATCCTGAAGTATTCATCACTACAGAAACAATTTTACACCAAAAAAACAATTTGAACACTTTATTTTTTAAAAATTTAACTCAGTTTTCTATAAACAATGTATCAAAGCATTTGTGAAGCTAGTTAGATACAAGTTTATAAATGATAGTGAAATGCTTAAAGTTATGATCAATGAGTGAAAACAAAGGGAAAAAATAACCTATATATACCATAAACTTTGTTTAAGTCACTAAAATAATTTAAGTGTGAAATTAAGGAAAATTTACACCAATCCTTAATATCATACCTAAAGTTATTCTAAAAATCATTAAATACTTTAACCTTACTAAAGTTTCTGAATAATTACAAATGAAAACCTACAAGATTTTTTTAACATAACAAAACAGCTCCATATTCCAATCAGTTTATTGCAGAAACTTGCTAACAAATGTTGTAGAAGGCAAACATGTTGAAAATAGAAAGGACTGTCTGAGAGTGTGAATGTACATATGATGACTGAGAGCAAGCTTTAAGTTAAAGATCAGAGTAATTAATTGGGAATAAGAAATATACCTGGAAAGTGGGTCTGTTTTCTTTTCTAGTTCGAGAAATTACTTAAAAATAGAAATAGTCTTCAAAAAGAATGAAATACCAGTTTATAAGGTGCCAGAAAAATAAAGGTAATTAACCCAAATAGCACATATACTTGTTATGAATCATTTCTGTAATTCATAATAAATTGTAAAAATGAATCAATATGAGTGAGATATATGTAAAATCCAAATATGCAAAATGTGTGTATGGAACTTTTTACCATCTTTGTAAATGTTCACAACATAACAGCAATGAGGTCCTTCTTAAGTGTTTCTGGTCTGAACTAACTATGGTACTCATAATTTTTAAATTAAAAGATGAAAATAAAATTATTTTCCTATATCCTATTCTAAACTGTCATCTAGAAACACTATACCAATTTTTATGGGTGAATTATTTGAATTTATTTGAACACACAAAAGAGCATTACTTACGTTTTTTGTTTTTGCAGTTGAGTTCTTTCCTCCTTGGTACTGTCCCAAGGAAAATAACCCAGAAGAAATTTCCATGCTTGCTTTCTCAATGCATGACTAAGTCCCTGAAGAATAAACACATTCATTAAAAAAAAGAATTCAATGTTTTAAGTTCACAAAAACTTGCATATAAATACACAGCAAGACTAATATTTAAGACATAGTTTTATACATCAAAATAGCTCACTTCAGTGAATACTATCTTATTTTTGGCCTCTAGATTCTGAAGATATAAGCAGCTGCCAGAAAGCCTGAACAATGCAGGGCACTGTATACAGTAGACAGTGGACCTGATTAGTCTTCCCAAACCCAGTCCTCACTGGACAAGGCAGCTCCCACTGGGGCACCTACACTCCCCCTTCACATAACCCAGAGAACTCCAAGTAAGGAAGAGTATCTTTCCCTAGGCTCAATGGTACCCCCCACCTAACCCTCCAGGACGTCAGAAGCACCTTACTCTGTCCCACTGGAATTTAAGGCATCATTCATCAAAAAGGAGTTTATTCCCTGACCCTCCTCCTCCACAAAAAAGAAAACAGAAAAAGCAAAGAAAACTTGAATAGCAGCAGTTTAAAATATTTACCCCTCTAAATATCATTTGCTTCATGTTATCTAGATTTAAAATTCTTCCTTCAGAATCAATGTTCTTAGCCCATTCTTCCAATGATACTGGCTCTCTCCTTTGAACAACAGGTCGTTCTCCCAAATCAATCTAAAAGAAGAAGATAAGCAATAAGGAATACACCTTTGACAGTGAAATGAAATCAAGTAATATAGAAACTAAAACTAAAATACTGTTACTCAGACATGAGTTCTAGCATTTCTAATACCTGCCCTTATTTTCCAATGTTTAGTTTATGTAATACAGCAGTCAGCATTCCACACGTTTTCCCTCCTACCAAAGAAATAACTGGGTTATAAATTAAGAAACAGAAAAATATTTGCTATTTTGGGTTTCAATTACATAAGTCTAGAACACCCAACATGTAAATTCCATAAGAGGTCTTCCAAACTAAATGATATGCTTTATTATTTTAAAAAAGGGTATTGTTCTATTAATAGTTGCTGTGTAATTAATCATATTCTAAAACTAGCTTTCCTTTCAAACTAAAATTTGTAGCTCCCAGAACTGATTCATGATCCATTAGCTCCCTTGACATTTTCTAGTTTTTTATTGAATTAACAGATGTTGGTAATTTAAAAATGCCATTTGCAAGATAAGCCCTTTAATTATTACAACTTAGATATTTATAATGTTCTAACTATGTACAGTCTGGAAATGTAGCAAATTCCAAAGTCTTGTTGAGCACATACAGACTTGCCATAATTCAGGGCAAAATTTCATCTTACTTAAAAAGATACACATTAGAAGAAAGACTCTAGTGTCCTGATTAGCTGCCTCTACTGTCTACTGAGAAAACACATAAATTAGGAACAGAACTAGAAGCAATACACAAAGCTCACTATTTACTCACTGCTATGCACTCAATAAAACCACCAACCTGTTCATTATTATCAAAAGTAATCAAAGAAAGGCTATCAAACATTAATGAACAGAAAGTATAAGTAGTAATCAATGAAAAACTAACCAAGGATTTGGTGGCAGGACAAGCATTAGTAGTAGCTCTTAGATATATTCGTTAGCAAAAAGTTGTAAGAAAGCTACACTGATAGACAGTGACTGCGGTGGGGGGGGGGACTAGATAATATGGGTGAGTGTAGTACCACAATGTTTTTCATGTGAAACCTTCATAAAAGTGTGTATCAATAATACGTTAATTTAAAAAACTGTAATAAAAAAAGTCATAAAAAGGATTATAAGAAGCATAAATAACCAAAATTGAATTTCTATTTCCATAAAACTCATTACATTACACATTTAAAAAGCATTTCTCCTGTTAAAAATATAAAAGCTTTATTAAGATAATCTCTACTCACTCTTGTGATGACTTCAAATCCTGGTTCTTCTTGTTGATTTATCCTTAAACCTGGAATAGCGTCGCTAAGAAAATCTGCCATTTCTGAAGGTGGTCGTTGATGTGCAGAGGACTCACTGCCTCTCAAACTATCAAAAATGTAGTTTGTGACTTTGGAAAATCCTACCAGAGTTGCTGTGTAAGGATCCTTTTTAATTTTCTATTCAGTAGAAAAAAAATATTAGCATTATTAATTCAATAAAGAATAAAACTACCCCATGATGGGCAAAAGGCATATTTTTTAAAAGGGGGAAATCAGAACTAAAACAGTGCTCTGAGATTATCTTAAAATTTTTCTTTTCTGCGAAGAAAAATTTTAATTTTCTAAACCAATCTTTTCATTTGGTAAAAATAGTATATTAAATGGCAAGTTAATACTACTGATTAAATCGCAGATAAACAAATGATTTGCAGGCTTCATTCAATCTGCATATATCAAATATATGCAGTGCTTACTTTCCATTGGTGAATGACCCACAACAGCTTTCTTCTGTCTAGCAGTCCTGCCTTCACAAAAAAAAGTTTTTGAAGTGTGTAGCACCACACTAATCTAACACAAAATATTTGATGACAAAGTTTAAAAGTTCATGATATTTAAGTATTAGCTGATGTTTTAATATAATTATATGACTAGTAAAACATGCCAAAAAGAGTAATTTTTTCTGGACAGTGCTGCCCTGGTAAATAGTAAAAGGTCTTCCTACTGCCAGGGTTATTTCTAAATCCCAAACTGCCTGGTTATCCATATTGAGCAAAAACAGTTACTTCTTAAACGTCTATCTTTAAAATGATTATTTTCACAATAGGTAAAACTGTTCTCTTTTATTTTAATCAGTGCTTAGCTTTCTTGATCTCCTTCCTAGAAAGTCTGCTCTTTATCTTGTTTATCTTCAGAACTAAGAAGAGAATTACCTGGGATGAGTAAGCACTCAAACAATTGTTGAATAAGTGAACAAATGAATGAATGAACAACCATTTCATTAGCATATATAGAAATCTGAGAGAAGAATACCTTGATCTCTGCCTGGGTTAAGTGTACATTTTCAGCCAAATACAAGAATATACTCAAATACTTTAAGAGGAATTAGATTATCATGACCTCAAGTGAACCCACTTAGATGGAAAATAAAAATTCAAACAAGATTTTTGTCTAAGTTTATCAATAATGAATTCAGAGTGGCTTGCCCAGGGACCTTCACCTATCAATGAAAGCTATAATAAAAATCGATAAAGGGAAAAATTGCCTTAAGAGTAACTAAGAACCAAGGAAGTTTGAGTCTTACAAAATATGAAAATTATTTCTGTAAAATTATAGAGAATAGCTCCATAAAGTTTACACATAGAGAGACACTAGCCTCATTCTGTACAATCCCTGAGAATGCAAGAGGTAGGAGGTATATAAAATAATGTAGTCAGATCAACAGATGTAACACAAGATAAGATTTTTAAAACATACTTGTATTAAACCATATGCTGGTTCATCAAGAAGATTTTCAAAAGACTGTGAAAGACTCTTATTCTGATAATTCACAAGAAGTATTCTTCTATCTTGTGGAGATCTATAATAAAAGAAGGAATTGGTAGAAAAATTAGCACACTGCATTAATTACTACCTATTAATTACTACTGTATATTTTTCCTTAACAAAAGAAAAACACTTAAACTTAAGTCTAATTTTAGAACTGTTTCCCATTAATATAATATTAGCAATACTTAGCAACTATCTTAAATGCCATCCAAAACTACATGAAACACTTAATACTAAATTAACAAATACAAAAAGGATGAAGTATATTTTTACTCTAGGTAAAGCCAAGAAGTCAAACTATAATATATCCAAAATTCTTATTTAGAATTATAGTAGAAAAAACTTACAAATATATGTCTTTATCATCACAAAAATTAAAGTCAAAACATACTTTAGGACTCATCAGTGCATATATGTACACTACAGGAAAATGTCATATTTTTAAGTAGTATCCAACTTTATTCCACAGCTTGGTAGTATTACAATTATAAGATGTTAAAATACCATATAAAACAGATTAATTGTTAAAGATCATAATTATGCTAACCATAATTATAAACACACATGCACATATTCAAAAGTATAATGTACAGTTCAGGTAACAGTATGCTTTTAGTTCTTGCTTACTAAGCTCTGGAAGCACGTTTTTCTCCACATTTCTTAATAACTACAGAATAAGTAAAATGCATTCCAAATAGACATTTAATTTCAAGTAATTAGATGAATTTACATCTTTTCTCTATTCAGCTGTTTTATAACGTAGTAAGTCAGCTGTAGTAAATCCACTTTTCTGTGTTTAAAATAAAAATTAAATGTGTTATTTTGCTGCTATCTACTTCAAGTTTATTATGAATTTTTGAGATAAGAACTTTAATAACAGTTATCTCTTCTCAATTTTAACATAACAGGCTGTAACAGCAATGCTGGGGGGGTATGAAATCCAAAATGGGATCTTATTACTACATAGAAACAATTCTCCATATTCAGAGACAATAGCTTACTAAAACCCTGGCTTTTTAAAAGGAGATGAAGTTGAATCATTTGAAGTAGGAAAAAAACCCGTAACTTTTAAAATGTTCCATTTTCATTAAACACTTTTTCTGAACACTTTTTGGGGTCATGCATTTATATGAAAATCTGTAGGTTCTCACAAGGCATTTTTTTAATGATATGTCAACTTTTAAATGTAGCACCAGGAAAAGAAAAATATAGGAACATATAGGAACTAATATAGGAACATTTTCTTTCCTAACACAGTACTGCTGGCATTGTCATTATTTTCTTTCTAACAATAAATCAAATCATTTCTTTAAAATATAAGTAAAAAATGGTCATGAAAAGTCAAAACACTAGCTATGCATGCAGAAGGGCCACAAACATGCAACCTTCACCCAGCTGAACTCAGATAACTATGGCTCCAGATCTAAAACCACAGTCACTAAACTGGAAATGGAAAAAAAGAAATGAGTGCCCAAGCAACCACAGATATTTTCTTAACAAGGAAGGATTTCATATTTTATACCCAATGCATAGGAGGAGGAAAGATGTAGAAATTTAAGACTTGGTTGCTGCTAAAGAAATAAATGTAACATTTTAAAAAGTACATCAGTCCAAGGACAAGTTGAACATTGCTAGGCAATTGCACAGCTCATCAAAAGGAGGGCTGGCATTCCAGAACACTGCTTCACCTTTAAATTACCACATTAATTTAATCTGGGAAGATGAAATATTATGGATATATTTATGTATTATTCAAAACTTTCAAACTCACTGCGGCAGTTAAGACAGAACTTTTAATGATGCTAACATCAGCAATTCTATTAGGGCCCACTAATAGGCTTAAAGAAAACCATAATCTAATATCGTAACCATAAAAGTGTATCTACTGAAAATTCAGTACTTCCCAAACTTCAGAGTGAGCCTCTCCCAAAGACTCAGAATAAATTAAAAAATTGTAAGTTTTAAGAATGTTTGTGCATTGAGATGAAGCAGTAACTATTTTACATTGCTACTGAGAACAACCGATATGGAAAGCTAAAAAAGTAAATAAAAATATCATACCAAAGGATATCAATAAAAAAAGGTTAAAAAACACTAAAATGGTACAGAATATTTACAGCTACATATATATAACATATATATAATTTATTTTTCATTTATACTGTTGATATGTATGATATACATATATCATACATGATACACATATATCTATCTCAAAGAGAATGAATAAATGAGTATAGAACCAAATCTCGTAAACGGTTGCTGTTATATGATGGTACATCAACTTGGCTTTTTAAGGGAATTATTTTACTGCTTGGATATTTATGTTATCACTATAAAAATGGCCCAATATACAAAATAGTTTTAATGAAACCAATAACCTTCATTCATATCCTAGCAAAACAACTTGGTCCCAGAAATATAACAATAATGTATTTGCAGTTGATTCTCTTACCCAAGTGAATATCATATTTTAAATGGTGTTAAGTCAAAAACAGTAACAAACACCAATGAATAGTAGGACATTCTGTTTTTCCTAGTAGATAAGCAAATATGAGAAATAGTAAGCCTGCAGAAGCTGGCCATCTGTGATGACTGACCCTGCTGGGGAGACTGAAAGAAGGAACTGTATACAGGAGGTCCAGCCTTTTCCTCACTCTTCTAGCACATCCCTAGCATATCTGCAATTTCTGTTTATCTGTATGGAAAAGCCCCTTAATTCACTAGAGGGAGTAGTAGGAAGATAACATGGCTACAGATGCAAACCATATTCTTCAATTTAGGTTAGTAAGAGAAAAAATTAAAGCGTTTTAATTCTCTACTTGTTTTGAACTGAGAGGAAGACAAGGGTGACCCTGGTATAGACTAGCTGGCATCCCAGTAAAGCTGCAGGAACCATGGATTTCCTAGACTACTGTTCTTCCTTCTGGTCTCTGTAATGGATCTCTGACCACACGAAGACGACTCTGGAAACATTCTGCTTGGGATACAACTCCATGGACAGGAAATGAGGCTCCCATGGCTGACACCTCGTAGAATAAAAAAATAAGGACATCTGGGAATTTTCATTGCTTTGGACTTCAGTTATCCATTTATCTGGATAACTATGAACATAAAGAACAAGGGCCTTTAATATCTCCCTAATGATCTGATAATGGGAGACAACTTATACAAATCTGGGACTTTTTTTTTATATTGGTGACTGTTCATTGGAGTATCTGTATTCAACTATTTAGACTCAACATATTCTCTGCTGAACTGTACTGCACAATGTCATTGGGCATAATTTACGATGGTAGGGTGCTTCTTTTCAGCCTAGGGTACAGAGGGACCTTGGAAAGAAAATATCTAATACACTCTTCTTACACATTTCAGACCACTCAGGGGGCAAGAGGGTACTGGACCCAGTGTCACAGGAGACTACACAATGCAGAAGTGGCTGCTACTAGGGGTGTAGCTTTTGAAGGGCTTGCTTCAGAAAGCCATCTAGCCCCCAAGAATAGCCACATCTGGCTGACCATAAACTTAATAATGAATCCCAATAGGAAGAGATAAGAGAACAAAGTGTAGCAAGGTCAGTCTCCTCTGCTCGATTGTTCTCTTTGACCAGGTCATTTAAGGTTGCAACTAATTACTTATACTCATATCGTGTCCCCCTTTATCCTCATTTTAGTTAATTCTATTCTCTCTCAGAGCTTCCATTATTAATGACACAAAAATCTTACACAGATGCTCTCATAATGCTATATACCTCTTACTCAGAGCACTTACTACAGCTGAAATTTTACATTTATTTATATAACCAATGTTTGTCTCTCCCACAATAGTACAAACTCCACGAAGGCAAGGGCCATATCATTGATTACTGCTCTCTTTCCAACATTTAGCATGGTGTCTTAAGATAATAGAGGGTCTTCAAAAAATAAAAATTGTTCAATGAGAAAAAATTAGAGGGAGAAAAAACATTCCCATGCTTCATGTTTCCAACTGGAAATATGCACTTCCATTAAAAAAAAAAAAAGAACCCTTTGCAAGGACAAATCCGACTGCTGAGATCAGGAAAAAGTAAGGTGCATGCCAGGCATAGCCCCTTGGAGGCTTCGTCTTCCTCTTGGATTTGCCTGCCCGCACAGAAGGTGCTTTCTAGTCTACTTTCATTCACATCGTGTGGTCTGTCCTCAGGAGGGAGACCTGTTGTTGTCCAGAAGTGACAATAACTGCGTAATTTCAAATATAACCTGGGGTAAATTATTATGATCCTGCATATCTAAGCCTCACCAATAATATTTTTATTACCATCTGTCTGAGTCTTACATTTACTTCCCACTTGTTTACAAATACACAAAAGAAAACAAAGCTTTACTTACAGCCCTCATTAAAACACCACCAACACAAATTCAGACACACATACCTTTATAAGCACCTAAGTTACTGTTGAGTCTATCCTTGAACCCATCCAGGATAGAAAACTCTCTGCCTCTTGAGCTAAAATCTACTTCCTTCTAATTTCCCTTTGGAGTCATACAAATCTGCAATGTATTTCTTTAACAACCCTTTCAAAATTATTTGTCGAATTGGTAAGTACAATGCCATTTTATTCACTCAACTAAGATTACTGAAATGTTATGTGCCACGTACTATGGCTAAGAACTTAGAAGAAAATGTAAACAAAATCCCTGCCTTTATGGGCTTATATTCTAAAGTAGAACGTTAAAAAAAGTAAAGACAAAATTATTTTATTCTGTCAAGGGCCATGAAGGAAACAAAGAAGGGAATGAGACACTGAAAAGGAATGGGGGTGGGAACCTACATTACACGGAAAGAGGGCATCCAGAAAAGCCGCTCTGGACTGAGACCTCAGGGGACCAGACGGGAGAAGACTGTTCCAGGCAAAAAAAAAAAGCATACATACAGGATCCCAAAACAAGAAAGAGTTTAGGACATTTCAGAAACTAAAAGAAAACCATGGGGCTAGAATATAGAAAAGAATGGCATGAGACTAAGGTTCAAGACATAAATAGGCCTAAGATATGGCAGGTCCTCAAAGACCATAGTGAGAAGTTTGGATTTTATTTAATGACGCACCCAAACTCTTCTTCAGGTTAAATCCCCATATCCTTCTAATGTTTTTCATGACACCATTGTGATCCCTCTCATTACACTAGTCATCTCTTTCCTGTAACACAAGTTGGTCTAACACACTTAAAATGCAGTGCTTAAAACTAAGCCTAGTTCTCTGAAGTATGATTATACCAGTAAAGGGTAGAGAGGGATCACTCCATCCTACATACTATGCTGTAATCAACAGTTTCAAATCGAATGAGCTCTTTTGTGACAGTTACGTCACAACACTGATAC
Organism: Phataginus tricuspis; assembly: GCA_029783875.1. Classification (NCBI taxonomy): domain Eukaryota; kingdom Metazoa; phylum Chordata; class Mammalia; order Pholidota; family Manidae; genus Phataginus; species Phataginus tricuspis. The sequence continues at coordinate 1,856,510 of JAQQAC010008719.1, read as the reverse complement.
TGAGCTTGCTATGGCGCTAAAACGCCCAAGTCTTTAACATCTGCTATTTAATAGCCAAATCTTTTTACCCAATCATGACACTACCCCTCCTGAAATCTACCTTACCTATTATGTAGCCTATTCACAGCTTCTCTCTTCAACATTCAAGATGCACATACACCAACCAGGCCTGAATCTCTTATGGTTACCGACACTGATGTGCATGCTTCGTGCCAGCCAGGGTGGTCAACACGGAGGGCAGAGAATTTCATGTTAGAAAACATAGTCAACATCTTCCAACTTTTGGATCACTCCTAGCTTTTTATAACCAATGAGGCATAACGTTACTCTGTGATGAAGTAAGGACATAATAATGAAATTAACAATCATCCCTACAGTTGCCTAAGCTAAAGATCTCAACTTCTCCTACTCTCACCTCAACATATCCAATTGGTCACAAAATCTAATCCGAAATATTTATTCAATACTTCTAATTTCATCTCATTCTCCTGCTTCCTGCCACTGGCCTTTACTCAGCTCTTGGGCCTCATCTTTAGATTTGGTGCCCTCCCCTCCCCAACCGAGGAGCCCCGTGATCTGAACCCCTGCTCTGTGGCCACGTCATGGCTCGCCCTCTTCCTGACATCTAAGACATCCCTTCCTCTAACCGTCCTTCCTTCCCTCTCATGCTACCGTTCACTCATTTGTCGGCCTCAACTTAGATTGTCACTTCCTCCAAAAAGTCTTCCTTGGCTCCTACTTTCCGCAGTCTGAACGAGGCACCCTTCTTCTTTTCCTGCATTTTTGAAGTACAAGCTTCCAAAGCACCTTGTACTTCTTCCATCTTAGTTTTTGAATTTTATTGCCATTTCCTGGTCAGCAACCTTCACAAGACCACAGACTCTCAGATATCCATGAGCATGCCTGTTTTGTTCACTGCTAAATATCAAGCAACTGGCACAATGCTTACAATGTAATAGATACCCAAAATATAGTTTTTGAGAGTGAAAGCGAGAAAGAGTATGTATGTACAAATGCACATAGGTGAATAACTGAAGACACAAGATTCTGAGAAAGTTGTCTTTCACACTTGTAATTTTATAAACTTATTAAAGGCTCTATGTCAGGCTTAAGTAAGTAAGGCTTACTAAGTCTTCTTACTTAAGCCTTCTAAGTAAGGCTTTAAGTCAGGCTTAGACTTGCCTGACTTAAATTTGCAGCATTTCAAATAAAACTCTATGTTTAGCAGAAACTACATAATAAAAGGTAAATTAGATAAATATAAATCATTCACTTAAATGTATATTAAAAAATATTAGATCACTCCTTTGCAACAGCAGTAAGGTGATTAAGTTGCAGATCCAAACAACTCAAATGGCAGAATTTTATTCATTCATTCACCCAAAGCAGTCAATACCCCAGAAAAAACACTGTTTGTGCCCTCCATCTGCATATCTGATGCCCAATGACAAGTAAAAACAGTTTGCCTTGGGACTAATACAACAGTCCAATTTCAATAAGTAAAAAATAACTTGATACTTACTCACACAATACCACATATTTTTCGAGAGAGTCAATCAGTAGTTTGCTATCTCCTTGATGAAAGTGCAGAGCAGGGAGGACAACGTCATCCTTTAGACAGAACACCAAATACGACCAGCCCATACCCTCTTTGTTTTGCTTGATTGATTTCAGGTCTGTCAAACTGAACAGGAATGACCATTTGCTTTTCCCATTTCTATGACTTGGAGCATCTTAAAAACAAGAAAGTGGGGCAAAATATTTTTGTTCACCTTTTTAAAAGGTACCGACAGTGCTCTTCATGACTGCCTAACAGAAACTGTTGAACCTAGGGAATGACTGTAGCATTCATGTTACTATGGCTTCCACCTGTATTAGAGATGGCAACACACATTTTTTAAAAGAATAGTTTTTTAAAATAATTATCCTATTCATGCAGATTGAAAAAAAATGTTATCCTTATTTAAAATATAAGCTTTGCCCCAGAATTAACCAGAGCTTTGGAAGCCGGCAGGCTGAATTCAAATTGCAGCACCACCATCTTACTAACTGAATAATTTGGGGCAAATAATTAAATCTCTCTAGGCCTCAGTTTCCTCATCTCTAAAATGGAGATCAATATACTTACCTCCCAGTGTTATTCTAACAATTAGAAGAGATAATACTTGTGAACTAACTAATACAGGGCCAAGTATATATGGCAAATACTCAATAAATATTCATCTTTTCAACTCCCCCCAAATATGAATGGCATGATACTCTTGGAAAGTCATTAAAAAACAAAAATACACTATTTCCTCACTTCCTTTCACAATTATTTTTACTATCTGCAATGAGTGAATGTATAAATAATGTATAAAAAATAACATGGGACTGAATACACAACCATTTTATTTGCAAAAACTCAACGAACAGTGGGGAATTGAGGATGAAAACATAACTAAGTTACAAATGCTTCAGAGAGAGCGTGAACACATTCAATCTTCCTGCTAAATCAGTCTTCTACTCAAGTCAAGACCTCAGTTCAAACCAAACTATAGTTATGTAAAATAAAGCATTTTCTGAGTTTATGGGCTATGTTCAGAAGCTTAAAATTCTAGGTCTGTGAACATCACCTCTGATAAAGAACATCTGTTTAAATCAAGGACAAAGGAAAAAACATTATCTTTCTTCTAATACTTAAAACTTCTAATCACAAAATTCCATTTTAACCCAGACATAAGCATGTCATTTCTCTGAAATTAAAAAACCTTTTCTCTAAAGTGATTTCCTAGGAAATGTCATACTATCCTGTTACTCAAGACCTTCATTAATTCTGTCTCACACTATCAATTTCACAAAGGTACCTGCTTACGGAACCTGATCAAGAGGTAGATCGGCTGGTCCTGACCTGCATGTATGTCACCTCCCTATACAGTCAAGAACACTGACTCATCACCGTCACCTCCAATGAGACTCCTAACCACAGCTTACCTCTACCTGTAAGGAATGCAGGTGCCAGCACGACTTCACAGATGCTTCATTTGAAAGGCAACCCAGAAAAGACAGCTAATCAGCTGATCTGCACAGTGACCTGCCTAGCTCCCATACCGGCTCAGACGTAAACTCATCTCTGGGCTGGTATTAGATTGAGTGGCATGGGTCCATTTGACTGCTTACATATACATCATGTTTCACTGGATACTATAAAGCTCAAAACATCACTACAAGCTAATATCGAAGTGAGAACGATTCTAGAACTCCAACATATGCATAAGTCATTTAAGTGTGAATATACCTGGGTTACCTACAAAAGATACATACTACTAGATGGCAAAGATCAAAATAATTTTTGTAGCTAAACAGCAATAAAAAACTAGACATACACAATTTTTTTAATTAAGTTCTTAATTACACAAAAGTATTTAACCCAAATTAATGCAAGAAAATCATATGGAGAATATTAAATAATATATTCAGGCTAAGAGTTTGTGCATATTCAAAAGTAAAAATTTTACACAGATTTTCCCTCATTATTGGAAGAGATACACATTATATATAAAATCCAATACAAAATGCCTAACATATTTCCTCACTTAAGGCTCTGACAGCAGATGAGAGAAACACTGCAAGTCAATTCTAGAAGTCCCTTAACCTGAACATAAGCTTCATTGAGAACAGGAACTTTGAAGAGAGTGCCTAGAAGAGAGACTAGCACATAGTAGGTATCAAAGACGCATCAAGTAAATGAAGAATCTAGTAACAAGTCAACAGTCATCTGCAGTTTAGTCTACCACCAACAGCTAGCTGGAAACAGAAATGGTTACAAAGGAAAACTTACAATCCAAGAGTTAACTCAAAATTTCCTGCTTTCTCCTTAAAGGAAAGTAAATAAAACTAATCAGTTCGATGAACTTACCAAATACATGTAAAAAAATACCTCCAACACATGAACATGGAAAAACTGACATAATAGCAGAGGAGGAAAACAAAACAGCTCAGAAAGTCTCCATATGTCTTGAGTAGAATTAACATCAAGAACATGACATTTTATTTGGATAGATTTATAGAACATGATGGCAATCTGTTGTTCTGGGAAGATATATTTTGAAAACATTTCATCTGGTATACAAAAATAAAGATTTAGCAATAGAAACTCTTAAGAAATAAAAGTTGGTCTTTAATAGTCAGTTTTTTAAAGGTTTGTCTCAAGTTCCCTTTGAAAATCAAAAAAAAAGTAGAAAGTAAAAATGTGAAGGTTATAATAAACAAAATAAAAATTTCATTTGAAAAAGTGCTTTTTAAAAATATATAAAGTGTTTCATAATAGCATAATTTTGAATTCTAAAACATTAAGCTTAAAAAATGTCTACTTTCAGAAGGAGTTTTGATGGAACATAACTGAATAAGATGCAGAGTCTAAGATAAGGTGGAATGAGATGAAATGGGATGGGAGAGAACAGTGCAATGGACTTTATAACTCCTTGTTCTGTTAAGAGTATGCATGTGAATGCATACTGGGCCATGTTGTTCAATGTAGTTCTTACCGCTGTGCACAATCACAAAACTTTTTAAATATTAGGAAAAAAAATGTCTCCTTAACTTTTAATAATTACTAAATAAATGTTCTTTATATATCACAGTGTAGGGTCGAGCCACATAAGCAGTATTTACATCTGTGTTTTTTCGCTAAATCCTAAATAAATTAGTGGCTGAAAACCACTAATCTTAAAAAAAATCTTTACTGTCACATCATGCCTTTCTCAAATATACAGTGCTTCTTTCTTTTATGATATTCTGAAAATTTACTCCTTCAGTCATTTCTGCAGCCTATCGTCTTCAAGGATTTAGCAACATCAGGCAGCAAGAAACAAAAAAGAGTGATTCATATAAATCAATCCAGAGGGCCAATCTAGGGATGCTAAATACAGAAAAATCCTGTGGTTTTATCTTTCTTTACCATTTTGCACTGTTCTGGTAGAACATTACCTTTCAGCAGAAAAGGAATCCCAAAAAAAGAAAAAGAGAGACACACATGCATGAACTGTTACTAAAAGCTTGTGAATCAATACTTACTTCTTAATTGACACGTTTCCAAGAACTGATCGTACAAAGTACAGCTATTGTATGAGAGTGATTCCCCATACCATACATAAAAATCAATTTTACTTAGCAACAATGCTACAGCAAGAGATTTTTCCAATAAGTTTTGTCCAGCCTTTTTGAATATGGTAAATGTGGATAAATCCTAAATTCAGACCAAAGTCATTAGGAGATAAAATATTCACTTGGTTATCAAAACACAAAGAAATCAATAGACAAGAAATTTTAAATACTACCAAGTGTTCACTATTTTTAAAAGAGATCACAAATAGGCTGGCTACAGCATACATAGACTAGCCAGAATCAGGCTGTTGGCTTTGCTCTTTTTTTGTTATCCACAAGTAGATAATAACCACGTAGCAAACATAGATTTAAATATATATAAAGGAGAATAGTCACTGAACGTATCTAAAGGAGAGACTGCAATGAACTGTGAAGATCCAAATAAAAACACTAAAATTAAAAAGGTATGGTTTGGTGGTATATTCCATCTCCCCCTGGTGCTTTAGGGTGAAATAACATGATTTTATTTATTTTTTAATTCCACTAGATTAAGAAAAATATGCATGAGACAACCATAAATTTTTTTCATGTTTCCATTTTCTGTCATTCACAACTACAAAAGAGAGCAGGTCCTTTTAAAGCATTTTTTCATGAAGTTACAACCAACAAAACCAGGGATGAAAAGGGAATATAACTAAATATAAGAGTGAGGCACCAAATCACTCTTCTGATAGAGGAACATTAATGAGGTTTTTTTTCCCTTCACTGTTGCTTATATTATACTGTAGCAGATCAGTTTAAGATTTCAAAAGACTTACATACCTCCATTTGTATGTGGCTTCTTTTTAAATGGAACTGTATTGACCATGTCCCACTCTGCTTCATAGCTGTTCACATGTTCTGATCCTCGATGAGCTCTCTCTCTTGGAGCCTGGGTCCATTCTACAACTGAACTGGAGTCCTAAAATAATATAAAATATTTAGGGACTAAAACTAGATTTTAATTTCAATCAATAATACCTTCTCAGATTCTATATAAATTAAGTTTGTAGGCTGTGGCAAACATCACTACTGGGAACAGAATTTCCTATCCTTTTCTCTCTTGCACATCTTTGCAAAAAAAGACAAGGAAAGCTTACCCAGACTCCCTTGCAGTTAGAGGTGACATTGAAATATATGCAAAGGCAACTGCAGGGCTTCTGAAAATCTTTTTGTTTTCTTAATAAAAGCCTCTTCCCTCATCCTCTTTTCCCTGCTTCGAATGCATCTGTGATGTCTAAAAATACGGTTGCCATCTTATGACTGCAGGATTGAAAAACCAAGAGAACCACTGCAAACATCTTTGAACCTCTAGACTTCTAGTTATTTGAGGAAAATAGCCAATGGTAGCTACTTATGTAAGCCACCATTAGCTGTGTATTTCTCTTAATTAAAATTAGATAAAAGCTACAAACGACACACCTACATGTACAGTTCTATAGAAATTTATATTTTAAAAAATAATTAAACCAAAAGTCTAAAATACAATATTAATAATGTGACTAAATCAGGAAGTCTAACTTCAATACAATAAAAGATAACACACATAAGATGAAGCAAAAATGTTTTCAAAATGACAAATGATGAATAACATCAGAATACAAAAACAACTCCTACCATTTATTTAGAAATCAACAAATATCAAAACAGAAGAGTACATTTTATGAATAAGCAAGTCAAAGGAGAAATATGAAGCCACCAACACATAGGAAGATGTCCAACTTATGCAACAATCAGATATGTCAAGATGAATTTCACATTTCTTACCCCAATTAAAAATAAAAATATGAAAGACCAAAGAAATGGTCTCACTGCTGATGACACTGCTAATTAGTACTGACTCCAAAAGAGCAATACAGGCATACTTATTAACATTCAAAATATGCATGTGTTTTACCGCAATAACTCTCTGTTCATCATCTACCCTAAAGAAATACTGACATATGCGCACAAAAAGGCATATACAAGATTTTTCACTGCAGCATTGTTGGCAAAAATGCCGGTCAAAAAAAAAGTTCATTAAAAAAAAAAAACTGGAAATATCCTAATATCCACCAATGAAGGAATGAGTAGATAAACTAGGGGACAGTCAATGAAATACTATGCAGTAGTTTAAAGACTGATAAATATTAATATTTACATATGTTCAATACATAATAGTAAATAAATTTGCAAAACAATGTATGAAGTATAATGAATGCAGCACATGCAATTAGAAACACAAGAAAATTAGGTCTAGATTGATAAATATGAAATGTGTATAGATAAAGATCTAGAAAGATACACACACATGAAACAGACATGAGGGATAGGGTTCAACTTTCTCTTATTTGAATTTTCACAGGAATGTATTGATATACTATTACCATAATTCTTTTTAAAGAGGGGGAAAAGGAAAATTTGCAGGAACTGGAAGATATTATAAAGGCACAAGAAAAACTAAGAAAATTAGGGGGGAACTATGAACGAAATTATGAAGTAGAGTGATTTTTCCTCTGGGTCCTTCCTCAAATTTCATTTACCAGTTTGCCCTCCCTGTTTGCTCAATTTGAAGAAATGCAACCCCTTCTACCATCACTACCAACTCTACCATCACCACCAACTCTACCATCACCACCAACTCTACCATCACCACCAACTCTACCATCACCAGTGGGGAACACTAAGAAGCATCTACAGAACCCAACCCTGTACAAAGGCTTGGAATTAGCAGATCAGATACGTCTGGACATCAGGATAAAGGCAAAGCTGAAAAAAGGACTAAAAACAAAATTTCAGAAGGCTGGAGGCCTAGTCATTAGAGAAGGTGAAACAGATTATCTCTGGATTAGGAGAAACCAAGCACACTGAGCAAAGGGATGACACATTAAGAACAGGAGAATTAACTGAAAGTCCATTCAGCTCAACTAAAGAGTTGGCACCAACTCCCAGCTCTCTTCCTCCACTCAGAACACTGGAATCCAGGTTTACCCTCTCCAGGCAGGAATTTGCAGATTATTCTCTGGCAAAAAGACTAGCCCAAGAGAAAAGACCTATTTAACATCAGGGATTTCTCCAAAGAGACAGCCTAGCCAGCTCACCCAGAATCCTATTACCAAGCCTTCCCATACTTACTAGAGAGTATAAATAATTTTTTGTGTCTGCTATTAAATATGAGCACCATACTCAAAGATCATCAAACATCAAAGACAACTATCTACACAAAAGACAAAGTCACAATGAAATAAAAAGTCAACTGGAGGAAGTAACTATACAAAGATGAAAAAATCTAAAAAGATGCCCTAACACTACTTAGAAATAAGGAAGGATATTACATCCACAAAGACCAGGATGTTATTTTTAAAAAGGGTTGGGAAAGGGAGCACTCACAATAAGATGTCTTAGAAATTCAAAATATAGAAAAATGCCAAAGTCAAGAGAAGTACTGGATTGAAGAAATTTCCTAGGAAGTACAACATACACACATACACACACAAAGAATTCAAAATAGGAAATAAAGGATTAAAAAATTACAGGACCAGTCAAGAAGGCCTAAAGGGTTCAAGAAATAAAGCAGAAAATGAGAGGAAGAAGAAATCATCTCAGAAATAATTCAAGAATATTTCCTAAGAATTAAAAGATACAAGTCTCCATATTAAAAGAGCCCATCAGGTATCCAGAATAATGGATTAAAAAAAGACCATGACCAGGACATCCAGCACAACGAAGCAATCTTAACAGCTTCTAAGAAGGAAAATACACATACAAAAGATCAGGAATCAGAATGCATTAAACTTAACATCAATAAAGGAAACTAGACAAACCTGGGACAATAAGTGTTAAAAATATGTGGGAAAATTTATCTTCAAACTGTAATCCGATGCCAGCCAAGCTATCAATTCAAAATAAGGACAGAAAAGTCTAGAAAAATAAATGTTTTTGTTCCCATGCACACTTTTTCTCAGGAAGCACTGAGCTGCACCAACACAAGGGAGTAACCAAAACAGAAGGTGGCATAAGATAGAGCAAATGGGGATTAAGTATGGGAAAGAGGCAAAAAGAATCCCCAGGATTACTGCTGCACAGCAAACAAAAAGAGCATACAGTTCAGAATGAGCTTATAAGACGACTTTGGGAGAAATGTCTCTAAAAAGATGAAATTAGATCATCTGTGTGATTTAATACTTTGAGAAGAAATGTGGAGAACGGAGCAAGAGGTTCAAGGTAATATTAGAGATAAAATAGTGTTAAATTTCTACCTTCCATGGACAGAAGCCAACACATAATACGCATTGTTAAACACAGAGTTATCATACAACCCAAGATTCCGCTCTGAGGTTTCCAAGAGAAAAATATATGTCCACATAGAATTTGCTATGAATGTTCATAGCAGCATTATTTATATTAGCCTAAAAGTGAAAACAGCCCAAATATCCACCAAATGATTAACAAATAAACAAAATTTGCTATACTCTCCCCTTATCCAGTTTCACTTTCCATGGTTTCTGTTACCCACAGTCACCCATGGTCAGAAAGCAGATGATCCTTCTTCTGTGATCCTACTTGTGTCACACCATCATCAGGTCAATAGTATCCTAACGCTACATCCCAACGCCTACATCATTTACTTTACTTCATCTCATTACTTCGTGATTTTATTACCTCACATCCTCACAAAGAGGGTGAGCACACTCACAGAACTTTCACTAAAGCACACTGTTATAATTGTCCTATTTTATCATTACTGTCCTTAAGCTTTTTCTGTACCTAATTTATAAACTAAACTTTATCACAGGTTATGTATGAAATGGAAAAAAAATAGTATATTCAGGGTTCAGTACTATCTGTGGTTTTAGGCATCCATCTCCCCCATGGATAAGGGGAGACCTACTCTATATCCATAAATGCAGTATTATTCAGCCAAAAGATAATAAAGGAACAGAATATTGACAGGTGCTGTAACACGAACCTTGAAACATTTTGCTAGTAAGTTCAAGAAGCCAGTCACAAAAGACCACATATCGTACAATTCCATTTGGATGAAATGTCCACAATAGGGAAATTCTCAGAAACAGAAAATAAGACTAGTGGTTGCAAGGGACTGAGGTTAAGTTGAATAAGGGATGACTGCTAAAAGGTAACATTTCTTTTTTGGGGATTGATAAAAATGTTCTTAAATTAGATATTGGTGATGGCTGCAGAACTCTGTAAATATGTTAAAACCACTGAATTATATACTTTAAAAAGGTGAATTTTATGATTCATGAATTATATCTCAATAAAGCAGTTATTTTTTTTTTAAATGGCATTTCTTTGGTCATACATTTTTATTTCTTAAATACCTTTCCAGCATAGAGAATACTAGAAGAATCCAATGCGTCATCCAACGGTCTCCAATCCACCATTACTTCGGCATCCTAGAGAAAGAAATTATGAACAATATTTACTATTTAACAATATCTTACATTCTTAGTCACCTATTTTTAATTCCATGAACCCAAAATGAAATTTTTAACCCCTTAAATATTAGCACTTTGAATATACACTATCATATGAAACCACTACTTGACAGCAAATGTTAGCGATTTTTAAATTCTACTTATTTTTCATTATAAATAAAAATTACTGCAAATTTCATATAAGTTTTATAATACTCCATGCCATTTTAATAGCTTATCTGAAGTATTTTATTTCTATCATTTTCATGTTAAATTTCCAACCACTGTTCATTTAACATAATTTCATCTTACACATGAAATTCAAACTTGTTGATAATGCCCCAAAGATGAACCACTGCCACAAACAAGTATTAAATAAAATCATTAACTAGAAACATACCTTTTCTAAAACACTTAATATTCCTGAAATCAAGCTATCTTGGTCATTGGTCTTTCCAAAAGATGAATGAATATAGACCCCTTCCTGTTCGTATACAATCTGAAAAAGCAAAAATAAGATTAATCATATCACTTTTCCTCAGCATTATTTCAATATTTGTTTTAAAAACTTGAGATGTTCTCCTATAATGCTTGAAGCAAGCTTCTGATTATTTCTATATAAATTATTTTTAAAATACCAAAAAAAAAATAGTAACAATGTTTGACATCAATCTGGGCGATGTTTACATGAGTGTATGTATACACATGCCAAAATTCATCAACCTGTACAATAAGATTTCTGCATTTTACTGAATGTACCTTAGAATAAAAAAACTAAGAAAATTTAAAAAATACTACTCAGTCTTAAGGGCACTTCAAACTAAGATACACTAGAAGGACGTTTTCTTTGCTATACATGAAAGTGTGTTGCTTTAGTGATAATTATAATCTTGACCTCCTCCATAAACAAAGATGTCAGGCTAAAATGCTATGTGCCTCAACATGTAAGTTCCACTTAAAATACATTTTTAAGAAACATTAAGCAAAATTTGGGTTTAAACTGAAAATGGATCTGAAAATATTCAAGTAGAAGAAAAATGAAATACAATAAGGAATCAAACTTTCTAATTATTCCCATAATAGCATATATATTACTTAAAAATATCTTGGTGTTCTTGTAGCACAGTGGCACAGAAATTTAGGGATAATATGGGAATTTTAAAGAGTACTGACAAGGACTTCAAGGAATGACCAGTTTAAACTAGTTCAAGCTCAGAAATCTTTACTGAATACTTCCATATGTAAAAACATGTAAAAGAATAAAGGGAGAATTCTGGGAAGATGGCAGCGTGAGCAGGGCGGCAGAAATCTCCTCCCAAAACCATACATATTTGTGAAAATACAACAAATAAGACTATTCCTAAAAGAAAGACCAGAAGATACAGTACAACAGCCAGGCTACAGCTACACCTGCGAGAACTCAGTGCCTCACCAAGCGGGTAAAATACAGAGCCGCGACCCAGCAGGACCCGAGCACTCCCCCACCCCAGCGCACCAGCAGGAGGAAAAGAATCAGAGTGGGGAGGGAGTGGAAGCACAGGACTGCTAAATAACCAGCCCTGGTGATCTGCACCGGGAGCACAGACACGCATTGCATGGTGTACTGGATATTAGAGGAATGGAAAAGGAAAATCCGAGACTAAGACTGCAAACAGGTTACCACAGCTGGCTTCCCTAGGACAAAAGAGAAGCGGGTACTTTTTTTTAAGTCTTAAAGAGACAAGGGCCCAACAGCTGAACAAAATCGTCCCAGCACACTCAGCCCAGCAGACTGGGAATCTTGAGGAATTTAAGGCCCCCTACCTGGCTGCTAGATAAGGCACCCCGCCGAAGCCCCTCACGGAGATAAGCAGCCTGCCATTCATTCCCCCCAGCTGTTGCTGCAAACAGCCCGGCAGATCTGCCACAGCTGCAGAACAGCGGGAGAGCGGCCCCACCCACAGCAACCACACAGAATCTCCTCCAGGTGGGCACGCAGCTAACCGGGAAGGGCCGCGGAAGCCAGAGCAAGGTCTGGAAGGCACCAAGCAGCACAGAATGCACCCAGTGTGGCTGAAAACCCCCGCAGAGCTCTATGCTAGCCTGAGGGCAGCACCGCACATGACAGCTCAGGGAATTATTCCAGAGACTGGCTCCTGGTGTGTGAGTAACCAGCACAGGCTGCAGAGGAGGGCAAGGAGAACAACAAGCAGGAAGGGACATGGTACCTGCCTGCGATCACTTCTATCGCCATGAAAAGACAGAAGAATATGGTCCAGTCAAAAATCACCCAGACAACCCCAGAGAGAGGGCCTGGTGGGATAGATTTAAACAATCTTCCTGAAAAAGAATTCATAATGAAAGTCATAACCATGTTGATGGACCTACAGAGAAATATGCAAGAGCTAAGGGATGAAGTCAGGAGGGACATTACAGAAATGAAACAATAGATTGACGGACTCAAGAGCAGACTGGACAAGGTGCAAGAGACTGTTAATGGAATAGATATCAGAGAACAGGAATACAGAGAAGCAGAGGCAGAGAGAGATAAAAGGATCTCTAGGAATGAAAGAATATGAAGAGAACTGTGTGACCAATCCAAACGGAACAATATTCGCATTATAGGAGTACCAGAAGAAGAAGAGAGAGAAAAAGGGATAGAAAATGTCTTTGAAGAAATAATTGCTGAAAACTTCCCCAAGCTGGGAAAGGAAATGTCTCTCAGACCATGGAAGCCCACATATCTCCCAACACAAGGGACCCAAGGAGGACAACACCAAGACATATAATAATTAAAATGACAAGGACAGAATATTGAAGGCAGCCAGAGAGAGAACAAAGATCACCTACAAAGGAAAACCCATCAGACTACCATCAGACTTCTCAACAGAAACCTTACAGGCCAGAAGAGAATGGCACAATATATTTAATGCAATGAAACAGAAGGGCCTTGAACCAAGAATACTGTATCCAGCATGCTTATCATTTAAATTTTAGGGAGGGATTAAACAATTCCCAGACAAGCGAAAAGTTGAGGGAATTTGCCTCCCACAAACCACTTCTACAGAATATCTTAAAAGGACTGCTCTAGATGGAAGCACTCCTAAGGCTAAAAAGATGTCACCAGAGAAAATAAAATCATACCAAAGAAAGCAGACCATCCAAATACTAACTAAAGGCAAAAAATAAAATCAACTATCCACAAAAACAGTCAAAGGAAACATAAAAGAGTACAGAATAAAACACCTAGCATATAAAGAATGGAGGAGGAAGAATAAGAAGGGAGAGAAATAAAGAATCATCAGACTGTGTTTATAATAACTTAACAAGAAAGTTAAGTTAGACTGTTAGATAGTAGAGAAGCTGCCCTTGAACCTTTGGTAACCACGAATCTAAAGCCAGCAATGGAAATAAGTACATATCTATCGATAATCATCCTAAATGTAAATGGAGTGAATACACCAATCAAAAGACACAGTTACTGAATGGATAAAAAAGCAAGACTCATCTATATGCTGCTTACAAAAGACTCACCTCATACCCAAAGATATACACAGACTAAAGGTGATGGGATGGAAAAAAATATTTTATGCAAACAACAGGGAGAAAAAAAGCAGGTGTTGCAGTACTTATATCAGACAAGGCCTAGAAGCTGGCCTCCTGTGTATTCCTGGAATAACTGCAGAGTGGCCGCCAAAGGTCACAGTAGTATATCCTGAATGGCCAGAAGGTAGGAGCATCTTACTGGGGAGTTTTGTTTTACCATTATGGCCAGTGCATGCACCTCCAGTAGCACTATATATAGACCCTTCAGTAACCCCACAAGTAAAGGAGTAAAAGTATGGTATACTAGACCTGGAAGGGACCCCCTTCCTGCTACATTCCTATTACAGGACCACTCTCTTGCATGCATCCTGATAGACAAGATATGCCTATGTTGATGTCATTAAAACATGTGTCTTATAGCCCCTAAAGTCTTTGTGGATTGGGAACTTCCTCTGGCTTGAGAATTATTATAATTTTTTGTTATTAGGAACTTCCTCTGCCTTAAGGATTATAATAATTTTGTTACCTGTATCAAAATCTTGTTGTATCTTAATTTTTGTTATTATGTCTAAGTTGTTGTTATCCTCTGTTGCTATTGTGGAATCTGTTTAGTGTGCTCCAGCTTTCTTGCACAGGGACTACTGGGAAGATTGAGAGCATGTAGACTGTAAGGTGAGAATCCTGGAGGGGTGGAGTGTGGGGAAGTTGGGGTTCCTATAGCCAGGATCCTCCCTGAACTTAAACCACCTGATGATGTAACTGGCCTGTTGCTAGGCTACCGCTTCCACACCTTTAGGAAATAAGTTATTATTGCACTATATAGAGAGCTCGGCCCAGTGCTCTGGGCGGAGGCAGAGACGCTAGTGCTTGACCTACCACCGGGAGAACAAGCTGGGTAATAAGCCCTTTCATCCCAAAGAACGTTTTGCTGTCAATTTCTTTGGTCACATTGAATCCATTGCGAACTTGCCCGGTGCTGAAAACCACTGGCAAGACAGCAGGTCAATCACTAGAATCCCGTTGTCTTGCCAATGAGTTTCAGCCCCAGGCAGGTTCGCTATGGATTCAATGTGACCAAAGGAATTGACAGCAAAACGTTCTTGGTGTGAAAGAGTTATACCCAACTTTATTTCCACAGTGGCAGGTCAGTCACTAAAATCCCATTCACTCTGAGAGAGTCTGCATGCAGCAAGCTGGTCTTTGCCTCTGGGCCCCTCTGTGTGCACAGCCATTCCCTGGGCCTCTCTGCACAATCGTCCCGCACAGCTGTCCTCTGGGCCTCTCTGCACAGTTGTTCCGCACAGCCGTCCTCTGGGCCTCTGTCCTTGGCGCTGCCACCACTCCAGTCTCTGCTCTGCTATCCTGCAGCCCTGCAGCCATACCGCCGTGTTGCACGCAGAGCACTGGGAGGAGCTCTTTATTTAGAGTCAACAGCCATGTATTGCCCACAGGTGTGAAGTGAGCTATCAACCAGGGCCAGTTGCGAATCCTGGCCATAGTTAACTCTTATTTTATCCACGCCTGTCCACTCAGAGCGAGTCTGCATGCAGCAAGCTCATCTCTGCCTCTAGACCTCTTTGCCCCTGCAGCTGTCTCAGTCTCTGTCCTTGGCGCTGCCACCACTCCAGTCTCTCGTTTCCTGCAGCCTTGCAGCCCTGCAGCCGTGCCACCATGTCACCCAGAGCACTGGGCAGAGGTATATAGTCAGTAGCAACGTATTGTCCACATGTGTGTAGTGAGCTAGCCGACCAGGGCCCGGTGAGAATTCTGGCCACAGGCACCTTCACTTTATCCACACTTATATACCAATGTTCACAATGCTTTATTTGTAATAACCCAGAGTGGAAAAAACTCAAATATTTATCAATAGGTGAATGGATAAACAAACAATGGTGTACCCATACAATGGGATACTACTTTGCAATAAAAAGGAATAAACTAATGACACATGCAACATAAATCTCAAAATAACTATACTGAATGAAGAAAGTCCAAAAATAAATACTATATAATTCCATTTATAAAAAATTCTAGAAAATGAAAACTCATCTGTAGTAACAAAAGCAGCTCAGGGCTGCCTGTGGACAGATGAAAGTAATGATAGATAACAATGAGTCAAGACGAAACTCTGAGTGGTAGAAAATACCACCTTGATTGTGTTGATAGGTTAATAGTGTATATCAAAAGTTATCAAATTACACAATCTGTGCAATGTATTTGTCAGTTGTACTTCAATAAAGCTGTATAAAAAAAAGTAACATGGGAAGTTTATTGTTTTAAACTAAATTTGTGACTTTTTTTAGGATTTTTCAAAACACATGTCCAGTGAATAGGGAGGTCACAGCTTAGGTGGAAACAACACAGATTCTTGGTCTCCCTCAGATAAAAGGACCTGGGGAGTAAAAACCCCTGGAATGTCATACAAACCCACCTGGTAATAAGGGGCATCGTCTCATCAACCCCTGACAGAGGGGCCACCAGGGTAGAACAAACAGCCTCATTTCTTGGCTAATTCCTCAACAACTGAGGGTCTACTCCTGATGTCATGCACGTCAAAAGCCACTCCTCCTGAGATCCGATCTTTGCTGACACATGCCTAGCATAAGACACTGCCTCTCTGCTCTTCAGTTTTCTGATTTCTGAGGAGTAGTGGGAAGCTGGTATGTTATCCGAGAGGAATGTAGGACTGTCTTGCCAATGGATTTCAGCCCCAGGGAAGTTCACCATGGATTCAGTGTGACCAAAGAAATGACAGTAAAACGTTCTTGGGGTGAAAGGGTTATACCCAACTTTATTTCCAAGGTGGCAGGTCAATCACTAGAATCCTGTTTACTCAGAGCGAGTCTGCATGCAGTAAGCCGGTCTCAGCCTCTGTCCTTGGCACTGCCACCACTCCAGCCTCTGCTCTGCTCTCCTGCAACCTTGCAGCCGTGCCACCATGTAGCCCAGAGCAATATATAGAGTCAATAGCAATGTACTGCCCACACGTGTGTAGTGAGCAAGCCAACGAGGGCCAGGTGAGAATCCTGGCCACAAGAACTTTCATTTTATCCACAAGGACATTAGAGCTGGTGATGTTCTAGGCCAGGTGCCAGCAAATGTTTTTAGATTGCTGATATGTTATTAGACCATTACAAGAAACAGCCAGATGGAAGAGATGCATAGAGCAAGGTATGGATTACTCATGCCTTCTCCAAGTGCACCACTCTCCCCAAATCTTCACATGTGGACCAACCCAGAAGCTTTTTAATTTTTCACATTTGCCTCATAAATTTTATTCTCAATGCGGAACAGATTCCTTCCAACCCCACAGTGAATCACACACTGCCCTGGAGAAATCTAGGAGATTCTTCCCCCATCTCCAGGGAAGGAGTGAGAAAGGCAGATGCTCAGGACAAGGAAAGCTTTGCAGTTCCCCTGCTTACTTATCCTCCCCTTCGCAACCCTATATAAAAGTAAGTAGAGATATTTACATAAATATAAAAAGAAAAAAAGGAAAGAGAAAAAAGTTAAGAAAAAAAGGAACTGATCCTGCTTCAAAACAATTTTTTAAATCACACACTATTTTCACTAGGGATTAAGTGCCAATAAGGGAGCAAAAACTATCAAGGGAATTCAAAAACTTGCCACTTGGTGGTGCTAAACTAATTAAATAAACTAGGTTCAACAAACTCTTATAAGGCACTTATGTGCCAGACACCCTGGAAAGCAGAAAAATAAACAAGATAAAGTTTCTTGCCTGTATGTACCTGGCAATGTTATTAAAAATGTAAAATTTTTACAGAAACTAGAATACTGCAAGGGGGTGGGAGTAGGGATGGGGGAACAAAGTTTAAAGGTACTAAAGAAAGAAGAAAAGTTCTCCATTTCAAATAAAATTGTCTCATGCCTTCCAGGCTCTCATTCTTAAATTTTTGCTAAAATGCTTAAGCGGTATGTATATTTATAAAACTTCCAGTTATATCCTGCTGATGGCAACAGCGACTGCAGATTATCTTTTTCCTTCAGCAAAGTAACTACATCAGATATAACTAAAAGAGTTCTGGAGACCACAGCACATGTTTTAGAAAAAAATCTACTGATCTCTAATTTAGCAAAAGTTAAAATTAAAAGGTAAAAATGAGGCAAACAGATAAATTCAATTTTCTACGTAAGAAGAAATGTAGTTGGGACAATCCAACTCAAGACCATGTTACCTCCTGGCAGAAAAAGCCGGAAAAGGTACACAATTTACACAACAGAGTAGCAAGTAATTTTTTATGTTGTTCCTACACTTATGTGGGACTGAATTTGTACCTGTATTATAATTATTATAATCTGTGTTTTCAAAAATTAAAACATCCAAACAAAATTTTTTTAATTTACTGTTACATTTAGGGATAAAATTCTTGCACTGAATCTGTCCAAACATAGAAATTCAACACCCACCATACACAACATTCTTGGACTTTATCACCTATGTGAATTTTACAAGATAAATTAACAACAAAAAAGTTACAAAAATTTAATTTCTTTAAAACCATTCAGCATATAGGTAATTTAAACTTCAGGTGAGAGAAGGTAGCCCCAGGAAATGAGAGCCTCCTGAGCCCAAAATTCTAATTAGCTCCACAACCAAGTATCTGAACACCCACTTTATATCTCCATTTGAATAACCCACAGGCATCTCAAACTCAGTATGCTTTATCCTAAAGCTAGTCATCTGATATTTCCAGCTCTGTCAAAGACATCCATCTATCTACCTAGTTACCCCAAATAACTTTCACCAACGCCATGCTATCCCCTGAATCCCTCAAACCTTCACCTCTAACACAGAATCCTCATCATTTCTCGCTTAGGTTGCTAAAATCACATTTGGTCTCTCTCACCCCAATCTAGTCACCTTACAATAATCTGTGTCAGGTGTGCAATGTGTACAACCACCAAAAGTGATCTTTATAAGACGTGTATCTGACCATACCATGCCTGAGTCCGCATGCAGCAAGCCAGTCTCTGCCTCTGGGCCTCTCTGCCGTGCATCTACCCTGGAGATGGGGGGATGGGGGAAGTATGCATAGGACCCTGAATGAAAGGTCATTTTCAATTATTTTTTTCAATGAATGTATAGTGAACACCTACAATGTGCCAGGCACAGAGCAGGCTCCTAGGTATAAATAAGATTTAGTCACTGGGACTTCCAGGAAGATGGCGACGTGAACAGAGCAGCAGAAATTTCCTCCCAACATTCTATTTATCCACGAAAACACTGCAAATACAACTATTCCTAAAAGAGAGACCAGAATACACAGGAAAGCGCACAGCATGCAGCTTCACCTGAGAGGACTCGGCACCCGGCGAGGTGGGTAAGATATGGAGCTGCGACCCGGCAGGAACCGAGCGCTCTCCCACCCCAGCGCACCGGCGGGCAGCTACACCTGAGAAGATTCAGCACCTGGCAAGGCAGGTAAGATACAGAGCCGCGACCCGGCGGGACCCGAGAGCTCCCCCACCCAGCGCACCGGCGGGAGGAGAGGATTCAGAGCCAGGACGGAGTGGAAGTCTGCACTGGGAGCGCCGACACACAGCGCGCGGTGTAGCGGAGATTGGAGAGACAGAGGGCGCAGGGTCTCAGCGGGGAACGCGCCAGGCAGCCAGCTCCGGAAAGGAAAAGAAAAAGAAGAAAAGCGCATGCTTTTTTCAGCAGTCTTAAAGGGACAGGAGCCCAGTAGAGGACCGTATCACCCCGGCACACTCAGCCCAGCAGGCTGGGGGTCCTGGGGAGCTCTGGACCCCTTAGTTGGTGACTGGGAAAGGGTGGCCTCATTAGGACTCCCACAGAGATCAACAGCCTCCCATTCGTTCCCACCCCCGCCAGAGCTATAAAGAGCCTTGCGGAGCGGCACGGCCACAGCTCTGGAATAGTGGAGCAACAGCACCACCTACAGCATTCACACAGAATCCACTTCCAGTGGACTTTGTTTTTTTTTTAGTTGTTTTTTCTTCTCTTTCTTTTCTTTCTTTCTCTTTTTATTTATTTTTATATTTTTATCATTTTTTTTCTTTTTTCATTTTTTTTTCCTTTTTAAAGTCATAAAGAGCCCAGCTGCCATATGTGGCAACTACCAGCAACCAATTTTATAGCCATGAAAAGACAGAGGAATATGGTACAGACAAAGCTTCAGACCCAGACAACCCCAGAGAGGGAACCTGAAGGGATAGGCATGCACAGTCTTCCTGAAAAAGAATTCAGAATAAAAGTCATAGCCATGCTGACGGATCTACAAAGAAATGTGCAAGAGCTGAGGGAGGAAGTGAGGGAAGTGAGGAAACACTATGCAGAAATGAGACAAGTCATCGACGGGCTTAAGGGCAGACTGGATGAGGTGCAAGAGACTGTTAATGGAATAGAAAATAGAGAACAGGAATACAGAAAAGCTGAGGCAGAGAGAGATAAAATAGGAATGAAAGAATATTAAGAGAACTGTGTGACCAATCCAAACGGAACAATATTCGCATTATAGGAGTACCAGAGGAAGAAGAGAGAGAAAAAGGGATAGAAAGTGTCTTTGAAGAAATAATTGCTGAAAACTTTCCCACACTGGGGAAGGAAATAGTCTCGCAGTCCACGGAAGCCCACAGATCTCCCAAAACAAGGGACCCAAGGAAGACAACACCAAGACACATAATAATTAAGATGGCAAAGGTCAAAAATAAAGACAGAGTATTAAAGGCAGCTAGAGAGAGAAAAAAGATCACCTACAAAGGAAAACCCATCAGACTATCATCAGACTTCTCAACAGAAACCTTACAGGCCAGAAGAGAACGGCATGATATATTTAACGTAATGAAACACAAGGGCCTCAAACAAAGAATATTGTATCCAGCACGATTATCATTTAAATATGATGGAGGGATTAAACAATTTCCAGACAAACAAAAGTTGAGAGTGTTTGCCTCTCATAAACCACCACTACAGGATATCTTAAATGGACTGCTCTAGAGGGAAGCACTCCTAAGGCTAAAAACATGTCACCAGAGAAAATAAAATCATAGCAAAGAAAGCAGACCATCCAAATACTAACTAAAGGCAAAGGATAAAACACCTAATATATAAAGAATGGAGGAGGAAGAATAGGAAGGGAGAGATAAAGAAACATCAGACGGCATTCACAGTAACTTAACAAGAAAATTAAGTTAGATTCTTAGATAGTAAAGAAGCAACCCTTGAACCTTTGATATCTATTGATAATCACCCTAAATGTAAATGGACTGAATGCACCAATCAAAAGACACAGAGTAACAGAATGGATAAAAAAGCAAGACCCATCTATATGCTGCTTACAAGAGACTCACTTCAAACCCAAAGATATACACAGACTAAAAGTGAAGGGATGGAAAAAGATATTTCATGCAAACAACAAAGAGAAAAAAGCAGGTGTTGCAGTACTTGTATCAGACAAAATAGACTTCAAAACAAAGAAAGTAGCAAGAGATAAAGAAGGACATTACATAATGATAAAGGGGTCAGTCCAACAAGAAGATATAACCATTATAAATATATATGCACCCAACACAGGAGTGTCAGCATATGTGAAACAAATACTAACAGAAGTGAAGGATGAAATAGACAGCAATGCAATTATTTTAGGAGACTTTAACACGCCACTCACTCCAAAGAATAGATCAACCAGGCAGAGGATAAGTAAAGACACAGAGGCACTGAACAACACACTAGAACAGATGAACCTAACAGATATCTACAGAACTCTACACCCAAAAGCAGCAGGATACACATTCTTCTCAAGTGCACATGGAACATTTTCCAGAATAGACCACATACTAGGCCACAAAAAGAACCTCAGTAAATTCAAAAAATTGAAATCCTACCAACCAACTTCTCAGATCACAAAGGTATAAAACTAGAAATAAATTTTAGAAAGAAATCAAAAAGGCTCACAAATACATGGAGACTTAACAACATTCTCCTAATGAATCAATGGGTTAACGACCAAATCAAAACAGAAATCAAAGAATATATGGAGACTAATGACAACAACAACACAAAGCCACAACTTCTGTGGGACGCAGCAAAGGCAGTTCTAAGAGGAAAGTATATTGCAATCCAGGCCTATTTAAAGAAGGAAGAACATTCCCAAATGAACAGTCTAAAGACACAATTATTGAAATTGGAAAAAGAAGAACAAAGGAGGCCCAAAGTCAGCAGAAGGAGGGACATAATAAAGATCAGAGAAGAAATACATAAAATTGAGAAGAATAAAACAATAGAAAAAAATCAATGAAACCAAGAGCTGGTTCTTTGAAAAAATAAACAAAATAGATAAACCCCTAGCTAGACTCATTAAGAGAAAAAGAGAATCTACACACATAAACAGAATCAGAAATGAGAAAGGAAAAATAATGACGGACCCCACAGAAATACAAAGAATTGTAAGATTTAGCCACTGTCTTCATAGCACTTACAATCTCACTGGGGATTAGGACAAGAAAGCAGATATTACAACATATGATAAAGTATGAACAGGCTTAAGCAGGCGCTAATAAATGGTATCTAACCTAGACTTAACGGCAGGATGAGAAACCAGGAAGACTTAACTAGACTGATTTATAAGCTGAGACATGAAGAAGGACCATTTTAAGGAGGAGAAGGTATACATACATTCTTGGCAGAGGGCATATGTGCTGATGGGAGAGCACTAGTTCAGTGCATGGCTGCAACCCAGATCAGACAGAAGAGTTCAGAGACACGAGTAAAGGCCCGATCAGATCATAAAGGGTTTTATAAGCCATGCTCATAAATTTGGGAGTTTGGAATTTATCCTGAAGAAAACGCACTTGCCACTAGAAAGCCATTAGAAAGCTCCAACAGGGGCCACACCTGCTTTTCCTAAGTCAGCACACCGGCTGCACAGCCAAGAAGGAACCCCTGCAGCACTCCAGGCAAGGACTGACTCATGGCGGCTTGACCTAAGGCAGTGGAAGTGGGCATGAGGGAAAGGTAGACAGCTTAGAAAATCAGAATGACAGGTCTTCATGACTGAAGATGTGGGAGACGAAGGGACAAAACTAAGTGAACGAGGTTATTCACTAAGATAGGGAACACAGACAGTAAACAATGAGCTTTATCTAGGATGTGTTCATCAGTATGACCACGGAACTAAAATGTAGAACACAGGTGGTTTTAAGGGCAACAACCCACAGAGATTCTGAGTGAAAATATGGCAATATGGAGGATGGTACAAATCTCAGTAAAAGGCAGACAGCAGAACTGTTATTGCTTCTTAAGGGCAACAGTGTGAAACAACGTCACACAGGAGGTCAGGAATGATTCAGCTGCCTAGGGAGGCACAATGAGGGCTAAATGACCTCCCTGATACCAACAAATACATACACATGATAGTGTCACACAGTAAGAGACAACAGATTTTCATAAGGATTTTCTTCCACCAAAAAATGAAAACAAAAAGGTTGGGTTATAATTTTTCATCTAGTCCCAGCAGCTATGTCCCATGAACGCAAAGACTTAACAGTTGAATTCCTTCAAAAAAGCCGTGTTTTAGGTCTGCCTGTCTTATCTTAGGCAAGACCACTCTGCTACTCTATGCAGAGTGTATTAAAACTTACTTTGCTTTCTTGGAAAAAAAAAAGCCGTGTTTTATTAACTCACAAATTGCAGTATCTTGTTAAAACAGCAAACTACTGTTTTTGCAAAGTCAAAAAGTATCTAACTACTCGTGTATCCAAAGACCCCAGAACAGAGGATACTCAAATGTTTAGTTTAACTCTAAAGAATACCAAAAAATAAAGAAGACATAGTCATATCCTACACCAGGAAGGTATTGCCATGTTACATACAAGAACTAGTCTAGGAAAAGAAAAATCTCCAGGAAAATCTCAATACCAAAATATTCTTCACCTTTGTTAAGCACAACAGTTTCACATGACTATAAACATATCTAAAAGGAATTGAAAGGGGCCAAATTTAAGCTACAAAATAAATCCTTACTAAAAATGCCATCAAAACAAACTCCAAGGAAAAATAACAGCTGCTTTCCTAATTGCTTTACCTCCAACAGAACTCAATTCCAATATAATCAGCAAAAACAGACCTAAGAGTGAAATGCAAGTGTACATTTTACATAGGACTTTTTAACTCCAAAACAAGAGTGCTTATTAATGAACCTCTCTCTCTCACTCTAGTCCCCCTTCATTTTCTCTATGGTCTCTCTCATTCCTCATCACCGAATACCTACTATGTGACAGAATCTAGGTTAGATGCAGGTGCAGGCCCTGCCCTCATGATGAGTGGTCAGTTTACAGTTCTTCAGAATACAAACATTCACTAAAAATAGCACCCACTTCAAAAACTTTCATATTGCATTTCTTATTTAGACAAGGCAAACGGGTGGCAGTTGTTTGTTCTTCTCCTGAAGAAATGAAGTCTGTAAGTTCCAAGGTAAAGGACGACCTGATGCCCCAATGCCTAGTATAGTGCCTGGAGCCAATCAGGTGCTAATACATATTTTTTGAATAAACAAAAGAAAGTAAATTGTAACCATCAGGGGCACTGGGCATAGAGTCAAAACCTATCTCAGGCTATCTCCTCTCACCTTCTCTATGATAAGTAAATTCAACTCATTCCACATTAATTCAATTCTGTCCACCTGTTAGACAAACCGCAGGATGGCCTCTACAAGCAGTACTCCTATTTCTCTCCTCGATATTCACAACAGGATGTTATTCTTTCCCCATTTACTTGACTGTTAAAACACATGGTTCTACACATATAGAGCAACAAAGAATAGCTGAACTCCCAAGATCAGGGCTTACAATTAAACTCAAACCCACTTGCAAAAGCCCCAATAAAAATATATACATATATACACACACATATGGATGTGCAAAATTGAATCCATCCACTCATGCTAACAAAAATCTACCCCTGAATTTAGCCAAATCACCAGAGAACTGAATACATCAAATTGGGATCCCATGTTTTTGAACTACTGAAGTACCCATTGACATAAAACCATCATCATACTAAGGGGCACACAGGGCAAAGAACCTGCAGGAGACTTTGTTCTTCTGCCAAATCTCCAGTAACCAATTTTTAGGGATTTTGCTTTTGGTTTTATTTTACTGTGGATCCTGTAATTCCTATAACTGATCAGGTTTTCCTTTGGCTACTAGAAAACTTAGAACCAAACTGTAGCCCACTAAAGCATAGTTTTTATTTAATACGTGTATTTCCAGTTCCTTCTAGTTTTCCTACCTTTATTTACTTTTCTTTTTCCTCCTTTTTCCCTCTGATTTATTTTACATAACTATATTGCTTCTGTATTTGTGAGCAGCATTAATCTCTTTGTGGAAAATAACCATTTAACTATTTCCCAGCCAATAATAACCTTTCAACTTAAAGACAGTCTGATTTTTCTTAACAATAGTAATAATATTAACTAACATTTATTGAGCACTTATTTGACACTAGGCACTATTCTTAATGCCTTGCAAACAGTAAGCCATTTTATCCTCTCTACAACTCCATGATGGAAATATAAATATTATTCCCTGTTTCACAAATGAGAAAACTGGGGCACAGGGAAGTTAAGTAATTTTCCCAAACACAACTATAAAGCAGTGTAACTAGGGTTTAAACCCAATCAGGCTCCACTTACTTAACTATTGCCCTATTGTGATTTTTATTCATCAAAACTACATGGCTTTTAAAAGGTATTTTTCAATTTCTAAAATAACAATAAGAATTAGTAGAGATAACTTCAACAATGAAATTCACACACATACCAAAAACCATATTCTAAATCTAAAATTCAACAAAACTCAACCAATAACTGGCAGAGAAATTAAGATGATGAATAACATGTACACAGCGTCTACCACATGGCACGCTTTGTCCTACTACATTTACTAATTCTCCTAACAATCCCATAAAGTAGGTACTATTATCATTCCTGTTACAGATGAGGAGACGGAAGCACAGAGAGGTTAAGTAATTTGACTGAAGTCAAGTGGGAAGTTATTTTCTGTAACTAGTTTGGCTCCAGTGTCCAAGCTCTTCAATGTTATCTAACACTGCTTCTCCTTTAAGACAGACATCAACTTCCTCTCTCCATCACTTCTAACATCCAAAGTTCAAATAAAGCAAAACAGACTTCTTAGAAAAGTTACTCTATAACCTAGATCTCAACATTGAGATCCTAATTCAATAGAACTGGGTTATGGTCCAGTATCTGTATTTTTTTAAAGTACCACATGCAGGGGTAAGTGAATGAATAGATACACATACACACACACACAATAAATTCAATGCAGTGAGTGAGAATGAGACTGAGGTGATGGAGTAGAGTTATGAAATAAAAGACTAAGTCAGATTACGAAATACAGCAGCTGGAAGTAAAGGGTGAAAAAAAATTCTTCCATTTCACATTTCACAATTCTGCTTCATTCTCTCAAGGGCTCCATCAGAATCAATCCACACCTGAGAGAGGGAAATATAGTCCAAATGAAAGGATCCCTTTCTGGAAAGCCCTAAATTGGATCAGTCCAGAGTTAAAATCAAGCAGGATAACCTTCAATATGTAGTGAGTCAAGCAGATGAGCACCCACCCTGACGACCAAAACTGAGAAGACAAAGCGCATGAATACCCCCAAAACGATGACCAACCTATCATTCAAAATAGCCAGCAAGTAGAACTATGAAATCTCTTTCATGTAATCATAACAACTCCACTGCAAGAAATTATCACTGGCATCACCTCCATTCTGGGGGGGAAAAAAAAAAAGAGAGAGAATGAAGGACTGAGAGTCCCGCTTGCTCCACTTCCCAAAGTCACACTTCAGGGTAACAGCAAAACCAAGATCATATGTGTTATTCCACCGCCAAGTGTGGAAGTCCGGACGCCAAATCACAAACATTGTCAAATAATTCAAAGTGGGATGCAGAGGGCCCCATAAAGTGAGTGAGAAACTCAGGCACAGAGGAAGTTACCGTAGACAAGTAAACAGTCCTCAGTGTTAGATGAGCCCCAACTGTTTACGAATAGTCCGACGGTGGAAAATGCTGCCCGTGGCATATCTGCACAGCCCTAAATAACAGGCACTGAGAGGTGCTGCGCCTGAAACGTAAGTAGGTAGTGTACAACGAAACCTCCTCCGCACCGAGGCCCAGCTACAAACGCCCTCGGACGGGGTCACACATCACCTCTGTAAACAGCACCACAAGTACTCCTACGGGCACATCAGAGATGTCCAGGCAACAAATACCTTGACTAACGCCTTCCTAGACAAGCCTGCGATGGTGTGCGTCTCCTGCTCCCTGAGTGGAAACATGCCTTGCTGCTCGCGACCACCAACCAGCTCGGCAGTTGGTCAAATGAATCCAATTCTCTGTTTTCTTCTAAGCACACAGCCGCACACCACCTGTTTTCGGCTCCTCCCGAAGGAGCCAAAAGATGCCTCCACCAGAACAAAGCAGAGGAAGGCTGGACAAGTCAGGTGAACGCCTCGAGGAAGAGAGAACAGACGCTGGAGTCAGAAGGACACAAAAGGGCTAGAGTCAGGAAAAAGTGAGCCGGAAAAAGAAAGGAACTAGGCAAGCACCTGCCCGTTAGGAAAAGCAACGCGAATGAAAATCCCCGCTCCGGAGCCGAGCGGCGCGGAGGCCTAGCCGGCCTCGGAGCAGGAGCCGGGTCCCGATGCCCAGGCTGAGCCGGCAATCTCGAGTAAAAGGTCGCCACCACCAAGCGCTGCCCTCCTACGTCCCCACAAGCTGTCCCTCCCGGGCGGGCCTCCAGGCGGCAAAGGCACCCCCATGGCAGAGAGAAGCAGGTGTGTTGGCAGGCGCCGTTACTTACCTTCCCGCCCACAGGTCCCGCCGCCGCCATGTTTCCCGCGCAGGCCCGGGATGACGTAGCACGGCCTCACGTGTCTCTCAGACTCACAACAACATCCGGCAAAACTCTGCTGATATCCGGGCGGGAAAGGGGCGGGGAATGGCGGGAACGGCCCGGAGTGAAGGGGCGGGGCGAGAGGGGCCGCCCGACGCATGCGTGCTGAGCAGCGCTCAGAGCCCGCCGGGGCGGAGTCCCTGCTGCGTCCTGCGCGGTGTGCCAGTTGGTTTTCCCTAGGAGGGAAATAAAGGTGAACCGTAACTGCATTGGAGTTCGCCTGGAGTCTATAGACTTGAGCCATTCACTGGCCACTTCATTTTTGTGTGATGGAAAGAACACCATATGAGTGCCAGCAAACATGGTCCTGGCTTTATGGCCAATAGGTAAGTCACGTGCACCTTCAGCCTGCTTCTCATCTGTAAAATTGAGATAGTAGGACAGTGATAAAGGTTCAAGTAATCCCAGCTCTCTACCCGAGGCACACACACAGAGACTTCTCCCCTGCATGTGAAGCTTCTGAATTTGTCTGTGATCACTGCCACTCATACGTGACCTTGAGTAAGGAATTTTGATGGGAGCTGCGATGATACCACGCCCTCGTTGCTCCAGAAGCCAACGCACGTAATTCAGAGCTTCAACACACTTACTTAACGGCTGTGTGACTTGAAAGAAGTTTATAAATTCACCCGGACTTACGGTTATAAAGTGAAAATTAGTCATGGTGTAATGCATGTGTGGTAAGATGATTCTTTGAAATATTAAGATATTAATTTGTTCCCAGTACTGTAAAACAATGCCCAAAGAATGATTGACTACTACCCTGGTAGCTCTGGCACAAGACCTGGGACTTCCCATGCCTCAGGGCAGAATAAAAGGACTTTTTGTTCCAAAACAGCAGTGTCCAGTGAGGTGAAGAGAGAGAGGTTTTTGACCTTGGCTGAGGAAGTGGCAACCAAGCAGAGTAACACAAAAGGAAGGTTGCAGGTTCTGAGAGTATTGGAAACCTACTGGGTGAGGGATGTGGCAAGACTTGAGGTGCGAATGGATCTGTAGCAGCACTGGGGAGGCTGCACGCCGGAGATTCCAACCACTGCCAAGACCCCATGCCCAAACTTGGCATTTAATCAGCAAAGTAGCTCACATGCAAGGGGTAAATGAGGTGGGATAATGAGCATATTAGCAGTAACCAAAACTGTGTGAAGACTTGAGGGCCTTCTCCAAAGGTACTGGATTTAGTAAGACCCTTAGAACCTTCATACAATCCTGGGTGTTGTGTGTAGAGCCTTAATAATGGCCCATGTTAAAGTTTCTACGAGCTCAGTCATGGGGTATGGTTAGAGAAAAATGTTAATAGGACATTTCTTATACCTTGTGTTTTGGAGAAAAGTTGAAGCCCTCAGCACAGTGTCAGGAGAAGAATACTCAGTAAATGGTAGCTATTATTTATATAATAAGTTTGGAAATTAAAGGCTTCTCATAGAAAATTTGGCAACCTGCGTCCGTCCGCTACTTCATGTTCTTAAGCCTCATCCTCCAACTTTCCCTTGAAAACTGGCGCTACCCATGAGCAATTGGACTTCTTTTCTTTTTTTCCAAGCACTATTCTGAGCCATTTTCTTTATAGTCTGGTATCACCATCTCCTGTGTGCCAGTGATTCCCAAATATCTCCAACCCATATCTCTTTTTCCTGAAGTCTAGATTCTACACCTACTGCTCACTGTTAACTTTCTACGTGAGTGACACACTCACACCTCAAAAAATCCTAAATCTTTGCTACTCCAAACGTAGTCTGCAGCCAGCAGCACCTAAGAGCTTCCTAGATACAGAACTTTAGGTCCCAGCCACAGAACTTCTGAATCAAAATCTGCATTTTAACAAGATCCCCGGGCGGTTTGTTAAACTTTAAGAAGCACAGCCTCAAATGAAACTTAAATGTTGCTTTTGTTCTCTGAAAATTACTACCATTTGAACTAGAGATACATTCAGAACACAGTTTCCCCAGGTAAGTTATTGCTATCATGTTACCCCGTTCTGATGTGTCTCCTGAAAAGGTCAGAGGAAAAATACCACTATGTCTCTTTCTCTGTCCCCTGACCATTCCCACAGTTCAGGTTTCTCATTACCTCTGGCTTGGACAACTACTGTGGCATCTTCATTCATTCCTTCCTTTCTGTTTCATCTTCCCCCTAACCCATTATTCACATCCCTACCAGGTTAACCTTTCTAAAGCATAAATGTGATCATGTGAACCCCATAATGCCTCCCCATCTCTTTGGGGAAAAGTCCATGTTCTCCAGTGTGACATATAAGGCCCTTCATAAACACTTCTTGCCTGCCATTGTAGCTTTATCTGCCACCTTTCCCCACTCAGACCCAATTCTCCAATCATAGCCAAATATCTCCTGAGTGCACCATGCTGTGTCCCAAGATGGCTTCTGACTATAGTAGATTGGCTTGGATCATGGGACTGTTAGGAAGAAATTCGGTTTGGAGATGCAGGGAAGTCAGAGTGCAAAGTAAGGAAGGAATTCATCAAAGTTAGAATAACAAGGAATGGCAGTTGCCTTGCAGGCAGCAGAGAACAAGGAGGAAGGGAGGAAAGGGAAGCTTATGGAACTCCTCCTTAGCAATGGGCAAATCCCTCGCCAACTCCTAAAGCCAGGGTCACCTGGTGTCCAGGGTCTGCTTGAATCTGAACGGCGTGGGAACTAAGCCCCTACCTCCCTGGGATTTGGGGTACCTGCAGAGCACTGGATGGAGTGAGATTATGTTCTGAGAGTTTCCCACAGCAAAGAAAGGAGATGTTTCAGTCAGGCTACTAAGGGGTGTGATCATGAAGCTGCAGTCCTGTCCATGTCACCGAGGTGACAAGAACTTGCAAGACCAAATCAGAGCTCTCAGTAGCCCCTCCCTACTTACATGGAGTACGACACAGAGAGTGACACACTTGAAGAAAGGGGAGTGTGGGCAACCTCAGAGAGAAGGAACACTTAAAGGTTTAGGGTCTGGGGTTTAATAGGGCCTCTTGGGTAAGGTCAGCATAAGGGATGATGTATACAAGATGTATACTTCTGTTGAAGTTTTGTCTTAAAAATAGGGTTATTTAGGTACCTGTGTTGGTCCAGATCTGGGCATTCCTTATCCACATAGGTTTATTTACCTTTGGAGATCTATCTCCTGTCCTGCTTACAAAGTTGCTTGATTAAGGGGCTGGAAGAAGAGGAAGAACAACATATAGATTAAGTTAAAGAATAAGATGGGCCTTTTTGCAGGGTAAGTAGATTTTACAAGGGCATGATCTAATTGGTACAATGAAGACATGGGCTGTGCCCTGATACTTTTCTTTATCTAGGGAATATCTGGATATTCCAAGTCACTCCTAGCCTTTGAAATTTTATCTGGTTAACTATGTGAGTCCCTTTTAGTGGGCTCTACTGCGTTTATTCTCTCTCCACCTGTTCATGTCTGTCCTACTGCCTAAGAGGACCATCCCTGTGGCCCAAAGTATGTGCAGTACTGATTAGCCATATTCAAACAGTTCCTTCCTCCTCCCAGGCAAAAGCACCGCTCCCCTGCGACCCCCGACATCGGCTCAGGGGCTGAGCAGGTCCAAAGAGTAAAGTTTCTGG
Organism: Phataginus tricuspis; assembly: GCA_029783875.1. Lineage (NCBI taxonomy): Eukaryota > Metazoa > Chordata > Mammalia > Pholidota > Manidae > Phataginus > Phataginus tricuspis. The sequence goes on along the minus strand of JAQQAC010008719.1, from coordinate 1,824,910 downwards.
GCACTAGATGGTGCCACATACAACTATGAAATGTCAAAGGAACCTGGTTCAAAGCAAAATCCCACAAACAACCGAAAATGGGTCAACTGAGACTGAACTAATAATCTTCCTGAAAGAGATTTCAAAATAAAAATCATAAACCTGCTCCTGGAGGTACAGAAAAATATTCAGGAACTCAGGAATGAATTCCGGTCAGAGATCCAATCATTACGGAACACAGTATGAGAAATAAAACACAATGGAATGTATTAAAAGCAGATTATATACAATGGAGACGAAAAATGAAATAGAAATTAGAGAAGAGGAATACAAAGAAGCTGAGCACAGAGAGAAAAAAGAATCTCTAAGAATGAAAGAATATTGAGAGAACTGTGTGACCAATCCAAATAGAACAATATTCACATTATGTGGGTACCAGAAGAAGAAGAGAGACAAAAAGTGATAGAAAGTGTCTGTGAGGAGGTAATTGCTGAAAACTTTGCCAACCTGGGGAGGAGATAGTCTCTCAGGCCATGCAGGTACACAGATCTCCCAACACAAGGGAACCAAGGAAGACAACACTAAGACATATAGTAATTAAAATGGCAAAGATCAAGGATAAGGACAGACTATTGAAAGCATCCAGAGAGAGAAATAAGATCACATACAAAGGAAAGCCCATCAGGCTATCACCACACTTCACAGCAGAAACCTACAGGCCAGAAGGGAGTGGCATGATGTATTTAATGCAATGAAGCAGAAGGGCCTCAACCAAGAATACTTTATCCAACAAGATTATCATTTAAATTTGAAGGTCGGATTAAACAGTTTCCAGATAAGCAAAAGCTGAGAGAATTTACCTCCCACAAACCTTCTCTACAGTGTATCTTGGAGGGACTGCTATAGATGGAAGTTTTCCTAAGTTTAATAGCTGTCACCAGAGGTAATAAAACCACAGTAAAGAAATGATAAGAGTTAATTACTAAACAAATGCAAAATTAAATCAACTATCTACAAAATCAATCAAGGGATAGACAAAGAGTACACAATATGATAGCTAATATATAAAGAATGGAGGAGGAGGAAAAAGGAGGAGAAAAAAAGAACCTTTAGATTGTGTTTGTAATATCACACTAATTGAGTTAAGTTAGACTCTTAGATAGTAAGGGAGTTAACCTTGAACCTTTGGTAACCATGAATCTAAAGCCTGCAATAGCAATAAGTACATACATATCGATAATCACCATAAATGTAAATGGTCTGAATGTACCAATCAAAAGACATAGAGTCACTGAATAGATTAAAAAAAACAAGACCCCTCTATATGCTGCCTACAGGAGAATCACTTTAAACCCAAAGACATACACAGACTAAAAGTGAAGGGATAGAAAAATATATTTCATGCAACTAATAGGGAGAAAAGCAGGAGTTGCAGTACATACATAAGACAAAAATAGACTTCAAAACAAAGGAAGTCACAAGAGACAAAGAAGGACATTACATAATGATAAAGGGGTCAATCCAACAAGAAGATATAAACATTATAAATATCTATGCACCCAACACAGGATCACCTATATATATGAAATAAATACTAACAGAATTAAACAGGGAAATAGAATGCAATGCATTCATTCTAGGAGACTTCAACACGCCACTCACTCCAAAGGACAGATCAAGCAGACAGAAAATAAGTAAGGAGACAGAGGCACTGAACAACACATTAGAACACATGGACCTAACAGACATCTACAGAACTCTACGCCCAAAAGCAGCAGAATACACATTCTTCTCAAGTGCACATGGAACATTTTCAAAAATAGATCATATACTACTCCACAAAAAGAGCCCCAGTAAATTCAAAAAGATTGAAGTTGTGCCAACCAGCTTCTCAGACCACAAAGGTATGAAACTAGAAATAAATTATGCAAAGAAAATGAAAAATCCCACAAACACGTGAAGGCTTCACAACATGCTCCTGAATAACCAATGGATCACTGACCAAATAAAAACACACATCAAGCTATACATACAGACAAATGACAATGATAATTCAACACTGCAAAATCAGTGGGACGCAGCGAAGGCCGTGCTAAGAGGAAAGTATATTGCAATACAGGCCTATCTCAGCAAAGAAGAACAATCCCATATGAACAGTTAAAACTCACAATTAACAAAACTAGAAAAGGAAAAACAAATGAGACCTAAAATGAGTAGAAGGAGGGACATAATAAAGATTAGAGAAGAAATAAATAAAATTGAGAAGAATAAAACAATAGAATCAATGAAACCAAGAGCTGGTTGTTCAAGAAAATAAACAAAATAGATAAACCCCTCGACAGACTTTTCAAGAAAAAAAGAGAGTTCTGGAGGTCCTAGCCAAGGCAATCAGACAACACAAAGAAATAAAAGGCATCCAGATGGCAAGGAAGAAGTTAAACTGTCCCTGTTTGCAGATGACATGATATTGTACATAAAACACCCTAACAAGTCCACTACAAAACTACTAGATCCACTACCTGAATTCAGCAAAGTTATAGGATACAAAATTAAATATACATAAATCTGTTGCATTCCTATACACTACCGATGAACTAGCAGAAAGAGAAATCAGGAAAACAATTCCATTCACAATTGCATCAAAAAGAATAAAACACCTAGGAATAAACCTAACCAATAAACATAAACAGAATCAGAAATGAGAAATGGAAAATCACTATGGACTCCACAGAAATAAAAAGAATTATGAGAGAATACTATGAAAAAAAATGTGCTAACAAACTGGATAACCTAGAAGAAATGGACAACTTTCTAGAAAAATACAACCTTCCAAGGCTGACCCAGAAAGAAACAGAAAATCTGAACAGACGAATTACCAGCAACGAAATTGAATTGGTAATCAAAAAACAACCGAAGAACAAAATTCCTGGACTAGATGGCTTCACTGCTGAACTTCATCAAACATGTAGTGAAGATCTAATACCCATCGTCTTTAAAGTTTTCCAAAAAGTAGAAGAGGAGGGAATACTCCAAAACTCATTCTAAGATGCCAGCATCACTCTAATATCAAAACCAGTCAAAAACACCACAAAAAAAGAAAATTACAGACCAATATCCATGATTAACATAGATGCAAAAATACTCAACAACATATTAGAAAACAGAGTTCAAAAATACATCAAAAAGATCACCCATCATGATCAAGTAGGATTTACTCCACGGATGCAAGGACAGTACAACATTAGAAAATCCATCAACATCATCCACCACATCAACAAAAAGAAGGGTGAAAACCACATGATCATCTCCATAGATGCTGAAAAAGAATTTGACAAAATTCAATACCCATTCATGATAAAAACTGTCAACAAAATGGGTATAGAGGCAAGTACCTCAACATAATAAAGGCCATATATGACAAACCCACAGCCAACATTATCCTTAACAGCAGGAAGCTGAAAGCTTTTCCTTTAAGATCGGGAACAAGACAAGGATGCCCACTCTCCCCACTTTTATTCAACATAGTACTGGAAGTCCTAGCCACGGCAATCAGACAACACAAAGAAATAAAAGGCATCCAGATGGCAAAGAAGAAGTTAAACTGTCCCTGTTTGCAGATGACATGATATTGCATATAAAAAAAACCCCTAAAGAATCCACTCCAAAACTACTAGATCTAATATCTGAATTCAGCAAAGGTACGGGATAGATAATTAATACACAGAAATCTGTTGCATTCCTATACACTGACAGTCAACTAGCAGAAAGAGAAATCAAGAAAACAATTCCATTCACAACTGCATCAAAAAGAATAAAATATGTAGGAATAAACCTAACCAAGGAAGTGAAAGACCTATACTCTGAAAACTACAAGACACTCTTGAGAGAAATTAAAGAAGATACCAATAAATGGAAACACATCCCGTGCTCATGGATAGGAAGAATTAATATTGTCAAAATGGCCATCCTGCCTAAAGCAATCTACAGATTCAATGCAATTCCTATCAAAATACCAACAGCATTCTTCAATGAACTACAGCAGATCATTCTAAAATTCATATGGAACCACGAGGATCCCAAATAGCCCAAGCAATCCTGAGAAGGAAGAATAAAGCTGGGGGGATTACGCTCAACTTCAAGCTCTACTACATAGCCACAGTAATCAAGACAATTTGGTACTGGCACAAGAACAGACCCACAGACCAATGGAACAGACTAGAGAGCCCAGATATAAACCCAATCATATATGGTCAATTACTATATGATAAAGGAGCCATGGATATACAATGGGGATATACAGCATCTTCAACAACTGGTGGTGACAAAACTGGACAGTTACATGCAAGAGAATGAAACTGGATTATTGTCTATCCCCATACAGAAAAGTAAATGCGAAATGGATCAAAGACCTGAATGTAAGTCATGAAAAAATAAAACTCTTAGAAAACAACATAGGCAAAAATCTCATATATATAAACATGAGCATCTTTTTCCTGAGCGTGTCTCCTCGAGCAAGGGAAACAAAAGCAAAACCGAACACATGGGACTGTATCAAACTAAAAAGCTTCTGTACAGCAAAGGACACCATCAACAGAACAAAAAGGCATCCTACAGTATGGGAGAATATATTTGTAAATGACATACCCAACAAGGGGTTAACATCAAATATATATAAAGAACTCACATGCCTCAACAACCAAAAAGCAAATAACCTAATTAAAAAATGGGTGGATGATATGAATAGACAATTCTCCAAAGAAGAAATTCAGGTGGCCCACAGGGTCATGAAACAATGCTCCACATCACTAATCATCAGGGAAATGCAAATAAAAACCACAATAAGGATGGCCAGCATCAAAAAGACTACAAACAACAACTGCTGATGAGGATGTGGAGAAAGGGGAACCCTCCTACACTGCTGGTGGGAATGTAAGCTCATTCAACCATCATGGAAAGCAATAGGTAGGTTCCTCAAAAAACTAAAAATAGAAATACCATTTGACCTGGGAATCCCACTCCTTGAAATTTACCCAAGGAATACAAGTTCTCAGATTCAAAAAGACATATGCACCTCTAGTTTATCGCAGCACTATTTACAATAGCCAAGATAGGAAGAAACCTAAGTGTCCATCAGTAGATGAATGGATAGAGAAGATGTGGTACATACAATGGAATACTATTCAACCATAAGAAAGAAACAAATCCTACCATTTGCAACAACATGGATGGAGCTAGAGGATATTATGCTCAGTGAAATAAGCCAGGCAGAGAAAGACAAGTGCCAAATGATTTCCCTCATTCGTGGAGTATAACAACAAAGCAAAACTGAAGGAACAAAACAGAAGCAGACTCACAGACTCCAAGAAGGGACTAGCGGTTACCAAAGGGGAGGGCTGTGGGAGGGTAGGTGCAGAGGGAGGGAGAAGGGGATTGAGGAGTATCATGTTTAGTACACATGGTGTGGGGGATCACGGGGAAGACAGTGTAGCACAGAGAAGGCAAACAGTGAATCTGTGTCATCTTACTACAATGGTGGACAGTGACTGCAATGGGGTATGGGTGGGGACTGGATAATATGGGTGAGTGTAGTAACCACATTGTTTTTCATGTGAAACATCTATAAGTGTATATATCAATAACAGCTTAATAAAAAAAGAAAGAAACAAATCCTAGCATTTGCAACAACATGGATGGAGCTGGAGGATATTATGCTCAGTTAAATAAGCCAGGTGGAGAAAGACAAGTACCAAATCATCTCCCTCATTTGTGGAGTACAACCACGAAACAAAACTGAAGGAACAAAACAGCAACAGATTCACAGACTCCAAGAATGTTACCAAAGGGGAGGGGTGGCGGAAGGTGAGTGGGGAGGGTGGGAGAAGGGGATTGAGGGGTATTATGATTAGTACACATGGTGTGGGGGGATCATGGGGAAGACAGTGCAGCACAGAGAAGACAAGTAGTGACTCTCTGGCATCTTACTACACTGATGGGCTGTGACTGCAATGGGGTAAGGGGAGACACAATAATATGGGTGAATGTAGTAACCACATTGCCTTTCATGGGAAACCTTCATAAGATTGTATGTCAATAATGCCTTAATAAAAAATAAATAATTTTAAAAATTCATTTTGAGTTTTAAAAAATGTGATGTATACTTACAATGGAATATTATTCAGCCTTAAAAAGGAATGAGGTTCTGATTCATGCTACATCATAGATGAACCTTGAAAACATTATGCTAAGTGAAATAAACCAGTTAAAAATTAGCAAAAATGGTATGATTCTACTTATATGAGGTACCTAGAATAGTCAAATTTATATGCAGAAAAAGTAGAGAGTGGTCTGGGGTCAGGGCGGGGAATTGGAGTCATTGTTTAATGGCACAGAATTTCAGTTCAGCATGATGAGAAGTCCTGGAGATGAGTAGTGGCAGTGGTTGCACAAAAAAAATGTGAATGTACTTAGTGCCACAAAATGGTGAAATTGTATTTTTTTTAATAATTAGAAAGAAATAGGGGAAAATAATCAGGATCTATGGTTAAGTGAAGTTTTTAGACTTGACGTCAAAATATGATACATAAAGGAAAAGTTGATAAACTGGACTTGATCTAAATTTAAAACTTGTGCTCTCCAACACTCTTTGAAAAGGATGAAGAAACAAGCTACAGTTGACTCTGGTAAAATATTTTCAAACCACATATCTAATGAAGGACTAATACCTAGAATATATAAATAACAAAACTCAGTGAAACGAATAATCCAATTATGAAACAGGTAAAAGACCTTGAATTACTTTTCTATTGCTGCCATAACAAATTACCACAAATTTGGTTGCTGTAAAAAAGCACATTTTTATTTTCCCGTAGTCAGATGTCAAACACAGGTATCACTGGCCTAAGATCAAGGTGTCAGCAGGCTGTATTCCTTTCTGGAAGCACTTAGTGGAGAGTCTACTTCTGCAGTGTAAACCCTGCCAGTGGGTTGACTGGTTCGGTTTTTTCATAATGCAGGTTCCTGACTTAAGTTTTGATTACCAAGACATCCACTTCAAGTATGGCTATCTCAATAAACACATTGCCAACCACACCAGATAAAAAGCCAGGCCACTTCCCCCTCACTGAGGATCCTTTGTTTCAGAGATCTTTGTTGATTTCAACAACTGACCCTTTGGGCCACTTGTTTTTTTCTCTTCCAGCACTTTAAATATTATCACTGTTTTAGATTCATCAATGAAGAGTGTGTCCCCATCCTAGACCCCAATAGAAGCCAAATCCTCCCAGGCCCATGCTATCTCCCTCCTTCCCACCACCCACACCGTGCTGTGTAATTTCCAGGTCTTTTAAATAATAAACTTTTGTTTTTTCAAAGTTTCCTGATGGTTATTGCCAAACAGTGTCTTGAAATCATAATTACTGACAGGCTGAGACTAGCACAGAACAATGTCCTTGCCTTTCCAGCTTTGAGAGGTCATCCCACTCCTCGGCTTATGGCCCATATCTCTGCCTTCAAAGCTAGCAATATTCCATCTCTGCAATTTCTGCATCTCTGGGCTTTCTTTCTCAATCACATCTGCCCCTGAAAATTTCTCCACTTAAATATACATAGGATTAGATAGGGCCCACCTGGATAGGTCATGGCAGTCTCCCTGCCTCGAGGTCCACATCCTTAGTCATATCAGCAAGGTACCTTTGCTGTGTAAGGCAAAATATTCTGAGGTTGTGGGGACTATGGCACATTATCTTTGGGAGGTCATTGTTCTGCCTACCATAGACATAAACAGACATTTCGCTAAAAAGGATATAAAGAGGAGAGGGGCTGAAGATGGTGGTGTGAGTACGGTGGGGGAAATCTCCTCCCAAAACCATATATGATTTTGAAAATACAACTACTCCTAAAAGAGAGACCAGAAGATACAGTACAACAGCCAGGCTACATCTACGTCTGCAAGAACTCAGCATCTCACGAAAAGGATAAGATACAAAGCCGTGATCCGGCAGGACCTGAAAACTCCCCCAACCTCAGCTCACTGGTGGGAGGAAAAGAATCAGAGTGGGGAGGGAGTGGAAGCACAGGACTGCTAAGTAACCAGCCCTAGTAATCTGCACTGGGAGCACAGACACACACTGCATGGTGTACTGGATATTAGAGAAACAGAAAAGTAAAATCCGAGACAGAGACTGTGAGCGGGTCCCCACAGCCGGCTCCCCTGGGACAAAAGAAAAGCGAGTGCTTTTTAAAAGTCTTAAAGGGACAAGGGCTTAACAGCTGGACAAAATTGTCCCAGCACACTCAGCCCAGCAGGCTGGGAATCTTAAGGAACTTCAGGTGCCCTAACCCCCTGGGGGGTAACGCAGCCCCGAAGCCCCTCACGGTGATAAGCACCCTGCCATTCATTCCCCCTGGCCAGCGCTGCAAGCAAACTGGCTAACCCACCACAGCTGTGGAGCAGCCGGGAACAACCCCACCCACAGCAACCACATAGAGTCTCCTCCCAGCATGCAGTTAACCGGGAGAGACCCAGAGGCTGCTGCAGGCATGCAGAGGCCCAGCACAGACAGAGGAACCTGGAGCAAGGTCTGGAAGGCATGAAGGGGTGCCGTTCTTGCAGGAGAACACACCCAGTGCATCTGCGACCCTCCAAAGGGCTCTAGGCTATCTGGAGGGCCACTCTGCCCACAGCAGCTCAGGAGATTATTCCAGAGACTGCTCCTGGTGTGCAGGTAACCAGCACAGGCAGCAGAAGCTGGAGCAAGGTCCGTAAGGCACAAAGGGGCAATGTTCTCATAGGAGAACACGCCTGGCACGTTTGCAACCCCCACAGGGCTATCCTGAGGGCTGCCCCACCCACGACAGCTCAGGAGATTATCCGAGAGACTGCTCCTGGTGTGCAGGTAACCGACACAGGCAGTGGGGAAGGGCAAGGTGACCAGCAAGCAGGAAGGGACTTTGTTCTCCCAGCTGAGACATGCGCCACCTGCCTGCGACCACTTCTATCACAATGAAAATACAAGAGAATCTGATCCAGTCAAAAATCACTCAGACAATCCCAGAGAGAGGGCCTGGGGAGATAGATATAACCAACCTCCCTGAAAAAGAATTCAAAATAAAAGTCGTAACCATGCTGATGGACCTACAGAGAAATATGCAAGAGCTAAGGGATGATTCCGGAGGGAGATAACAGAAACGAAACAATCGATACAAGGTCTTAAGAGCAGACTGGACAAGGTGCAAGAGACTGTTAATGGAATAGAAATCAGAGAACACGAATACAGAGAAGCTGAGGCAGAGAGATATAAAAGGATCTCTAGGAATGAAAGAATATGAAGAGAACTGTGTGACTAATCCAAACGGACCAATATTCGCATTATACAGGTACCAGAAGAAGAAGAGAGAAAAAGGGATAGAAAGCATCTTTGAAGAAATAGATGCTGAAAACTTCCCCAAGCTGGGGAAGGAAATAGTCTCTCAGACCATGGAGGTGCACACATCTCCCAATACAAGGGACCCAAGGATGACAACACCAAGACATATAATAATTAAAATGACAAAGATCAAAGACAAGGACAGAGTATTAAAGGCAGCCAGAGAGAGAAAAACGATCACCTACAAAGGAAGACCCATCAGGCTATTATCAAACTTCTTAACAGAAACCTTACAGGCCAGAAGAGAATGGCACGATATATTTAATGCAGTGAAACAGAAGGGCCTTGAACCAAGAATACTGTATCCAGTACGATTATCATTTAAATTTGAGTGAGGGATTAAACAATTCCCAGACAAGCAAAAGTTGAGGGAATTTGCCTCCCACAAACCACCTCTACAGGATATTTTTAAGGGACTGCTCTAGATGGAAGCACTCCTAAGGCTAAAGAGATGTCACCAGACAAAATAAAATCATAGCAAAGAAAGCAGACCAACCAAAAACTAACTAAAAGCAAAAAATAAAATCAACTATCCACAAAAGCATTCAAAGGAACACAACAGATTACAGAATAAAACACCTAACATATAAAGAATGGAGGAGGAAGAATAAGAGGAGAGAAATAAAGAATCTTCAGACCATGTTTATAATAGCTTAATAAGAGAATTAAGTTAGACAATTAGATAGTAAAGAAGGTACCCTTGAACCTTTGGTAACCATGAATCCGAAGCTGGCAAGGCCATAAGTACATATCTATCGATAATCATCCTAAACATAAATGGACTGAATGCACCAATCAAAAGACACAGAGTTTTCTGAATGGATAAAAAAGCAAGACCCATCTATATGCTGCTTACAAGAGACTCACCTCAAACTCAAGGACATACACAGACTAAAAGTGAAAAATGGAAGATATTTCATGCAAATGATAGGGAGAAAAAAGCAGGTGTTGCAGTACTTATATCAGACAAAATACACTTCAAAATAGAAAAGTAACAAGATAAAGAAGGACATTACATAATGATAAGGGGGTCAGTCCAACAAGAGGATATAACCATTATAAATATATATGCACCCAACACAGAAGCACCGACATTGTGAAACATATACTAACAGAATTAAAGGAGGAAATAGACAGCAATGCATTCATTTTAGGAGACTTCAATACACCACTCACTCCAAAGGACAGATAAACCAGACAGAAAATAAGTAAGGACACAGAGGCACCTGAACAACACACTAGAACAGATATCTACAGAACTCTGCACCCAAAAGCAGCAGGATACACATTCTTCTCAAGTGCACATGGAAATTTTTCCAGAATAGACCACATACTAGGCCACAAAAAGAGCCTCAGAAATTCAAAAAGATTGAAATTATACCAACCAATTTCTCAGATCACAAAGGTATAAAACTAGAAATAAATTGTACAAAGAAAAAAAAAGGCTCACAAATACATGAAGGCTTAACAACATGCTCCTAAATAATCAATGCATCAACGACCAAATTAAAACAGAGATCAAGCAATATATGGAGACAAATAACAACAACAGCACAAAGCCCCAACTTCTGTGGGACACAGCAAAGGCAGTTTTAAGAGGAAAGTATATTGCAATCCAGGTCTATTTAAAGAAGGAAGAACAATTACAAATGAATAGTCTGAAGTCACAATTATTGAAATTGGAAAAAGAAAAACAAATGAGGCCCAAAGTCACCAGAAGGAGGGACATAATAAAGATCAGAGAAGAAATAAATAAAATTGAGAAGAATAAAACAATAGAAAAAGATCAATGAAACCAAGAGCTGGTTCTTTGAGAAAATAAACAAAATAGATAAACCCCTAGCAAGACTTATTAAGAGAAAAAGAGAATCTACACGCATAAACAGAATCAGAAATGAGAAAGGAAAAATCACAACAGACACCACAGAAATACAAAGAATTATTAGAGAATACTATGATAATCTATTTGCTAACAAACTGGATAACCTAGAAGAAATGGAAAACTTCCTAGAAAAATACAACCTTCCAAGACTGACCAAGCAAGAAACACAAAATCTAAACAGACCAATTACCAGAAACGAAATTGAATCGGCAATCAAAAAGCTACCCAAGAACAAAACCCCCGAGCCAGATGGATTCACCACTGAATTTTCTCAGACATATAGAGAAGACATAATATGCATTCTCCTTAAAGTTTTCCAAAAAATAGAACAGGAGGGAATACTTCCAAACTTATTCTATGAAGCCAGCATCACTCTAATACCAAAACCAGGCAAAGACACCACAAAAAAGAAAATTACAGACCAATATCCCTGATGAACATAGATACAAAAATACCCAACAAAATATTAGAAAACCAAATTCAAAAATACATCAAGAGGATCATACACCATGATCAAGTGAGATTCATCTCAGGGATGCAAGGATGTTACAACATTCGAAAATCCATCAACATCACCCACCACATCAACAAAAAAAAAGGACAAAAACCACGTGATCATCTCCATAGATGCTGAAAAAGCATTCAACAATATTCAACATCCATTCATGATAAAAACTGTCAACAAAGAAGGCAAGTACCTCAACATAATAAAGGCCATATATGACAAACCCACAGCCAACATCATACTTAACAGCGAGAAGCTGAAAGCTTTTCACATAAGATCAGGAACAAGACAGGGATGCCCACCCCCCACTGCTATTCAACATAGTACTGGAGGTCCTAGCCACGGCAATCAGACAAAACGAAGACATACAAGGCATCCAGATTGGTAGAGAAGAAATCAAACTGTCACTATTTGCAGATGAAAAAACCCTAAAGACTCCACTCCAAAATTACTAGAACTAATATCTGAATACAGCAAAGTTGCAGGATACAAAATTAATACACAGAAATCTGTTGCTTTCCTACACACTAACAATGAACTAGCAGAAAGAGAAATCAGGAAAACAATTCCATTCACAACTGCATCAAAAAGAATAAAATATGTAGGAATAAACCTAACCAAGGAAGTGAAAGACCTATACTCTGAAAACTACAAGACACTCTTAAGAGAGATTAAAGAGGACACTAACAAATGGAAACTCATCCCATGCTCTTGGCTAGAAAGAATTAATATTGTCAAAAGGGCCATCCTGCCTAAAACAATCTACAGATTCAATGCAATCCCTATCAAAATACAAACAGCATTCTTCAACAAAGTGGAACAAACAGTTCTAAATTTCATATGGAACCACAAAAGATCCCAAATAGCCAAAGCAATCCTGAGAAGGAAGAAGAAAGCAGGGGGGATCTCGCTTCCCAACTTCAAGCTCTACTGCAAAGCCACAGTAATCAAGACAATTTGGTACTGGCACAAGAACAGACCCACAGACCAGTGGAACAGAAAAGAGAGTCCAGATATTAACCCAAACATATATGGTTAATTAATATACGACAAATGAGCCATGGATATATAAGGGGGAAATGACAGCCTCTTCACCAGCTGGTGTTGGCAAAACTGGACAGCTACATGTAAGAGAATGAAACTGGATCATTGTCTAACCCCATACACAAAAGTAATTTAAAGTAGATCATGAAAGCATAAAACTCTTAGAAAAAAACATAGGCAAAAATCTCTTGGACATACACATGAGCAACTTCTTCATGAACATATCTCCACGGGCAAGGGAAACAAAAGCAAAAATGAACACATGGGACTATATCAAGCTGAAAACCTTCTGTACAGCAAAGGACACCATCAATAGAACAAAAAGGCATCCTGCAGTATGCGAGAATATATTCATAAATGACGTATCCGATAAACGGTTGACATCCAAAATATATAAAGAGCTCACACACCTCAACAAACAAAAAGCAAATAGTCCAATTAAATAATGAGCAGAGGATCTGAACAGACATTTCTCCAAAGAAGAAATTCAGAGGGCCAACAGGCACATGAAAAGATGCTCCACATCGCTAATCATCAGAGAAATGCAAACTAAAACCACAATGAGCTATCACCTCACACCAGTAACAATGGCCACCATCCAAAAGACAAACAACAAATGTTGGTGAGGATGTGGAGAAAGGTGAACCCTCCTACACTGCTGGTGGGAATGCAAATTAGTTCAACCATTGTTGAAAGCAGTATGGAGGTTCCTCAAAAAACTCAAAATAGAAATACCATTTGACCCAGGAATTCCACTCCTAGGAATTTACCCTAAGAATGCAGCAGCCCAGTTCAAAAATGACATATGCACTCCTATGTTTATCGCAGCACATTTACAATAGCCAAGAAATGGAAGCAACCTAAGTGTCCATCAGTAGATGAATGGATTAAGAAGATGTGGTACATATACACAATGGAGTTTTATTCAGCCAAAAGAAGAAAACAAGTCCTACCATTTGCAACACTATGGATGGAGCTAGAGGGTATTATGCTCAGTGAAATAAGCCAGGCAGAAAAAGACAACTATCACATGATTTCACTCATATGTGGAGTATAAGAACAAAGAAAAAAACTAAAGGAACAAAACAGCGGCAGACTCACAGAACCCAAGAATGGACTAACAGTTACCAAAGGGAAAGAGACTGGGAAGGATGGGTGGGAAAGGAGGGATAAGGTGAAAAATCAGGCCCTAACAATTAGCAGACATATTGTTGGGGGTGGAACAGGGAGGGCTGTACAACTCAGAGAAGACAAGTAGTGATTCTATAGCATCTTACTACGCTGATGGACAGTGACGGTTATGGGGTATATGGTGGAGACTTAATGATGGGGGTAGTCTAGTAAACATAATGTTGCTCATGTAATTGTAGATTAATGATACCAAAAAAAAATAAGGATGTAACGATGGCAAAATAAACACAAGATATTCAATCTAATTAGTCTTTAGGGAAATGCAAATTGAAGCCACAGGGAGATGTCACTCTGTACTTATTTGAATAGGTAAAAATAAAAAAGAGTGGTAACACTAAATCTTTGTAAGGATGTGGAGGAATTAGATTACTAATACATTGCTTGTGGGAATATAAAATGGCACAACCACTCTGGGAAGTAGTTCAGCAGTTTCTTATAAAACTAAGCATATGCTTATCATATGACCCATCAGTTGTACCCTTGGACATTTATCCCAGGGAATGAAAATGTACACAACAAAAATTTGTACATTAACATTCATAGGAGCCATATTTGTAATAGCCAAAGCTGGAAACAACCCAAATGTCCTTTAAGAGATGAATGATTAAGCAAACTGTGGTACATCTATACCATGGGATGTTACACAGCAATAAAAAGAAATGAACTATGGACACATGCACCAACTTGGATGGATCTCAAGGTAATGATGCTGAGTGGGAAAAATAAGATCCCAAGTGATTACATCTGCATGAATCCATTTATATAATAATTTTGAAATAGCAAAATTATAAACACAGAGAACAGAGTAGTAGTTCCAGGGCCTAGGGATCAATCAGTGAGGAAAGAAAAAGAGGTGGATGTGGCTATAAAGGGATAACACAAGGAAGCTTCATGTTGAAGGAATGGTTGTGTACCTTGGTTGAGGTGGTGGTTACATGAATCTACACATGTGATAAGATTACATGCTATACACACACACAAATAAATAAGTGTATGTAAAACTAGTGAAATCTGAGTAAATTCTGTGGATTTTACCACTGCCAGTTTCCTGGTTTTGATATTGTACTACAGTTATATGTAAGATTTCACCATTGGGAAAAAATGGGTGAGAGGTGTATGCCACCTCCCTATACATTTTTTTCTGAAAATTTCCACAGTTTATACATATACTGGATATATTTTTAATTCAGTTACATATTTTCACATGTGTATCAGTTATGATGACTTTGGTTGCAAGTAGAAGAAAACCCAAATAAAAATGTATTAAACAAGTGATTTTGTATTTTCTCACATAAGAAAAATTCAACAGATAGGGCAGTTTTAGGGTTGATTAATTCACCACCACAATATTGTCATCAAAGACCCAGCTTCTTGCCATATTTCTGCTTTCATTTCCCAAGCGTTGCCTTTTGTCCTGAAACTGTCCACTCAGTCTCAAAATAGCTGCAACAGCTCCATTAATCACATCCTACAAAAATCTACAAAGGCCTTTGAGAAGTTCATTTTTTAAGACTAATGAAAAGCCCTCGGGAATCTTCCAAACCTTATTGGCCAAAATTGCATCTCATTCTCATCCTAAATTAGTATAGCTCTGAGAATGTAGTAGTCTCTGACATATACAGCCCTCAATACCAAAAAGCAGTTAGTGAAGAAGGGGAAATGGCTGTTGGGTAGACAGCTTATATGTCTGCAATACCACATATACAGCTGGGATTGATAATTTTGCTTAATCCTTAATGCAATTGAAAAGTAAGAGCTGTAAAGTTTCCCTTATATCTAAGGCCACTGTCACCTCCCCCATGAATGACTGCACCAACTTTGTACTTTCTGCCTAAAATATTGTTCCTTTCAAATACTTTCTCCACCATGAAGCACAATGGTCTTTTTATCTTTTTCTTTCCTACATCACAATGTCATTAAACCCTTAAAATCATTTGCAAGTTTTTTAATCAACATCAGTGAGATGTAATCCAGGCTCCTTCCCTGACTTAACCCATCAGCCTATTTTCCACCATATTCTGCAGAACTTTATACTCTGATGACCCCAAGCTACTTACAGTTCTCTGAACTCTATGCTGTGTCGTCCTTTGCTTATGAGTCCCTTCAGCTTGGCACACCCTTGCTTTCCGTTCCCAAACCTTCCAGTTTCAACTTGGAAATGGCTCCTCATCCTTTAAGACAGCCAGGACATCAAATCTTTCTTATAAAAGGCTTCTGCACCGTTTTTCATCAGAATAGTGATAGACAAAAGCATCTCTACTAAAAGAATTGTTGGAGTAAGCTGGAAAAGCAATAAAGAGCTGTTGAAAAACAAATAAAAACTTCAAACCCAAAGCATGGTTATATGTAGGGAGTTTTTGACATTAGTTGTTCGTATGTCAGTGATAGCCTGACATACAAGGTATTTTTTTCATTTTTTCTCATGCTCTGATGCTTTTGTAAATGAAAGATCTGTTAGGTAAATAATAAAAATAGCTTCCCAAACTGCTGATTATTCATGAAATGTTTTCATGTATCTCTAAATAACAACATAGGTGACTGTTGAGAAATGGTTATTGCTGAAGCCCGAGGAGGTATTCTCATTTTCTTCTATCAAGGCACACTTTACTCAGTGTCAAATGGTCTCTTCTCGGCTTCACTGCTTACCCATTCACATTTTTCTCTCCTTTAATATGTCTTGAAGTTTTATGTTAATTTTCTTTTTTACTATTTTTTAAATGAAGGGAGAAAAAACAGGAAATTTGAACTTCCAGGAAGATGGTGGCTTGAAAGGAGCGGCAGAATTTTCCTCCCAACATTATATTTATCCATGAAAACACAGCAAATACAACTATTCCTAAAAGAGAGACCAGAACACACAAGAAAGTGCACACCGTGCAGCCACACCTGAGAGGGCTTGGCAGCTGGCAAGGCGGAGCCCAGCTGACATACGTGACAACTACCAACAACCAATTCTATAGCCAAGAAAAGACAGAGGAATATGGTACAGACAAAGATTCAGACCCAGACAACCCCAGAGAGGGAACCTGAAGGGATGGACATGCACAGTCTTCCTGAAAAAGAATTCAGAATAAAAGTCATAGCCATGCTGACAGATCTACAGAGAAATGTGCAAGAGCTGAGGGAGGAAATGAGGAAAGACTATGCAGAAATGAGACAAGCCATCGACGGGCTTAACAGCAGACTGGATGAAGTTCAAGACAATGTCAATAAAATACAAAACAGAGAACAGGAATGCAAAGAAGCTGAGGCAGAGAGAGATAAAAGGATCTCTAAGAATGAAAGAATATTAAGAGAACTGTGTGACCAATCCAAACAGTGAAAGTGTCTTTGAGGAAATAATTGCTGAAAACTTTCCGACACTGGGAAAGGAAATAGTCTCGCAGTCCACGGAAGCCCACAGATCTCCCAACACAAGGGACCCAAGGAAGACAACACCAAGACACATAATAATTAAGATGGCAAAGATCAAAGATAAAGACAGAGTATTAAAGGCAGCTAGAGAGAGAAAAAAGATCACCTACAAAGGAAAACCCATCAGACTGTCATCAGACTTCTCAACAGAAACGTTACAGGCCAGAAGAGAATGGCATGATATATTTAACGTAATGAAACACAAGGGCCTCAAACCAAGAATATTGTATCCAGCACGATTATCATTTAAATATGACAGAGGGATTAAACAATTTCAAGACAAACGAAAGATGAGAGAGTTTGCCTCTCATAAACCACCACTATAGGATATCTTAAACGGACTGCTCTAGAGGGAAGCACCCCTAAGGCTAAAAAGATGTCACCAGAGAAAATAAAATCATAGCAAAGAAAGCAGACCATCCAAATACTAACTAAAGGCAAAGAATGAAACACCTAAAATTTAAAGAATGGAGGAGGAAGAATAGGAAGGGAGAGATAAAGAAACATCAGATGGCATTCACAATAACTTAACAAGAAACTTAAGTTAGATTCTTAGATAGTAAAGAAGCAAACCTTGAACCTTTGGTAACCATGAATCTAAAGCCAACAATGGCAATAAGTACACATCTATCAATAATCACCCTAAATGTAAATGGACTAAATGCACCAATCAAAAGACACAGAGTAACAGAGTGGATAAAAAAGCAAGACCCATCTATATGCTGCTTACAAGAGACTCACCTCAAACCCAAAGATATACACAGACTACAAGTGATGGGATGGAAAAAAAATATTTCAAGCAAACAACAAAGAGAAAAAAGCAGGTGTTGCAGTACTTGTATCAGATAAAATAGACATCAAAACGAAGAAAGTAGCAAGAGATAAAGAAGGACATTACATAATGATAAAGGGGTCAGTCCAACAAGAAGATATAACCATTATAAATATATATGCACCCAACACAGGAGCATCAGCATATGTGAAACAGATACTAACAGAATTGAAGGAGGAAGACAACAGTGCATTCATTTTAGGAGACTTCAACACACCACTCACTCCAAAGGATAGATCAACCAGGCAGAGGATAAGTAAAGACACAGAGGCACTGAGCAACAACTGGAACACATGGACCTAACAGATATCTACAGAACTCTACACCCAAAAGCAGCAGGATACACATTCTTCTCAAGTGCACATGGAACATTTTCCAAAGTAGACCACATACTAGGCCACAAAAAGAACCTCAGTAAATTCAAAAATATTGAAATCCTACCAACCAACTTCTCAGATCACAAAGGTATAAAACTAGAAATAAATTTTAGAAAGAAATAAAAAAGGCTCACAAATACATGGAGACTTAACAACATTCTCCTAATTAATCAATGGGTTAACGACCAAATCAAAACAGAAATCAAAGAATATATGGAGACTAATGACAACAACAACACAAAGCCATAACTTCTGTGGGACGCAGCAAAGGCAGTTCTAAGAGGAAAGTATATTGCAATCCAGGCCTATTTAAAGAAGGAAGAACATTCCCAAATGAACAGTCTAAAGACACAATTATTGAAATTGGAAAAAGAAGAACAAATGAGGCCCAAAGTCACCAGAAGGAGAGACATAATAAAGAGACAAACAAAGGGAAACAAAAGCAAAAATGAACAAATGGGACTATGTCAAGTTGAAAAGCTTCTGTACAGCAAAGGACACCATCAGTACAACAAAAAGACATCCTACAGTATGGGAAAATATGTTCATAAACGATGTATCTGATAAGGGGTTGACATCCAAAATATACAAAGAACTCACGCACCTTAACAAACAAAAAGCAAATAATCCAATTAAGAAATGGGCAGAGGACATGAATAGACACTTCTCTAAAGAAGAAATTCCGATGGCCAACAGGCACATGAAAAGATGCTCCACATCGCTAATCATCAGAGAAATGCAGATTAAAACCACAATGAGATATCACCTCACACCAGTGAGGATGGCCAACATCCAAAACACAAACAACAACAAATGTTGGCGAGGATGTGGAGAGAGGGGAACCCTCCTACATTGCTGGTGGGAATGCAAATTAGGTCAACCATTGTGGAAAGCAGTATGGAGGTTCCTCAAAAAACTCAAAATAGAAATACCATACGACCCAGGAATCCCACTCCTAGGAATTTACCCCAAGAATGCAACAGCCCAGTTTAAGAAAGACAGATGCACCCCTATGTTTATTGCAGCACATTTACAATAGCCAAGAAATGGAAGCAACCTGTGTCCATCAGTAGATGAATGGATTAAGAAGATGTGGTAAATATACACAATGGAATATAGTTCAGCCATAAGAAGAAAAGAAATCCTACCATTTGCAACAACATGGATGGAGCTGGAGGGTATTATGCTCAGTGAAATAAGCCTGGCCGAGAAAGACAAGTATCAAATTATCTCACTCATATGTGGAGTATAAGAACAAAGAAAAAAAAAACTGAAGGAACAAAACAGCAGCAGACTCACAGAACCCAAGAACGGACTAATAGTTACCAAAGGGAAAGGGACTGGGGAAGAAGGGCGGGAAGGAGGGATAAGAGGGTAAAAAGGGCATTACGATTAGCAGACATAGGGTGGTGGGGCACGGGGAGGACTGTACAGCTCAGAGAAGACAAGTAGTGATTCTCATCTCACTACACTGATGGTAGTGACTGTAATAGGCTTGGTGGGGCGGACCTGATGAAGGGGGTAGTTTAATCATCACAATATTACTCATGTAATTGTAGGTTAATGATACTAAAATAAAATAAATTGTAAAAAAAATAAAATAAATAAAAAAAACACAGGTAACTAAACAAAAATAAATAGGTGGGACTATATCAAAACAAAAGGTTTCTGAACAGCAATGAAAACAACAGAGTGAAAAGGCAACCTATGGAATAGGAGAAAAATATTTGCAAATCATAGAATCAAAGAGTGGGACAGTGGTTAGCAGGGGTTGGAGGAATGGATAAATGGGGAGTTACTAACCAACAGGCATAAAGTTCCAGTCAAGCAGGAAAAATAAGCTTTAGAGGTGTGGCTGTACAATACTGTACTTCTAGTCAACAATGATGTATACTTAAAAATTGGTGAAGATGGTAGATCCTCATGTCAAGTGTTCTTACCATAAACATACACACACACACACACACAAAGTAAAATAGAAGATGTGCATATTGTGCAACTCAGAAATCCCACTTCTAAGTGTATTCCCTAATGAATATTCTGTGTATGAAAAGTTATGTACAAGAATGGTCACTGCAGCATTATTTGTAATAATAAAAACAAAAGCAACCCGAATGATCACCACAGAAGGTCATATAAGTTGCTGAATATTGTACAGCAATTCAAATAAATAAACTAGAGCAATTTGTATTAATATGCATAGTTTAAAATGTTAAAAAAAATTTTTAACAGTGATGGACAGTCACTGTCCATCAGCGTAGTAAAAATTTTTTTAGTATTTCATTTAAAGATGTTTTAAATAATTCATGGCTCATTTATTTTTAGGCACTGCTAGAAAACTGAAGTCTTGTATCTTTCTCATCCTTAGATTACAATCTGTCTTACAATCTCCTTCTCTTTTCATTTATTTAGAAATAATTTTCTTTCTGTTATAATAGGAAGAACAATACTTGTTTCCTGGCTTGTTACAAGATTGTATTTCCATTCACAAATTCGTCATGGTATATTAAAACATAAATGAGGTAGCTATAATCGATGGCAGTGGAACACTGAAGTACAATTACAGTGCTTCACAATTTGACTGGAAATGACAGACTGTAATTTGGATTACAGCATATTACAGTTAATGCTAAATTGCCAACAGCAAATACATTTAAACCCCCTTCACACTTGTAATCAGTCAAGCATGAGATAAAGCATATCAGGGAACACAAATCTTCACAAAATAAAAAGTACAGGCAATTGCAGAATAATGCAATATCCATTTCTGTTTAAGTCAACTTTTGTTTAATGCTTTTGTTTTGGAATTTAAAAGACAATTCTTGTGGTAAATCATTTCATCACATTTACTCACAAGAACCTGTTAATTTGAAGAGAAAAAACTTCCAATATATCTTATGAAAATAGCTTACTCTTTCAGAGAACGGGATTATAACATGCCCTTTACACGGAGAGTTTTTCTGTTATTGACACATATTTTCATGAAGAGAATAGTAACAAAAACAAGGTACCTGTGGCCAAAATTATGTAATCTTTGATTAACCATACTTATCTGGAAACAAGCCAAATGTGGTTGTTAGAATGCCTCAGGGAGTGCTCGTAGCATATATTTATCCTGAGTCTATATTGAATCACAGATAATTGGAAATTTCCCTTAGGAATAATAATACTATACTATGAAACTCATATACTCTCTTTTCAAGATGCTAAGTTTCACTTTATGAATTAAAAATTGCATTTCAAGAACAAATTTTCCTCTATATTGGATTGTGCCTGTTGTAAAGGTTATCATTCTACATGCAATTACCCAGAATTGCTCAATGTGCAAGCTGGAAACAAGGATAAAGTTAGCCTCTGTGGTGACAAATTAAACAACAGGGTACCATTTAATAAGGAGACCTAATCTATAGTAGTACACAATCTCCTAATAGAATTCATGCTCCTCTTTCTAATTCACTCTTAGAAAGTCATTTAAGAGTTGAAAGAACTGGTTGATAATTAACCTTTTAGAAGCTTCAAGGAAGAAGGATTCATTTTGATTTTTTAGTTGTTATTAGTGTCCCATCTAGTAACTATTAAGTATCTCATTTTGCTCTTATATCCCCTCCAGTACCTAGATCCAATTACTAATCTTGGCTACAAAAACCCAGTAACATGCATCAAAGAGAATAAAATACCTAGGAATAAACCTAAGCAAGGAGGTGAAAGATCTGTACTCTGAAAACTATAATACACTCATGAGAGAATTAAAGAAGACACAAATGAATGGAAATCTATCCCGTGCTCATGGATAGGAAAAATTAATATTGCCAAATGGTCATCCTACCCAAAGCAATTTACAGATTCAATGTAATCCCTATCAAAATATCAAGAGCATTTTTCAATGAACTAAGAGCAAATAATCCTAAAATTCATACAGAACCACAAAAGACCCCAAATAGTCAAAGCAACCCTGAGAGAGAAGAACAAAGCTGGGAGTGTGACATTCCCTGACTTCCAGCTCTACTACAAAGCTACAATAATAAAACAGTTTGGTACTGGCATAAGAACAGATCCAGAGATGTAAGAGAATGGAGAGCCCAGATATAAACCCATGCATATATGGTCAATTAAGATAGAATAAAAGAGCCATGAATTATACAATAGGGAAAAGACAGTCTCTTCAACAGCTGGTGTTAGGAAAACTGGACAGCTACATGCAAAAGAATGAAACTGGACTACTGTCTAACTCCATATGCAAAAGCAAACCTGAAATGGATTAAAGATCTAAATATAAAACATGAAACCATAAAACTCTTATAAAAAACATGGCAAAAATCTCTTGAACATAACCATAAGAAATTTTTTCTGGACACATCTCCTAGGCAAGGAAAACAAAATAAAAAATGAACAAGTGGGACTATATAAAACTAAAAAGCTTCTGTACAGGAAAGTACACCATCGACAGAACTAGGAAGCAGACTATAGTATGGGAGAATATATTCCTAAATTATTTATCTGATAAAGAGTTAACATCCAAAATATATAAAGAACTCATAAGACTCAACACCAAAACCAAAACCAAAAAACAAATAACCCAATTAAAAAATGGGCAGAGGATCTGAACTTTTTTCCAAAGAAGAAATACAGATGGCCAACAGGCACATAAAAAGATGCTCCACATCACTAAGCATCAGGGAAATGCAAATCAAAACCACAATGAGATACCACCTCACACCAGTTAGAATGGTCACTATCCAAAAGACCAGAAATAAGTGTTGGTGAGGATATGGAGAAAAGGGAACCCTCCGATGCTGTTGGTGGGAATGTAAATTGGAGTAGCCACTGTGGGTATGGGGGTCCTCAAAAAACTAAAAATAGAAATTCCATACAACCCAGTAATCCCACTTCAAGGAATTTATCTGAAAAAAAAAATCCCTGATTCGAAAAGATATTTCACGCCTCAGAGTATTGCCA
Source organism: Phataginus tricuspis (assembly GCA_029783875.1). Classification (NCBI taxonomy): domain Eukaryota; kingdom Metazoa; phylum Chordata; class Mammalia; order Pholidota; family Manidae; genus Phataginus; species Phataginus tricuspis. Next base: position 1,801,305 of record JAQQAC010008719.1, on the reverse strand, counting down.
AATTATTTACAATAGCCAAGATATGGAAGCAACCAAAGTGTCCATCAATAGATGAATAGATAAAGAAGAGGGGCTGCATATAAACAGTGGACTATTCAGCCATAAAACAGAAAGAAATCCTGCCATTTGTGAGAACCTGGATGGACTTAGAGGGTATTATGCTAAATGAAATAAGCCAGGTAGAGAAAGACAAATACCATATGATTTCACTTACTTGTGGAATCTAAAAACTACTGAGAAGTGACTGGTGGTTACCATGGGGGAGGGTTTGAGGGTATGCGCATGGAAGGGGCAGATAAAGAAACACCAAAATTCTCAGTCATAGAAGTTGGTCATGGGGATGGTAGTACAGCATTAAGAATATAGCCAATGATTCTGTAACACCTTTCTATACTGACAGATAGTAACTGCACTAATGGGGGTGAGGATTAAATAATGTGGGTAACTGTCGTACCACTGTGTTGTATACTTGAAACCAATATAGGATTGTATACCAACTATACTTCCCCTGAAGAAAAGGTAACAGGGACTGTCTACGGCCCAATATAACTAAAGAGGACCTTAAGCAACCAATGGGGACATTTTGCCTCTCTCAACAGACTAAACCTTTGTCTTCCTTTGTAACCTTGCCTCATTTCTTAAGGATTACTTATTCTAGTGGTTCTCAGTGCTGTCTGTACACTAGGATCATGTGAAGAATTTAATGCTCAGTCTCTGCTCAGTCTCCAGCCCTACTATTTCTGGGAGTGGGGTCCAGGTATCAGTATGGAAACTCCCCAAATGATATGAATATGCACTCCGTTGAGAACTATGTTCTCTGCCCTTTTTACTTCTTTCCTTCCTCGTCTTTGGTTTGAACCTATCATTTTCAAACTTCTTTTAACAGCAGAACTATTTCTATGGAATCCTAATAAACAATACAAATTAAAGGAATAAATAGTGTACTGGTTAATTTTGCATCAACTTGAGTGGGTCAAAAGTACCGAGATAAAACATTTTTTCTGAGTGCATCTGTGAGGATGTTTCTGGATGAGATTAGCATTTGAATTGACGGACTCAGAAGACTGCCGTCCTCAGCGCTGTTGGGCACCGTCCCATGACAGGAATGGCCCAAAAAGAAGCAACAGTGGAGGAAGGAAGAATGTGTCCCTTTTTCCCCTGCCTTGCTGACTGAACTAGGGCTTCTTATTCTCTTCTGCTTTGGGAGTGGGATTAACCCAGTTGGACCCCCTGGTTCTCAGGTCTTTAAACTCGGATTGAATTAAACTGCTGGTTTTTCTCAGTCTCCAGTATACAGAGGGCAGATTGTGGGCCTTGTTAGCCTCCATGATCACATGAGCCAATTCCTTATAGTAAGTCTATAAATATACAGATAAGACAGATAGATGATTGATAAGATAATCTATCTGTTCTGTTTCTCTGGAGATTTACCGAGTTTCTTTAGGCAAATTTAAGTCTCCACTGTTTGCAAAACCCTAGCATCAACTCCTTGGAGCAGAGTAGAATTTGAGACCCACTTTCTCTGGCCCTGGAGTACCACCCAGAAGCGTTTAAGCACTTACCAAAAGCAGCGGCACAACAGTGACTCCCCATGCGCTCATCACACGTCCCCTCTGGGTCAGGCTCTGGGCTAAGTGCTAATGAAAAAGAATAAGGAAAAGTTCTAGTCTCAAACTAGCTCCTGGTATAATGTAGAAGATAGGAAAATAAATAATCACAATTCAGTGTTCATTCTTTTAACACATATTTGGTAAGTGCCTCAAGTCTTGGCACTTTCTAGGTGCTGGGGATGTAGCAGTAAACGAAACAGACAAAAGCCCTGTCCTCTCTGATTTTACATTCTGACCAGGGAAAACATGTTTAGCCAAAATAAATAAGTAAAAATTATACTATGTTAGAGGGGATAGGAAGTGTCAAAGAAGTTATCACTTTAGGGATATCCTATAATTTTAGGGTATGATGGGACAATACAGGAGGAGCATTTTGAAAATAATTTTATTTGACTTAATAAAAGCAATTTTGTGGAATGATGGAGTCAGGTAGAACACTGCACAAGGTTAAGGAATAAAGGGAAAATAGGAGAACATTGAGGTACAGTCCAGACTTTCAATTAATTTGATTATAAAACAGGAAAGAAGAAGAGATGCTCACAAGGAGGGTTTTTCTTTAAGTGGGAGGTTCTTGATCATGAGCATAATTACAAGAAAATGGCCAGTAGAGAGAATGTTCAAAATGCTGTGGGGAAAACGAGATCATCTATAAAAAGACCACTATGTGGAAGGAGGTGGGATATATTTGGTGGGAAGTATTCGCCTCGGGTGAAACGACACAATCAGGATATTCTAATAGTAATAATTGCTAATATTTATTAAAACTTAGCCATCTGTCAGGGTGTTCTAAGTACTCTATATGTAACAACTCATTTAATACTCTCAGGAACCTTAGGAGACATATACTATTATTATCCCCATTTCGTAAGTGAGGAGGCTAGGGCAAAGGAAGCCAAATAAATTGCCCAAGTCACACAGTGAGATGCGAAGTAAAGCCTCCCACGCAGACATGCGGCCTCAGCATCTGCGGTCTCGATCCCTGTCCTACGCTGGCGTGAAAGGAGAGGAGCGGTGGGAGTCAAAGAATTTGAGTGATGACTTGAAGGTTTACAGAGATGGAGGTGTCAAATCTGACCACTTCTACTCAACATTGTACAGAAAGTTATGGCCAAATGCAAGAAGGCAAGAAAAGAAGTCAAATGCATCCAAATTTGAAAGAAATCTAATTGTATTTATTCACTGATAATATAATACCTATGTTAAAAATCCTATGTAATCTACAAAGAAGTTATTAGCACAAATAAGTGAGTTCAGCAAAATAGTAGGATGCAAGATCGATATGCAAAAATCATTTGTGTTTCTATATGCTAGCAACGAACAATCCAAAACTGAAATAAAAATATCACTTACATAGCACCAAACACATGAACTACTTAGAAATACATAGGATTCTGGGGAAAAGATGGGGGAGTGGCAAGGTGGAAAGCTCCTCCAAAAATCACATTAAAGAAGAAAATAAAGCAAATACAACTAAACCTGAAAATTACCTGAAAACTGCAGAACTGACAACCTGTATCTGGGGAAGAAGAGAACACCTCACGGGAAAAGGTAAAGTGGCAAAGCCGAGTCCAGCAGGACCCAAGACTTACCCACACACAAGCACACAAATAGGAGGAGGAGGAACAGAGCAGGGAGGGGGTAGGAGCCCAGGATTGCTGAGCACCTGGCCCTGGAGATCTGCTTCGGGAGCATGATCCCACACTACACGGTGCTCTGCTGATTAGTGGGGCTGGACAACAGAAACAGGTGGAACACGACAGGAGGCTAAGACCCCAGCTGCTTGTGAAAAACAGGCACAATCTACTGGCCACCCTGGACAAAGCAAAGCAGGCCGTTTGAAAGACTTCCCAGCAGTGGGAAGGGCGCCAGAGGGGTAAGGGATACACAGAGCTCTCTGCTCAGGAGACAGGGCAGGTGGGCAATACCTCCCCAGCCCACCCTGGGCCCAACAGGTTGGGAACTCCATCACTGGCGATGCAGCCCAAGACCCCGCCCTGTGGCGTGTGGCCTCCAGACAGCCCACTTGGCCTGGCAGTGGTGTCAGACTTTGCTGCTGGATAGGCAGAGGGAGACCCTCCCAGACCTCCCAGTCCTGTTTAGGCCCAGCCAGGGAACTGTCTGTGGAAGCCAGGCCCAGGGAGCTTCTTCCTCCTGGCAGTCACCAGTCCTGCCCATCTGCAGTCCCTGCAGAGCTGCCCTCTGTCCACAGCAACTCCAGTGGCGGAGCACTGAGACTTCTCCCTGCATGTGTGACTGCCTCGTAGAAACATATTTCTCTCAACCTCACAACATTCAAGAACCATAAGAACAGGGCCTTTGTCTCACTTCTTTTTTCAAATCATGTGAAGAACATGTAATTAGTTTCCAGAACTGATGCTGCACAAAAAAATCTGGGGAACTCATTTCTTTTCCAACCTCTCCAGCTAGAAAGGCAAACTGGTGGCTGAGAGGGTTAAATCCAGAATACAAAGCACACTATCTTCGGTGGTTATTCCAGTTTATGCCTCTACCAGCACAAATACTTGTTCTCCAATTCTTACCAATATCTAGGATAAAGTAAAAAAAAAAAAAAACTTTCTTGACCAAATAGGTTAAAAAAATTAATATATCAGTATAGTTTTCTTTTGAGCTTCTCTTAATAACGAAGTTGAACTCTGAGTAATTTGCATCCTTTTCTGTGAAAACTGTTTATAGCTTTGGGTCTTTTTCTTTTTGGAATGTTGAATTTTCTTACTGGATTCTAGTTCTTTTTATATTAAGCAATGCATGATATGATTTAAAAATATTTTTTCCAAATTTTTCATTTTTCTTTACCTTGCTTACAGTGGTTCTTACCATGAAGAATTTACTTTATATAGTGATATAATGTATCACTGTTATAAATGCATAGTGAAAATTTTTTTTGTTTCTGGATTTAATATCAAATTTAGAAAAGCCTTCACCACCCTAAAATCTTTTAAGATTCTCCCGTGACTTATTCAAGTTTTTTAAGCCTTTCAGTTTTTAAATCATTTAAACTTAGATTTATTTTGGTATAATGAGGTATGAATCCAACTTACTTTTTTCTGCAAATAGCTACCCAGGTGTCCTAACACCTTTTCATCAGTAAGCCATATTCTCCCCACTGAACTGTCATCTTTATCCTGTACTAAATTCCTGTATCTGTATCTATTTTTTGACCTTTCTATTTTGTTCTAATGATCTGCCTAGTCAAATGACAGTACCAAAGTGTTCTAGTTGTTGGAGTTTTCTATTTTAGTATTTCATAAGGCTAGTCTACCTCATTGCTTTTTCAGAGCTTTCCCAGCTATTCTGTTTGCTTTCCACAGGAATTTTGGCATCAGCTCTCTAGTTTTAGAAAATGCTGGTATATTTATTGAAGTCGCATTAAGCTTATATATTAACATACAAAGAACTGGCATGCATATGTTGTCCTCCTATCCAAGAATGTGATATGCGTTTCCATGTGTTTGAGCTTTAAGGAGAAATATAAATTTTCTTTTGTGGTTTTGCCTATTGTTTACCCCTAAGTATTCTTTCGTCCTCTCTTTTTATTTTAAAAGGAGTCTTGTACTCTATTCTATCTTCTAACTGGCTGTTGTTTATATAAGGGAAAGTTTTTGATTTCTGTAGCTAGTTTTACACCCAGTGACTTGATTTATTTTAGGATACTTTCGGTTCACCCTCTTAAACTTTGCACTACCTTCCACAAATACTTTTACCTTCTCCTCCATTTTTAATGTCTCTAAATTCTCTTACATCTACTAGATAATTCTCCACTAGGTTTTTAAGTTCCTTGAGAACATGAATTGTGGTAGTATATTTTGTATACCTTTCAGAGCACCAGGTAAAGTGTTCTGCATAAAATGACTTATGACTAATCCTTATTATGAAAATGGAAACACTGAATCGGCCTGATTCATTTATTAATGCCACTTTCGTCAGGTCCCACTCACAAATGAAACCAAAACTGATTTTCTCCTAAAAAGACATTAATCAATTCCTTCCAGTATAGCATCTAAATCTTTTTCTCTCACAATATATAGATTATATATATATAATTTGCAACAAAGTGGGCCTTTTAACTTATAAGATTTTTTTCTTGGATTTAAGTATGAAATACAGGCAAAATTTTAGAATTTTAGCCTCAGATTTGCTTAAATATTTTTGGTGATATACATACATTGTCCACAGCAGTTTTCCTAAAGCTATGTATGCTTTTGTTTAAAATCTACACACATTAGGTATAAAGGGGGTGGGGGTGTGTATGACCATTAAAGCTTAAAATTAAGTGTATCCAAACCAAACATGTTTACATGAATGAAACAGATTAGATTCTATAAATAATACAGGAAAATATTCTTACTTTATAGTTAGGCATCTTTTGTTAAAATACCTCCAAACTACACCAATTACCTATATAGGAAGGATAAATCACTCATGTGTTCATCTTAAAAATACTACATCAAATCAGAAGTTCCACTTGATAAAGCAAATAATTTTTCTTCCCAGGCCATTTTTAAAGGTGGTAAAAAATCTTAACTTCTAAATTAAACTTTTGTAAGGTAAAGTTAGCTAGCAACAAGTGTGTGATACAGTGAAATAAATGAAAATTCAGTAAAGACAAAAAGCAGCTCTTAGAACTACCCCCTTCTCCCCCAAATGGATGAATAGATGTAGGTTTTCCTCACAGGACCACAAGACACTGCACCCCAGCCTAATTCTAACGCTTTTCTCAAAACTCCCGAGGAGATTCTTTCACTACTTCAGTAACTAATTCTTCCTTCTACCTATATTCCTTGGATTGTATACTGACTGTATACATACCACACTCTCAACTCTCAAAAAATGAGGCATAAATTTTCAAATATGCTGTTTTAAGATTACCATCAATGACACGTAATGGAGACTGGGAGTTCTAACCAATGAGTTCCTAACACCGGGACATGAATCCTGACCACAATACTCAAGTGAAATAAATGCAGTTACTTATAAATGTCCATCTACAAGGTTAATCAGTGTAAATGACAACCTGAGATGACTCAAGGTTATTTTACACTTCACCTCTTTTCCTTTCCCATTGTTTAATTCTCAGCTGGGGTGTCCCATCTGGCACTTGCAGAGGCTCCTTTTAGAATTTCTTGGTGAGTATGTACATTAAAATGACATAAAAATTCACTTGAGTTAATACAGTAAGCACAATGATTTGCTTTGAATATCTTCTTAAATGTATGAGTTAATTATAAGTAAACTGGCACATGCAATTCTTGAATGCAACCAAAAAACTAAAAAGTGCAAAAATGATCTTTGAAAAACTGAAAAGGCTGAAAACTTCATATACATTAAAAAAAATTTTGTATCAGAGGTTAAAAATTTGGAGACTCTTCTACCCTGTTTGCAACATTAGAGAAAAAATGCTGAACAGCTCAAGTTCTCTAGTTCAAGTGTTTCTAAAAGGTAAGAGGCAGTACCCTAATCAGCTTCAAAAACAGAACAAAGATGGTAAGGGAATTCAAGGGCAGCATTAGCAAAAATTGTGGCATATGAAACACTTAGAGTTCATCACACAAATGAAAGCTTCTGTGTTAATTTACTGATGACAAAGAAAGGAAGAATTTGGGAGTGGGGTGGGGTGCTGGCTCTGAAACAAAGATACTAGTTAACCTTAGTAACTAATGATCCTTTTTCAATATATTTTTCAAATGGCTATTTTGGATTCTTTGCTTTTAATATTCTAAATCACAAATCTTGCCAGTTTTTCTCTAATGAAACCTACCCATGTTCCTAGGATTCACTATCAACAGAAATGGAACATAATTGAATGAAGCTCTCAATCAACACCACACCCTTAGCTCTTACTTCTGCATTTAAGGCAATTCCCCTCAATTTTTTAGAACCAGTTCCCTATCAAACATTACATACATTGTGATTACTTTGTAAATAATTCTACATCCAGTTTATTGGAAGAGGCAGCTGTACAGCTTTAGTCCTGGAAGAGCTGTGAAATAAATATTGAGGAATTAGGACTGTCAAATGTCAACCCCAAGGCAACATAGTAAAGACAAGTACTCAGTTAATTAACAATGCCATACCTGACCATCTTCAATAAAGTTCACCCAAAATTATGTCCATCATAAATTCTGCCAGAACTCCTGGCCTTAAAATCTTTGAAGAGGAGGAGTAACTACTCATGCCACTTGTTCATTAAAGAAATTTTCAGGTTTAAAAATATCAATTTGGTGGACAGCAACTGCATTGAGGGATGGGTGGGGACTTGATAATATGGGTAAATGTAGTGACCACATTGTTTTTTCATGTGAAACCTTCATAAGAGTGTATATCAATAATACCTTAATAAAAATATATATATATAAAAAATAAAGAAAATAAAATATCAGTTTGGGATTCAATATTGAGGCGGGGGGAGCTTATACTATATAGCTTTTGACAGGATGAATTTTGTCCCCGGGAGACAGCCAAAAGTCCTCAGAGCATCTTGTTCTTGCTATATAACTTTGCCTTTGCAGGCCTTTGCCATTCTGAAGAACTATCAGTATATCACCAAAATTATTCACCTTTTGTGAATTAGTGCAGATAAATGAATGCAGATGAATAGAAGTTACTTCTTGACAACTGACTTATGAAATAGTTTTCCAAAAACTGATGACTTCATTCTATTTTCTCCTCAAAAGGGCCAAGAAGGGACCTGATAATTTGAGTTAACTCTAACAATACACTGTAATCTAAAAAATATCCTTAAAAGGCACTGGAAAGAGTATCAGAACATTCAGATATTCACTGAGCTATCTTTCTGGCCTAGATCTTCAATTTCAGGTAGAAAAAAATATCCATACCCTCAAACAGGAAAGTGCATTTAGAAAACACACAAATTATGTTCACTCTCCAAAAAGCATACTATGACTCAGGAATGGATTGTGTGTTCGGTTACTGTCTGGAAACAGGCAACATCTGTCAAAAGCAAACAAAACAATTGCTTTTTAAAATGCATTTTTCTAGGTTAAAAAAAAAAGAGCAGCTGTCTAAATAACCAAAAAGCATCTGTTTCTTCACTGCTCCCACATAATTTGGAAGAGCAATTTAGGCCTAAGGATCACCTAATTGCCCCTTGAAGCTAGAAAACAAGTTTTTTGTTTTAATCGGGCTTGAAAACATATTATTTGCAAGACTCAAAATAATTCTGTCCAGCTTTACTTCAAATTCACTAACAACTTCAACTACTATCATTTTAATTATCTCACCCCAAGTTTGGTACTGGGTACATTATCAGATCAAATACAGAACATGAACATGTGTGCTTGGTTGGCCTCATATCCAGAGATAACCTACTTACATCCCGGACCATGGGTAATGGTCATCAGCTCCCCGTCTCCAAGCTCTAATTATTTAAAGGAAGGCTGGTTCCCCTGCTGTATGTCCACTGGGCACCCAGCAAGCACTCAATAAATGAGTGAAATTGATAGAACATTAATAATGAGCAGAAAGTGTTTCAAATTTTTTCAGAAAGACCATTTGGAAACAATTATAAAATCATGTAAACTCATGCTTAAATTGCTCTCTGAATTATTTTCATGAGAAGTCAAACATGAACAAATTTGTTCTGGGGCACACATATTTAACTTTGTGTCATGGCACTCTCATGCCAAGCTATATGCTTGACAGTAAAGAGAAGTACTTATAAGTAATTCTTGGAGACATTGTGACACTCTGAATAGGAAAATATGCCAAAGAATTACAATGGTATCACGGAGGTTGAACTTGCACTCCTCTTTCCACAGGGTACAGAAACCAGTACTTTTTCTCAGAATGCTCCAGTTAACTCTTTAAGCTTAATTTATGATAAACATAAAACATCTTACCATGTAATTCTAGTCCAAGAACTATCACCACTGATTTTATGATTCTGGTTTGTTCTTGGTAAAAAGATCAGTTAATTAAGGATGGAATTTGACATAGGGTAGAAGTTTCTTTCAGGAACTGAAAATTTATAAAAGCCAAATATTAACATTTATATGTAATACACACCAAATTCTTAACAACTGCTACCTATTATATTGCATAGCCACTCAGAATTGTAAAAGACTTCACACTGTACTCCTTCCCTATCACCTATATCCCTTTTTCCTTCTTCCTTTAAATAAAAATCTATACTGAACAAATAATCTGCTGAAGTTAACTCCCAAACTTTATGTATTAATCAGTCAACAGCAGGCCAAAAGTAAGACTTTGTAAGTACATGAATTGTATGTGTTTGTAAATTAATTGTATGCCTTTCTAATTTCACAAGCTTACAGGAGACCATGATTCTATCTAACATAAGCACTGGCTTGCATTTAAGTTACATGATTCTAATGAAACCCCCTAATTGACCAGATTCCTTTTGGTAAGTTTTCAGAGTCAGAGCTATTTAAAAAGGCAAACACCCCAAAGAGATGTGGGAGAAAATAAAGTGAAAGTCTGTGTATACTGACATAAGAGCTCCTAGATGTGTTGTTAAGAGAAAAGCAGCAAATTACAAAACTTATGCATAGTAAGGCACAATTTTTGTAAAAATTTAAAGCTCACAAAACTGTATTTCTGTAAGTAAATATGTATGGGTATAAATGCATAGCAAAAAGGTAATTGAAGAGTATATACTATAGAATAATACCATTTGGGAAGGGGAACCTAGGGGCACTTTCACAATATCTATACTTTTTATTCTTTGTCCTAGGATATATTATTTAGATAATACAAATGGAGGAAATTTATATTTCTAGAAAGTACTATATATGATCATTTCCTTAAAATAGCTTCTACTTAAGATAGTTTAGCAAATACACGTTGTCTATTTTTCAACACTATCATAACTCTATCCTCACCTTTCTCATTGCTCTATAGAGGTTCAAACTTAGGGAAAATCTTATTAGCATTTTCTTGAGTGTTTGAGAATGAAGAGATGATACCAGGAAGTATGGAAATCAAAGTGAGAACTGATACAGTGGGAATAAATTTAAGTAGTAGGCCCATCTTTTGGTTTTAATGTGATGCATTTAAAATATATGCTGGCTTCTAAAGAGGACAAGTGCTTTAAGAGTAAGATTCTTGCTGGGTGTGCCATGTAACTCAAACTAGTCAAGTTCATTTATCTACTACAGAGAAAAAAGATGACATAAATTCTAGAGAGCACAAGCAGTGCTAAAGGTCTATCAAATTAAGGGATATTTATTAGAAGTGAAGAATTCTTGCTTGAAATTCGAAACTCAGGAGTACTTCTAAATGTTTTTCATTACGTATGGTCAATACTAAAATACACTTAGGAAATTTTGCTCAAACTTGTGATTAATTTGTTTTCTTCAAAAGAGGAAAGCCATCAAAGTCAGGCATATGCACAGCATGAATTTTGTTCCACAACACCAAATAGGTAACTGTTTTACTTGATTAAAAATTATAGAACAGCAACACACAGAATCACACTTACTATGAAATCAAGTAAATGTACATGTTCACTGAATCCCAGCTCTCAATTATTAAAATCCAGGTAATGCGTTTTGTAATTTAGGAAAGAATACTCAAGGATCTTCTCAGTCTCTCTCTCTACATATTTAGACATTACTGTAAGGTAATGGTCACTACTCTGTACACCCTTTTCTAGAAGATATCAACACCTTAAACGGTCACACACTACATATTCCTTCTTCGTTATACAGTATCTATAAAGAAAATGGTGAGAACTATAATGGCAAATATAAGTCAAAAGATAAATTTCAAAAGTTAAAGGCACAGATCGAACCACCTGTAGAGATAATGTGAGTGGTTATTCAAAGGGTAAATTATATCACTTGGAGATAACATAAGATCAATGATCTATATTCCTGGGTAGCACTTATAATATAGAAAAAAGCAAATTATGTATTAAAAGAAATAAATTGTATCACAATTCATTTTTTTAAATGTTCTAAGTATTTAAGTATTTGGCACAATGCAAAACTTAACGTTTATAGAAACTGATAAAACTAACATTTAAAAAAATGATTTAAAAAATGTCAGGTTGTAGAGTTCCACATCTACCTGACTTCCATTCTACTCCTTACTACCCTTCCTCCCTATTTTCCAAACTATATCTTTTCTTACTGAAAAAGTGAAAGGGAAATATTATTCTTCTACCTTACTTGAATGCCAAATAAAAAGCAATCACTAATAAAATATGGTTAATGCTTTTTAAAAAGATTTCATTTTAGCTATAACAGCAATAACTTTAGGGTATTTTCAGAAGATATCCCCAGAACAAAACAAATTCAGACTCCTATTTCATACAACGTGATGCTTCTTCTTTTGAGATTATTGTTTACCCTCAAATTGCTGCAATATATATTTTTAAAAACCAGTCTTCCTCTATAGTCACAAAGCAAAACAAGAACACCCATCACCATTACAGAAACAATGGATTGTATACTTCCAACATAATATTCAGATTTCTTAAATAACTATCTTAAACCAATATTTAACTATATCTACTAAGTGTATACACTTACTAGTTGAAAAGTATATTGGTTCTACCTACCTACCACTTTTAATACACAACACGATAACAAGTGTCTTCTTCCTATTAGCACAATTAGAAGGACAGAAACACAAAACATATATTAAGGGGATGAAGAAAGAAAAATTTCCTCAGTCCTGTTTTATCATCCCTTTATCTTTCCTTTGTAGACACACTGCAGCTGATTGGTCCTCTTTCATCACCCACCCTGTTGCTGCCTAAAGACCTTTTTGGACATCAGAGCAAAGGCAGGTACATCATATTACCTATTGGTTCTATTGAAATTAGCTTAAATTAATGGTTAAAAAAAGAATGAAATGCTTGAGGTTAAGAGAAATACCCCCACCAGTAATTATCCGGCAACTCCAAACAGAGGTTCCTATCTTGACTTTGTATCATGAATACAGGGTCAAAATTCGAGAGTACAACTCTCCATAATCAGACTTTATCAGTTTGTTTTTTGGAATAAAGCTCAATTTCATCTCTAATTAGTTTAAAAGATATTTATCATTCTAATGGAGAAGAGTCTGTTTCCCATCTACATCCACAGCAGTAAAAATGGTAAGGCGTAATTACCTCTGAAAGACCCAGAAGGACCAAACGATTTTTCCTGAATCTGTCCTCATCTTTCCCTGCCTGCCCGCACCCGCTGCATAAACACAAACTTCACAGGAAACCCAGAGACAAGAGTATAGTCCTCTGATAAAGGAAGACAATTTTAGCTTATTTCCGACTCTTCCCACCCCACCCTCCCAAACACACACAACAGAGAGGTCAGTGTGTTCTCTGGCAAGGATAAAAATTGAAGGCTCAAAGAACACTTAACACTGAGTTAAAATTCTAACATTGTAACATCAAGGTGTCAATTCATTCAACTTTTAACCCACTTGGGAAAATGTAAGCTATTATCTGAAATATATAATACTTCTTCAGTAGCTATAACCTCTTTATATCCTCTTAATTGTTCACGCTAACAACTTTTATTGCATACAACTGCTTCTTTTAAGAAGTAAATCCAGGACCATTCCACTTTATCTTAGACTTAACATTTACTAGTTTTCCAAGAATGACAGAAATGAAAAAATATATATATTAGGACAAGAACAATTATGTTAATTTCCACAATTTTTGTTCCATGGGCAGTGCCTGATTCTATTTAAATTAACAAATTTAAGTTCAATCCGATGTTTAAGAAAAAAAAAAAACCTAAAGACTAATTTACAAAGTATACAAGAATATAATTTTATAATAAATCTTTCCAGTGTTTGCTATAACTGCATTACACGAAATGTTTCCCTTCATAAAAACTCAGAAGGACAGCTCTTATAAAATGAAACAAACTTTCTATGTTCATCTCTGGCAAGCAATGAACAATTACAATTTGCTCAAAGCGGACCTAAAAGTGCTGCCTCAGGGGCACACCCACCACTAACGTGCTCTATGAATGTGTCTGGGTGAGCGACAACTGCCTGGGACCTTTTCCTCTCCTCACACCAGCGAGCCCATCTCACATAAAGCTTGAGAGAAAACTATAGCCACTGTAAAAGTGAGATAACCTGCTCCACTCAAATGTGTCTAAGATAACCATTCAAAAGGAAAATTGGCAGAAGTCATCTCTTTTATCAAACAAACAAAAAAAACCCAAAAAACAAAAAACCCAACCAAAAGGCAAATGCTGTTGTTCAATCATCTGATGGACGTAGGCAAAAAACGTGACAACAGCAATAATTCAAGTAAAGTGTATGTGAAAATTTAAACACGCCACTTTCAAGTTAAGACAAAAGTGAAGGCGAACTATGATCTTTATATGAGAGTCAAAAAGCTTAGGCATTATCACCAAATGTTAATTCATTTTAGTCATCAATGAGACTACCGTATATATTTTTGCACCTTGCGCTTGTAAAAGCAGATAAAATATTTAATATGTCATTTACAATGTATTTTGCTAGCTCAGCATACAGGATGTATATAGATTATATCAAAGTAGTAGACAGGGGCCTGTGCAAACCCTGCAAAAATAGTCCTTCAGGTATCTGCTAATTAAAAGAAAAAAACCATTTGCTGTTTAGAAGTGATACAATTCAAACTACCACAAAATACAAAGGGCTGCAAAATGTATACCATTCCAACAACATATATAAGTTATTAAATAAAGATCTGATTTAAAAGAATATAAATGAAACCTTGAAGTAGGACTTTTCTACATGCATATTATTCCTTATTAAAGAAAAAAATATGTAAAAAGGCCATTGGTAATTGCTTTGTTAACATTTGTAGAAAATGCCAATTCTCTGGTCACAAACTCCACTAAGTTTAGCACTTAAGGTCTCTGCAGTGTTATAAACATTAATTTAAAATACTGTTAATTCTATAATTCCATTGGTAAAATAATGTGACTTGGAATATGGCAGTCTTCATGTTGAGGGCAATGATCCACAGTCTGATTATTTTAAATTTCTTAGACGGGAACAGTTATCCAGAAGAACAGCACCCTCCGCCACCGCCCTGGGCTTGAGGTTCATCATCAATAATCTGTACACCTCGCCTAGCAGCTCCTGGTTGACTGGAACCATTGCCTTTTGCCCTCTCATCCACTTGTGCTGTTTCTATCATCCCTAAGAAAGAGAAAAAGCAGAAACTATTTAGAACAAAAATCTTTGAGTTTTCTCCTATAATTTCAGTATGCCAACATGATGGCCATTTCTGACTTTGACCCAAAAAGGAAATTAAATTAATAAACATTTTGTCAGCTCACTAAATAGCTTTTGCTGCAAGTATAAAAAATGTTAATAGCATATTAATTATTAATATTAACAGCATGTTATAGCAAATAGTGTATTTGTCCTGTTATAATGGCCACAGTGACATCAATAGAGGGAAAAAAATTTTTGGTTTGAACAAATGACTGTTGACAAGCAAAACCCTTAAGATTTTCCAAACACACTTAAAAATTGTATCAAAGTCCAGTATTTCCATTCCTAGGAATTTACCCCAAGAAAACAAAATCCCTGATTCAAAAAGACATATGCACCCTTATGTTTACTGTTGCACCATTTGCAGTAGCCAAGATATGGGAGCAACCTAAGTCTCCATCAATAGACGAACAGATAAATAAGAGGTGGTACCTATACACAAAGGAATATTATTCAGCCATAAAAAGAAAAGAAACCCTGCCATTTGCAACAACCTGGATGGCTCTAGAGGGTATTATGCTCAGTGAAATAAGCCAGGCAGAGAAAGACAAATACCAAATGGCTTCACTTATTTGTGGAGTATAAAAACAAAGCACAACAGAAGGAACAAAATTGCAGTAGACTCACACACACCAAGAAGGGGGAGGGGGAAGGGATAAAGGGGCACAATAATTCACAATCACAATGTAAGTTGGTTATGAGGACAATAATATAGCACGGAGAATGCAGTTAATGATTCTGTAACATCTTACTATGTTGACAGATGGTGACTGCACTAGAGGGGGTGAAGATTAAATAATATGGGTAACTGCTGAACCACTGTGTGTGTATTTGAAACCAATATAAGATTGTATCAATGATACTTTAATAAATAATTATGTCAAAGTTCAAATTGTTCCAAGTACGTGATATTTTGTGTACAAAATTTTTTCTTCAACTAGTAATGTACTATTTTTAAACAAGTGATATTTGAAAGAATGAAAGAGTCTGAGAGGAAAGAGGACTCTGTCTGATTTAAAGATAGAGTACACAGTTACTCTAATGAAGAGAGATACTGGTAAAATGAGAAATACAGAGATCAATGGGAACAGAGTCCAGATACAGAACCCATATTGTCACTTTATTTTTGACATTTATGCCAAGATTATATAATGAGGAAAGGAAAAATTTTCAAGAAACTGAAACTGAACATTTACATATAAAAAATAAACTTTGATCTATACATCACTGTATGTGAAAATTAATAAAAAATTGATTATAGACCCAAATGTAAAATACAAAACATCAAATCTTTAGAAGAAAACAGGAGGAAATCTATATAGGAGACAATTTTTGTGACTTTGAGTTCGGCAAAGATTTCTCATGTAAGACACAAACATGAACCATAAAGAAAAACTGATAAATTGGACCTCGTAAAAATTTAGAATTTCTGCTCTTTGAGAGAGACAGTGAAGAAAACGGAAATACAAGATACAGATTAGAAGTAAATATTTGCAAAATACATATCTGAGAACAAGAGGAAAGAAAAGAAGGAATCCTTAAAAAAAGGATTCTTAAACTTGGATCCAGAGATTTTCTTCAACAATGGTTTTCTCTAGTGAGGTGTGCAGGACAATTCACTGGGATGAAACTAGAAAACATTAGAAATCCTAGTTTCTACTTGTTTTTCTTTAACCTTCCAAAATTTCTATTTTTTAGGTTTCATAATGTACAAATTACAAGAGTACTTATGTATGTTCTATAATTTTTAAATAACTATGTGGGAAATACTCAAACTTTTTTAAATAAAGATGTGACATTTATAACATTTCTAAGCCACTGATCTAGAACCTTGACAATCAAAGTATGGGCAGCACAATCCATACTTGTGAGCCTGTTAGAAATGAGAGCTCAGCCCCATACCAGACCCACTATGTCAAAATATGCATTTTAAAAGATCCCCAAGTGACTGATACAAAGAGCAGTAGTTCTCAAATTTTAGTATGCATCAGAATGACCTGGAGCGAATGTTAAAACACAGAATCTGGGCACCCCCTCCAGAGACTGGATTCAGCAAGTCTGGGTCAGGGCCCGAGAATCCGCGTTTCTGACACATTATCAGGTGATCCTGATCCCGCTCATCAGGGGACCTGACAGAGAACGACTGCTCTAGAAAAATTACGAGTGAATTTCAGGTGCTTTTCGTAAAACTGAAATTTACTCCAAAGTTTGTATATATGTACAGTTTTCTACAAAGAAAAAACACTGTTTGATCAAATTCACAAAAGAGTCTGCAGTTTGACAAAATCTTTTCAATACACTGTTCTGCAGAAGAGGGTTTTTCTAAGTATGATATACATCCTACTGGTGGCTGGAGAACTGACTTTCAGTCGGTATATATAAACAAACATTCTCCTTTCTTTTAAAAAGCTTTTTTATGTGGAAAATTTCAAACACACATAGAAGTAGAAAGAATAAGACCATGAAAATTCCCATGTCCATCACATAATTTCAACCATACTAAGCAAACATCCCTACCATTATTTTGAATAAAATTCTAGACACATAATTTTGTTCATAAATTATTTTAATGATCTCTAAAAGGTAAGTTTAAAAAAACAATAACTTTGTTTTAAAGTATAACCACAACACCATAGTCACACTTTAAAAAACCTACATTTTTTAAAATAGAGAATTCAATTTTTCTAAACTAAAAATAACTTTACCCATTTTCCCCAGCCCCCATGCCCTGCCTCTGGCAACCACCAATCCACTCTCTGTATCTGTAAGGTTACTTTTCCTCTTCTGTTTCAGAGTCCATGTGTAAGAGAGACCATAGAGTATTTGTCTTTTCTCTGCCTTACTCCACTCAGCATAATGCCCTTAAGGTCTGTCAATGTGTTGAAAATGCAAGATTTCATTATTTATTAGGGCTGAAAAATATTCCATTGTGTATATGTGGATATACAATAATAATAATAATATATATAATATATAATTACATGCACACACACACCAGTTTCTTTATCCTTTCATCCTTCAATGGACACTTAGGTTGTTTTGGTATCTTGGCCCATAAAATAACACTACAATGAACATGGGCGTGCATGTGCCTTTTCAAGTTAGGGTTTTATTTTCTTTGGATAAGTTCCCAGAACTGGAACTGCTGAATCCTATAGTAGTTCTATTTTTAATTTTTTGAGGAACCTACATACTGGCTTGTATGTAGCTATAACAATTTACTTTCCTACCAACAATGACAAGCACTCCTTTTTTTCCACATCCTCACCAACACTTTTTATTTCTTGTATATTTTTTTAAATTGAAGTATAGGAGATATATAATCATATATTAGTTTCAAGTATACAACACATAAGTAGTTCAACAGTTACCCACATTATTAAATCCTCACCCCAACCAGTGCACTTATTATCTGCCAATATAGAAAGACATTATAAAACCACTGGCTATATTCTTCATGTGGCACTACCCTCCCGTAACCAATTTATACTGTGATTGAGAATTTTTGTGCCCCTTTATCACCCATACTTGTGCCCCAACCCCTCCCCCGTAGTAACCACCAGTCACTTCTCAGTGTCTTTGTGTCTACTGCTATTTTATTCATTTTGTTTTGTTTTGTTTCTAGATTCCACATATAAGTGAAATCATAATGGTATTTGTCTTTCTCCACTTGGCTTATTTCACTGAGCGTAATACCCTCTAGCTCCACCCATGTTGCTGCAAAAGGTAAGACTTGTTTTCTTTTTATGGTTGAATAATATTCCATTGTGTATGTGTACCACTTCTTCTTCATCCATTCACCTACTGATAGACACTTTGGTTGCTTCCATACCTTGGCTACTGTAAATAATGCAGGAATAAACAGGGGTACATATATCTTTTTGAATCAGAGATTGGTTTCTTCAGGTAAATTCCTAGGAGTGGGGTTACTGGGTCATATGGTATTTCTGTTTTTAGTCTCTTGAGGAATGTCCATCCTGCTTTCCACAGTGGCTGCAACCAATTTACATTCCCACCAACAGTGCAGGACGGTTCCATTTTCTTCACATCCTAGTCAACACTTGTTATTTCTTGTCTTTTGGGTACTGGCCATTCTAACTGGTGTGAGGTGATATCTCATGGTGGTTTTGATTTGCGTTTCCCTGATGATTATAGATGTGGTGGATCTTTTCATGTGCCTGTTGGCCATCTGTATTTCTTTTTTGGAAAAATTTCTGTTCAGATCCTTTCTGTTCATTTATGTTCTTACTCTGCCTTTGTAGTTTGATGACTTTCTTTAGTGGTAAGCTTCTATTCCTTTCTCTTTTGTGTATATACTGTTAAGGTTTTGTATTGTGATTACCATGAGGCTTATATAAAACAAGCTATATCTATAATGGTCTACCTTAGGCTCTTAACATCTTAAGTTTGATCCCACTATAAAAATCAACATGACTCCTCTCCCTGAATCACATTTTTTAACTTTGATGTCACATTTTACACCTTTTTATATTGTGTATCCCTTAACTAATTATCATGACCATTGTTATTTTTACTACTTTGGTATTTAACCATCACATGAGCTTTATAAATGACTAATCCACTACCTTTACTATATATTTACGTTTCCAGTGAGATTTATTCTTCTATATGTGGAATTATTAATCAATGCCCTTTCTTTTCAACTTAAAAAAGTCCCTTTAACATTTCTTTTAAGGATGGTATAAGCAGTGATTTCATTCCCACCAACAGTGTAGGAGGGTTCCCCTTTCTTCGCATCCTCACCCGCATATCTTGTTCCTTTCTTTTGGATGTTGGCCATCCTAACTGGTGTGAGGTGATAGTTCATTGTGGTTTTAATTTGCGTTTCCCTGATAATTAGTAATGTGGAGCATCTTTTCATGTGCCTGTTGGTCATCTGAATTTCTTCTTTGGAGAACTGTCTGTTCATATCCTCCACCCATTTTTTAATCGGGTTATTTACTTTTTTGGTGTTGAGGCATGTGAGTTCTTTATATATTTCAGATGTTAACCCCTTGTCAGATACGTCATTTACAAATATATTCTCCCATGCTATAGGATGCTTTTTTGTTCTGCTGATGGTGTCCTTTGCTGTACAGAAGCTTTTTAGCTTGTTTTAGTTCCATTTGTTCATTCTTGCTTTTGTTTCCCTTGCCTGATGATATGTGACCAGGAAAAATTTGCTCATGTTTATATTCAAGAGATTTTTGCTTATGTTTTCTTCTAAGAGTTCTATGGTTTCATGACTTACATTCAGGTCTTTGATCCACTTTGAGTTTACTTTTGTGTATGGAGTTAGGCAGTAATCCAATTTCATTCTCTTGTTTGTAGCTGTCCAGTTTTGCCAACACCGGTTGTTGAAGAGGCTGTCATTTCCCCACTGTATATCCACAGCTCCTTTATCATGTACTAATTGACCACATATGCTTGGGTTTCTATTTGGGCTCTCTATTCTTTTCCACTCATCTATGAGTCTGTTCTTGGGCCAGTACCAAATTGTCTTGATTACTGTGGCTTTATAGTAGAGCTTGAAGTCAGGAGTATAATACCCCTAGCTTTCTTCTTCTTTCTCAGGTTTGCTTTGGCTATTTGGGGTCTTTTGTGGTTCCGTATGAATTTTAAAACTATTTGCTCCAGTTCATTGAAGAATGCTATTGGTATTTTGATAGGGATTGCATTGAATCTGTAGATTGCTTTAGGCAGGATGGCCATTTTGACTATTAATTCTTCCTATCTATGAGCACAGATATATTTACATTTATTGGTGTCTTCTTTAATTTCTCTCATGAGTGTCTTATAGTTTTCAGAGTAAAGGTCTTTCACTTCCTTGATTAGGTTTATTCCTAGGTATTTTATTCTTTTTGATGCAATTGTAAATGGTATTGTTTTCCTAATTTCTCTTTCTGCTGGTTCATCGTTAGTATATTGGGATGCAACAGATTTCTGTGTATTATTTTTGTATCTGGCAACTTTGCTGAATTCAGTTATTAGTCCTAGTAGTTTGGGGGTGGATTCTTTAGGGCTTTTTATGTACAATGTCATGTCATCTGCAAACAGTGACAGTTTAACTCTTCCTTACTGATCTGGATCCCTTTTATTTCTTTGTGTTGTCTGGTTGCCATGGCTAGGATCTCCAATACAGAATAAAAGCGGAGAGAGTGGGCATCCTTCTTTTTCTCATCTTAGAAAAAAAGCTTTCAGCTTTTCACTGTTGAGTATGATGTTGGCTGTGGGTTTGTTGTATATGGCCTTCATTATGTTAAGGTACTTGCCCCCTATACTTATTTTGTTGAGTTTTTATCATGAATGGATGTTGAATTTTGTCAAATGCTTTTTCAGCACCTATTGAGGTGATCATGTGAGTTTTGTCCTTCTTTTTGTTGATGTGATGTGTGATGTTGCTGGATTTTCAAATATTGTATCATTTGCATCCCTGGAACAAATCCTACTTGATTATGATAGATGATCTTTCTGATGTATTCAGTTTGCTAATATTTTGTTGAGTATTTTTGCATCTATGTTCTTCAGATATATTGGTCTGTAATTTTTTTTTTTTTTTTGTGGTGTCTTTGCCTGGTTTTGGTAATAGAGTGAGGCTGGCCTCACGGAATGAGTTTGGAAGTATTCCCTCCTCTTCTACTTTTTGGAAAACTGTTAAGGGGATTGGTATTAGGTCTTCCCTAAATGTTTGATAAAATTCAGCGGTGAAGCCATTTGGTCCAGTGGTTTTGTTCTTAGGTAGTTTTCTGATTACCAATTCAATTTCATTGATGGTGGTCTGTCGGTTTCATGTTATAATTGGTCTGTTCAGATCTGTCTCTTCCGGGATCTGTCTTGGAAAGTCGTATTTTTCTAGAAGGAAGTCCATTTCTTCGAGGTTGTCTAATTTATTGGCATATAATTTTTCAGAATATTTTCTAATAATTCTTTGTATTTCTGTGGTGTCCATCACGACTTTTCTGTTCTCATTTCTGATTTTGTTTATATGAGCAGACTCTTTTTTTCTTGATAAGTCTGGCTAGAGGTTTATCTATTTTGTTTATTTTCTCTAAGAACCAGCTCCTGCTTTCACTGATTCTTTCTATTGGTTTATTCTTGTCAATTTTATTTATTTATGCTCTTCTTTATTATGTTCCTTCTTCTACTGACTTTGAGTCTCATTTTTCTTTTTCTAGTTTTGTTAATTTTGAATTTAGACTGTTCATTTGGGATTGTTTTCCTTTCTTGAAGTAAGTTTGTATTGCAATATACTTCAGTCTTAGCATGGCCTTCACTCTTTCCCAGATTTTGGGGTGTTGTTGTTTTTTTTCTCCAAATATTCCTTGGTCTGTTTTAATTTGGTCATTGATCCATTGATCATTTAGGAGCACGTTGTTAGGCCTCCATGTGTTCATGGCCTTTTTTGTTTTCTTTGTATAATTTATTTCTAGTTTCGTACCTTTGTGGTCTGAGAAGCTGTTTGGCACAATTTCAATCTTTTTTAATTTACTGAGGCTCTTTTTGTGGCCTAGTATGTGATCTATTCTGGAAAATGTTCCTTGTGCCCTTGAGAAGAATGTGTATACTGCTGCCTTTGGGTGGAGTGTTCTGTAGATGTCTCTTAGGTCCGTCTGTTCTAGTGTGTTGTTCAGTGCCTCTGTGTCCTTACTTATTTTCTGTCTGGTTGATTTGCCCTTTGGAGTGAGTGGTGTGTTCAGTCCCCTAAAATGAATGTATTGCATTCTATTTCTCCCCTTTAATTTTGTTAGTATTTGTTTCACATATGTCGGTGCTCCTATGTTGGGTGCATATATATTTATAATGGTTATATCCTCTTATTGTACTGACTCCTTTATTGTTATGTAATGTCCCTCTTTGTCTCTTGTTACTTCTTTGAAGTTTAGTTTGTCTGATACAAATATTGCAACTCCTACTTTTTTCTCCCTATTATTTGCATGAAATATCTTTTTCCATCCCTTCACTTTTAGTCTGTTTACATCTTTGGGCTTGAAGTGAGTCTCTTGTAGGCAGCATATAGATGGGTCTTGTTTTTTTATCCATTCAGTGACTCTATGTTCTTTGATTGGTGCATTCAGTCCATTTACATTTAGGGTGATTATTGACAGATATGTTCTTATTGTCTATGCAGGCTTTAGATTCGTGGTTACCAAAGGCTCAAAGGCAGCATCTTTACTATTTGACAATCTAACTTCACTAGCTTATTATGGTATTTCAAACAAAATCTAAGAGTTCTTTTTTTCCCTCCCTTCTTTTTCTTCCTCCTCTACTCTTTATATATTAGGTTTCATATTCTGTACTCTTTGTGTATCCCTTGACTGACTTCGTGGGTAGGTGATTTATTTTTGCATTTGCTTAGTAATTAATTGGTCTACTTCCTTTACCGCAGTTTTACTTTCTCTGGTGACAGCTATTCAGCCTTAGGAGCACTTCCATCTAGAGCAGTCCCTCCAAAATATACTGTAGAGATGGTTTGTGGGTGGTAAATTCCCTCAACTTTTGCTTAACTAGGAATTGTTTAATCCCTCCTTCAAATTTAAATGATAATTTTGCCAGGTAGAGTAATCTTGGTTCAAGGTCCTTTTGTTTCATTGCATTAAATATATTATGCCCCTCCCTTCTGGCCTGTAAGATTTCTGCTGAGAAGTCTGATGATAGCCTGATGGGCTTTCCTTTGTATGTGATCTTTATTCTCTCTCTGGCTGCTTTTAATACTCTGTCCTTGTCCTTGATTTTTGTCATTTTAACTATTATATGTCTTGGTGTTGTCTTCGGTGGGTCCTTGTGTTGGGAGATCTGTGCACCTCAATGGCCTGAGAGGGTATTCTCTTCCCCAGATTGGGGAAGTTTTCAGCAATTATTTCCTCAAAGACACTTTCTATCCTTTCTTCTTCTTCTTCTGATACCCCTCTAATGGAATATTGTTCCCTTTGGATTTGTCACACAGTTCTCTTAATATTCTTTCATTCCTAGAAATCCTTTTTTCTCTCTGTGCCTCAGCCCTTTTGTACTCCCATTCTCTAATTTCTATTTCCTTTCCTGTCTCCTCTACTTCATCTAATATCTTTTTAAATCCCTCCACTGTATGTTTCATTTCAGATACTATATTTTTCAAGGTTTCTACCTCTTTCTTGAAGTCCTCCCTGAGATATTGACTGTTTTTCCGTAGCTCCGTGAGCATATGATTTTTATTTTGAAATCTTTATCAAGAAGATTGATGATTTGTTTCAATCAGCCCTCTTTCTGGTGTTTGAGGCATTTTGGTTTGTACCAGGTTCTTTTTCCATTTCATATTTGTAATGATGATTATGGAATAACAACTTTGTATATGCGGCACCCTCTAGTGCCGATGCTCTACTCTCTGGAGGTGCCCTGCACCTGGAGGGATGGCAGGGGTCACAGGTGAGTGGTGCTGGTCTCTGCCAGGAGGAAAGAGCTCTTTCCTGCTTCCCAGATGCAGTGCCTGTCTCCAGTGCCACGGCCAGTGGGCCAAGCATAAGAAAGGAGCCTCTGTATTATGCCCCTGCAGCTTCTGTAGGTGGGGCCACCCTTCAGCCAGCCTGGAGCAATGGCTGGGCCAGCAGGCTTGAAAACTGCTGCCTGCCAGGAGGAAGGAGTGGCAGACTGCAAATCGTAGTGGGGGACCTCAGTGCTGCATTGCCAGTCAGTGGGTAAGAGCACCTGAAGGTCCTGAGAGTTCCCAATCTGCTGAGCTGAGTATGCTGGGATGGTTTTTTCCACCTGCCCTTTCTCCTGAGCAGCAAGCTCTGTGTAATCTTTACCCCTTTAGCACCCCTCTTGCTGTTGGGAAGTCCTTCAAAGTGCCCACCTTTTGCCCCAGGGGGGCCAGTTGTGCATACCTATTCTCCAGAAGTGGCTAGAATCTCAGTCTTTCCATGTATTCTGCCTGTTTTTGTTTTCCAACCCCACTAATCTCCACAGTGCCATGTAATGTGGGTTCATGCTCCCAGAGCAGATTTCCTGGGGTGGGTGTTTAGTGGTTCTGGGCTTCTACTCCTTCCCCGCTCCATTTTTCTTCTTCCTGCCAGTGAGCTGGGATGGGAGGAGGGCTTGGGTCCTGCTAGATCATGGCTTTGCTACTTTACCCTTTTCCGTGATGTCTTCTCTTTTCCCAGATGTAGGCCATCTGCTGCAATCTTCTTTCCAGTTGCTCTTTCAGGATTAGTTGTATTTCCTGTATTTTCGTGTTATATGTGGTTTTGGGAGGAGGTTTCTGCCACATTTATCATGTGGCCATCTTTTTTCACCCACTAGCGTATTTTGCAGTTCAAGTTATTATATTCAACAGCATGATTTCTACTGGTACTTTTTTATGTTTTCCAAGATCTCACTGGGTTCATTCATTCTTCTCCCCACTTTGGTGAGCATCATTATGACCATTACTTTGACCTCTTTATCAGATAAATTACTTATCATTGTTTCGTTAGGGTTTTTTTTTTTCTCCTGCAGTTCTATCTTGTTCTTTCATTTGGAACATATTCCTGTTTCTTCATTTTGCTTGATTCTGTGTTGGTTTCTATATAGTAGATGAAACCAACACCTGCCCCAGTGTTGAAGGGATGGCCTCATGCAGGAGATGAACCTTATCATTCCACCCTGCCTCAGCTCCAGTTTCTTGATTTTCTCTCAAACCTTTGGGCCTGCCCAAGCAGCCTTGTATATTTTTAACAAATCCAAGGGGATGATGATGTGCCAAGGCCTAACAGAGGAACGCAGCACCTAGATTCAGGCTGACTAGAAGCCAGATCCTCATGCACTAGGTTTTTAAAGTATGCAAATATATAAAGCCCTATGGGACCACTAGCATAACCCCCACTAGCTAGCAGAACCAAGCAATCTGGAAGTGTCTCTTAGGTGGCAGTCACAACAATCAAGGCTACAAACAAGTGTACAAGCTCCTTTCCAGGTGAACCAGAGCATGGAAAAAGGAGGGTATGAAGATGGTGCCCACCAGTGTCTGTCCCTGGAGAATACTCCAGCAGGCTCCAAGTTGCATCTGTTAAATTAGATGCCTGCCCCTTAGGATGACACTTTAATAGAAGCAGGTGAGCCTCCTTCACTTTTAAGTCCATCATAATTAGCAAACTCTGAGCTGAGCCCTGGGGTAGGTGAGTCCACGTGCAAGCCCTTTAAGAATGGTTTCTCAGATCACTTCAGACTTGTGGTCTTGGGACCCAAGCCCCATTAGCTTTTCTAAGTTAGGTTTGTGTCTCAAGTACCTATCTTAAAAGTTGGGATACCAAATGTGGGGTTCAAATCCTTTGCACTACAGGGAGAAGCCAGAGGTTTTGAGTTCCCTCCCAGATGTGTGCTGCTGTGCCAGGGGTGGGGGTTATGATGGAATGGTGTCCAAGCCTCTCCTACCTGCTTTCTCCTTTGCCCAATGGTTAGCTGTCACTCAGCCAGACTTTTTTTTTAAAGAAAAGATTGTTCATATCTAACTACAGACTCAATATGTCCATGGGAGGAAATGAACTTAAGATCTTCCTATGTTACCATCTTGAACTGGAACCTCAATAACTTCTTAACACCAGTAAGTGTTCATATAGTCCCAACTGTTCACAAGTATTCTTTATCACTAGTTTGTCAAGTCAGGATCCAAATAAAGTCCATCTATTGCAACACATTGTTAAAACTCTTAAATCTCTTTTAATCTGTATGTTCCCCCTGTTTTTACTTTTAATAGTTATGCATTCATTTTAATATTTATTTAGCACATATCACATGTATGATTTCATAGCCTTTACTGCTTAAAATAGGGCTAAAGTAGGTATATATACTTTAAAAAAAGTAAAGAAAAATATTAAGCAAATAGTTGATACATGTGAAAAATTATCAGTATGGTTACTAACAGAGACTATAAAATACACTTTAGAAATAGTACCATTATGTTTTAAAAAGCCATTTCTAAACAATAAATCTGAATATACCTACTTTTACAAAGGTCAAGGAAGAGTTCCTCAATTCCTTTGTTCTGTTTGGCTGAAGTATGATAGTGTTTTGCTCCCACAGATTCTGCATACCTTAAAAAAAAAGTAACACCAGGGATGTATTTAATAGTATGTCTGTTATCTGAATATTTTTTTTACAGTAGCAATTTTAGTAACACGTTACTAATCTACCCAGGTTTAGTGAAATTAAGATTACATAGCCATTTAACATCACTATGTATTGAACCAAATTTTAAATAAGAACACAAGTATAACAAGACTTAAAATTTTTATAAGCTAATCTGGAACTCAAATACTTTAGAAGTTTTTATGACTCACTGACTATTTGATGATAGTTTTCTTTTGCAGCACTCTTACATTTTTTACTATAAAAGGAGAAGTGAGAGTAGAATATCTTTAAATGTTGCCAAAAGTCCAGAAATTACCAATGTAAACATGCTTCACTCAATATAATAGTTCAATCTACATTAAGAGTTTGAGAAATACCTAAGTAGTAAAGCCAACTGTGTAATGAGGAAGACTTCTCTACCAGGGAGTGACTAGTGGGAGAAGGGGAGGGAATAACACTTACGATTCTGCCTCTTGAACGGAAACGTGTCTCTCCTTTTCCAAGTCTATTTTATTACCTAATTTGAAAAAGTAAAAATGCCAATCTTTAACATTGATTCACTTTTATAATGAAATCAGGCCAATTTTGAATATACAATTGCAATTTTAATCACCTGGAAAAACAATACAAATCCCAACAGGCCTCTAAATGTCCTACAACTATAAAGTTAACACCTATGATATAAGGCTAACCTTCTGTAGCTGCACTGTCAGAGAAAATAACTGTTCCAAAAAGACAGGCACTATCCTTTGATTTAGGTATAATGGGGACTAAGCTTCACTAGGGGTTTTACTAGGGAACCTAGGGATAAACCTATGGATCTTAGCCAAGTGTAAATGGTCCCTAGTCAACTTACAGCCAGTCAATAATTAAGCAAGGCTACTTTATTGTTCACAAAAATGTATTAGGCTAGTCTCTTGTATCCTAAGAGTATTTTGGTTTCCTGGATGATGTGAACTGGTTAAAGATAGCATTAAAATGTGTGACTTTTTAAGCACTTTTCAACCACAGGGGAGGAAACTATACCATTTGTTTTAAAAATATGAGAACTTAATATATACATATCATGCAGATTTAAAATTAATGAAAATAAGTTTAGCTCTCCTTAACAATGGAACCAAACTGAGATTATGCTAAAAAGCCACCAGAACAAAAGTGAAGAAACTTCAAAATACAGATTCCTTATTAAATGCAGGGTAGAGATTAAGGTGAACTAGCTGGACACACAGAGTGCTAAAGGTAATGGAAATACAGGAAAGGCAGATAAATACCCTAAGGAAGGACACTTGAAACAAATATTTTCATTTCTTCTATTCTGACCTACAGGGGGAAAAAAGGACACTTTGTAAATAAGGTCATTTTTTTCTTGGGACCTTAGAGAGTCTAGAAGACAATTTCCAATAAAGCACTGAAGCAAGCAACTAATAAAAAATGCAATGCTTAGAACTGAGAAGTATAAGCCCAGAGGTTCTGTATATGGAGGGCCTCAAATAATCTGAGCACCTCACTATGAGAAGCTGCAAGCAACTATCTGACATGCAGCCTAAAAGTAAGAGGGAGGGAAGTGGACTATATATAGTAAAGCTCTGTAGGTACCAATAAATTCAGTAATGAATTTCTGCTTCTTTGAACAGTTATCTGTCTACCTCAGCAAGGATTACATTAGTTCTGATTTCCTACATTTTACTTTGTCAATAGAATTTCTAATTTGCTAAATATTACAGCCATTATGTCCAGTAGTCACCAGAGGAAAAACAAGTTGGTTTACGTTACAAAGAAGGCAAAAAGCGCCATCTAGTGGCTGGTGGCACCAACAGAGGCACAAGATTCTACCTCTCTAAACAGGTAAAACAGGAGCCTCCTGTAGTTAGCAAGGAGATTTTTGTTCCAATAACTAAACACTTATGAGTTGTTTTTCTAAATACTTTGTGCTGTTTTTTTCAAATACCACCAGAATTATCAATGTCTATTTTTTTTTTAATGAGGACAGATAGACAATCACCTTACTGCTTCAAGTGAATACTTAGGAGAAATTATTCAGGCACTGCTTTATTATTTAATATTTTAAACTTTACTTTAATAAATCCAGTTATCACTAAAATAGCTAATAACCTAATATTATTTTTAAAATAAAATTTTAATCTCTCTGCTAAATAACTATTTCTTTGAACAATCAGTGCTCATAATGGACAGTGCAGACTAAATCACACTAAATTACCTATTCATGACTGAATCTTTCCAAAGCACAAAACTTTTTCAGTTCTCATATTCTTTTAAAGCAAGACACCTAAAGAATTAAGGCTTTGAGGCTCATATCTGTTTCAATACTACTGTGCATCTAACACAGGGACTTTCAGTAGGCTTCAAACCTGAAAACAAAGACAACCATCTTCAAGGAAGTACCTACTTAAAAGTATACAGGTTAGAAAAAAACTGCCTGACACTGTTGGAGAAGGAGAGGAAAAGGCACTCTGCTACTAATTGTAAAAACTTTCTTTAAAAATAATATTTTAATTAAGAACATGGAAAGGATATACTTATTACTAAGGACAGATGGCCTAATAGCAATAGAGAGCTGGAATATCATATTTTGCTTAGACTGAATGGTATGTTACCTAGTGGAAAGAAGTTTTCCAGGATTTTAAATCTGATAAAACTGGTTTTTATGTCCTGGCTAACTTCTTAAATGTAGATTTGGGGCAAATTACTTAACCTCTCTGTCTCACTTCATACAAATGTAGCTAACAAACTTCACAGGGTTGATGTCAAAATATGATATATGTCAAAGGCCCTAGCATATACTATCTGCTCAATAAAGAGTATTACTAATATCAGCCATATTCATCAGAGTGAATGATCAAATGGAAAAATCAGTATTGTTAGGAGAAAATTAAAACCCGTGACAGGTAACACACTTCACTTCTTACCACCATCCTGCTGGCTTCATCTAGCTAACGTTGTTAACCCAACACTCTTGGAAATCTCTGAACCTCCACCCCTTCCAAACACAGTCAGGCTTGCATCTGTGCTATCACCGCACTCTGCACTTTCCCCTTCATAGCATTTATTGTGACATAAAATAGCTTGTTTTTCCCTCTCCCCCTATATAGTAAGTTCTGGGAAGACAAGGACCACACCTATTTTGTTTACTTATTCACTACACTATTCCTAAAGTCTGGTACATAGCAAGCAATATATAGCATTGGTTAAGGATATGGGCTTGAAGTAGAAGACCTGAGTTAAAATCCTAGGTCTGCCTCTAATTAGATACATATTTTGAAAAGTATAAAGCTCTTTAAGCCCATTTTCTCATGTGTAAAAAGGAAATGGCAACAATACTTTCTTGCAATGTTGTCAGGAGGCTTACATGACATAATAAATTTGTAATTTTTAGAACAGTATCTGGCACTCAATAAATGTCAAGTATTATTATTATTAACATGTTTAATAAACATACAAATGTTAAGGACAGACTAGAAACAAAATACTATCAAACAGCAACCACAGCTCTGATCAATGGTGTTCCTCAACCCTAGAGGAAAAAGTCTCTGCTAGTGAGTTTAGGCTTTACTATTACAGGTTAACACACCATCAGTGGCTTACATAAGGACATAGAAGGTTCAAAACTGATTTACACATGAAAAAGTTAGATTATATATCAGACATTTAGATTCAGAAATATGTAACAAGTTGAAATTTCTACACTGAGGTCTAAATAAATTCTATGAGGACAAGATGAGAAAAGTCTGTCAAGAGCAATACTTATAAAAAGGGAGTTTAGATTTTGTTAACTATATATAAAAGAGATACTAAGTTGACATGGCTGCTAAAAAGTATGCAATTTTGGGCAATGTTGGTAAATGGATACTATGAGGATTTTTAAAAAAGATAGAGAACCATGTAAATATATATTGGCACACTGACTCAAAAATGTTTGGATTCTAGAGTTCCTGTGTATGAGACACACTGATACACACTGACATAAACCTAGGAAAAAATAATCCAGGATGATGACAATGTCTGGAGATTAGGCCAAATGAAAAATATTTGAAGACCTAGAGAATATAAGATTGTAGGTGAACTGTCAAAGAACAGTTCAGTTGTTTAAAGGGCTGTCTCATGTAAAGGGAAAGGAACAAATACTTGTCAAGTACTTCTTGATGCCAAGTGTTTTCCAAATCATTATTTAATCTTCTCCACAGTCCTGTGAGATAGCATTATTTTGAAGTTAGTAATAAAACAGAATAAACAGTGAACTACTATAGAAAATATAGTAAAAATCAATAGCTGGAAAAAATAATGCAAATGTCCATCAATAGCAAGAGGATAAACTGTGGAACAGTGACAGAATAAAGTATTACACAGCAAAGAGAAGAATATGGCTACAACTATATGCAAGGACATGGAGGAATCTTGCAAACAAAATGAAAAGCCAAAAAACTGACACAAAAGAGTTCATACTACATGTATGATTCCATTTGTATAAAATTCAAAACAAAACTAGTCCATGCAGTAAAAAGTCACGATAGTGTTTGGATTGGGGGGTGGTGGAGGGAGGGCAGTGGAGTAGTGTGGAGATGAGATAGCAGCACAGGTGGGACTTCTAAGGTACTGACTAAACAGACCTATTAACTTTGTGAAATTTTATTTTTGTGATAAATGGGCTCACAAATTCTCCCAATTCAGAATTACACCTAAAATTCTGTGTCATATTTGCCAGTAGAAAAGAAAAAGAGCTTTTTATACTTTATACCAATCATTAGTAAACATTATATAACATTAAATGAGTACCGTCTGACCCTACTTGAGGCAGTAATCTACGAGATCCAATATTCTTAAACCTTCTTATAATATGAACATGAAGAATATACAGTTTAAATGAATAACTCATAAGCTTATTTACCCAGCTAACTCTTCTCATATAACCCAGCTAATGTTACTTTGTAACCTTTGTCAAGTAACAAGCTCTTGAGGTTTCTTTGACTCTCTTCTGAGATAACCAGCATCCCAATAATTATTAGAATCTTTAGTCATTCGCCTACTGTGGTTACGTCCACTCCCAGTTAAGTCCTACATTCCAGACAAGGCCAGGCCAAACTCACCAACGACTAGCTGCAGCTTTGGCCCTGAACTCCTATGTGGTCTACCACTCCAGTGTTCTGAGCTGAAAACATTCCCACCACCCAGCCTAACATCCGGCATCTAGTTGAAGCATGCAGATCATCTCCTCGATCTCTTCCCCCAGACTTGCACCCTGATCTGGAACTAATCTAATGGTGACAAAACACAAGAAATGTAAAGTCAAGTTTAAAAAAAAAAAATTCTTAAGGCTAAACACAGAATTTGCCCACACTGATCACTACATTCTATGTCCTCGACTAAAACCTCACTTTCTCCAAGGCCGTTTTTACCCTGTCAATCACACAGAAAGGAGAAGAGAAAACAGCATGAGACTTTTCACCACGAGGCTTATTAGCATAAGCACAGGAATCTGAATGACTTCAATTCAAACCCCATCTCTGATAGCTGCCTGATATTGGGCAAACTATTAAGTATCACCAGGGCTCAGCTATGTCTATAAAGCCCACAATTATGAGGATTACATGAAATAATGTCTACTGAGTACACAGCACAATGTCTGGTATATGCTATTGCTCACTAGCTATTACATCACAGAAATAATAACCTAAAAAAGAAAGGGAACCAAAGAGAAATTCCAGAAGTCCAAGAGTGAGTTCTAGAGTTCCTTTATCTTACCCATAAAGAATATTCCTCCACCTTAGTATCATGATCTACTTATGTCTTTAAGTCAAATTAGTCCTTAATTGAAAAATGTGTACAGAACATAAATGTACAGAACAAGAACACTAGCTTAAGTCATTAGTTTTAATTTTATTTTAAAGTAGTTTCTGAACTCTTTTCTTCCAAACAAAATATTACAGTGAAAAACTAAGGGTCAAATTAAAGCAAGGCTGGGACTTGACACCTTACATGCTTATCTTCCCACTTGCTCCCCAAAGCAATCCTTGAATTACAGATGTTTGAATCTCCTGAAAGATCACCTCTACATCCTAAATCATTCTAAACCATTAAATATTCAAGTGCCATCTTTTTTTCTCATATAACTTTAAAATGAGAATTGCTTACTATTATTTAATAAAGTATTAAGGAAATAAAAGGACATTTTTGAAAAGTAATGATGCTTACCAACTATACACAAACAGATTTCATTTCCCAACATTTTCCGCAATTCTTTGACCCAGTTTTTTACCTGTATATACAAAAGAGTAAATATTAAAATAAACCCTATTACAGTGACTACCATTAAAACCCTCCAAAATCTCAGTATTGTCAAAATATCTCAGAATTTTGTCTAATAGCCGGTGAATGATTCACTGTAGGATCGTCTGTTGTCAGATTATAGTGCAAACCACATATACACAAACATCCAATGGAAAGAATTCTCTCTATACCTGCATATGTGAATAATAGACAGAAGCACTGCTAATTACAAATTTCCATAAATCTCCCATAGATCTGAGCAAGGCTACCAACCACGGCAAAAGCATGTCAACTCCAGCCTTTGATCAGAGATGCTTATATAGAGTCACCTTGAACTTAAGTTCATTTTGAACACATGGGCTTAAAAGTCTTTTGTAACCCAACTGGTTCCAAAATAGAGGACACAGGAGTTTCTGCGTTACACGTGTAAAGGAAAATAAAATGCATATGGGCACCAAAAAAAAAAAAAAGAGTAAAAAACCTGTCATCCTTCAGTATCTGACACGTTTTTTTCAACCTCGGCATTACTAATACTTGGGCTCAGATAATTCTTTGTCATGAGGGACTGTCCTGTGCTAAGTACGATGCTGAACAACATCCCTGGCCTTGTACTCCCTAAATACCAGTACCATCCTCCATGCGTGGCAACCAAAGCTGTCTCCAGACACTGCCGGCCCCTGATGGAGAGCCAAGGGTGTATGGCGACCCCAGTGACAAACAGATTCTTCAGTATGGATGAAGCATGGCAGCAGGCACAGTGAGGAGTAAATTGGAATTAAGTAAATTAGTCTTTTAACACATAGTCTAAATATGTTGACTACAATAAAAAAGGATAAAGAACAAACTTGGATACCTCCTTTCATTTTTTGAAACGGAATTTAATCTGTATGGAATTAAACCTCACAGAACTTGTACACCCTCCTTAAAAAAGTACACACACATCTATAAATTATAAAAATTACATTAGATATGCAGTAAGCACCTACTGGGTATCTGGTCCTACAGCACAAATGTAATAGTTCCACAGTCCTACTTTCTACATGAATACAGAAAAACTGCCTTAATAAACCCAAAATCTTTATAAAAGCAAAGGTGATCAATACCACCACCGTACCGTACCTTCATAATAGTGCTGAACCACAGTCTTCTCAGTACAGCCCAAATCATTGTTTCATTTACATATGTGTATAAAGCTCACAGAGAAGCATTTAACTTCCATCCCTAGTTGATTTCATGTAAGAAAACTTTTGACTGTACTAGTATAAAATATACATCCTCATCACTTCAAAGGAAACATGCCAGAATCCAATTATGTATTACTATACTCCCTGTACATACAGATTCAGAACCTACTAAATCTAACCAACTTTTTAAAGAATTTGTCATTCTACTGCACTCAAATCTCCCTCTGCAGACATCCCATTCATTACCCCATACGTTCTGTGGTTAGTTAAAAATGGTCACAAATTCTTTGCCAATACTCATATCAAGAGATAATCTATTTCCCCTCCCTTTGAATCTGGGCAAGCCCTGTAATTTGCTTTGACCAAGAGAATGTGGCAGAAGTAATGTTATGCCAGTTTCAGACCTAAGCCTCACGAAGGTCTGGAAGCTTCACTCTTGGGATCCAGCTGTCATATAAGAAGCTTAGGCTAGAAAATGGAATAATGAGAGAGCATGTGGAGAGAGTACATGAGGATGAGACACTAGATGGAGTGAGAAGCCA
Source organism: Phataginus tricuspis (assembly GCA_029783875.1). Taxonomy (NCBI): domain Eukaryota; kingdom Metazoa; phylum Chordata; class Mammalia; order Pholidota; family Manidae; genus Phataginus; species Phataginus tricuspis. The sequence continues at coordinate 1,766,376 of JAQQAC010008719.1, read as the reverse complement.
TAGAGAGGAGAACCAGGCCTTCTTGGATGGTCCTGGCCTGGCCAAATTCCCAGTTCAATGTAGCTGCATGACTTAACTCCATAGACAAAACATGGAGCAGAGGATGAGCCTGGTCAACCCACAGAATCATGAAAAATAATAAATTGGTTTTAAGCCACAAAATTCTTGGGGTTTTATTATGCAGCAAGAGATAACAGATCCCTTTTCAACCTAAAAGACTCAGTCTTCTCTTCATCAATATAATACTTAAACCATTTTTTTTAATGCCAAAAGATAGGAAGGGAAAACAGCAATTAGTAGCAACTGCAAAACACCTTTTCAAAATATCCTTAAATCTGCAAGCTACCTATCCTTTCATTTCTCTATTCCTTGGACTAAGTTTTTTCAAATGACACTAATAATTCGAGGGCAACCTTGTACATCTGCTTCATCACTAAAATACTGGGAAATAAACGAAAAGAAAAAAACTAAAAAGGCAAGCAATTTTAGTAAGAACAAACCTGTAATTCAAGGCAAGAAAACTTTCTGCCTTGGAAATTAACCCTTTTAGTTACAAATCCCTGACAAACGTATTCCAAAAGGGGCTTTCAGAGGAAAGTCAAATAAGTAATTAGTCACCATCCTAACTGTGATGAGAATTAAGAGGTAAATTTAATAGTAACTCATTTTTGGTCACAAACAACTTCAAAAACCCTACATTTGTGGTGTAAAAAGAGGGGTAGGGAAAAATGGAGAAGTTTTAAAATAAACACTACCTAGATGGTCCTTTTAAAATTTATATTATATCCTCCAGGATATGTAGTGATTAATTTTGTTCCTCCTTTTCCTCTTCACAATTAGGGAGTCCATACAGTCACACCAAGTTTTCAGGTGCTCAGTGTATACAGAACCAAAGAAATGAATGTTGACTTTTCCAAAAGCCCCTATATCTTTCTGAAGCTTTACTTCAAATTACTCCCCTTTCCTAATATCTGAGAAAGCCATGTAATAAACTACTAAAAACTCTGATATTCATATTGCTAACATGAATTAAATAGTCCACTAAAAAATGAGTGGTCACCATTTATGCACAAACTATACCTCACTTTTAAAACCCACACTCATTATCTTACTAAACAAAGGCATGTTAATGGAGGCTTCAAACATCAATGTTGTTCTTCTGTTACGTTATCTACACATAAATAAATACAATACCTTCTGAAAAGAGTCTTCATCTGTTATATCATAAACTAAAATAGCTCCATTTGAATCTCTGTAGTAAATTGGACCCAATGCATGGAATCTCTCTTGGCCTGCTGTATCCTAAATAAGGCAACAAATGTTTATTAGATCCGAAGAAAAAAATACATCTGCTATTGCAACTACTGTGAACTTTTGATTAATTGGAAAGTGAGGCATGAAGTTACAGATAATCCCAAAACACTGTTAGAAGAAACAAAACAGGTTACAAAATTTTTTCCAAGTCGTTATAATCAATATTTAATGTTTTACTGTTATACAAAGGTTTCTTCTCCCCTCCCGGCCCTTCCCCCACCTCAGCAATCTTCCCACCCCTGCTTAAAAACTGGTTTAGTTGCCAGAGGGTCAGAATGGCCAAGATGGATTTATAAGCCAGGTATAGGCTTTGCCCTAAATTTGTGTCCCCCACAGAGGGAAGAGACAAGGAAAGAGAGCATGCAACAGGCCCGTCTGCCAAGAGGCTCAGTCCTCTACTGCACTTCCCTTGCCCACTCCCCGGAAGGCTGGAACATGGAGACACAGGGGAAAAGGCCAAGGAGGCTGAGAAAGGCCACCCTGAGCTTTCTCTGATGTCGAATCCCTCCCTCTAAGTTGATTTTTTTCCCAGATGAAAAAATTATGATAGCAATATTCATTTATACAACTGTATAATTAGATTTTTAAAAAATGGTTATTAAAAAAAAGTTCTGGTTAACCTTCAGTTAACTTAAAAAAAAAAAATCCAGAAATTCAAATTCCTATTCCTTGAGTCATATTGTTATTAGAATACCAAGAACAGGTAGAGGCCTTCATTTAGTTGTTAACTTACCCATATAGCAAGGTTTACTCTCTTCCCACCAATATTTAACTTCTTTGTTAAGAATGATGCCTAAAAAAAGAGAGATATACATTAAACAATGTTTCATATAAATAATGTTCCTTATCCTAAAAACTATAGATGAATGAATTGTCTCAATATGAAACTCAAGTTATCTGGGAGAAAAAGCAAGCACTGAGTTTTTATTCATCCCCAAACATTATTTTTAGTGAACACAGAGCATTATTTATATTCTAATATGTTTTGTTTTATGAACACAAATTATGAAAAATACAAAGAAATGGTAATTAGATACTTTTTATACTTTTTCTGTTTCTTCCCCATAAAAACTTTTCCTACAGTACTTAATTTGATGCTATCTTACCTACTACTCATTACAGAAAGAGCCTACGAGATTTCTAAGATGAATTAAAGAAATATTTACTGCTATTTACTTAAATGAATACCAATATTATTTGAACTGTTCCTGAAATTATTTTATAATTCAATTATTTAACATATCTAATAATTGTCCTAGGTACTACTGTCCTAGAAATGAGAGAAAATGGTTTCAGCATTCAAGGAGCTTATAGTCTATTGTAGAAATAAAAATGCGAGGGAAATTAAAGTACCATGTGATTACTATTAAAATGGAGGGTCTTGCCAAGTATACTGTGAGGGAAGTGCTGAGAAATTAAGTGTAAAGCCTGCCTGGATGAGTCAAAGAAGGCTTCAGAAAGAAGGGGATGAGCTCCCCTTTAGGAGTAGCAGCGGGTGAAGCCACTGAAGCCTGCAACACATGATCCCTCACCCCATGGGCAATTCCAAGTTGGTATCGTAAATGCCAGAGATGAGACTACAAAGATAGGCAAAGACTGAAGAAAAAAAAAGTCCTAGAAATCCATGTCTAGACATATGGACCTCACCTGTGGTCTTAATAAAACCTATTTTAAGACACTAGACATTTTTTTTTTAAGTATACTATAGTCAAGTATATTTGGGAAATGTTGCAAATTGTTCTGTATCCCCTTGGTACATTTTCCTAGGGAACAAGTGTTAAGAAATAATGCTATTGACAATGGGTGATCACTGAAGCGTTGCTAAGTAGAGGCATATTTGACTTATATTTCAAGAAAATGACTCTGGGATAAGAGGAGAGACTGGACAGGAAAGTACAGACTAGACCAAGAGAGATTGGACTGGAAAGTACAGAACTAGACCAGGAGGATATTACAAAGTTGGAGAGGAAAAGGGGCCTGACCTAAATCCATGAAGACAGCAAAGAGAGAACAGAATCAAGAGTAATTAAAGAGGAAATATAATCAGAATGAGAAGTCAGCTGGCATGTTTAAAAAGGAGTAACAAGCCAAGTTTCAAGCTCTGCAGAGTTAAATTTAGGTATACCTATACAGAAAAAAGTGCAGAAAAGGAAGGTAAAACAGGTGAAAGGCAAGGATGAAAGAGAAGTAACCTAAATTTCAGGAAGGACTTTCTGCTATATGCAACAAGGAAAATTAGAACTAAAAAAGGCCAGTGGGTTTAGTGATTAAAGAATCCACAGATAGAGACAAAGCAGAGTTGAGATCATACCGAGAACTGCCTGCCTTCAAGGCCAGAGCTATACAATTCAAGATATTTTATTAAATAAAACAACAATTTTAGAAAAGGGTATAAAATAAATTAAATGGCAAAATAACAAAAGAAGTAACTTGGAAAATAAGAAGACCTAATATATGTTTTGACAATAAATATGAACATAGTACTTCTCCCACTCACAGCGTGGAGCTAAGAATGCAACTTTGAAGCAGAACTTTGTATCTGAATCTCATTTGCCATTTATTAGTTGGGTAATTAATTTGAACTCAACCGTCTTCCTGGCTTCAGTATCAATGCTGTTAAGGAAATGCAAATAAGAATCCTATTCAAATATTTAATGGATAGGTTATCTTAACTGCCTCTCTTCTTTCAAACATTTGTAAAACTAAATGGATCTTCCCTCTAAAATTGGCTTTCCACTCTAACTTTAGTATTTTGAACATATTCTCCAAGTCACTGAGGTTTGGAATCTTAGAAATATCATCACTGAATATTCTTCCCTCCGTCATTCCACATTCCCAAAAAACCTACCAAGTCTTGTTTTTGTATTTCCTCTGGAGTTATATGACCACCAGTCATATTAAGTTATAATATAAATACCTTTAATCTCATCTCACACTTTGGTCTACATGACAAGTTATCTTCCCATAGCCTCTACGACTTAAAAAAAAATCTTGTAACTCATAGAAAGGTTCTCTAATAAATTACCATTTTTAATAAGTATGTTTGAACTACATCCCTGCCGGCAGCTAATGCCATAATAACCTTTCTAACATGAGTTTTGTGCAGATTTCTCAGCAGAGGGGAATAAATTAAAGCTGATAAAGCTTCATTGTTTTCTATCATCCCCTGTGAAACATCACCACACTCCCACGGTGAGTTTAAGGAATGGTATTAAGTTTCTTCTTGGGAACCATGGATGTACAAAATGATTTTATGGGAAGTGTGCTCATCACAGTCCTGATTATAAGAAGAAGAAGAAAAACATGAAATGTCTTAAGTGTCCACCAATAGGCAATTTTTAAATAATACACATAGTCCATCCAGATAGCGGAACACCACACTTTCATTTTTACTACTATTGCTAATACTTGCTAACAGCTATTGAATACTTACTTTCTACCAAGTACTGTACAAAGCACTTTTTACAAAATCATTCATAAGCTTCTCCTTTATAAAAATTAGGGAACCCTAACCTACAAATAAAAATCTCAAAGCCACTTTGTGGCCAAGGACCTTCACTATTTGTACATATTTATCTTCCTAACATAGCTTCCAATATTTCTTTTACTCCCCAACTTATATGGCCTATATACATGCTTCCAATTCTGGTTGTTCACAAAATTCCTCTCTAATGAGCCTATTCTTTATGTTCTATCTGAATGACATCTATCCAAGCCCAGTGCATAACTTACACTCTCCTTCCATGAATTTGTAAGCTTTCGTATCACCCACTCTGAATTCCTCCATCCTGAAGAATTTTAGGGAACCAGATTTATAAAATACAGCATATACTGTCTTATAAGTTATCTTTGCATGGATATAAATCTTCTGTTAACTAGATTACATATTTTTATTTAACACTTTCACAGTGCTTACAATGTAATGGGCAGTATTTTAAGAGGTTTTCAATATTAACTCATTTAATTCTCATAATACCCTGTGAGCTACATATAATTAATATCCAAATATAGATGTGGAAACTGAGCCACAGCAAGACTAAGTATCTCGCTGAAGCTCACTAAGTAAGTGACAAAGTGGGATTTATATCCAAGCAATGGCACCTCCCAGACCAGGATCTAAGCTAACACTTTTTCTCTTGTAGAAGGAACGGCAGGGGCCATGGTGCTGCCCAAAGACGACACACACTTGTTTTTGTAGATAAACACATTTACAATATGCCTGTGTAAACCAATGCAGGTAAAACTCAATTTATGTAAGAGACGTGCTCCTCAAAATTTCCTTATAAACCAAACTATTTTTTTCTATTTTTCTTTTTTTATGTGTATTTAATCCAAGTTATTTTAACTCAATATTTGATGCACAGCAAAGGATCCCCACTAAATCTTTTTTTTTCCTCCTTCATAATGAAAAACTTAAGTCTCACTCTATGGAAAGATTCCTTCTGTAATATAAAGCATCTCATATATATATAAATCCTAAGTTTTTAATATATTATAGATATTTTCTTAAAGAACAAATATCAGCTTTTTAAAAAACAAATACAATTAAAACTGGAAGATTTTATGTAACACTAAGATAGCAGCAAACACTCAAAAGGCTGAAATTTGTAGTACCTTTTTTAACCACACCTATGAGACACATTTAATTTGCCTAGGCTACTGAAACACCACTTCTGGTTATAAAACCTAGTCTAGGACAGTGGTTTTTAATTGTTACATGGCAGTAAGAGTGGGAGAGGGAAGTGATCATGGACTTCTTTGAGAATTATAATGAAAGCTATGAACTCACTCACTTCCAAGAAAAATATGCACATACCAAAAACAATTTTCGCAAAGTATTTATAAATCCTGGCAAAATCTCAGTGAAGAACTAGCAGTCTAGAAAGGGTAGGGGAAAATGGCATTAAACAGTATCAGTTCAAAAGGTTCTAGGAATATAGAAAGAAAAAAATAGTACATACTTTGCGCCAAGCACTGTGCCTGGGCTTTCTCTTCTAATCTTTGTAACAACCCTGTGAAGCAGGTAAATAGCTCTGTGTTACAGCTGTGAACATGAGATTTAAAGAAACATAGTGACTCAGCCAAGGTAAGACAACTCAGTCCAGTACTACAGTAGATGGAAGCCTGTCTAACAGCACAGTGCATTCTCCATCGCACGAAGCTGCCTATTCTAGAGCACACACTCTTCCCTTGGCACTCCTCCACTTGGACACTAAGTGCTCCTGGACACCCACTCATCTCTAAAAATACCCTCAGAGTACATACACAGTGATGAGGATCAAAGTAATTGTACATTCCCGACCTTACTATTCCAAACCCTGAATTACAGCATCACTACTTTTAATTCCAATTATTTCATCTTCCAAAGATTAGCGGTATCAACAAAATCAACAAATTTATTAGCTCAGGCTGATATTTGTTGTTTGCACCTGATGTTTATTTATGCAACATATACAAAATCAGAGTAATTTTTTTAAATCTCTGTAAAAAAAAAGGATTATAGGAGAGAAACAATAGTAACAAATTATGTCTGCAAAACTTAAGTCTTTTCATAACTTGCTTTATTAATTTTGGGGTTTTTTTTGGTGTTATTAACGAGATCACTTGCTGTGTTGCTAACCATTGACAAAGCAACATATCTAAAGCAACAAAGTAACTGAATTGTGGACAAATACTTTTTACTATCTTTTAAATCCAAAAGACTTTCATTAATGTGTGTGTGTATGTACAAGCAGTAACATTATTTTGCTACAGTCACTAACACTGTTTCAGGCTTAAGTATTTGAAGTATCTATTACTACTTCCAGACTTACCACATGAAAGAATTCAGGCAGATAATTTATAAAATAAATTCTCTTTAGCAAGGCAATAACAAATTAGCTATTAGAAAACCAAGCTGTATTGCTACAATGGCAATCATATTAACACAAATTGTTACATATACAAATGTAAAGGTTTACATGTTATACACCTTAAATATACTCAATGATATGTCAAATTTATCTTAAGAACCATACATACACAAAATAAAAAGGAAGAAAGGAAACTAAGCTTTGTGCATGAATATGTCAACATTCCTTGCCCTCAGTTTGTAAAAAGAGGGATTATAATCAGTTTAGAAATCAAGTAAATATTTTTGAGAAGAGAGTCAAAAAGTGACTTCTAAGGAGTAAGTCAAAACACAAAACAGAAAATGCCAAATATAGGATACTTAGAAATTCAAAGCCACAATTCAGAAAAACTCCTTTCTTAAATAAAACAAAAATCCCCACTCTTCCATAGCCCACATGTATCTAGTAATATCTGGGGGGGTGGGTGGGGGGAAGACTTCAACTATTTCATTTTATAAAGATACTGTATGAAATGGCTGAATCAACACTGATGTGGCTTCCAGAACTACTTAGAAGGTATTTAAGGCATTCAAAACATTAATATTACAAATAAGGAAACCAAGATTCCTAGACCAGAGACTGATGCTAACCATAAAACCAACTGCTAGAACCTGAATTCCAAGTGTTGCTCAGGAGGCTAAGGTTCATGGAAAAAAAAAAAAAATTTAAAGGTAGTATCCTTAAGAAAAAATAGTATACCATTATTTGTGGGACCTGGGAAATTTAATCCAACTCTTAATTTCTTCATCTCCCAAACTGTCAGGATACTATCTGCCCAGCCAACCTTACAGCGCTGCTTTGATAATCAAAAGACAGGCACCTACCCTAGACTTCAGGAGGCAGACAGGCAGAATCCCAGTTAGAATTCTAACAGGGAAGATGACTGATGGTCCTGATTATAAAAATTTTTATAACATGCTTTATAGACAAGGTGAAAGTGATAGGCACCTAAATAGAATGCATAATCTTTAAAAAATAAAAAACCTTTGATAAGGGAGTAAAAGGGGTACAACTAAAGGAAAGGAAGTGATCACCCAAGAGCACAGACACATCAAAAGACAGGAGGTGGTCACAATCAAAATGGCACAAATATTTACGAATAAAGTTAAGCCAAGTAATGACTCTACAGCATCTTACTATGCTGATAGACAGTGACTGCACTGGCGGGCGGTGGGGGGGGGGGGGGCGTGTGTGGGTGAGGACTGGGTAACATGGATGAATGTTGAAACCACAATGTTGTTCATGTGAAATCTTCATAAGATTGTATATCAATGATACTTTAATTAAAAAAAAGAATAAAGCCAAGAAAGCTCACTGACAGTTACAGTACCTTACTAGACTTTATATTTCCCAGCTAGCACAATATTTGATATATAACATGTATGAAACAAACAATTCTTAAATTTAATTGCTTAGGCACAGCAATATAGCCTTAATAAATTCCAGAGAAGAGGAACTGAATTGCTTAGGTTCAGCAGTATTGCGTTAATAAATCCTTTTTGAAAAAACAGTAACTCTCTCTCCCCAGTTGTCTTTCTTGTCTCTGTCAAGTTTATCAAAGCTCCAAATAAGGCAGGAAATCACAAAAGAGACCTTGGGAACTCTGTGTAAGATCAAGTTTCCTGGGTCAGATAAAGAATCTTAAGTTTTCAGAGAGCTCACGGACAAGATTAGTTCAGAATTATCAGTAATGCAAGAGGAGCTCTGCAAAAAGGGAGCAGCACTAAAACACTAAAGCATGGCAAGGCCACAATTTTCAAAAAAGAAATCAATTTCCAGAAATGTCCATCCCAGCCAAAACTCTAGAACGGGTAATAAACAAAGATATGTGTATGTTTGTGCATATATATATATGTGTGTGTGTGTATATTTCTATAGGTTATATATATATATCTACATATTCTCTAAAATGTGGTGATCCTTCAGAGACAACATGGTTCTCAAAATAACTCATGTTGTATTATTCCCATTATCTTTTTGACTGGGTTACCATGAAAAAAACACAAATTAAGCACTAACCTACTTTACAACAGCAAACATTTATTAAACAAATATGTGCCCGGCTCTGTGCTAGGAGGTTTACATATAATGGCTCTCTAACCACAATTAAATCCTATGAATAAGAATCATTTTACAGATAAATAGCCAGCTTACAAACATTTGAATAACCTGCCAAGATCATGATGGCTATTAGGCACGAGCCAAATTCAAACCCAAGTCTAACTTCAAAGTTGTGTACCTTTTTTACCATATCATATGGCCTCCTAATGCCGAAACACAGTGTACTTTGTCTTCTGCAAGCATTTGATAAAGCATCTCATGATATCCCCTGTGGGCAAGACTGATGTAGCTAGGAGGTCTGTAATGCTGAAATAACTATTTTCATTAAAGGTTTTGTGTCCACTAGGTAGTACCCCACAGCAGTCAGTGTTAAGCTGTTTTTTGCTCCATTATCATAAATATGTGCAACACTCCATTAATAACTAACTGTTTCTCACTCAAGGGGAAATACGCAGTCTAAAAACGGCTCCACCCTAAGGTTCTGCACATCTAAAGAAAAATATATCTCTGGTCATGCATCACTGGACTACAGTCAGACTTGCTGGACTATCTTGGCCCCATCTCTCAAAGTCCTTCAAAGTCTTTAACAACCTGATGAGAACACTGAAGACATTCTTACCAAATCTTAAGGGACAAAATTAAAATAAACAACTAATTCAGAAAATAAAGACCAAGTCTTATTCTTCTGTGCATGCCCAGGACCCAACCAAGTGCCTGACCCATAAGAGCTCAATCAGTGTTTCTTGAATTACAAAATCAAAATATAAGAGGTCATTAACAGGCTTTAATCACTGGAGCAAGCCTATCAAAGCCAATTTAATTGGTCAAATACATTAAGGAAAAAAAAATCAAAGAAAAAAGAATTTGAGGCATGTAACAACTTTTTTTTTGAAGCAAGTAAGATTAAGACAGCAAGCCTAATATTAATCAATGTGACAGCTGCCCCAAAAGCTCACAAAATCTTTTCTATCTCAGTGTTAGAAAAGGATTCTCAATATAGGAGGGGATAGCCTGCAGTTCTTTGCTCAGTTCAAACCACCCCTGGAATAATTCCTACAGCTCAAGGCATCACAGTTTAAGCAAGGAGGACAATGACTAAATGCTGTCTGTCTAAAAGAGATGTCAAAACAGTAAAATTATTTACAATAATGTCATAGGAGATTTAGTCAAAGGAACCAGATCTGTTTACCCAAGAGATGACAAGACTCAAGGCAATGTGACAGCCATCTTCAACTATCAGAAAGGATGTCATGTGTGACCAAGATTCAGAGAACAGAACTAGAACTGGGAACTATAAGAAACAGATCTTAGAAACTACTGGATAAACACACAAAAATTTATTGGAAATTAGACGTATCCAAAAATGAAACAGGCCACCTCACAACACTGAGTTTTCCAGTTTCTGTATCAGTCCATCTTACCTCCTTACTTATGTTCAAACAAAAGTGGACAATCACATAACTGAACTATTAAACAAAGGACTGAAACAGTAAATCATAAACTATTTTAGAGTCCCCTACATCTTGCAATTCTTTGAAATACAAATACAAGAGAGTATACTTTGCAAAACATAATTTACAAAGATAGGTGGTGGGTAGTTTTGTGGACAAGAAAAAAGAGGAACTCTTCCTCTAGTTTTCTGATCTACTGCTGCATGATCTCCTCTCTGTTTGGATCTTAAAAGCATACACGGTTGTGTTTTGAGTCCTAAAGAAGTCAAATTAATCTGAAAAAAATTAAAATGAGATGAAATTATATCTGAGAGATCAGATATGTTGTTTCCAATGGTATGCAGCAAAATCCTCAATTCTGTAATATACTCCAGATACTCTGTCATGATTTAATAAATATTAAAATCAGGACTGCTATGCTTTTGATAACTGAAGATCTACAGTAACTTCATCCTTCCCTGCACACACTGCAGTGGTTTCTCTCAAATATTTAAAAATCTTTAGCCAACTCTTAGCTTTAGCTTCAAGAATATTTTTGAAATGTATAATGAAAGTATAGTTTTTTACATTAAAGGGCTAAATTATCTTTCTAAAAAATTAAGAGCTCAATTACAATGGTTTCCCTTTATTTTTAGATCTGGGGCACAAAGGAAACCACTAAAAGGGTAGTTCACCAGAATCCAGAGGCAGTGTGACTTAATTGCTCAAAATCAGAAGTAAGATCAGCGTTCACATCTCAGCTTAGGCACCATGACCTGTGTCAGTATGACAGCCGGCAAACTACTCAACATAACCAAGCTGGTTTCCTCACCTATAAAAGGGGGCTAATAAAACCATCCACATCACAGGCTATTAGAATTAAATGACAGAATTAAAATAGTAAGAACTCACTGAATGTAGGCCATTGTTACTACTTTACCTAAATGAATTTCTAAATTCCAAATGATTACAGGTATTTATACCCTGCCAATTTTCTTTTTTTTTTTTCAACGTTTATTTTTATTAAGGCTTTACTCTAGTTTTTAGGGCCACAGTAAAATTGAGGGGAAGGTACAGAGACTCCCCATATATTACATGACTCCACTATAAGCTTCCCCCATTATCAACATCCCCCACCAGAGTAGCCTGCCAATTTTCTTGATCTTAGCAACACTCAATAACAAATTATCAAAATTGTGTATGTGTAAGTGCTCTTGTATAAGAGTGTTAAAAAAAAAATTCTTGACATTCACTTTTTCAGATATTATGTTTTACATAGGAGTAAAAATAGAACATGAAATCAGAGCATCTTTGTTAATTCTAGACTCAACAGTTTAATAATAGCATCAAACAAACATCAAATGACACAGTAATTAGGAGACTGCATTCTAGTTAGGTGTCCATGTTCTTACACACTACACAAGTACTAATTAAGATGTATTGTGCAATTTGGAAAGGTAATAAAAAAGATGGACAGCTTACACTGGCCAGGTCCTTAGTGCCTTTATGTATATTGTCCTGACAACCCAAAGAAGCTAGATACTATTATTATGGCCACTTTAACAGATGAAGAAACTTAGGCAGAGGTAGGTTAATTAACCTGCCAAAGGCCACTGTTAGTTAAATGGATGGAGGTGGGATATGAATCTAGACAATCAGACTCAAAAGTCCACTAAACCACAGCCTCTTGACTAAACTCATCAAGTCAGACTAGTTGGATATTTTTCTAGTATGGGCGGATTTCTTTGGGGCAGACTACAACGTATCAAAGCCGGTTTCCCTCTCAATGATTACATTTCAACACTTTTCCAACTAATCACAATGTAACTGCCGAAGAAAGTCGGCCCTATATAACAAAGAAAATAAATAGCTGAGGCAGCTAAGCTGTTAGTTTGGGAACCAACTGTTAACCAGTATTCAGATGACGTTTTCATGGGAATTTGGGTCGACCAAACTCGCATAATCTGACTGACCCTGTAAGTCAGATCCACGCAGGCAGCAATGAAAGTGCGGAGCCCACATCACAAGCGGTCATTTCAAAAACCCTCCAGAGATGCCCGTCTTGCCAATCATCATCACGTTACTCCAAGACAGGACAAAATGGAACTTGCATCAACACTTAGTCATCAGTAAGCGCTGAAGTTACAAATCACCTAGTTCGCAAAATCAAATCCGGAGCTAAATTCCTAATTCCAAAAGAAAGAAAAAGGGCTGACATTTGGTAACCACAGGGTGAAGGCACCCAGGGCCCAAGCGGAAGCGAAGCGAACGGGGAAGACTAGCCGACTGCCGGGGCCGCCACGACACGCGCAGCCAGCCACCGGGCACACTGGGGACTTTTCAGGGCCCTTCCACTCGCCTCCCCACGGCCTGCTCTCACGCCGCAGGCGGCCCCGACCCTGCGAGTCTCCAGGGCGGATTCGGGCAGGCCTGAGATCTGAGCCCAGCTCCAGGGGCCCGTGGCAGCAAAGCCCTCGCGGCCCCGCCGGGGAGGGAACCGCGGCGCCCCTCCCGCCCCCGGGCCCGCACCTGCAGGGTGGTGATGTGCTTGTCGTTAAACTTGTTCTCGCAGTAGCGCAACACCAGCGACGTCTTTCCCACGCAGCCTTCCCCCAGCAGCACCACCTTGAACGAGTACGCTCGGCCCGCCGCCGCCCCGCCGCCGCCGGTCGCCGCCATCCCGCTCGCCGGCCGCCCGAGCCCGGAGGCGCGTCGAGCTCCCCGAAGGCCGCCGCAGCGCCTTCACAGCCGCGGCCGGCGCAGGTCCCTCGGCACCGGCCCGCCAACCCTGGGCGCCGTCTCCACTCCCGCCTCGGGTGAGACCTGGAAGGGCCAAGGGGAAGTCCGAGAAGGGCCCAGCCACCGCGCCAGGCACCCGCGGCGAGGCAAAGAGCGCCCCTTCTCCGCCTCCCTCTAATGGCGTCTCCTTCCTCCTACGTCACGTTCGGGTCACGTGAGGGCGCGGCCCGGAGCGCCTGCCCGGGCGTGGGCGGGGCCTCGCCGGCCTCTTCCCGGGGCGGCGCTGGACGGGACTGGAGCTCCGGCGGGTCTGCGGGCCGCCGCCTCTCGGTGGTTGGTGGGAGCCTGCGGGAAGAAGGAATGAGTGTGGAGGCCAGGCTAGCTTAGTGCGATGCTGAAATGCGGAGCGTTACGGTTCGCGCCCCGAAGAGCGCTCGCAGAGCCAATGGGTAACCTCTCAGACCCCGGTCGCTGTAAGCCAGTCTGCCGAAGTGCCCTTCAGTCTCTTGACCGTGTTTCCTGTGGGATCCAAAATCATAGCTATTGAACTTCTTTCGGTTTCTCATGACTGCCGGGTGTCCTCATCTGTAAAGTGTCAGCTTCCACGGGAAAGGCTTCCCTGAGCACCCACCCTTCCGCCTCTATCTGTCCCCCCAAGGTATTTCATGACACCGTACACCCTCTTTAGCAGTGCTTACCGCACTTCATGGGACTTCCTTTGCTGAGTATCTGTCTCATTGGGCTGTAGATGTGTTAACGATGAGAACTGTGTAAGACCCGCCTTTGAATTTCCAACTCCAAGGGCCACATAATTGACAGTCGACAAATATTTGGGGATGAATGAATGCACGATACATCTTAAGCTATTTTGCCTTGACTTCCAGTTTTACTGCCTTCCATGCAGCTTCTGATATTCCATGTTGACTCCACTTTGATGGATCTGGTTTGTTTGATGACTGCTTGTTTTCCCTCATCCGGCTCCCCTTTCTTCCCTGAAATACACTTTTCCAAGAAACCATACTAGTGTTTCTGAAAGTTTGCAACTAGAAATCTGGCGTCAGTCAGGATATTCTTTCTCATCAAACACCCTTTCCTCTTCAAACTAGACTCATTTATTCATTCAATAAATATTTAAAGGTGTCCACCATATGCAAGGCACTGTGCTGAACAAGATAAAGTGTCTCTGTCATCAAGAGCTTACATTTTAGCAGGAAAGACAGATATAGTCAATTATACAATGAATGCTTTCATCTTGATTGTAGCAGTTTAGGATATTTTGCAATGGCATGTGGGGACCCAACTGGTTTAGCATGCTAGAACCTTCCGGGAGAATGTTACCTTTGGGTAGGGGTAACATAGGCAAAAGGGAGGAAAGCGTTGTGAGCAGAGAACACTACGTGTTCTATAGCCCTGAGGTGGGAAGGAGCATCTCAAGTTGAGCAACTGAAAGTGTTATAAGAATACAGAGGGGAAAAGAGCCCCAGATGAGACTGGCAAAGAAGCCAAGGTTCAGTAACGAAAGGGCCTTTCAGCAAATGAAGGGTTTTAATCAGCAGGGCTGACATAAGCAAATTAGACTTTGAAAAAAAATCACCTGGCTTTACTTTGAAAAATGAATTGGAGAAAGATAATAATACTTAGATTTATTTATAAACAGTCTTTAGAGAGGACTTAGGTTTTTATAAAATACTCTTCATTACTTCTTAGGATGTATTCTCTACCACTCCCCTCTGCCTTAACACATTGACGGATACTTCCAGAATTAAGAAGAGACATCATTTTGAAGGGCCAGATCCATTGTCCATTCTGAATTCTTTAGAGTGAGGTCTGCCTGCAGTTGTCCTTGATTCATTTTACATGGCATGTATCTAGTCTCTATTCTCTGCAAAACATCTTCATACATATGAAGAAAGCCATATGATCTTCCTTCAAGCTTTCTCTTTTTTCAATATAGCAAATCCTTTCAACCACTGTTCAAATGATATGAATCCCAAATTAGTTAATTGCTTGATTATCCTAGAACCTATATATATGCAGTACTTAGTATTTATCACTGAAGCAAAACAATCAAAACATTTGTATTGTAAAATACTATAATTTTTAAAGGTAAAAATCATTTTCCAGGTTTAATTTACATTGGGATTTAAGGAAAGTACTGCAAATGTTCACAGATTGCAATTCCTGGGTTTGGCATAGTTCTGAGCACAGAGTGGGTGAATACAGATGTAAATTGTAGTGGATTGATAATGGCCCCCCAAAGATATCAGGTCCTAGTACCTGGTGCCTGTATTTGGAAAAAGGATCTTTCCAGATGTAATTAAGGATCTTGAGTTGGAGAGATTATCTTGGATTATCTGGTTGGGCCTTAGATGCAATCATAAATATCCATATAAGACAGAGTCAGAAGGAAATGCAACAGGCACAAAAGAGGAGAAGGCAACATAGCTATGAACTCAGATACTGAAATGATGCAAGCCACCAAGGAATGCGGACAGCCACTAGAAGCTGGAAGAGAGAGGAAATAGATTTTCCCCTAGTCTTTGGAGAGAGTATACCACTCCCAACACATTACTTTTGACCTAGGATAACTGATTTTGGACTCCTGACCTCCAGAACTGGAGGAGAATAAATGTATGTGGTTTTGAGCCACTAAGTTTATGATAATTTGTTACAGAAGCCATAAGAAACTGATACAACAACATGGATAGATTTATAGGGTATTATGCTTAGTGAAATAAATCAGGCCAAGAAAGACAAATGCCAAATGATTTCACTCATTTGTGGAGTATAAAAACAAAGCAAAACAGAAGGAAGAAAAAAGCAGTAGACACCGAGAAGGGATTAGTGGTTACCAAAGGGGAAGAGTTGGGGAGGGTGGTGGGGAGGGAGAAGGGGATTAAGGGGCACTATAATTTGCAATCACAATATAGGTAGGTCACTGGGACAGTAGTACAGCGCAGAGAATACAGTGAATGACTCTATAACATCTTACTACACTGATAGACAGTGATTGTAATGGAGGGGGTGAGGACTTGATAATATGGGTGAATGTTGAACCACTGTGTTGTGTATGTGAAACCATCATAAGATTATATATCAATGATACCTTAATTAAAAAAAAAACTAATATGTAAGTATATTGGGAGAAAACGAGTAGCCTACATTAGTACAAGCATTGAAAGAAATTCAGGCTAATTCCGGGATAGATTCTGTACTCTTAAGCATGTAGGTCAGCATTGGAGTCAGTTATGATTGGTTTGTATAAACTTGATAAAGAATGCAAGAAAAAACTAGAACCCCAGTTCTTCCCTAGATAAGAGCTGCAAAAATGTGAGGTCTCCTCAGTGAGTAGATAACTCAAGATAGATTCCTAGTTGGTGAAGGCTGAGGCATGGCAGGGTGCCAAATCCAATGCATACAGTTCCTTTGTACCAAAAACAAATCTCCCTCCAAAAAAAACCCCACAAAAAACTGAAGCATAATTATACAAGTGAAATCAAGTTAATTATGAATATATAGCACAGCTCAGCAAGTGGAAAAGGTTGCCTCAGAAAGGTCGCCATGGAAAGTTCTAATTAAACTTCTTTAAAAGAAAAATAATCCTACCAGTTTTGTCGTCGTTTTAAGGTTGGATTTATGGACTACTTTTAGCATATGTAATCCTAATTTTTTAATGACCCTTCCTTTCTGTCTTGCCAATGGGTTTTAGCCCCGGACAAGTTCACTATGGATTCAATGCGACCAAAGAAACTGACAGCAGAACGTCCTTTGGGGTGAAAGGGTTTATTACCCGGTTTGTTCTCCCAGCTGTAGGTGGAGCACTAGCATCTCTGCCTCCGCCCAGAGCACTGGGCCGAGCTCCCTATATAGCACAGTAATAGCTTATTGCCTAAAGGTGTGGAAGCGGTAGCCTAGCAACAGGCCAGTTACATTATCAGGTGGTTTAAGTTCAGTGAGGATCCTGGCCATAGGAACCCCAACTTCCCCACACTCCACCCCTCCAGGATTCCCGCCTTACAGTCTACACGCTTTCCATCTTCCGCAACGGCCCCTGTGCGAGAAAGCTGGAACACTGTAACCAGATTCCATAATAGCAACAGAGGATAACAACTTAGAGATAATAAAAAATTAAGATACAGGTAACGAAAATTATAATAATCCTCAAGCCAGAGGAAGTTCCCGATCCACAAAGACTTTAGGGGCTATAAGACACATGTTTTAATGCCACCAACATAGGCAAATCTTGTCCATCAGGTAGGATTCATGCAAGAGAGTGGTCCTGTGATAGGACTGTAGCAGGATGGGGGTACTTCCAGGTCTAGTGTACCATACTTTTACTCCTCTCTCCATGGGGGTTACTGAAGGGTCTATACATGGTGCTACTGGAGGTGCATGCACTGGCCATAATGGTAAAACAAAACTCCCCGGCAAGATGCTCCTACCTTCTGGCCGTTCAGGATATACTACTGTGATCTTTGGCGGCCACTCTGCAGTTATTCCAGGAATATACAGGAGGCCAACTTCCAGACCTTGTCCCCAAAGTGCCAGGAGAGCCAGCCATCGTTGGTCCATGTGTCAGAAGGTCCAAGGCAACGTCCACTCAATGGAGTCTCCGGGGTTCAGTGCAGTTGGTGCTGGCAGCAAGATGTTATTCTGGTGGCTGAACCTCAGCTTCAGTGATTCTTCCTTGGTTTGCACTTGCAGTTGTATAGGGGAGGCAGCCATATGTGTTAACATGTCTACGGGGCTCAGGACTCCCTTTCAGGGTCTCTCATTCAAACGCCATAGCATGGTCCATAAGCGGACTGACCATCCCTGCAGACTATTGGTATCTGACTTTAGTCCGGACTTTAACCAGCCATTGTGCCTCTCTATCATGCCTGCTGCGGTAGGATTGTACGGCACATGAAACTTCCATTTGATTCCCAGCTGTCGCACCCATTCTTGCACTGTATGTCCAGTAAAATGGGTGCCCTGATCACTCTCAATTACCTGTGGTTGGCCATAGGCAGCAAAGAGATGCTCCAGGCCTCTTTTGGTCATCTGCTGCTGCACAACGGGTAGGAAAAGCAACCAGAAGTCCAGTAGCTGTGTCCACACAGGTCATTGCATACTGATATCCTTCTGACACAGGTAGAGGCCCAATATACTCTATCTGCCACCTGACGGGGGGTATAGGCCCCTTAGCTATTGTCCCATGTTGCTGTGGAACTCGGTGTAAGTCCCTTTTGGAGCACACGACACACTCCTGCCGGGCTCCACTAACTTCTTCAAAGGTCAAAGGCAAACCCCACTGATGGGCTACAGCCCACATTGTCTTTTGCCCTGCATGCAACAAACGCTGATGTAGCCATTGGGCTACATCAGAGGCAGACTTTCCTTCTAACCAATGTATCTGGGCCAATTTATCTGCTTCATCATTTCCTGGGGATGCCAGTGGAAAATGACCTGTCACATGGTATACTGTAATTATTTTAGTCTGACCATGGCCCATAAGTCTTGACACAATTCTTGCCCCCAAAGGGGTCAGTGACCAACCAGCCAGTTGGCATGGTACCAGGCTGGTAGCCACAGGGTCAAGCCCCGATAGACAGCCCAGATGTCAGTGCAGACAACTACAGGGGAGGGCTCCTGGCTGATCACAAGCCACACGGCCTGCAACTCTGCCCAATGGCTGCTCTTCCCTCACCATCTTCCATCCATATTGTCTCAGTCTTAGGATGGAAAGCTATGGCTGTCCATTTTGGGGGCTGCCCATGGCTGGAGCCATCTGTGTACCATGCATCTTCAGGTATAGGGAC
Organism: Phataginus tricuspis; assembly: GCA_029783875.1. Lineage (NCBI taxonomy): Eukaryota > Metazoa > Chordata > Mammalia > Pholidota > Manidae > Phataginus > Phataginus tricuspis. The sequence continues at coordinate 1,747,140 of JAQQAC010008719.1, read as the reverse complement.
TCTTCCTTCCTGATAGGGACTCTCTGCTACTAATGGTTTAAAAGCAAGTTCTTCCTGCTTTTCACTAATACGTCACTGGCCCCAACAAGTGTTGGAGTTCTTCACTCAAGGGGCTACTAGAGAGGGCACTACACTGCAGTAGGTAGGCACCCCACTTGGTCAGGGTGGGCATTTGTGTGACACCACTCCTTAGCTTTTGGGTCCAGTCTCATACCCACCCCAAGATGGGATAGGTGGTTATTACCTTTATTGGGGCCATTCCAGTGATTGGTTCTGTAGCCAGCAAGGCTTGATACACAGCAACCAGTTGTTTTTCTATCAATTTGTGTCATACCTCTGCCCCTTTCCAGAGTTGTGACCAGAATCCAATAGGTTGGCGAGTTCGTTCAGGCCACTGCCAGAGACCCCAGCCATAACCATCTTCAGGCACATGAACACAGGCTCACAGGGCCTTGATGGGTCTATCACGCTCAAGGCCTGCACGGCCTTGACTGCCTGTTTTGCTGTAGTAAAGGCAGATGCACATGTCTCATCCCAGTCCCACCTGACGTCCTTTCGTACCGACCGGTATAAGGGCTTCAGAATTTGTGCCAAGTGCGGGATAAACACTCTCCAGTACCTAGAAGACCCAAAAACTCCTATAGAAATGCTACAGTTGTGGGGGTAGGAAAGGCCTGGACTTTATCTGTAACTGCTTCTGGTATCACTTTGGTCTTACCCAACCAGACGACCCCCAAGAATTTGACAGACAAACCAGGTCCCTGAACCTTGGTGCTGTTCACAGCCCATCCTTTCTCCTGTAAATGTTGCAGCAGTCTAGGTGCTGCACCTTCTAGATCTGAAAGAGAATCAGACATGAGCATGACATCATCAATATAATGGTACAGCCGCACCATTGGCGGTTTCTCCCATGTAGCCAAGTCCTGGGCTACAAGTCCATGACAGATGGTGGGGCTGTGGAGGTATCCCTGTGGGAGGACGGTGAAAGTCCATTGCCGTCCTCCCCACGTGAAGGCAAACTGTTCCTGACTTTCCTGCTCAATGTTAATGGAAAAGAAAGCATTAGCAACATCTACCACATAATATGTTCCTAGTTCATGGCTGAGAGTATCCATCAAACCTGCAATAGAGGGGACAGCAGCATGCATAGGGGTATGACCTTTTTCAGTTCTCTGTAATCCACAGTCTTACACCAGGAGCCATCTGGCTTTTTTACTGTCCACACTGGGGAATTGAACGGACTATGGGTGGGCTTTATAATACCCACCTTTTCCTGCTCCTGGAGAGTTTCTCCAATCTCTTTATGTCCCCCAGGCAGTTTGTATATTGTTTAGTATTATTCACCCACCGAGGTACAGGCAAAGCTATGGGTTGGTGTCTAGCATGTCCCCTCAGAACTGCCTTCACCACACGTACTCTCAGTCTGAACTCACCTGCAGTGGTCCGCAACCGTAGACCCTGCAGGATATCAATCCTCAAAATATACTCAGGGATAGGAGATATATACACGGTATATTCTTTTGGGGGTAGATACCCTATTCCCAAAGGGATTTGGGCTTTTTTACTCTTCCCCCCGTATCCATCTATGATAGTGGGGGTCCCAGGGAACTGCTCAGGGTTACCATGGATCAGTGAACATTCAGCCCAGTGTCCACCAGAGCCAGGACATGTTATATGTTCACTGGGGACCAATGGGTAGCTATTTCAACATGTGGTCTCCGGTCCCCCTGGTCCCTCAGGGCAGATACCCTGACCTTCCCCTCAGTCAAACCGTGTTCCCCAATCATCTTCCTGTGTGGGCTCAAGTGAGGTTGGCTCGCTTTCCAGCAGGAAGTCTTGCAAACACACAGGCCGGACTCGTGGCTCTGTCTCTAACCTCTGCCTCTTTGGTCTTAAAGGCTGGAACTGCTGCTCTGGTTTTAGCTGTTGCCATAGCTCTAGTAAGATCCTATTTGACTTCCCATCTAATGTCCTTCCGTCTGCTCCTGCCAGTATTAAATCAACCCACATCTGGGTCCGTAACCTTTATGGGGCTCTGTAAATTCTTCTTGTGAGTAACAGGTCTTATTTCTTTCTGAATTCTCATTGCTTCAGCCTCTGCTAAGTCTGCTACTGTATGTGTCACCTTGCTTATGGGCTGCCCTAAGTGAGGGGAAAGAATGGCCACTAGAGACCCAAAGAGGGATGTAGGAGCCATTTGAAGTACAATATTTCTCATCCCAGTAGTGAAAATCTCTTCATCTGGGCCATAATTCTCTGGACTATAGATGGCATTTCTCAAGCCTAGCTCTCATAGCACCTGATGGAGTTCAGCATATGTCTGCCATCTAACAGGAGAGGATGGTGGATCACCCTTATTGGGCCACACAGCATGAAGTGCAGCCATGAGCCAATCGAGGAGGGAGTGACTCCCTGGGGTCTGATGTGCATTTTGTAATCGCTGCCTCAAGACAGGCTGCACTGTCAGGGAAGCCAGCTTTCCCATCTCTGACCCCGACAGAACAATTCCATCCACCCCTAAGTCCCACAGACGCAGGAGCCAAGCTGATGTTGACTCCGATGGCTTCTGCCTAAACCAGGAGCCCAAATCCACCAGCTCAGCCTGAGTATAGGGGCAGACCATAGAGGGCTCCACGACCTGGGCCGAGGCTACTCCTCTCCTTGGGGAACCTTCAGTTGCTGGGTCTTTATTTTCTTTACAACCACAGGGTGTGCTTTCAATACAGGAGGCACCAGTGCCTCTGGCATCACCCCTTCGTCTTTCACCAGTTCCTCCATTACTGGGGCTGATGGCACCTTTCTCTCCCCTCCCCCGAGTGCCTCCCCTGCTACAAGCTTTACCTTTTCTAGTGTACCTCGCAGCAATGCTACCTCAGTGTCTTCAGAAGGTCTCTTACCTTCAGCTCAATGCTTCCCAGCGGACGTTCTCATGCCGCCTCCGCCTGTGCTTCCTGCAGGAGTTCGTATTTTTCCTTGATGGCCTCTTCCTGCTTCAGAACACCTGGCAGCGCTGCCGTCTCGTCTCCAATGGCACCTTGCTGCCGGTGCTCTTGTATCAATTCCATCTCTTTCTTCAGGGAATCCACAGAAGTTTGCAGCTCGCGTTCTCGTGCCACCCTTTCTTGGGTCTCCTCTGTAGACCTTTTTAATACCGTGAGAAGCAGCCAACCCACAGTCCCCGCTGCCTCATGGGCACTCTGCTTCTCAAAGGATCTGCTTACTATACCAAGGGCCTCCCCTACAGCCTCAGGGTCACCTCCACTTGCCTCCAGTCCTGGGGTGGGGCCCAGTCCTCTAGAAGGCAAGCCACCTCAGACCACATACCCATTGGGGGGCGATCCACTGTCTCCCGGTTCACAGGGGCAGCCCGCTGAACCACCCCTCCCATAAGGCAGCTTGTCTTTTTCCTTGGTCAACAATGAATCCTGTCGACTATGCCAATTGTCTTGCCAATGGGTTTTAGCCCCGGGCAAGTTCACTATGGATTCAATGTGACCAAAGAAACTGACAGCAGAACGTTCTTTGGGGTGAAAGGGTTTATTACCCGGCTTGTTCTCCCAGCTGTGGGTCGAGCACTAGCATCTCTACTTCTGCACAGAGCCTTGGCCGAGCTCTCTATATAGCACAGTAATAGCTTATTGCCTAAAGGTGTGGAAGCGGTAGCCTAGCAACAGGCCAGTTACATCACCAGGTGGTTTGAGTTCAGTTGGCCATAGGAACCCCGACTTCCCCACACTTTCTCTCCCTGTTCTTATAAAATTTTTGTGAATTGAAACCAAACTCAAAGTCTCCATGTTCCCAATCTCTAAATGCTAGTGGGCTTCCAGACACAGTTGTCTCCAATAAAACTCTCCCTTAAGGTGATCCCATCCAGTCCTATGACTTGAAATGCCCTCTACATGTTAACGACTCCTATATCTACATCTTACTCCCCTAATCTCTCCCCTGAGCACCAGGTATATACACACTGCTCCTGTTTCACACAGTCACTCACGTGTGAGATAGACATTTCAGACGTAATGTGTTTGACATGGATCCCTCAGAAACAAAAGCAATAAACAAGTGGGACTAAATCGAACTAAAAACCTTGAACACAGCAAAAGGAAACCATCAACACAACAAAAGAGCAACGTACTGAATGAGAGAGGATACTTACAAATGATAAAGGGCTAATATTCAAAATATATACAGAACTCATACAACACCAAAAATATATATAATAATAGTAATCTGATTGAAAAGTGGGAAGTGAACCTGAGTAGACATTTTTCCATAGAAGACATGCAGATGGCTGACAGACACATGAAAAGATGTTTAGCATCACTAATCATCGGGGAAGTGCAAGTGAAAACCACAGTGAGATGTCACCTCACACCAGACAGAGGAGCTGATATCAACAAGGTAAGAAAGGACAAGTAGTGGTGACAATGTAGAGCAGAGGGAAGCTTCATACGCTGTCGGTGGGAATGTACATTGGCGCAGCTGCTATGAAAAGTATGGAGGTTTCTCAAAAAACTAAACACAAACATATTATGAGCCAGTAATACCATCCTGGGAATTTACTCAAAGAAAACAAAATCACTGATTCAAAAAGATATATGGATTCCTACACTTATCAAAGCATTATTGCAATAGCCAAGATATGGAAGCAACCTAAGTATCCATTGATAGATGAATGGATAAAAAAAGATGTGATAAATATATACAATGGAATACTACTCAGCCACAAAAACGAATGAAATCTTGCTGTTTGTGAGAACACAGATGGACCTAGAGGGTATTATGCTAAGTGAAATAAATCAGACAAATACCATATGATTTCACTTATATGTGGAATCCGAAAAACAAACCAAAATAGATTCATAAACACAGATGACAGACTGGTTGCTATAGGGGAGGAAGTTGAGGGGATGGGTGAATTGGGGGAAAGTGATTAGAATGTCTGATATCTTGATCTGAGTGGTGATCTGGTTTCAAGAGTGTACACACATGTCAAAACTCATTGATCTATAAGCTAAGATTTGTGCATTTTTTTGTACGTATCTCAATTAAAAAATAATAAAAATTAAAAGTTAAAAAGAAATTGATCCCTCAATTTCTCTCCAAAAGCTGTTCCTCCCTGATTTTCCCCATCTTGGTAAATATTTCTATTTGCTAAAGCTAAAACCTGCTTGGTATTGTTATGGGTTGAGTTTGTTCTCCTCAGTTCCTGTCCCCACCACAAAGAATTGGAAGGCGGAGGCACAGTGGCGGAGCGGAGTGAAGCTTTTACTTGAACACTCTCCGAGGTAGACAAAGGCCGGAACTTTTCGGGGAGGGTCTCTTTATCACCACCTGGGCGGGGTGCCCCTCTTTTGACTGACAGGTTGTGGCCATTTGATGGACAGCTCTAGTTAAACACCCTTCTCTCTGGATGCGCATGTCTTTTTCCAAAATGTGCACAAAGAAGCCCATGGAGGGGGCAAAACCACAATTTTATTTTAATGAGATTATGAGGAGGTGTGTGGTTCGGGCAGTTCTTGGTTTTGTTTGCCTGTTGTCACCCACCTGGGACCGGTGTGGCCTGGTCCCAGCAGGCAAGAGGTTCTCTCTGAGCAGAGTCTTCGCTGCCTTCCCACGGGACCCCTGCCTGGGCAGTCCGGGCAGTCCTTCCTCGGACTTTTATCTCCCCTTCCCCAGCTGCTCATGTCTCTTTCTACCTGACCTGCCCCCTCAGGCAGTTGGGACCCTATCCTTTGGGCGCCGGGGCAATGGCTGCTCTGGCTGCTTCTTGCTGAGGGAGGGCAGTGCATGCAGACTGGGTCCCAATGCTTCCTCTCTGTCAGCTGGGGTCTGTGACTGGTTGGCTAAGTTCTGTGGGCCCTTGGGACCTGGGGCGCTAAGCCCAGATGAAGGTTCTGGGTGAATATAAATGGAGGGTAACTGCGTCTGAACTGGCTGATAGCCATCTTGAATCGTTTGTAGATGTAGAGCCTGAAGCCGGGAAGAAAGGAATTGAATAAAGAGGTTAAGTAAGGGGAGCTCAGCAGCAAGGGAGATGACTAACAAAACTAGGGGAAACGCCACGGGTGAGGGGTTAGCAGCGGGGCCAGGCTGTCATGCCACGGGTGAGGGGTTAGCAGCGGGGCCAGGCTGTCATGCCAAGGGTGAGGAGTGAAATCATTAGCCATGATTTCCAGCTTGAGGCTGCCGTGCCCAAAGTTTGAATCTTATCTGTGGAGTCTAGGATCCCCTCGATGTCTTGTGCTCGGCCTGACTGATTGACGTAGAAACAGCATTCCTCCCGTAGAGACAGGCAGGTGCCTGCCCCACTTGCAGTGAGGAGGTCTGATGTTCTGTGGTTTTGAGGAGACACCCAGCAAGTGCGCCTAGTTGCCCTGTCAAGGCAGCAGCCATTGGCTGGAAATTCTCAGCTATTTCCTGGGATAACTGGGATTGAATCCCTAGGGAGGAGCCTCAAGTGGCCGCCTCTGCGGCTCCCAGGAGACTCTTGAGCCCTTCTGCTAGTGGGAGAAGAGATCCTACCCATCTGGTCAACTCTGATTAGTGATCTACTGGATAAGGGAAGGGTATACTGGCAGTGGCCAAGGACATGTGTGTTACTACAAAACCCAAAGAGCAGTGTCCAGCCCACTCAGGGAGGAGCTGCAGATAGGATCTCTGTCCACATACCCACTATAGTCCCCAAGAAGGGGACAGGTGGGCAGTGAAAGGGGTGACGAGCAGGGGAGTAAAGGGCAGAGAGATTGGCTTGCTGGTGGTTAAGCCCCAAGACAGTGCAGGCCCGAGGCGAGGGGCCTGGAGAAGGAAGTTAAAACAAAGTAGGTGGCCCCAGTATCCAGAAGGAAAGTATGTCCTACCTGCTACATCCGTCGGTACCCTTGGCTGTCGACCACTGTGGTGATCTCCTGCGGTGGGGCCGAAGGGGGGGCTCCGTCAGTCTTGGTTGAGCAGTTGCGGGCCCGGGGCTCCTCAGACCCCTGATCCCCTCCAGTTGGAGGGCCAGAGGGCAGCCCAATGCCCTGCCTTTCCACATCTTGGGTATGCAGTGACAGGTGGCCTGTCCCTCTGGGGACATTCTTCGGCCCAGAGTCCCACTTGGTGGCAGATACAGCACCTTGTGGAGCCATCCCTGGGGGTGGCTGGGGCCCCCATGAGCTGCCTTCGGCCCTGTTGGCCGCCATCATCTGGGCACACCTAGCCACTTCTCTGTTCCTCTTCCTGATACGTTGTCCCTTCCTCCTTTCCTTCTCTGGAGCCCTGCCCTCCACGACCTGCTCCTGGTTGTAAAACACCGAGGTTGCTGTGGTAAGCATGTCACCTGGCAGGGCCCTAATGTTTGGTACTGACTGGGTCAGAAATCCATCTTTCAGGATGGCCCTGCCCTTGTGTGAGTCCAGGTCCAGATTGGTATGTTTAAGACCTTGTTCAGCTTTTCTAGAAAGGTGGCTGAGTTCTTGGCAGGCTTCCGGGTCGCGGCAGAGACTTTCGTGCAGCTGATGGCCTTCAGTCGGACGGCCTTAAGCCCATCTGTATACAAATCTAGTAACGGCCTTGAAACCAGCGCCGAGCAGACTTATGGTGGTCCCATGTGGGATCCCTGGAGGGAGGAGCTGGGTCTCCTGTGGGATAATTGGGGTCTGTGAGATGCAGACAATTTGCAGATTCTTTTGCCTCGCGAGTCACTCTCTCCAGTTCTGTGTCTGTAATAGCCTGAGTCAGGATGATCCAAAGAGCTCTCCAAGTCAGGTCACAGTGACTGTTACACGCTGGAAATTCTCTATATGGTTAGGATAGTCAGTGTAGCTTCCCAGGTCTATTTTAAGTTGTTTAAGTGAGAGAAAAGGGCTTATGCACAAGCCGGGGGCTGAATTCTCCTACAGAGGTTATGGTTGCTGTCCCGTAGCAGGGCAGCCCTCCAGATCAGGGGGACATCTGGGGGGCGTAAGGGGGACATGGAATATGGGAAGATTTGAGAGTGGAGGGTGTTTGAGGCTGAATACCCCAGGGGGATGCAGTCTGGGGAAAGGGGCCTAGAGTGAAGGTTTCTGAGGCCGTTGGCCGCCTCGGACCTACACCCTTCCCAGAAGGCCTAGGTTCTGAGGCGTCTCGGGGGAGGCCTGCGGGGAGTGGGGCCGGCATTGTTAGTGTGCATTTGTGGAGGAGATCTCCATTGTCCTGGAGGAGAAGGCTCGGATGTAGGGGACCTTGGGCCACTGAGCCTGCCATTTGCAGAACAGGTCTAATTGCAGATGGTGGTGTGGTTTAGGCTCCCTTCTGGGGGCCAAGTTTTCCCACTGGGGAGTTTGTATTGGGGCCAGGCTGTCTTGCAGAAGAATTTGAGCCTTCATCTCCTCAGGGTCTGGGGGTCAAAGTGTCCCCAGTGTTGGAGGATGCAACCGAAGGGACTGTCACAGGAGTCAGGCGTGGGCTCCCTATCTAGAATGGACGGGAACAAGAACCAGGGTGAGAGCCCAGCGTCCCGGGGGCATCACTCGGTGGCCTAGCACACGCGTAGCGCCGAAAAGGGCTCAAGACAGGCGTCTCTGCCCACTGCGCTCGTGGTGGTGAGGGAAAGGGTGCTTTCTCACTGCCATCAGTTCCCACGTATCTAAATCCAACCTGGGAGGAGCAGACCATAGCACTTGATTAGGGCAAGGCTAGTGATCAAAGATGGAGAGTCCAAGCAGTGCCTCTTGGACACCCTGGGGAGCAGACGTGGGCTGGGGGTGGAGGGCAGATGGACTGCGCCCTCAGAGTCAGCAAAGGGCACAGAGGGAGGGTTCTGGCCAGCCAAGCATCCCGGAGACCCAAGAGCCTTATCAGGGACAGTAGGAAGAGGCCTGAGTCAGAGTCCGGCCGGAGAGCCCACCGAATCAGCCACAAAAGATTGCCTAACGGGTTAAGGAAGCTGCGAGACAAAAAGCTGCTGTGCTAGGTAGGAGGTTTGGGCCCTGGGATATGTTACTCCCACAGATGCCTTCTGGGTACAAGAGGCGGGTCGTGTTGGGAGGTCAGAGTTAGGTCAGACCTGCAGGTCCCATTGAAAGTAAAAATCCCCATTCCCCTCTACACAGAAAAAGAGCAAATAGAGCAGGCGCGACGCGACAACAGAAAGAACTCTGAGCGTGAAAGAGACAGAGGGTCACAGAATTAAGGCGGTGAGAAGGCTCTTGGCTCCTGCGGGAGCTGTTGGTGCAGAAGACCGGAAAGGGAGCGATCTTGGGCTGCTCTAGGCGGCACTGCTGAGGGTCCAGTCGTGAGCTGCCCCTCTGGTGGGGGTTCCCCACAAGGTGAGCACGAGCAGGTACTGCCTCCTGACCAGTCCGGTGGACATTCTGTGGCCAAGGCGATCATGAGATAGGGTCTCTGGGAACCACCCAAACAGGTCAGAGGGAAGCCCGTCACGGGAGCCTTAAGATGCAATCGCAAAGGTTAGGATCTGATTAGCCCGCCAGCAGATCACACAAAAAGAAAGGGGTAAGGGAAGAAAAATAGTGAGTAGGATAGGCAGGCAGTGCCTCCAGCCAGGGGCGAGGCTCACGCGGCTCCAGCGGCAGTGGAGCTGATCACAGCCAAGTCGCAGCACCCAACATGTCACGGTTACGTTTGTTCTCCTTGGTTCTGTCCCCTCCGCAACAAAGAACTGACAGACAGAGACACGGCAGCGGAGTGTATTACTTGAATACACCCCAAGGGACAAGCAGACCAGAGTCTAGGCAGACAAAGGCGCTGCACTCTCAGGGGAGGGTCTCCTCATCACGGCCTAGCCAGGAGGCACTTCTTCTGATGGGCAAGGTGAGGTCATGTGATGGACAGTTCTGGTTACACACCCATTCCCCTGGGTGCGCGCGCACAGAAAAGCCCAGGGGGTGGGGGGGCAAAACTGCAATTTTATTTTAATGAGCTTATGAGGAGGTGTGGGGTAGGCGGTTCTTAGTTTTGTTCGAATGCGCCCATCGGGACCTGGTTGGGACCGGTTTGGCCTAATCCCAGTGAGCAGGACGTTATCTTCAGTAAAGCCTTCGTTGTCTTTACGGGGACCCCCCTCCCTGGGAAGAGTTTGGGTGGGTTTTCCCTTGAACTTGTCTTCCCCCTTCCCCAGCTGCTCATGTCTATCTTTCTACCTAACAGCGTATTTTGGTTTTCTCTTACTCCCCACATCCGGTCCACTACCATACAGTCCTCCAAATAGATCTTGAATCTATGAACTTTCTGTCTCCATCACCCGAGCTCATCCCACCATCAGCTTGTTCGTAGGCCACAACAGCCTCCTAACAAATCTCTTGGAATAGCAACCAGAGTGACTGAAAACCCAACAAACTCGCATTGCTTGCCATGACCTATCAAGTCCGCACATGATGAGACGCTGCCTGACTTCCCACCTCCGTCTCGCGCCGTCTCCTCCCCTTCCGTCAGTATGCTGCAGCCTGACTCGCCTCCGTCCGGATCCGCCTATACGCCTAGTCTTCACCTGCCTCTGAGCTCCTGAGTGTGCTTTCTCCTACCTAGAATGCTCCACCCTCGGCATGTCCCACTGCCAGCTCAATCTCCTCCTTCAGATACTACTTTGAATATCACCTCCTCAGGGAGGCTACCTCCCTATACTTTCAAAAGTAACCTCATACTTTTTAATCATATTTCTGACATTTATTTTCTTTTTTTTATAAGATCAATGAGATTATAATGATACCTGGCACCCTATTGATTCTCCAGGGCCTACCACTGTGTCCTGCGAGCACATAATGGTCACTCAATAAACATATTTTGCATGAATTGAGGTAGGATGTTTTAGTCTATAGGTATTTTCCTCTAGCATTTCCATGGGCCATGAGGCATCCTATGTATCAAGGAAGGATAGAGACAGCAGAACATAGCATGATAAAGATGTTAGCTAATGGATTTTGATTTTCAGGAGCCCAAGCCACCAGTAATTAGAGTTTTTTTTTTAAGAAAATAGAATACATAAACAGAGTCATTGCTTGACAAAGTACTAGTCAAGGAGAATTAGAGAAAAAGCAAGAGAGTTAGATTCTGATGAGTATTCCTGTCATGGATACTGTCTGTTGCTCAAACATTCCAACTACTACAGAGACAGAGAAACACTTGGATTCATAGTTTTGAGTCACGGTAGTCATCTTTTAACTATGAAGATCAAAATCATGTACTAAGGATGGAAGGTCAGGAAGTTAGAAGTAGGCCAGGACCACCCCCTTTGTTAAATCAGAATATCTGGGACAGGTCCAGGAATCAGTGTTTTCACAAGCCCTCTTGATGATTCTTTTTCATGCTAAAGTTTTTAAATAACTCATATAGGAGATAGAAAACAGGACTTGGGGAACAGTGGTTATGCAAAATGAGAGCGATGGGGAGGAATCTAAGTTCTACATTTCTGGCAAGTGGTGAATGGAGATGCCTTTCATTGAAATAGGAAACACAAAAGAAAAAACAATGTTACATTCTTTTGTTTTGGACATTTTGATTTCAAAGTACCTGAGGAATTCCCAAGTATACGTATCTAGTAGGCAGTTGGCTATATGGGCCAACACCGGAGCAGAGAAATCTGGGCTTTCCGCAAGGAGGGGAGTCATCAGTACACACAGGGAAGTGGACTCCAGGAGAGTGGATGAGAGGGACAGAGCCCTGAAGAACACTGACCTCTAAGGGGTGGGCAGTGGAAGAGGAATTGTGAAGGGACACGCCAATTAGAGAGAAAACCAGGAGAAGTAAATGCTAAAGAGAGAAAAAGAAGAAAGGAATTAAATGCTTTGGAGAAATCAAATTAAGTAGGGACTGGTAAGTGTCTACTGGCTTAGCTATAGCATAGATATTAGAGAACTTGGTTAGAAGTTTCAGTAGGATGTGAGGGGTTGAAATAAATCTGTAATGCTCAGGAACTAACTAAAAATGTTTGATTTAGCCCAGTGGTCTCAGTAAGGGGATTATGTTCCCCAGGGGACATTTGGCAACATCTGGTAACATTTTGGCTACCGCATTTAGTGGGAAGAGGCTATATGTAGATGGGTCTATAATGCACAGGACAGCAACCCCCCCACCCACCACCAACAGAGAATTATCTTGCCCCAAATGTTAATAATGCCAAGGCTGAGAAACCCTGCTTTAGCCCAATAAATGTGCATATTTTGTGGCTCATCATAATTGAAATCTTCTGGATGTATTATAGAGGCAGAGAGTATGGCTGAACAATGAGAAACTCAAAAGCTCAGGAAACTGTTTCGAACTTTGCCACTATTAACTGTGTATGTCTTTAAAATAATTATTTATATATTTTTTTCAGCTCCATTTCTCCATGTAGAATCATCTTGTATCCCCCAAGGCATTTATAATCCTCTGTTGAACACTGTTTCCTTTGAGCATCTGTTACAAGGGATACATTCTTATTCTAATTAGGTTCCTCCTTAGGGACAAAAAACAAATTCAAAAACACCTCTGTAACTACCTATAGAAATTCTAGTACAGATCCATTGTTTCTGTATAGCTTTTCTACAAATACAGGAAGTTTGGGTTCAATATCCTGTAATATGCAATCATTTGAAAAAGAATAAATTGAATATTAGGAAATAGAGTGGAGGGAAAAAAACGAGGAATACGAAAAGAAAGAAAAGGGAGCTTGAGCAAAATGAAATAAAACTAATGATATTATTCCTGCAGCTGCCAGAGTGGTGGAAGCCGAGGTTGGAGGCCCAGCAGCAAGACAGAGATTCTCAGTGTGAGTCTGATGCGCTCTCTCCTGGGGGCCAGACCTGTCTGTCACATTTCTATCTCCTGATCTTGGAATGTGGTGCTCAATTAATACTTATTAATTAAAACAAGTGAATAAATCAAGCTAAGCCTATAAAATACGAGGTTTGGGAAATGCTCTTGGAAATAAGGGACTTTGTTAAATAAAATTGTCAAAGCATTTTCCATTTTAAGCATCTAATGAGAGTAATGGTAAGAAAAACAGCTGCCATCTACTGTGCGCTTGCTGGGAACGAAACCCATTTATTCCTTTATTTGCTCAGTCATTCAACAACCTTTCTTGGGTGCCAGGGAAGACGCCTTTGCCTTCATGGGGTGTATATTCTAGTGTGGGAGGCAATGCAGAAACAATGACCTTTATGTGTAGTGGCCATGTTTGATGCCAACCTGGCATCCACCTCCTTCTCCTTTCAATGGGCATCTGGTCCTTACACAGGTGGCCACTCAATCCTGGGTAGCCCATGTAACCCTAGCTTCCAAATGATTCTAATCGAATCCCCCTTTCCAGCTTTTAGTAAGAGGCCACTATTCATGCGTCTGAAGAACAGTCCAAATGCTTCTCGCTGGCGAACAAAATGGGGCTGTAATTGTAAGCATTGACCACAAGGGGGCACAAGCAGCCCAGTGATACCGACCAGTTTGGACAGAATACATTCAAGACCGACAAGTCCCTCAACATGGAAAAGAAGGAAACCACTGGGAATTTTCTTCTGAGCTGTAAACAATAAGAATATTCCAAGAATATGTGCGCTAGGGAAGGGAGGAAGCCACTTATCCCTAGGGTGACAATATGAACTAGAAATATCTCAAGAAACTTTACATATTCTTACCAAAGAGGGAGTTAAAGCCAAACTTCGAGATTCTCAGAATTTACTATTTTCTATTAATAATATAAAATCTCAGGAGTTTAAAAGGGAGGACAGGAAGTCAAACATTCTGTTTAATTGTATATTTCTATTTATACATTATATTTTGAAATAACCAAGATAAGAGGTTGTCTCAGATGGAAGTGTCTGACATGATTAGCAATTTCTAAATTACTAAAATCTGTAGTTCAGAATGGTAGTGGTCTCACTGAATCAGTCTAGCATGCTTACTTTTTAGTTGTCAGTTGTTACATGGAACTGGAAATTCTGAAAAGACTTGTCCACTTAAACTAGACTTGAATGACTGTACTTTTCCATCTTCTTGAGAAATCAGTCAGTGTAGAGATGGAAAAGCCCCTTAAGAGAGAAACTGTTTGCCCTGGTGAAACAATTTGGTTGAGGGTTCTTATGGGAGATCTGTGATTTTGAGATTGGAGAGCTTTGCAATAGCTGTGGACGGTCTGAGTACACATATATACTGAGGATTATAGCATTCAGTGCCCCTTGCCTGAATGTTCTCTCCTGCTGGCTACTCATTCCTGCTTGGTAAGGTCTCATTTAAAATCTTAACCGTTCCTCTATACCACTTTCTAAGTACTTCCTAGTATGTATATTTTTTTATTAAGGTATCATTGATATACAATCTTATGACGGTTTCACATGACCAACATTGTGGTTACTACATTCACCCATATTATCAAGTCCCCCAACACCCCACACCCCACTGCAGTCACTATCCATCAGCGTAGTAAGACCTAGCATGTATCATTTAATATTACAATTACCTATTTATTTATTGGTACTAAAGCTGTAAGCTCTATGGTGGTAAAGATCTATCTGCCTTGCCTACTAGTATGTCCTGTGTCCAGAATAATGCCTGGAACATAGTAGGTACAAAAACAAAATTAAATGACCAAACCCCTGCATACCAGCTCTCTTGTGCCTTCATTTTCAAGGTGCCTTTTTTCCTTTTGCACAAATCTCCAATTCCTTGAGCCTCTATCTGCCGCCAATTGTCGCATCCCCATCTGCATAGATGTTCCTCCCTTGAATCCTTTAGACTAAATTTCACGCTTGCTTGTGAAGGATGAAACTCCATGAGGCCGGGCAAGATCAGCTGCTGAGGACACATCACTCACAGGCGAGCTGCGATGCAGACGCCGACCCCACCCCCCAGTCCCTCCACCAGCGCTCTTCCCAGTCTCCCCACCCCCGCTACGGCCACCCCCGTATCCCCCCGCACTCCATCACGGGGTTGGGGCTCGGGCTGAGCATCTGTGCTCTCTCCTACCAGCGCTCTTAATCCTCTTATATCCTTATGTTTCCACTGCATTATCACAGGACCTCAACCCTCAAGAAAACTTCGGGAAAAATTCTCTGAGCCATCCAGATTTTGTGCATCAACACAAATGCACAGTCATCAACTTCATTCTTGGGCCTATGTTAGGCAGAAAGATAGATATGGGCGGGATGAAAAGAGGGGAGGCCCACCATAACTCGGGGAGTTCATCAGACTAAGCCAGAGAGCCAGAAGGGACTCACGCCCTTTGCGGTGTGGGTTCATGCCACCTGCTCTGAGTCTGGGCTGACCTGCAGACTTGCTCCAGCTCATGCAGGTGACACAGGGCAGAGACAGGGGACAGCACCATGATTCATTTTCCTAAAAAATGCCGGGATTAGCATAATAAGAACAGGAGAGACTTAAGGCTGAGATTCCAGTTTTGAAAGAGAACTGGGAAGTCAGAGTCACCCAGTGACTCACCTTAAGGCAAGGCGAGCAGTCTGAACTGGTGTGTCCCCAGTACTTGGGAGTGGCCGCTGTCTTAGGAACAAAAGGTCTGTCCTACGTGATTACCTAGAGGACTCCCTATAGATAATGACATGTTGTCTCTCACCAGAGAGATAACCATGAGATGAGACCTCCTGACCAGCGCACGCCCGGCCCTTTACCTTGGCCTCATTCTTGAAAGCCTTTAAAGACCGAAGCCCAGCCTTTGGGTGAGCCTCTCCTCTCTGAGGCTGCCTGCACTCCCCTTTCTTGGAGTGGGTATCTTTAAAAGACTCCTTACTGCTAAACTTATCACCTTTGTCTCTGCGCTCTTCCAGGAGTGTCTCTGGCACTTTGCTATTCCATCCCGTTTCTCAGACTTCAAGCTCAAGTCTTGACTCTCTCTGTCGTACTTCAGGTGAGCAGTAGACCTGCCTTTGTCTACCTTGACTCCAGCCCACTCCTCCCTTGGAGTGAATGCAAATAAAACTTTCACTCTGCTTCACTACTGTGTCTCTGCCCTTCGGTTCTTTGTTGTGCCCACAGAAGAACTGAGGAGAAGAAACTTAGCGCCCCAACAGCTACCTGTCAGTTCCTTTGCTTGTCTGGCCCCAGCTTCCTCCCATCCTTTATGTCATTATCACAGACTTTCCTCAGGCTCCGCCTGGTTCTGGTCTGAGCTGGTCACAGTATTCTGTTATCCTTCAGTGTCTGTGGCTCTACAGAGATTGACCCTCTTTTATTCCTGATATTGTTTATTAGGTATTCTCTCTTTTTTTCTTGGTCAGTCTGTTTAGAGATTTATCAATTTTATTTACTTATTTTTCTAAGAATCATCTTCAGTTTCCTTGATTGTCTCAATTATTCTCCAGTTCTCAATTTCATTGATTTCTACTCTGTTATTTCCTGCCTTTTGCTTGCTTGGGTTTAATTTGCTCTTGTTTCTCTAGTTGTTTTAAGGTGGAAGCTTGGAATACTGATTTAAAATCTATACTGTTAAGTATTTATAATAACTACATCCACAGATTTTAACATGGTGTTTGTTTTCATTTCATTCTGTTAAAAAATATATATATGTATATTTTCATTTTCCTTGAGACTTCCTTTTTGACCCTTGGTTATTGTGGGAGGCAGATTAATGTCCATCTTCACCCCTCTCCCCCATAATGTCTATGTCCTAAACTCTGGAGCCTGTGAGTATGTTAGGTCACATAACAAAGGGGTATTAATGTTGCAGATGGAATTAAGATGGCTAATCATCTGACCTTAAAATAGTGAGATTATCCTGGATTATCCAGGCAGCCCAGAGTAATCCCAATGATCCTTGAAAGTGGAAGCCAGAAGCAGAGGGGTTGTGATGAGAAAAACAAAGGTAGTATTAGCCACAATGCAGGGAGGTGCCATTAAGATTAGTATTAGCCACAATGCAGGGAGGTGCCATTAAGATGAGAAGACAGAGACTGACGTTCAGGGATGCCCGGGCAGCTAAAACTTGTGGGACAGTGAATAAGAAAGGTGCTAGAAAAAGAACTCTAGAAATCTGCATAGTCGTCCCTCCCTTGCATCTTTTAGACTGAGTTCCAATCTTGTGTGTGAAAGGTGAAATGCCATGAGGCTGGGCAAAGAACTGTTGGAGAAAGGACATGTAGAGGGGAGCTGCAATGCAGAGCATTCCTAGCGCTCATGCAAGCCTTGGGACCATTCTAGTGCCCATCAGACAGAGTGAAGGGGCCTCACTGAATAAACAGATCATTCAGTAGGAATCTCAGAGGTCCCATCTCAGTAGTGGAGATAAACTGGTTTTACAGTAAAGGCTACATAGACACACACACAAACTGCTTAGAATCAAACTTCAAAAGGATGAAGTTGATCCAAAAGTTACTTAACTACCTGCCAGAACAAAGTTCAACACTCTTTAAAGAAATACTCTAAAACTTAAAAAAAAAAATACAAAAAAGTTAGGGAGGCGGAAATCAAAGTTCAGGAGGGTTGAGGCTGCTAGAACTTCTGTAACAGGGAACCTGAGAGTAAGGCACTGCCCAGAGAGACTTCTGGAGAACTGGACAAGTGTAGCACCAACTACCAATATGCACATGAGTGAGAGGAATTTGGAAAAAGTCACTGGAGAGGAGTGAGCAGAACAGTTCCTGGAGTTCACGCAGTGCCAGCTCGGGCTCACACCAGTCACAGAGGGGGGCCCTCGTCACACACAGGACAACACATGAAGCCCTCAGAAGAGTCAGTCCTTAGCAGCAGGGACAAAAAGCCCAAAGCAAAGTCACCTCTGGACCTGCCACAACAAAGCTTCAGCCGCAAATGGATCAAGCCCATCGTCGATTAGATTTAACAAAATCATTCTTTAAAATGATGACCCTTGTGCACTGTTGGTAAAGATATAAAATTGTGTAGTCATTATGGAAAACAGTGTGCAGATTCCTTTAAAAAAATGACCATATGACCCAGCAATCCCACTTCTGGGTGCACCGCCAACAGACATCAAAGATCTCAAACAGACGTTTGTGACCCCAGGGTCACTGCAGCACTATTCACAATAGCCAGGAGATAGGAGAACCTCTTAGTAATCCTACTAGTGTTTTGTTGGATCTGTTAGGGTTTCTAGGTATATAATGTCATCAGCAGAAAGAGATCATTCAAATTGTTCTTTTTACATTTTTATCTTATTTTATGGTATTCACTAAAATTTCCAAGACAATGTTAAATAAAGATGGTGATAGTATGATTCTCTGCCTAGCCTCTGATTTTAATTTATTTACTTGGCTTGCTATTTAGAATATTACTAGCACTGTTTTTAAATAAATGGTCTGTTATATTTAAGTTGTTTCCTTCTGTTTCTGTTATACTTAGAATTTTAATAGGATGGCTGTCCATTTCATCAAATGACCTTTTGTTACTTATTGATGTCAACACATGCTTTTATTTTTTAATGGTTGCAGTAATGGATTATGTTGGATTTCCTGTTGTTCAAACACATTGCATTCTTCAAACAAATCTTGCTTGAGCCTAATTTGAATATTTTTTTGCCATATGTGGATTCTATTTCCTAAATTTTGAAAGAGAATTATACATCTATATTTGTGAAATAGGACTACATTTTTGCCTAGATTATAATAGATTATAAACTTATTCTGGCTTCCTAAAATAAATTGGGAAGCTTTCTAGTTTTATCAATAAATTTTTAAAAAGGAACAGAATTCTCTGTTCTTTAAAAGTTGTGAATCCATCTGGTACTGAAGCCTTTTTCAAGTAGTAAATTAAAAATTATATTCACTGTTTTGTAAATATTATAATTTTATACAGAGTGTACATATTTGGTAATTTATATTCCCAAGCACAGGACATTTTTTTTTATTTCATGTAAGGCTTTCACATTTGTTATAGAATTGCTAGTAGTGGTCTCATAGTTCTTTTAATGTTTGCTGAATACATTGTATGTCATCTTTCTCAAGCCTAATTGTGTCTTAGTTTTGCTCTTTCACTTAATCAGACCCTTGAATTTATCTATTTGTTTTGAAAGAACCAATTTACTTATATATGTATTTTCTCTTATTTTTGTTTCGTTGATTTTATTTTTATTTTTTTTGTTTTTTTGTTTTGTGTTTAGAACTTTTTTTTTTTTACAATTTATTTTGGTATCATTAATCTACAGTTACGTGTGCAATATTATGGTGATTAAACTACCCCCTTCATCAGGTCCCCCCCACAAACCCCATTACAGTCACTGTCCATCAGCATAGTGAGATGCTATAGAGTCACTACTTGTCTTCTCTGAGTTGTACAGCCCTCACCGTGCCCCCGCTACCTTACATCTGCTAATCGTAATACCCCTTTTACCCTCTTATCCCTCCCTTCCCACCCACTTTACTCTGTCCCTTTCCCTTTGGTAACTATTAGTCCGTTCTTGGGTTCTGTGAGTCTGCTGCTGTTTTGTTGCTTCAGTTTTTTTCTTTGTTCTTATACTCCACATATGAGTGAAATCTTGTCTTTTTCGGCTTGGCTTATTTCACTGAACATAATACCCTCTAGCTCCATCCATGTTGTTGCAAATGGTAGGATTTCTTTTCTTCTTATGGCTGAATAATATTCCATTGTGTATATGTACCCCATCTTCTTTATCCATTCATCTAGTGATGGACACTTAGGCTGTTTCCATTTCTTGGCTATTGCAAATAGTGCTGCAGTAAACATAGGGTTGCATCTGTCTTTTTGAAACTGGGCTGCTGCATTCTTAGCGTAAATTCCTAGGAGTGGGATTCCTGGGTCAAATGGTATTTCTATTTTGAGTTTTTTGAGGAACCTCCATACTGCTTTCCACAATGGTTGAACTAATTTGCATTCCCACCAGCAGTGTAGGAGGGTTCCATTTTCTCCACATCCTCACCAACATTTGTTGTTGTTTGTGTTTTGGATGTTGGCCATCCTCACTGGTGTGAGGTGATACCTCATTGTGGTTTTAATCTGCATTTCTCTGATGACTAGCGATGTGGAGCATCTTTTCATATGGCTGTTGGCCATCTGAATTTCTTCTTTAGAGAAGTGTCTATTCATGTCCTCTGCCCATTTCTTAATTGGATTATTTGCTTTTTGTTTGTTAAGATGCATGAGTTCTTTATATATTTTGGATGTCAACCCCTTCTCAGATGCATCATTTATGAATATATTTTCCCATACTGTAGGATGTCTTTTTGTTCTACTGATGGTGTCCTTTGCTGTACAGAAGCTTTTAAGCTTGATATAGTCCCAGTTGTTCATTTTTGCTTTTGTTTCCCTTGCCCAGGGGGATATGTTCATGAAGAAGTCACTCATGTTTATGTCCAAGAGATTTTTGCCTATGTTTTTTTCTAAGAGTTTTATGGTTTCATGACTTACATTCAGGTCTTTGATCCACCTTGAGTTTACCTTTGTGTATGGGGTTAGACAGTAGTCCAGTTTCATTCTCTTACATGTAACTGTCCAGTTTTTCCAACACCAGCTGCTGAAGAGGCTGTCATCTCCCCATTGTATATCCAAGGCTCCTTTATCAAATATTAATGGACTGTATATGTTTGGGTTAATGTTTGGATTTCCTATTCTGTTCCACTGGTCTGTGGGTCTGTTTTTGTGCCAGTACCAAATTGTCTTGATTACTGTGGCTTTGTAGTAGTTTGAAGTCAGGGAGCGTAATTCCCCCTGTTTGATTCCTCCTTCTCAGAATTGCTTTGGCTATTCGGGGTCTTTTGTGGTTCCATATGAATTTTTGAGTTATTTGTTCCAGTTCATTGAAGAAAGCTGTTGGTAATTTGATAGGGATTGCATTGAATCTGTAGATTGCTTTAGGTAGTATAGCCATTTTGACAATATTTATTCTTCCTAGCCAAGAGCATGGGATGCATTTCCATTTGTTAGTGTCCTCTTTAATTTCTCCTAGGAGTGTCTTGTAGTTTTCAGAGTACAGGTCTTTCACTTCCTTCGTTAGGTTTATTCCTAGGTATTTTATTCTTTTTGATGCAATTGTGAATGGAATTCTTTTTCTGATTTCTCTTTCTGTTAGTCCATCATTAGTGTATAGGAAAGCAACAGATTTCTGTGTGTTAATTTTGTATCCTGCAACTTTGCTGAATTCAGATATTAGTTCTAGTAGTTTTGGAGTGGAGTCTTTAGGGTTTTTTATGTACAGTATCATCTCATCTGCAAATAGTGACAATTTGACTTCTTCTTTACCAATCTGGATGCCTTGTATGCCTTTGTTTTGTCTGATTGCCGTGGCTAAGACCTCCAGTACTATGTTGAATAACAGTGGAGAGAGTGGGCATACCTGTCTTGTTCCCGATCGTAGATGAAAAGCTTTCAGCTTCTCACTGTTAAGTATGATGTTAGCTGTGGGTTTGTCATATATGGCCTTTATGATGTTGAGGTACTTGCCATCTATACCCATTTTGTTGAGAGCTTTAATCATGAATGGATGCTGAATTTTGTCAAATGCTTTTTCAGCATCTATGGAAATGATCATGTGGTCTTTGTTCTTCTTTTTATTGATGTGATGGATGATGTTGATGGATTTTCGAATGTTGTACCATCCTTGCATCCCTGGGATGAATCCCACTTGATCATGGTGTATGATCCTCTTGATG
Source organism: Phataginus tricuspis (assembly GCA_029783875.1). Taxonomy (NCBI): domain Eukaryota; kingdom Metazoa; phylum Chordata; class Mammalia; order Pholidota; family Manidae; genus Phataginus; species Phataginus tricuspis. The sequence continues at coordinate 1,725,616 of JAQQAC010008719.1, read as the reverse complement.
TATTTTTGAATTCGGTTTGCTAATATTTTGTTGAGTATTTTTGCATCTACGTTCATCAGGGATATTGGTCTATAATTTTCTTTTTTGGTGAGTTCTTTGCCTGGTTTTGGTATTAGAGTGATGCTGGTTTCATAGAAAGAGTTTGGAAGTATTCCCTCCTCTTCTATTTTTTGGAAAACTTTAAGGAGAATGGGTATTATTTCTTCTCTATATGTCTGGTAGAATTCAGAGGTGAATCCATCAGGTCCGGGGGTTTAGTTCTTGAGTAGTTTTTTGATTACCGATTCAATTTCGTTGCTGCTGATTGGTCTGTTTAGTTTTTCTGTTTCTTGCTTGGTCAGTCTTGGAAGGTTGTATTTTTCTAAGAAGTTGTCCATTTCTTCCAGGTTTTGCAGCTTGTTAGCATACAGATGCTCATAATATTCTCTTATAATTCTTTGTATTTCTGTGGGGTCTGTCGTTATTTTTCCTTTCTCATTTGTGATTCTGTTTATGTGTGTAGATTCTCTTTTTCTCTTAATGAGTCTGGCTAGGGGTTTATCTATTTTGTTTATTTTTTCAAAGAACCAGCTCTTGGTTTCATTGATTTTTTCTATTGTTTTATTCTTCTCAATTTTATTTATTTCTTCTCTGATCTTTATTATGTCCCTCCTTCTGGTGACTTTGGGCCTCCTTTGTTCTTCTTTTTCCAATTTCAATAATTGTGTCTTTAGACTGTTCATTTGGGAATGCTCTTCCTTCTTTAAATAGGCCTGGATTGCAATATAATTTCCTCTTAGAACTGCCTTTGCTGCGTCCCACAGAAGTTGTGGCTTTGTGTTGTTGTTGTCATTAGTCTCCATATATTCTTTGATTTCTGTTTTGATTTGGTCGTTAACCCATTGATTAATTAGGAGAATGTTGTTAAGTCTCCATGTATTTGTGAGCCTTTTTTATTTCTTTCTAAAATTTATTTCTAGTTTTATACCTTTGTGATCTGAGAAGTTGGTTGGTAGGATTTCAATATTTTTGAAATTACTGAGGTTCTTTTTGTGGTCTATTCTGGAAAATGTTCCATGTGCACTTGAGAAGAATGTGTATCCTGCTGCTTTTGGGTGCAGAGTTCTGTAGATGTGTGTTAGGTCCATCTGTTCTAGTGTGTTGTTCAGTGCCTCTGTGTCTTTACTTATTCTCTGTCTGGTTGATCTATCCTTTGGAGTGAGTGGTGTGTTGAAGTCTCCTAAAATGAATGCATTGTTGTCTATTTCCTCCTTCAATTCTGTTAGTATTTGTTTCACATATTTTGGCGCTCCTGTGTTGGGTGCATATATGTTTATAATGGTTATATCCTCTTGTTGGACTGACCCCTTTATCATTATGTAATGTCCTTCTTTATCTCTTGCTACTTTCTTCGTTTTGAAGTCTATTTTGTCTAACACAAGTACTGCAACATCTGCTTTTTTCTCTTTGTTGTTTGCATGAAATATCTTTTTCCATCCCTTCACTTTTAGTCTGTGTATATCTTTGGGTTTGAGGTGAGTCTCTTGTAAGCAGCATATAGATGGGTCTTGCTTTTTTATCCACTCTGTTACTCTGTGTCTTTTGATTGGTGCATTCAGTCCATTTACATTTAGGGTGATTATTGATAGATATGTACTTATTGCCATTGCTGGCTTTAGATTCATGGTTACCAAAGGTTCAAGGGTTGCTTCTTTACAATCTAAGAATCTAACTTAACTTTCTTGTTAAGTTGTTGTGAACGCCGTCTGATGTTTCTTTATCTCTCCCTTCCTATTCTTCCTCCTCCATTCTTTATATATTGGGTGTTTCATTCTTTGCCTTTAGTTAGTATTTGGATGGTCTGCTTTCTTTGCTATGATTTTATTTTCTCTGGTGACATCTTTTTAGCCTTTGGGGTGCTTCCCTCTAGAGCAGTCCGTTTAAGATAGCCTGTAGTGGTGGTTTATGAGAGGCAAACTCTTTCAACTTTCCTTTGTCTGGAAATTGTTTAATCCCTACGTCATATTTAAATGATAATCGTGCTGGATACAGTATTCTTGGTTCGAGGTCCTTCTGTTTCATTACGTTAAATATATCATGCCATTCTCTTCTGGCCTGCAAGGTTTCTGTTGAGAAGTCTGATGATAGTCTGATGGGTTTTCCTTTGTAGGTGATCTTTTTTCTCTCTCTAGCTGCCTTTAATACTCTGTCTTTATCTTTGACCTTTGCCATCTGAATTATTATGTGTCTTGGTGTTGTCTTCCTTGGGTCTCTTGTGTTGGGAGTTCTGTGGGCTTCCGTGGACTGTGAGACTATTTCCTTCCCCAGTGTGGGAAAGTTTTCAGCAATTATTTCTTCAAAGACACTTTCTATCCCTTTTTCTCTCTCTTCTTCCTCTGGTACTCCTATAATGCGAATATTGTTCCGTTTGGATTGGTCACACAGTTCTCTCAATATTCTTTCATTCCTAGAGATCCTTTTTTCTCTCAGTACCTCAGCTTCTTTGTATTCCTCTTCCCTAGTTTTTATTTCATTTATCGTCTCCTCCACCGTATCCAATCTGCTTTTAACACCGTCCATTGTGTTCCTCAAGGATTGGATCTCTGACCAGAATTCATTCCTGAGTTCTTGAATATCTTTCCGTACCTCCATGAGCATGTGAATGATTTTTATTTTGAACTCCCTTTCAGGGAGAGTCATAAGGTCCATATCATTAAAATCTTTCTCAGGAGTTGTGTTCATAATTTTGCTCTGGACCAGGTTCCTTTGGCGTTTCATATTTGTGTATGGAGCCCTCTAGTGCCCAGAAGTTCTACTCTCTGGAGCTGCTCAGCCCCTGAAGCAATGTCAGGATTGTAGGGGAGTGGTATTGGTGCCTCGGGGGAGGAAAGGGCTGTTTCCTGGTTCCTGGCTGCTATGCCTGTCTGCACTGTCTGAACCGGTGGGCTGAGCACACAGGTATAAGCCTCTGTGCTTTGCCTTTTAAGTTGCTGTAGACAGATCCTCCCTCCGTTTGGCCCAACACCAGGGAAGGGCTTCCAGGTTTGCAAGCCCGGTGGGGCTGGCCAGGCGAAAGGTGCACTAGTCTGCCTGTCACAGAAGGGGTTCCTGGAGCCATGCAGGCAGCCAGGGAGCTGGCACACCTGAAGATCAGAAAGCCCCCAATCTGCTGGGCAGAGTACACCCGGACAATCCTGTCCACCTGTCCTTTCTCCCGAGCAGCAAGCTCCGTGCAGTCCTTGCCCCCTCAGCAGGCATCCTTCCAAGGTCCTCCCTGCCAGGAAGTCTCTCAGACTGCCGGCCCCTCCCCTGTCCCAGAGCAGCTGGGTATGGACCCCTGACCTCACAAGCAGCCGGAATCTTAGTCTCTCCAGGAACTCCGCCTGTCTTAGCTTTCCAACCCCCTAAGTACAAGAGTATCATGGAAGCACCATGAAATGTAGGTTTGTGCTCCTAGAGCAGATCTCCAGAGTTAGGTATTCAGCAGTCCCAGTTCTCCACTCCCTCTCTGCTCCGTTCCTGTTCCTCCTGCCGGTGAGCTGGGGTGGGGGAAGGGCTTGGATCCCGCAGGACCACAGCTTTAGTACATTACCGTTTTCTGTGAGGGCTGCTCTTGTCTCCAGGTGTATGCAGTTTATTGTAGTTCTCTTTCCTGTTGCTCTTTCAAGAGTAGTTGTAGTAGCTTTATTTTCATATTATATGCGGTTTTAGGAGGAAGCCTCTGTGTCACCTCTCACGCCGCCATCTTTAATCTGCCCATTTATTAAAGTTTTACAGTTAAAACTATTTGTGTATTTCAGTGTAGAGACATTAAAAAACCAGAACCATGACAAAAATGAGAATTGGGAATGAATGGCAATATAGATGAAACAAGAATAATTGTTGAAACTGGGTGACAGATACATCAGGACTCACCATATTACCCTTTTTACTTTGCATGTGTTTGAAAATTCCAAAATAAGTTAAACAACCAAAACCAAACTGTTTTGTGTAATAAGCTTCCAGTTCTTTTGTGTAAAAGTTTATCTTTTCTTTTGTTTTACAATGCTCATTATAAGAGCATTTGTATCTTGTGATGGCTGCATTTTGAATTGCACCCTAACAAGGTCAAGTTACCTTGGCAACCCTGATTAAAAATAGGGACACAAAACTCTGCTGGTGGGAAATTGGTAGTAAGAAAAATCTTCCAGGAGCACATTTTAACCTTTTATATTAATTATGTAAAAATTGGTGGAACCCAACCAGTTCTTAAGGAAAGTAGGATAGCAAGCATGACACAAAGATGCCTCGAAGACCACATATTCTCTCAAGACTGTCAATTTTTCCCTTCTGCCACCAGGGGGAAACAGCAGGAGCCGTGGTGATCCGGACCCTTAGAGGGCCTTTCCTACCTGTGCTATCTCCTGCTTCTTCCCTCAAAGGCTCTAGCGGTATTTGGGGGTGGGGGTGGGGTGTGGGGTGTGGGAATTAAGTGGAAAAGGAATTTGGAAAGTGGAAACAGAGGTTATTGTATCATACTCCTATCACTTGAGGATCTAATTCTCAAGTGGAAGTACATATGTCTCCTCACAGATGCCAGTGAACTTCTGCCAGAACAGAAGCAAGAACCCTTTAGTAAGGATGTGTGGAATAAGATACTGGAAATCATAAGATATAATCTGGGATTAGTAATAATCCAGATGGCCCGGAATCATGAAGCACCTGCTGATAAGGCTGGAGCGCACAGGGAGTGGTAGGCCTGGCCCCTACTGGTAGGGGCCTGTTATCTCGTTAGGAAGCAAATGATCCCCAGAAGCTTAAGAATTTAAGAATGAAAAAAGTTTTGGCTGATATAGCTTGGTGTTAAAAGATATATATATCTATATTATATTTGTAATATTTACCTATGTAATATATGTGATATCTATCTTACCTCTTACAAAATGAATTACATGAACATGATTCGTATAATGTTGAAGTTTATCCTTCTCATAGACTAAGAACAATAATAATAAATACTTAAAAGCAGAAGCACCTTGAAGTTGCATGGCACTTTAGACATGTCAAGTAGTAATAACACTTACTGACTGCTAAGTGTACACTAGAGGCTGTGCTAGGTATGTTAGATCACTTAACTCACTTGATCCTCACAGCAGCTTCATGAACCAAATGCTCTTCATGCAGGCAGACCTCAGAGGTATTGTGGGTTTGGTTCCAGGCCACTGCAATAAAGTGAATATCACAATAAAGTGGGTCACATCAAATACTGTTTTCCCGGTGCCTATAAAACTTAAGTGTACAATAGCACTATTCCTAAAAAACAACATACATACCTTAATTTAAAAATATTTTATTGCTAGAAAGTACTAGCCACCAGCGAGTCATTATCTTTTTGCTGGTGGAGGGTCTTGCCTCAGTGTTGAGGCTGCCGACTCATCAGGGTGGTGGGTGCTGAAGATTTGGGTGGCTGTGGCAGTTTCTTAAAATAAGACAATAGTGAAGTTTATTGCACTAATTCTTCCTATCAAGAATGATTTTTCTGTAGTACCTGATGCTGTTTGAAGCATTTTACCAACAGAACTTCCTTCAAAACTGGAGTCAACCCTCTCAACCCCTGCTGTTTCTTTTATCAACTAAGTGTATATAATATTCTGAATTCTTTGTTATTTCAACAACCTTCAAAGCATCTTTATCAGGAGATTTCATCTCAAGAAGCCACTTACTACTGACCACCACAATAAATAACAAAGAAGTTTGGAATACTGCAGGAATTACCAACATGTGGCACAGAGACATGAAGTGAGCACATGCCGTTGGAAAAATGGTGCTCATAGACTTGCTCGACATAGGATTGCCACAAACCTTCAATATGCAAAAAAAAAAAAGCAATTATCTGTAAAGCATAATAAAGCGAAGTGCAACACAACGAGGTATGCTTGTAGCTCCATTTTATGGTGAGGAACCCGAGGCACAGAGAGGCTCAGGGGACAGGGTCATTCAGCTAATGACGGGCAGGGCTAGGATTTGAGCCTAGCAGTCTAGTTCCAGAGCCTGTGTTGCGTTGTGCTGCCTCTCAAAGCTGACATGGTTTATCAGTTTTCTGAGGCTGCTGAAACAATTATCACTAACTTAATGGCTTAAAGTAATGCAGATTTACTGCTTTAGAGATTTGTAGCTCAGAAGTCCTAAAATCAAGGGGTAAGCAGAGCTGCATTCCTTTCTGGAGGATCTAGGGAAAAACATGTTTCCTTGCTTTTCCCAGCCTCTAGAGGCTGTCCACATTCCTTGGTTTACGGCCCCTTCCTCCATCTTCAAATCCAGTACCTCTCTGACTCTTATGTTGCCAGGTTTCATTCTTTGGCTTCAGCTAGGGAAGGTTTTCCACTTTTAAGGGCTCGTGTGATTAGGTTGGATGCATCCAACCTAACTGTCCAGGATAATCTCCCCATTTTCAAGGTTCTTAACTCACTAACATCTGCAAGTTCTGTTTGCCGTGTAAGGTACACAGTCCCAGGTTCTGAGGACTGGGACCTGGAGATCTTCTTGGGAATACCACACATGGTTTCTCCAAAGGCTTTTTACCTACATTGATTCATTTGATAGCAACAATATAGTGGAACAGAAAGTATACATATTAACCCGGTTTTCTATACAGGGAGACAAACAGATTGTTTTGCCTCAAATTCACACAGCTATTGTTAGGGTCCTTTACAAGTAGATCTCAACTTGCCCAACTCACTTCATTTCATACAACATCCCTCCATCTAATTTCTAGCCACAGTGAACTTGTTTTCCCGCCTCAAAAATGTCATATCCCTTCACACCTCAGTCTTAGGATATGTTATATCCTATGGGAGTCCCCACCATCTTGACATGCTAAACTTTTACTCATCTTTTAACCTCAGCGTTCTCTGCCAGGTCTTCCCAGATCACCCATGTAGCTAGGATCAGAGTTCTCACTGTACTCTGTCACACCCTTGCTATACACTAGCCACATGTCATAACACGTGAACACAGGTGTTAGGATGGGAATGACTCCGATCGCCTGGTTTTGATGGAGATGCTAGTATGAGAGACATCAGGGGACTGCATGAGGATGATACACACACCCTTCCGTGGAGAATGTGAGGTGTGAAAATCCTGGACTCCTCAGCCAGACCAGAGTGGAGAACACTTCAGCAAGCAAAGTAGTGAAGCGTTTCTTTACAGTGAGTGGCAGCCAGGCTTTGAGTCCCCAACCTGGGGAGGGGACTTCGATTGTACCTTTGGAGTGTTTCCTTTAGTTGAGACAAAGATGACTAGGGTCTGACTCATGTCTGAGATCCTGTTCAGGGTTTCTAGAGGGCAAGAAAATGCCTGCCTCTGATGGTAAAGCCAGAGACGTGCTGCAGCACTGAGGTTGGCGGGCACTTCCAGGGGCTGTCAAGGCAAAAGGGATTTTCCCTGTGGAGCCTGTGTAGACCACATGGCGAAACACTATCATGAGGTTGTCTTGAATCCTGTCCAGTAGAGCTGCCTGACAGGTGAGACTATTTCAGTAGAAAGAGGCTTGATGCCCATGAACCAAGAAGTAACATGTTGAGTGGTGAATAGTTAGAACAGCCCCCAGTGTGTCATACCTCCCCATCACCTGTCTCCTTTACAGTGTTAACTCTGCTACTCCTTCCGTGAACAGGGAGGGTACATTTCCCCATCGCCCAAAACACACTGGCCTTTTGACTTTTTTTGCTACTAATAATTGCAGCAGAAATGGGATCATGGGACTTCTGAGGCTGGGCCCTAGGTGAAATTGTAGCTGCCCCATTTGCTCTCTTGGAACACATGTCATCGGGTAAAGAAGACTACTGGGGGATGACAGAGAGCTCGGCCAAGAGTCAGCGACAAGGGCCAGACACACCAATGAGGCCGCTCTCCGCTGGCCTTCACCCCGCTGCTGACCTGTCGGCTGACGGCAGACACGAGTGAGCCTGGCTGACATCCTGTGGGCGGCACTGCCCAGCGGAACACACATTGCCAGCCGTAAAACTGTGAGCAAATAAATGGTTTTTGTTTTAAGCTACTAAATCTTGGAGTAATCTTCTTAAACACTATCTTATTAGTCCCTTCTAAAGATCAACTTTAGGATAAAATTATATTAGAACTACAACTGAGTTATTACATGCAATATTACATAGATGATCACAACAGAGATGTGGGGACCTGTAACCACAACATACAGTTTCTTATGAGTTTATTCTCTAGCAACCCTACATGGCATCACTATTTAAAAAAACTGTAGCTTGATGAGATCAATAGGAAATAACAGAATCATTATTACTCTGGCACCACAAATGGCCTCGAGAACCGTATTTAGTCCCAAATAAATGTTTAGAGCCTTTTCTACACTTGCTAGTTCTCAGCAAAAGGGAGATAGGTAGTTTGAAGAAAAAGGTTAAGTACTATTACAGTGAGTCAGTAAATATTAATTGTATAATTGCTAGAGTTTTAAGTGTAGAATGTACATGGGGATACCTAATTCAGCCTGAAGAAGCTTCTTAGAAGTGCCACTGAACTGGTTTTTGAAAAACAAGGGAGAGAGGAAGAAGGAATTCCAGGCAGAAAGGATAGTGTATGCAAAGGTAAGGAGACATTAAATAATGTTAGAAAAGATTATACTCATTCACGAGAAGACACACATATTTTTTAGCTTCAAGTCTAGGCAATGTGCTGAGAAGATTCCTTAAGGTTCTTTTTTCTAGCATTCTATGACAATGTGTTGAGATTTCTGTTGTGCAGTAAGATGCTTGCCATGTATAGTTCCAAATGCAAATAGATAAGATCAGAATTTGAAAATTTGCAAAAACCAGTCTCAAAATATACTACATAAGCATAAAGATATGATAGTTACATTAATTTCTGCAACAATCCAAAAATGAAGGTATTCAAAGACTCTTTTGAGTATTCACTATTTTTCAGTTATACTAGAATCCCATTTTACTCTTTTAATTTGTTTTTGAGTTGCATTTCCCTAATGACTTGTGATGTTGAGCATATTTTCATATGCTTATTGGCTATCTGTATATCTCCTTTGGAAAAATGCCTATTCAAGTCCTTTGTGTCCTTTTACATTGGTTGTTGTTAACTTGCAGCAGTTCTTTACATATTCTAGATATCTAAGTCCTTAGAAGATAATGACTTGCAAATGTTTTCTCCCATTCTGTGGGGTGTCACCACAGAACTGTGCCCTTGGAAGCACAGAAGTTTTGTGTGATTTTAAAAATGTATTTAAAACATTTAAAAAGAATAATACAGTAAGTATCCTTTCCACTATCCATTAAATTAAACATTACTGAATTAGTTGAAGTCACCTGAGCTCTCCTTTTACTTTTTTAGTTTATTGTTAATATGGAAGTTTATAAAGAGAAGGCATACCATTTAAAATACTGATGGGGAGGGATAGATGGGAGAGGGGTAATTTCCAGAGATCATTTTGTTTACTTTGAACATTTTTTTGATTTATGGAAGAATCACATTTGGACTGACCCTTTTATCATTATGTAATGTTCTTCTTTTGTCTCTTGTGACTTTCTTTGTTTTGAAGTCTATTTTGTCTGATACAAGTACTGCAAGTCCTGCTTTTTTCTCCCTATTAGTTGCATGAAATATCTTTTTCCATCCCTTCACTTTTAGTCTGTGTATGTCTTTGGGTTTAAAGTGAGTCTCCTGTAGGCAGCATATAGATGGGTCTTGTTTTTTTTATCCATTCAGTGACTCTATGTCTTTTGATTGGTACATTCAGTCCATTTACATTTAGGGTGATTATTGATAGGTATGTACTTATTGGCATTGCAGGCTTTAGATTCGTGGTTACCAAAGGTTCAAGGTTAACTTCCTTACTATCTAAGAGTCTAACTTAACTCATTTAATATGCTATTACAAACACAATCTAAAGGTTCTTTTTTTTTTTCCTCCTCCTCCATTCTGTACTCTTTTTCTATCCCTTGATTGACTTTGGAGAGTTATCTTAATTTTTGCATTTGCTTAGTAATTAGCTGTTCTACTTTCTTTACTGTGGTTTTCTGGTGACAGCTATTAAACCACTTCCATCTATAGCAGTCCCTCCAAAATACACTGTAGAGATGGCTTGTGGGAGGTAAATCCTCTCAGCTTTTGCTTATCTGGAAATTGTTTAATCCTTCCTTCAAATTTAAAGATAATCTTGTGGGATAAAGTGTTCTTGGTTCAAGGCCCTTCTGCTTCATTGCATTAAATACATCATGCCACTCCCTTCTGGCCTGTAAGGTTTCTCTTGAGAAGTCTGATGATAGCCTGATGGGATTTCCTTTGTATGTGATCTTATTTCTCTCTCTGGCTGCTTTTAATAGTGTGTCCTAATCCTTGATCTTTGCCATTTTCATTACTATATGTCTTGGTGTTGTCTTCCTTGGGTCCCTTGTGTTGGGAGATCTGTGCATGTCCATGGCCTGAGAGACTATCTCCTTCCCCAGATTGGGGGAATTTTCAGCAATTACCTCCTCAAAGACACTTTCTACCCCTTTTCCTCTCTCTTCTTCTGGTACCCCTATCATGTCAATATTGTTCTGTTTGGATTGGTCACACAGTTCTCTCGGTATTCTTTCATTCTTAGAGATCCTTTTTTCTCTCTATGCCTCAGCTTCTTTGTATTCCTCTTCTCTAGTTTCTATTTCATTTATCGTCTCCTCCACCATATCCAATCTGCTTTTAATACCCTCCATTGTGCCTTTCAATGATTGGATCTCCGACCGGAATTCATTCCTGAGTTCTTGAATATCTTTCCGTACTTCCATGAGCATGTTAATGATTTTTATTTTGAACTCCCTTTCAGGAAGAGTCATGAGGTCGATGTCATTTAAATCTTTCTCAGGAGTGGTATTAATAATTTTACTATTAACCAGATTCCTTTGGCATTTCATATTTGTATATGGCTCCCTCTATTGCCCAGAAGCTCTACTCCCTGGAGCTGCTCAGCCCCTGAAGCAACGTCGGGGGCCGCAGGGGAGTGGTATTGGTGCCTGAGGGAGGAAAGAGCTGTTTCCTGCTACCCAGCTGCTATGCCTGTCTCCACTGCCTGAACCAATGGGCCGAGCACACAGGTATAAGCCTCTATGCTTTGCGTTTGTAGTTGCTGTAGAAAGATCTTCACTCTGGCTGGCCTAACACCAGGGTAGGGTTTGCTGGTTTGCGAGCCAGGTGGAGCTGGCCGGGAGAAAGGTGCAGTAGGCTGCATATCATGGAGGGGCTCCTTGGAGCTGTGTAGCCAGCTAGGGAGCTGGAGCACCTGAAGATCATCTAAGGAGGAAGATTTCTTTTCTATATGGCAAAGCTCCCAACCCACTGGGCAGAGTGCACCCAGACAATTTTGTCTACCTGTCCTCTCTCCTGAGCAGTAAGCTCTGTGCAATCCTTGCCACTTTAGCAGCCCTCTTGCTAAGGGCTTCCTTGTTAGGAAGTCTCTCAGACTGCCTGCCTTTCTTTTGTCCCAGAGCAGCCGGATATGGATCCCTGCTTTCCACAAGTGGCTGGAATCTGTCTCTCCAGGAATTCTGCCTGTCTTAACTTTACAACTCCTTAATCACGAGAGTATCATGCAAGCACCATGAAATGTAGGTTTGTGCTCCCAGAGCAGATCTCCGGAGTTGGGTATTCAGCAGTCCCAGACCTCCACTCCCTCCCTCCTCGGTTTCTCTTCCTCCTGCTGGTGAGCTGGGGTGGGGAAAGGGCTTGGGTTCCGCCGGGCCACAGCTTTGGTACGTTACCCTGTTCTGTGAGGTCGGCTCTTTTCTGGAGGTGTGTGCAGTCTGGTGCAGTCCTGTTTCCTGTTGCTCTTTCAGGATTAGTTGATATAATTCATATACCACAACTTTAAATTATTTAAACACAGATAAAAATCATGTGCATTTTTACCAGGTTAACACATTAACATTTTGGTATACATTCTTCTCATCTTTTTTCCTTAACAGATTTTTCTTGAATGTAGCACACACTTTGAAGCAGCAAAATGACAGTACTAATCATTACAAAATTTCAATGATTAAAGAGAATGTGTGTTAAAATACACACAAAATGGTTATTATGTAGAAAATATCTCAAATTTCTAACACTAGTTATCCTGTGGAGGTGGGGTGGGAGGGCTGGTTTGTTGAGGGGGTAGTGGAGGCAAAAGGACATTTTAGCTTTATCTCTAATGTTCTAATTTTTTTAAAAAAGAATAGATTCAGTCTATTACTTAATTAAAAAAGAAATCCAAACAAACAAAAGCATTGTTATGTGTACAAAATAAATTTTGAAGGGGGCAATTATGAGAACAGAAAGAGAATTAACGTGTGGTTTTGGCAGAGAAAATAATTTCAGGAGCCCTGCCTTGCCAGCATGGCCTCACCCTCATTCCTTCTAAAATCATTTGCTGACTCATTGGTAAAACCACTAATACTGTGTCACATGACTGAGAAATATTGGAATCATCACAATCCTCAGAAATTCAGGTAGCCAACTTGTTTTTTCCTCCAGAAATATGTTCCTGATTATCAACTTCCAGTGACTCTCAAAGAAACACTGATTACAGTCAAATAATTTAACAAACATATATTGAACACCCTAACTATTTTTAAAATGTTCAGGGCCATTTGGAGTTATAGAAACAGATATCCATTAAGAGATTAATTAAGCTGCATAATTGTGTTTTCATCTTCAAAGCTGCAGTTCACCTGGGATGTGGTGGCTCGTACCATCTTCTCTCACTGTGATGGCATCAAGAACAGCAGATAAAACGCCAGGGACAGCAGATGGCTGGGCTCTAGTACAGAGTCACTGTCCGTAACAGGCATCAGCCACTCACTTTGCAAAGGCAAGAGTTTACAGTATCTCAGCTAGCATGATTTTTATCTATAGTAGGTATATACCTCATTGGGAGGAGGTTGGCATTTCTGAAGCAGCATTCTACACACACAGTAGCTAGAAACAAGAAGAAGATATATGCATTTCAGGTGAGGCACACATAACCCAAGTAATGAGAAAAGCTAAGAATGCAGTGGTTTGTATGAATTCCTGGTTCTCCTGGTGGCTCCATTTCATGAGTCTTCAAATGCCTCTTCTGGAAGTCTTTGGGTCTCCTTCAGAAGTCACCCTGAGCTACACACGCCTTGTCTCCCCTTCTATAAACAGTATAAGAAACAGCATGTATACCTTTAGGCTGCCTACATAGGCAGTAAATATTGTTTTATTATACTGTTACATGAAGCTCTTTCCATGAAAAGTGTTTTTGTTTTTGTTTTACACATAACCTGTTCACTCAGTAAAGAGGAATAGGCTGAATTAAATATCCAGTTACAAAGGATGTTACAGTACATCTAAGAAAAAAAAAAGAGCCACAATTCCTTATTTACAAGTCTCATATCCAAAAAAGCTCTGAAAACACAAAGTTTCTTCCTAAGTTTGTTAAAAAAACCGACCTGGCCTGATGTAAGACTCTTTATGGTCTTTATCACACTTGGTGCCATTCACACAAGGACCACAGAGATATTAGTGCGCTTGAAAATGGGCGCCACCCCAGACTCTCTTGGAGTTTTAAGTATTTTATATGTACCTACTTTTCTAAAATCTGAAGAATTTTGATTCCAAAACACAACTAGTCTTAGGTTTTCAAATAAAGGATTGTGAAGTGGTATTTCCCTAAACTGTTTAGGATAGAGTAATTCTACCAAACCCAAACAGGGTACTACCACTAAATATTTTTCTCCCATAGTATGTCGCCAGAATGAATCTCTGGAAAAAAAGAAAAGGCATTTTAGAACAGCTGCAGAAATTAATAGGCTGCATGAAAAACTGACTCAGGAATAATTTGGTAAGTGATGTAGCTATAAGACACAGCATTAATTACCAGAAGCTATTAATGCATAAAGACAGAATAAAACAGCACTACAGCTAATAGTTGTTTGCATAAGAATGAAAAGTCCCACCCCTCTGAAGCTTCTTTTAGGCACAGTGCTTTCAGACATTGTCCTTTAGTAGGTCTTAACCTGTTTGAACATTAGAATCTCCTTGGAGAGCTTTCTAAACAACTGATGCACGAGCATCATGTTCAGACATTTTTATCTACTTGATCTAGAAAGGGCTTTGGCAAGAGTGTTTTAAAAAATCCTCGGCATTCTAATGTGCAACCAGAGCTCCTTAAACTCCCAATACCCAGGCTGCACCCCAGAGCACATCACCTAGAATATCTGATGGTGAAGTCCAGACACAAGGATTTTTTTAAAGATGCTTAGGTGATCCCAATGTACACCCAAAACGTTGACAACCCATGGTTGAGACCCGCTGAGTCACCTGGCATAAGGATTAAAGATGTTAACTGTTTTGTTTTGTTTTCTTTGTCCTGAACCAAGTTAGTTCTAGGTCATCAATCTAGTAGGGTCACAGTAAAGAATTCAAAGCTTTATCCACTCTGATATGGTGGCTTATTCATGGACTTGTTCTCCAATTTCCCTTAAGAATGCAAAAGGAGCAAAGGGGAGAAATGTATGGAAATCACATGAGAAATATTTAAAAATACTTTTAGCAAAATAATCCATGGCATATCAAACTCCTTTATCACAGAAATCATAGTGAAGAACAAAACAGAATTCACTTTAGTTGAGTCTGTGATCTATAGGACAGCACAACTTAAAAGGAACGTAACAGGAAATTATAGCCTCTTTCAGTGAATTCTGGATAGCAAACAAACAAAAAAATTAAAAATAACTTTCCAGTTACTCTCAACTGTTCAGGATGCCAATGTAAATCAGATCCCTATACAAATTTCAAAGAAAGCTAGAAAATACAATAAAAATACTAAATTCAAGATAACTTCTGCTGAAATCAACTGAAATATGTATTAAGGTGCACATTTTTAAGATACAAGTACCTTTTGTTTTTACTTAAAAATAAATTTTTTCATGCATTCTAATGGTCATATGAAAAAGACATTTACTTTTTTTTTCATTGCTAACCCTGAGGAAGGAAGAATAAATGTGAAGTCTCACACCTGACTAGGAACCAAACTCCGCACTTTTCACAACTGTAAATGGCAAGTAATAGAAGTCCAGGACTACCTTGATTCAGGATTCCACACACATCAGTTTAAACCACTTAAAACAGATCTAACATTTGGGTAAATGGCACAGTGAACATTTCTCTGTCACAACTGAGAACCATGTTTAAATTTCATCATTGTCAGTCCCTACACTGGTTTAAACCCACAAAATTTCTATCTACCACACAGGAATTTCCAGTTCAATATATAGGGACATTATTAACTTCATTGCTCAGAAGCTTCATCTGCAGAAGAAAAATATGGATAAGTCCTATGCACACTTGTCTTTCAGTACAAAGGTGTTAGTATTACAAAGGAGCTGATGGGAGGAAAAATGTGGAATTACGTCACCATGGAATAGGGGAAGAGCTGGCATTTCCCCTTTGCCATTACAATTATTCTTCTTAGGATGAACTTGGAATTGCAAATTTAGCTGAACTTCCCACAGTCATAACCTTTATAAATGAAATAGAGCTCATTCCACAGGCCAAAAACCCCAAGCAGCCGTCGGGAGTAAAAGGGCGATAAGGACAGAAGAAAACAGGTTCACTGCATTATTATCAAGAATGGGTTTCCCTGCTATGCACTTCACTTCATTTGCTGGGCTGCTGACCACCATGCCAGTGCTTTCATCCAGACCTGGAGTGGAAAAGAGACAAGTAAGGTGGAAAACCCATGTGACTTGATTTAAAACAAATTAACTTTTCTCCTCAAAAGGAGATCATCTTTGAAAGACTCTCAGCCACTTGTAAAATGACTGTAGTGGATAATCCATATGGTGAGAGATGTGGAACCTGATTACAAAAGACCTCTTTGAAACAATGCGTTTCAGGGCACCTCAATACTGTTCTCAACACCGCTGGAGTTCCTTCACAAGTAGAAGGGAGAACACGAAAGGCAGAGATGGCATGAAACTGGCAGACTGGGCCGGTGGTTCCCCTCCAAGACCATCCTGTGAGGCCCCTGAGAGAATGGGTCCTGTCTGCGGCCTCTGCAATGGATACCCAGGACCCAGCACGGTGCCGGCACAGAGGGGGCAAAGATTGACAGAACAAATTCATCTGTCCCACAGCCCACATTTCCTGTCAACATACTCAACACCATCACATACTTCACAGTTTAGAATAAAACCTAGGCTCTTTAAAGGCACATGTGTAATATTTGTGTGTGAATGTGCATTTAGTGTTACTGACCCTTTACTGGGAATTAAATCAGATTGCTTCCTCCTTAGCATCTAGATGAGCCTAATGAAACTAAGAGAACAAACATATGGATTGGTGGGGAGGGGAGAGGAAGGGCAAGTAGATTATTTTAGAGCATGAAGAGAACTGGGAGGACTACTTAGGGAACCTTTCTCTCCAGGCTCTCCAAAGAGAAAATATGGTTGGTTAGAGTGTGTAGCAATACATACCTAACAGGATATTAGTTAATATATAGAATATAGTTAGTACACTTACATGACAAGAGAGCCTCAGAAGCAAACACACAACACTGGGGAGAAAACTGCTCTCCCACATATCCTGAGCGAGGCTGAAAAGTCAGTGGGGAGGACAGCGAGCACACGTCACAGCGGAAGAGTATGTCATACGGGTACAGTTAGAGCACTGCGGTAATTATCTCTCAAATGGACTTGGAAAACAAACAGAAAGAGGAGCATTAAAATGATCTGATCCCAAATGTCCTGCTTTCCTGGGATTAGGTGGACTCTCATAAGCAAAAGAATAAGAAAATCAAAATTGTAGAAGAGACTTTGCCCTATCACTCCTGGTTCCTCAACTACCGGTGTCTCTGGGATTATTTTCATCGCCACATCCTTTTTTCTTTTCCATATCTCTTTCCCATTTCCTTAACACACAGGCAAGTTACAATAATAAGGTGACGTTCTTACCAGTAAACTGCATTGTGGCTCCTAAATATGAGTCCACAATTGATCCTAGTAGTCCAGCCAGACCCCCGAATGCAATAATTGGCCACTGGGGAGCAGAAATGTCCAAATCATTAACAAAAACCAACTGCGTGAGGAAATACGCAGCGCCCACAGAGGCACCACCAAGGAGGCTGGAGGCAAGGCCCACGGCTGTAACCCCTCCATTGGTCCCTGAAGAAGAAACACGAGAAAGTCATTTGGTTAACAATCAGCAAACACATAAAGTCAAGGAAAACAAAAACACTTGGTCCTTATCTAATCAGGACTAATTGAAAGAAAGGATTCTTTCTGATGATATCCAAGACCATCTCCCGTTTAGAATACCGTCTTCCTCCCTCGCTCACTCCTGACATCCTACACACTGAAGTAGAATAGTTCGGTGCGGCCGGACTGCCCGGCTTCAGTCTGGCTCCGCCACTCCCAAGCGATGTGACTGCGGTGAAGCCACCTAACTTCTCAGTGGCTTAATTTCCTTATTTGTAAGATGGAAATAGTAAGAGAACCAATCCACATGACGATTCAGGGCACTAAATGGTATTCTACGGAAAGCAGTCAGAACAGTGCTCTGCACACAGTAGGTGCTCAAATGTTAGCTGTCAGGGTGACGATGATGAAGATGAGGACGTTAAAAAGGAGGAGAGGGAGAAGAGGAGGGGGGTCGGCATGATGACATGACCAAGGTAAAGAAGACGTAGCAGTAATAGTTGATGACGATGGTAACGGGAAACTGAGATACACGTTAAAGCACTAACCACATTAGACCCTCGAGAAACAGTCTATGGTTCCCTCCTTTTCCCTTCCCACTGACATGTCAGTGAGTCAGTCTCTGTTTCTGTATTGTTTATCTAGAACGTGCTACTATTTCTGTGACTATTATTATCACCGACCGGATAGCCTAGAGCAGTTTTCCAATTAAGGACAATAACATTCTTAAAAGGCTCTTCAATAAAAAACATAATAAATCAAGGTTTTTTGGCTCATTTTTGCTTTTTTTTTAAGAAGTGAAATCAAGACTCACCAACTGGAACTTTCTCCCAGGTTGTTATTAGTCTTGGTGGGCTTTTACTCAGTACAGTGCCCACCTCTGAGGCCCATGTGTCTCCCGCAGAGCAGGCCAGTGCGGCCAAGAGAGACAAACACATCCAGGAGGCGGTGTGCTGCTTGGAAAAGTCTATTGGGATCTCCCCAGGGCCGCTTTCTATCATGTACAGCAGGGCCAGTTCTGTGGGCACAGCTCCATTACAGAACACCTGAACCCAGTTCCTCTGCCCGCCTAGAAACACACAAGTGGAAGGAAAGGACAAGAAATGTTTTCTGCTCAGAAGGAGAATCATACAGTTACAGGAACTTACACTCTCAAGTTTAAGAAAAGGAAAATGACTAGAAGTCTAAAAATGACTGAAAGTGGGATGGTACCTTTGCTTACATTCTATATTGTTTTAAAATAATTAATGATAGACTCCGGTGCTTCTAAAATTCTGCTGTTACTTGCGATTATGGTGAAATAATGACAAATTACATTAGGCTCCTACTTAAAGTAATTCTCATACGAAACTTATCTGCTTCAACAATCTAAACATGTTCTGATTAAAAGCTTATGTTAGGATATATAAAGGTTACTGTCTGAAGTAATATCAAACATAATTCATTTTACCTTCTTTGTATTCTGAATCTAGACGCTTCTTTGCTTCTCCCTTCCACTTAGTAAGTTTTGAAGAAGAAAGGAAAAACATCAGCAAAGAGGTAAAAAAGCTGAAATTTGCAATGGTTAAGATAAATCCAACCACGAGCCCTGAAAGGAACACATATATAGACAGAATTATACTTAGTCCATACATTAATGCTGTGAAAAAAGAATGGAAATTTTTTCGGTTATTTTCATATTAGAACCTGAGTACACATTTCCAATACATTTACATTTTTACCAACTAAGGTATTATAATCAAACAGTAAATTGAACTCCAGTTTGATTGAGATGCATTTTTTTAACCATATTCTAACCTCCTTTCACACAAATTATGTTATATGAATGTATGATATTATTTTAGGCACATTTTTAATAATAAAATTTCAGAATACAATGAATAGTAGCAAATTTACTATTAAACAATATGTACTATATATATTATATGTAATATTTGGATAGCTAGTTTGAAGAATTTCCAAATTAATTGTGGTTCTCTCAGGAAAGGGTAAGATTGAAGAGTCTTTCAAGTTTCTACTTTTTACACTTCTCTCCATAGTCCAGGATTTTTTTCTACTTTATAAAGAGAAGCTTTCATCCTTTTCAAATAATTTTCATGTGCTCTCTTGTTGAGCCTAACAAATTATGTGAGGAAAAGGAAGTGTTCTGGAGCTAAGTTTGTCCTATGTAAATCTATGAAAATAATCCTGGATTTTATATGGAACTAAAAATGGATTATGTTCTGTGAATATGATCTAGCTTTTTAGATTTTTCTCTTTGTTCCTTTTATTTGGGCAAAGTAGAAAGATAACACCCTTCATTTTTATACAAGTGACCAATTTCAAAGGAAGGCTTATAATACCTATACTTTAATCAGTAAACAAAGAAGAGGAAGCTTACATTTCATGACAGAGAAGAGAGAAAAAAAAGGAAAGGTATATGCTTGTTATCACAGCAATATAGAGAGGCCACTGAAATGAACTGCTAAATGTCAGACATGCTTGAGACTGGGTAGCTTTAATAAGACATTATGTTGGCCCTTTAAATCACCCAGATAATCCTTAAAGGCCTTTTGTTACAAAACTTGAAATTGTTCTTCTGAGTAAAACTTGGTGACTGAAGTAGCAAAGTGCCTTTACTTTTATATTCACAATGATTAGTTAGTCCTACAAAAATGAACTAGAGAGAGGACTGTGGGAAGATGGAGGAGTGTGAGCCCCAGGAATCTGTCTTCCCATGTAAACAACAATCACACTGAGAGAATCTGTCTGCTAAAACTATTTTAGAACTCTGAAGTCTACTGAAGCCTTTATTAACTTCCAGGGGAGGGCTCGGAAGGGAAACTGCAGTTAATTTTACTCAATTTCAGCAGCTACCCCTCCACCACCCCCAGCCCCGTAGCAGGCAGTGTAGAAACTGCAGGAGCAGCCTGCACACAGCTTGTGGGAGCCAGGTTGGGCAATAAGGACTTGCCTTCCATTTTATTAGGATTTGTTTTCTAATCACTGATTGCTGCTTCTGATCACAGAGGTACAGATACAGGCTGGCGGCCATTGTTACACTCCACCCCCACTGTTGCAAGCCTCTCCCTGTCTAGCTGAGGTGACTTCCAGGAGATTTAAAGGACCAATGCTGACTCCTCTTCATTTTTCCTTCTCTTGATAGCCAGACACTAAAGATTAGGACTTTCAAAAGCAACTGCAATTATAGGGAAAATTAGGAAGTCACAGTACACACCCTGGGAAAGGCGTACACTCAGGAAAGACTAAGAAGACCTGAACCTTACACCTCAGGCTGATCCCTGGCAGAGACAGCATGCAATCATGAATGATGATGTCCAGAGTTACCACATTGTTAGATTTAAATGTGCAGTTTTCAACAAAAATATCACAAAGCATACAAAGAAACAGGAAACCATGGCCCATTCTGAGGAAATAAATCAATGGAAATATCACTAAGATAGGCCAGATGGTGGACCTACTAAACAAAGACTTAAAACAATTGTCTTAAAGATGCTCAAAAGAAGATATGGTGAAAGCCAAGAAAACAATGTATGAACAGTATGGAATTATCAATAAAGTAATAGAAAACCTAAAACGAAACCAAAAGAAGTACTAGAGTTGAAAAGTGCACTAACAGAGATGAAAAATTCACTAGAGAGCCAAAAAAGGCACATGTGAGCAGGTAGAAGAAAGTACCAGCAAACTTGAAGACAGGACAATGGAAATTACTGAGTCTGAAGAACAGAAAGATAAAAGATTAAAGAAAACTGAACAGAGCCTGAGGGACCTGTGGGACACCATCAAGTGAATCAACATACATGTGGGAATCTCAGAAGGAAAACAGAGAGGGAGAAGGGCGCAGAGAAATTACTTGAAGAACTAGTGGATGAAAAGTTCCCAAACTTGATGAATACAAACATGCAAGAAGCTTAACAAACTCCAAGCAGAATGAATTCAAAGAGACCTCACTGAGATCCATTATCATCAAACTGTTTAATGACAAAGACAAAGACAGAGTATTGAAAACAGCCAGGGGTTAAGCAATTCATCATATACAAGGGATCCTGGGCTTGCTGTGAAAAGTGAAAGAAGATGGTTTTTATAATATGCTTATTATAGTACCCAACATGTAGGAGGCCATTAATAAATGTTTACTGATATCATTGGTAATAGTAGCAGTTATACCATATTATTTTCGTAATTATGTATTATTATTGTAACAATAATGATGGATATTATTGTTAACCAACCTTTAAGTTTTTTCAATTGGTTTAAAAAATAGTACAAAAGTATTATATTACATGACTATTGGAGGGGAAAGCCAAAACATAAGGAAGTACACAAAAAGTAACAGTGTCTCTCTCCTCTCCCTCCATTCCTTCTCTACAGATAGTCAGTTAACAACCTGTTCCACTGTCTTTAAACAAAACTAGAGTAACATGGCCCTAAAACAACCTACACTAAAATGCTACAGAAGTCATCGTCACCTCTATCCTTTCTACTTCAACCTCTTAAAATACTATGGGAAGTGATCAGTGTTTATGTTGATGCCAAGTTCAGAAAGAGGAAACAAATTGAAGGAAACATGCTTTGAAGGAATGATTTCTTTCATGTAGTCTAAAAATACCTTGGAATTTTTGGCAACTTCCACCTATGTCTGAACTTTCAGATTAGTAACTTCTCTTTCAGTTCCTATCTATTCCACTCCCCCCCAATCCACATATAGAATTTCTAATTTAATATGCATAACAATAGGGTGTTCCCAAAGCACTTGAAGACACAAGGGTTATGGCTGCTTTCTGAGTTTAAAACAGGTAAACTCTGTACCTAACAGAGGCCATCTGGTAAAGTAAAACAACACTGTCTACAAATGTCTCCAATGGTAGGAGTAGAGTTACATTCAAAATTCCAACCAAGGTGACCTTAGTATAATCACTGGGAGGTAGAAATGAGAAAGGCAGGACTGGAATTTTATAGTTTAATAAACTCAAATCTCATCAACTGTATCATACATAATCTGCCCAGAGAAAAACTGAGAATCAAAGGACGGCTGGTTAGTCCAAAATACAGAACATGAAGGCCAAAAGAACTAGAGGTTGGCAGACGTGTCAGACACTGTATAAGGGAAGGGATGTTTTGACCTGTGGATCTGTATTACTGCTTCGCAAATTTTGTACTCACCAAAGCAATCTTCTAATTATAGCCTGACGTCACAAGTGGCCTGATTACAAGAATGGGGCATGCCTGAACAATGAATGATGTTTGTATTTCGGTCTGCCTGGTAGTTCTACATTTTGTCAGATTAATAAAGTGGCATTCTGGCTCATAAATCCGTCCCTTGGCAATGAGTAACATAAACCAGTCTTTTTGCCTCTGATCAACTCTGGGTACCTGACAGAGAGAGGTTTCTATTTCAGAAAGACTGAATACCAGACCTGAACTACGGTGACCATAAAAGAAGGCCACTCGTAACACCACATGGAGCACAAGCGCGGCCTTACTGACAGAGCCCATTGCTGTGCGCTTCTATGACACTTACGGTGTCTCGTTCTGGCAATTGAATGCCTCAAACCCATCTTAGTTATTATCTGTTTCCCCTGATGAGAAATGTAAGCTCTCTGGCAAGTGGTATTTTTATCCATTCAGTGGGATTTTTATTCATTTTGTTCACTATCGAATCCTAAGTGCTCAGAACAGGCATATAGGGGACCCTCACTAAGTACTTGCTGAATGAATGAATGGAAAATGGTAAGCCACTAGCCTAAACGACTTGGCAGGTGAAATTAAATTTAAACTTCTCAAGTGAAAGCCTGACGATGAACTGTTCACTGAATTCAAAGGAACACACTGAAACACTAGACTAGACAATACTTCCTTGGAGCGAATCACCTGCACACTTTCTCACATACTCCCTCATGTGATCCTTTCCTTAGTCGAGAAATACTCTCTCTCAAAGAGCCCAGACCCCTTCAGTTCAGTGTCTACCTTAAGTACTGCACCAACCCCCCTCCTTTCTATCAACACTGATGTATGTGTCCCACTGTCACGGAGGACTCTGAATACCCAGTTCCTGAGGAAGTTCTGAAACTCTCGGCAGTATTACAAGCACACTTTGCAATCCCAGGGCATGATATAAACCTCAGGACAACTCCTATGACTGTGAATAGTAGTAGCAGAAGGAAAACAGTAATAACATTTATAAAATACTTTTTATGTGTG